>CM062296.1:64724009-65924009 GCA_031216915.1 Pictodentalium vernedei
GCTGCAGTGCGGAGTTACGATGTTGGGGAGCTGGCCGCTACTCGTCAATGCTCGGTGGTTCTCTCCGGGTACTCGGGTTACCTCTACCGTAAACCTCTTACGGTCATGATTAGCCATTGTGCATAAGTATATGACCTTAAACACCAATAAATAAATAACTCGGCACAAGCAGGGTTATCAATGGTTGAAGGCGTGTGTACCGTCGACGTGGTATACGCCTCAGCACACTGCAACCAATGATATAGTGGAATCTGCACCCCCCCCCCCCCAAAAAAAAAAAATCAAATTCAGTCATCCCCCCCCCCCATGTTAATCCATATGCCTGATATAGGAAACATCAGGCAAGAAATT
This sequence comes from Pictodentalium vernedei, assembly GCA_031216915.1. Classification (NCBI taxonomy): domain Eukaryota; kingdom Metazoa; phylum Mollusca; class Scaphopoda; order Dentaliida; family Dentaliidae; genus Pictodentalium; species Pictodentalium vernedei. The sequence goes on from CM062296.1 coordinate 64,724,361, forward strand.
TTTAAAATCTAGATATTTATACTTGTAAAATGTTTGAGTGGAAGGGAGTGCGTAATAGAAAATGCATAGTGAATAGCAGGGAAAGTAAAATTAGCATCTGGAGTTCCAAATGTTTTTTTTCTTGTTTTTGTGGTAGAGCTAATGGCCCCCAGACCACTGACAAAAATATTAGGCTACAATTACAATTCCAAAATCGGTATTCCTCCGGGACACCAAAATGGCACATTTTTTTTATATGGACTCAAATATCACGTCAAGATTAAAAAAAAAAAAAATCAAAACAAGGATGTTTTGTACGTCTTCCATAATTTATATCTTCCGTGGCTATTTTTTTTTCAAATTCATTTGATACTTCACATGCTTCGGACAATATTTGAGGCAGGGTTTGGGGTATTCGTATTCAGTCGTATTCGAATACAGTTTATCAAGTATTCACATGTATTCAGTATTCACTAAATGTTATGAATACATGTATTCGTATTCGTATTCAAATACATTAAAATTTGAGCTGTATTCATAAATACATTTTGAATACTTTTTGAATACTTTCTAGATTTTGGAATTAAAGAACCATATACTGAATAAAAGGTTTTCACAGATCAAGCCCATGGACTTCAGACAACAAATTCACACCTCATATCAATATTAAAGACTTAATAATCCCTGATATTATTTATATACCACCAAACACCTTGTCTGAAATTTATGCATTGAAAACAGACAACAGACTTAATTATCAATTAACTTGTCACAATACAACCTATGTATGTAACAATGGCCACATATCCCCATGGACAATAAAAATAAAACAAAAAACTTGTGTTATTATTCAATGATATTATATTCTAAAATTTTTGGATTTATTTAAAAGTTTTTCTATTTATCCATTATTTCACAGTGAAAACACATTTATTTATTTATATATTTATTCCTGTTTAAGGTCACCTTTGTACAGCTCAGTATGTCTAATTATAATCGGTGAAAGCACGTAAATATATAAAGAAAATACTACTGCTATTAGCAAACTTTCAGCCAAAAGACCTCCAGGTTTAACCATGAAGTGCATTGGCTAAAACTTTACTAGTCCTTCTTATGTAGTGTCATTGCAATTGATACTTAACGTTCAGGAGGAAACACCAGCCTGTGATTTTTTGGAGGTAATCCACTCACATTTTGTAATGTGTTGTCCATTGAGAGTAGTCCAATTACTATGACACCCATAGAGTGGATTTCCCATCAGGTAATTACTTTAGTTTTCCAACAAAGAATGGTAAGCACAATTAAAGCTTCAGCTAAAGGACCATCAGCTTAGAAATGACTTTTCACCCAACAAAGAAAAAACTTAAAGGCCTTGCTATAAATACTTCTAATTTAAAAAGTATTCAAGTATTCAAAAATGTATTCATGAATACATTGTAATGTATTTGTATTCGTATTGAAATACATTTGAAAATTTGTGTATTTATATTCGTATTCGTATTCCAGAAATTTCAAAGTATTCGTATTCGTATTCGTATTGGAATACATTTACAAAGTATTCGCCCCAAGCCTGATTTGAGGTGCACTTTAGGGTGCACCCACGTATGTTGTGCTAACAACCATACAGGAAACCATCGTACTCAAGACTGAAATGGTGCTGCACTAAATAGTTCACCTGTTGGTTGCTATTTGTCATGTTGTTGCAAGAAATCGGTAACAATATTTTATAATTTTATAAAACATCTCATCAGTATTGCTCTTTGTCATTTTTGATGAGATATTTTACGAGACTGTCCCTATTCAATGAACAATTTAATAATGTGTACGTATAATTTTATAATTATTCGGATTCTATTTGATGGTGATGTGGCGTAATTAATGTTGCCTTTCACAACTTATTAGGACACAAACGGACTCAGAGTCAAATAAATTGCTGTTTTTGTCTCGAATTTCAAAATCTTTCCCAGGGAAACCTCACCCGGGCCCACATCAACGGCCCACGAGCGGGGGATATTCCCTCTAGTGCTCGACCCATCTCGCCGCTGCATTGCTCAAATGATGCTGTAAATCATATTCAGTACGCCCCTCAGATATTACTCTTGCCCCCCCCCCCCCCAACCCAATTTGATATCCTATATGTGCCTTCCATGATCCTACTCGAGCAAAGGGATGCATCCTGTTTTATCACCCCCCCCCTCCACCCACCTTCCCTGGATTGACTGAAATATGTTTGTGGCATGTGTTCTACTTGTACCTAGAAATGTTCACAAAGACGTTCTGACTGAAAGAAAAACACATCCCTACAGAAACCACAATTATTGATTCAGCTTATTGAGACTCAAGGCACTGGGGGTGGGGGAAATTGGAAGCTGCAGAGTTAATGCTCATACTTTGACCAGCCGCTGCCGTCTAAAGACCAGTTGAAAGGCTGAGCACTGAGGAATACCCCCTCCCCCACAGAAAAACATAAAATTAACTGCTTTTGATTTATGTTCAGCAATAACATTCATGCCAATAGCATATTTATCCGTGCGATTACCTGTTTAGCCCTCATCCCCCACCTAAAAACGCAAAAGGCGTGTGGCACGTCACTGCCTTCAACCACATGCTAACCCTGGTTAGCACGTTGAAGAGTTCGGTAGTTACTTGCTGATTGCTCGGTGGTCCCCCCACACCCTCACACACGTAAGAAAACCTGACACGACTTGACTCGGAAACAATTGAAACTGTCGTAGGCTATAACCCCAATAAACAAATAGCTGAATTTGATGTGAGGTTCAGCAAACTGAGGGCCGGAATCAAATTTTGTGAATCCGATTTAAAAAACCGCCCATGGGACGGGAACACATCAAAGCCAGGGAGGGAGGGAGGGAGAGAGAGAGAGAGAGAGAGAGAGAGAGAGAGAGAGAGAGAGAGAGAGAGAGAGAGAGAGGGGGGGGAGTGGCTAGACTTTTCTGAACGAGAATATTTTGCCAACTTACGTTGCCCGTAGCAACAACAATACTGTCGTGAAATAACATATTTGTCACTTACCATCGATTCCAATGACTTTGTAGTGCTGTCGAAGCTGTAAATGGTCTTTGTATTTGTTGATGTACGTCTTGTTCAGTTGAAATCTTCAGGTAAGTGCGCCGTGTGACGTCAGGGCTTCGTGGAATATGAAGCTGACAAGTTGAGTTCTCTCAAAGGATCTGATGACTTCCCGGCTGGCTTGTAAACCAGTAGGTGAGTCCGTTGAAGATAAATGTTAAAAAACAGGCTACATATTAGTCCTTTACCACACTCCTCCCCATTTTGTGGAACTGAAATATAATCTGAATTTTAACGAGGAAATCATAGTTCAAATCCTTGAGATTGTATTGGGGCAGATAAATTGAAGCATAGAAGTGATAATGATATTTTCCATTAATGTGAAATAGAAATAATAGAAATGTGCACACACATAAATTGAAATCTCTGTCTTTCCAAAAGACAATGACTAAATTCTGGGTTACCAGAACAGTTGCCTGTAAGGCTCTTGCAATAGACAGTGAGCGGAAGTAATAACCTCCTGATCCCTATCTACATTTCATTGCAGGCAATGAATGACCTGAAATCATGTGGGATATGTAGTGAGCGGAAGCAATAACCTCCTGAACCCTATAATTGTTATTTATATAAATTACATAGATTAGATGTATGTACAAAAATAAACTGATTGTAAAGAGACTTACTTTGAAATACCATACAATATACGTGCATTTCTGTTTGCAAAAGCAAACAGAGAAGAAATTGGTACATTTTTAAGTTTACAAATCTTTCCTGCAACAGTACCAATCATCCACGGAATGTTAATAAAACATTGACGAGATGGAGGCAGATAGGGAGAGTAAGTTTCTAATCGAATCTTGTTTAAATCAAGTTTACCGACTGCTTCTACTGTACCACAGTCATCATAGAAGTTACATGTGAAGCCAAAAAAAACAAACAATTTGGTAGAGTGTTTTGCCAATCTTTCATTTCTTGAGGTGTTCCTATAAAACAGTGACGGTGTATTGGCAAGTCTGTCAGATTTAATTCTTTCAGAATACCCAACATTTTTTGTGCAGCTTCACCTGTATTAAAATCCCTGCAGTGGATGATTAGTACCTTGTAGTGTTTTTTGGCCAGAGGAAGAATGTGATAGAGAAATTTCTCTTGAGCTGCAAGCTTTGTCTGAAAACAAGCTTTACTGCTTTTGCATTTAGGGTTGCAGCGACAAGAGGTTGTCAAATCTATTCCAACCTCTCCCAATGCAACACATTGAGGAAGTTGAAGAAGATTGTCCAACGTCTCACACTGATAGTTCACATTCTTTTCCAGAACCACATGTGATGTACACCAAAAGAAGTGAACAATCTTGTATTTGTACCAATTTAGGTATCCCATTTTGACCAATGATTTGGGAAGACATAATTTACTATGCCCGCTTACAACAAAAAAGACCCCTCCACTTGGATCGCAGATTCCAAATCAGCAAATGACTTTAAGTTAGATCTTTTTAGCACTTGATCCAAGTGGAAATGACTATCTATAAAGTCAGTAAGACCTAAAAGTTCACAAGAGGAAGTGTCAATTTCAACAGGTAATCCTAAAAAAAACGCTGGCGCCTCATATGACTTCAGGCATAATTGAGCGGAAGGTTCCAAGGTTGATACCAAAAACACAGTATTCTCCAATGAATAAATGAAACTACTGAATTTGGGGGAGATATTGCAATTTCAGTTTCATTAGGTAGATTATTGTATTTTAAATAATTGGTGATAATTGACATTTCCTCTGCTGTGAAGGATTTAGTGTTAACATTCACTGGATAATGCTTGTTACTGATAACATGGTCTAATAGCTGAGACAGTGTATCTAGTTCAAAATGAGCTCTAAAATAATGCAGTAATCCATTCATTAGATGGATCTAAAGGACTAAGTTATTCTGATTGAACTCAGCCCCATCAGGATGAGTAGTATTGATTTTATGTTTTGCTTGAAGAAAGCATTGTGATCCTTCCTGTACTTTGCATTTCCAACGTGCTGTATGTGCAGCTGCATACCAGGGCAAATGTAAAGTACTGACATGTCTTTTGAAATGATTTGCTTTATTTCCACAAAATGGGCAACTTCTGTGCATGAATGTCAATGGTTCTGGTATTGAGACTGTTACATTTGAGATTGGAGCAACTGTGGTCGTCTGACCAATTCGAGAATCCTCATCTGATTTGTTAGAACCAGTATCCAGATCATCAATGACTATAAAAGTATCTGGCTCTTCTAACGAATTGTTTTTGCTGTTTGTAGGAGAGATACATGAACTTTCTGAATCAATACTGTTAGGTACTTCGCTCTCTAAACCTGTTTCATCGTAGTCAGGAATAAATAAAGATTCATCAAACTCAAACTCATCCATCTGAAATATATACAGATATAGATGGATGAATACCTTTCCAAAATGACTGTTAAAGGTATCCCAATTCCCTGAGTGTTAGCTGTGCTGCATGCAGTGGATAAAAACAAAGAAATCTGTACAAATAATTATAATTTCTTTTCATTTTCAGTCAAGAAAGAAATCATGAAATCTTCTTGCTGATTTGACTTTCCAACCAACATGAGAAGTAGTGCTTTCATGAAAAAGCCGTGGCAGATCACCTTCCTCCAGACAAAAATCATTCTTTTGTGTTTTCTCTTCAGCATCCAAATCAGCAATTACAGTTCCAGGAGACTTGCAGCAAGTACCAGGATCAGCAATAACCAACTCCCAGTTCTGCTGAGCATCAATGTCCCTGCATGAGACTTCAGGAGATTTGCTGCAAGCATCAGGATCAGCAATAACCGACTCCTAATTCTGTTGAGCTACATTTTCCCCAAATTCTGATTCAATTGATGGCTGTTCTTGAGGAATTTTTGCCTGGTCATCTAATATATTTTCCTTTGCACTTGGTGTGTTTCTTTCATCACTTTCACTCACCTGTGTGTCTTGATTGTTGAGGAAGCTGTTTCACAATCTTTTGAGCCAGATTGGAATAAATCCATCGGTACTCAGTTTCAAGTTGTCATGATGAATGACATAATTCCCTTTTCTGTCTCTTATGGTGTACAATGGTGAGTGACTATGTACCACAAGATAAGGACCAGTTCAGGGTGATTTTAATTTCTTAGATTGACCAACTTTGATGGAGAAGTCTCTCTTGTAAACCAGGTCCCCAGGCTGATAAGCATTTTCAACGACACGGAGATCATAATCTTTCTTTTGTCTAATTTGTGATGTTCTCAAATTCTTTCCCACAAAACTATGGATCCTTGGCAATACTTGGCTCAATCTTTCCACCCAATCTTCTGGGTCTGATTCAACATTTTTATATGATACTAATCCAAAAAGTAAATCAACTGATTGTATGACCTCTCCCCCAAGCATTAAAATATTTGGGGTGAATCCTGTTTGTCGATTCTCCATAGAATGAAGTGCCATGGCAAGAAGAGGGAGGTCACAGTCCCATTCTTTACTTTTACCATCTATAAAACATTGAATCATTTGGAGTACAATCCTATTATACCTTTCTATCTGACCATTTGAAGAAGGGTGATAAGGCGTTGTTCTGGTTCTTGCTATCTGTAATAGTCCACACAGTGATTTGAATAACTGACTTTGGAAATTTGAGCCTTGGTCTGTGTGAATTTCGAGAGGACAGCCAAAGGTGACAATAAAATGTATAAGGAATTTTTTGGCTACTGTGAGCTTTCTGGTCAGGAATTGCTGTTAATTCTATCCACTTGGAAAATTGGTCTATCATCATCAGCACATAATTGTTTCCTTGATTACTTGTTACAAAAGGCCCAAGGATATCCAAATGCACCCGTTCCATTGGGTAACCGGCATGAAAAGATTGTAATCGAGATTTCTGCCGTACATTCAAATGTTTATTCTTATTACATATGTGGCAAGACTGAACATATATTTTACAATCCAATGACAAGTTATGCCATAAAAATGATCTTTTGAGGTGAAGTAAGGTCTTTGCTTGTCCAAGATGGCCAGCAGTTTTTGTGTCATGACAATAAGATAAACATTCTTTCTTCAGTGAGTCTGGAATGAGTAAAACAACATTTTGATCTAATCGATTTTCCCATTTGTAAAGCAATACATTGTTTTGGATAAATAATTGTTGTCTACATAGCCAGAGAGCTTTAACTGCAGGACTACATAATTTGATGACATGCATAGGTGGTGATGTTTGTTGCTCCAACCATCCAATAATTTGGGAAAGATCTTCGTCATGTCTTTGAAGATTACTCATTTCTTTATCAGAGAAAGATTCTAACCAATTATTCTGAGAGAGTCGAGGTTGTATTCTGTCTTCACAATCATAATTTCCAGTACCAATTTCATAATTAAGACATGTTAGCTCTTTACAATTCTTCATGACTTCTGGTGAGACATTTTTTAAAGCAAGTGGCACAACATCATCTACATCATCCTCTATTCTTGACCACTGCAGATGTGCCCTTGTACAGAATTGGCAGCCCTTACATGGTAAATTTTCCAATTTTGAGCCAGCTTGATAGCAATTACAATTTTCTAAAGTATCTGGTATTCGCGATAGGCTATCAGCATTCAGGTGTTTTTTCCTTCTTGATGGATGATCTTCATATCATATTGTGATAATTCTTCCATCCATCTTGCGAGCTGTCCCTTGATGTGCTTGAAGCACATTAGCCATAATAAGCTGTTGTGATCAGTTCGCACCACAAAACTGCGTCCCAATAAATAATGCCTCAACTGTCGACAAAATTTAATAATTGTTAACAATTCTTTTCTTGTCGTACAGCATTTTCGTTGTGCAGGTGGCAGCACATGGCTTGTGCAACAAATTACTTTTTCAGTACCATCTTGAATTTGAAGCAATTCTGCAGCAATGGTTCTATCTGATGCATCTGTATCAAGCAGAAAAAGTCCATCAGGAGATGGGTATGCAAGCAATGGTGGTGAAGTCAATACTGCTTTCAATTTGTCAAAACATGTTTGATGAGTAATTGTCCAATCAAATTCTTTACTGTGGGCTAAATCATGTAGACTGGTAGTCAATTCTGCAAAGCCTTTAATGTGGTCCCTGTGGTAATTTACAAACCCTAAAAATGACATCAGCTGGGTTTGATTTTGTGGGATCAGCCAGTTGATTACTGTTTCAATCTTGCTGGGAGCCACCCTTACCCCCTGGGAATCAACTAATTTGCCCAAAAATTCAACTTGTTTCTGAAGCATGATACACTTTTTAGGTTTTAATTTCAAGTTGTATCACCAGAACCGCTGAAATACTTCACTCAGGTTCAGTAGTGAGCTAGAAAAATCTTTTCCCAGAACGATGATGCCATCCAAGTAGACCAGCACTTCACTCCATGTTAAGCCTCGTAAAACCAATTCCATGGCCCTCTGAAAAGTTGCCGGCGCATTACAGAGACCAAAACCCATCCTCGTGTGCTCAAAAAGGCCATAACGAGTGATGAAGGCCGTTTTCTTTTTATCATTCTCGTCCAGAAAAATTTGATAATACCCTGAAGCCATGTCAAGGGTTGAAAAATATTCTGTGTGTCCAAACAGTCTTCAATTATAGGTAAAGGGAAGCAATCTTTTACAGTTCTTTTTTTTAATGCTCTAAAATCCACGCACCATCTTACAGTGCCATCTTTTTTCCGAACTAAAACAGCTGCTGATGCCCAGTCAGAAGTAGATGGTTCAATCACTCCAGCATCCAACATCTTTTGAAGATGGCCCAACTCCTGATCCTGAAAGCCTAAAGGTGTTCTTCGAATCTTTTGTTTCACTGTTTCACTGTTGGAGACTGACCAGATTCAATTTTATGTTTTATTTTGGAGAAACAACCTAGGTCAAGGTCATGAGCTGCAAATACATCTTGGAATTCCAGGAGTAGATTTCCCAACTCAATTATTTGATTGTGATTCAGGTTTGCAATTGAATTCCTAAACATTTCCTTCAAATGTGATGGTAAGGCATTCTCCATTTCTTCAACACTTGTGGTTTCTGTTATTTTAGAGGCCAATTCTGTGTTTGCTTCTTCCTGAAAGGATGTAAGTAGCACGTCGTTATTTAAACAGATTTCTTCTGCATTTCCTACATGGACATTCCTGCTTAGTTTAATATGGTGATTACTCATATTTATAACCTTCAATGCTGTTGTTTTTCCATTTCCCATGGGAGATGAAAATAATAAGTCACTTGGTTGTGGAACAATCTCAATAATGTAGTCGCCACACAAATTGTCTTCCAATTCAACATTTATAAAGGCTATGGAATTGGGAGGTACTTTTATGGTATTTTTAACAAACACTCTTGAAAAAGGAATTCTGGAAGCTGCAAAAATTTGCTTGCAGGTAGCATTAATGAGTTCCTTTCCAATTCTAATGGTGTTGTTTCTTAAATTTATAACACAATTTTCTGCTACCAGAAAATCTAGGCCCAGGATCATTTGATCTTTCAGTGGGGTTACACAAACATCTATTCCAAATGTTTTAGAACCAATCATTACTGGAACATCAGTATATAACTGGCTCATAACTGGGTGTTCACCAATACCCCTTAATCTGACATACTTAATGGATATTGCATCTGGAAAAACACTTTTGAAGAACTGTTCATCCATTAGGGTAACCATGGCAGCAGTGTCAACTACTGCAGTTGCTGGGCAGCTACTAACCGCCACATGCATTTGCAAGCTGAATCCATTAACCCTGTTGATATCAACAGCCTCCACAATTTCAGTTTCTTCTCCAAAATTGCTAAAAGTTTCAGAACTATTTACAGATTTTTCATTATTTACACTTTTACTGTGGCCTAGTTCTTGCCGGACTGAGTGTTGGCCTTTTCGCTCAGTCCCTGGAAGTTTACAGACTTCTCAGGTGTGGTCTGTCTGAACCGAGACTGATATTGTGGTTGAAAAGATGCAGAGTTTTATTTGGGTAGAGGCGAGCCCATCTTATTTGGACTGTTGCTGTTCCACCTCGGCTTATCTCTGTAATCATAATTTTGCCTTCGCTCGTCTTGCCGTTGTTGGTTTTGTTGTCTAAAGTTTGGTCTGTTAAACCTGACAGGCATCCGTTCACCTTGATGTTGCAGAATTTGACCAAATATTTGATTACTGTTCTCGTAATGTGGTCTGTTAAAGTTGTCAGGCTTTGATTGTATGGGTGATGGAGGAGGCGTTCTGTTCTGCTGAAAACTGTAGAAAACCTCTTTCATTAAACCTTCCATATTCTTCACCATACCCTTCAGTTCATAAACCTCTTTTCCCAATTTGTTTTGTCCATCTTAGTTCACAGTGTGCACTTGAAGATCAGTATGTGGGTCATGATAAGATTCTTGAAAGCTGACTTGTCGCTGAAAGTAATTTTGAGGCTTCGCATAACCAAAGATAGCTCGCTGATTGGCTAATGAAGTTTTAACATACTTCAAAGCTTTATGGATAGTAGTAGGGTTTTTTCCATACCAGCTTTAACAGCTTCTTTTTCGCTACATCCTCTCAGAAAAGCTTCTGTAGAAATCTGGCTAACAGTTTTCTTGTCAGAGTCTGGGTAGCCATCCAACGTTAAAAAATGTACTCTCTGAGAGAATTCCTCCAGGGATTCATTTTCTTTTTGTCGAATGAACTGGTGCTGTCTTCGAGCAGAAACTGGGGCATCCTTGGTGCTAAACCTCTGTCGAAGCTCATGTTTAAGGGTCTTAAATGATCGACCAACATCCAGAAGATTCACATATTCCAATGCTGTTTCAGAAAGGCAGTCATAGAATCTGTCTAGTTTTTTCCATTGAATCCATTTCCTTCTCTTAGCAATCCTTTCAAATTGATATATGAAAGGTTCCCATTTTGTCTGTCCAGAATAAATAGGCAACTTTGGTCTTTGTGGACTTTTACTTCGATGCTTTCTGTGTCGTCCAGATTTCTTTGATGTTCTTCGTCTTCAGTCATCTGATGAGTACTCAATTGACTCACTACAAGAAGAGTCAGTGGATGATGGTGGTTTTTTGCCTCTGCGAGTTTTTCTACCTTTTGACCGAGAAGAGCTCCTACATGATGATGATGATGAAGAGTCTGATCTTCCAGTCCTCCTGCGAACCCGGTTATGTTGTGAATGGTGTTCGTTTTTTGTTTGGTATCTATAGCGTGTATTTTGATCTCTAGAGTGGTCATTATTTGAAGATCGATGACGCCAACTTCTGTGATGATGTGTCTCCATATTTCTTGAGTTTCTATATGTATCCTGTCTATTTGGAGCAGCATTGTTATAACCACAGCTCTTCTGTGGTGAGGAATGTCTATTACCAGAAACATGATGCTCTGAGCCATCCTTATTTTTGGATGAGTGTCTGTTTGTTTGTTGATATCTGGTATAAGATTTTGACTGCTTTTTTTGAGCCTCATGATGGCGATCATCATTAACGCTCCCATTACTGCAAGTTTCATCAGAGCTATTTTGTTCAAGATAATTTTTATGGAATGTTTGTTGACGTGGTTTCACCATTATATTCTGTGGCCGTCTGTACCATTGCTCAGACACCTTTGGGCTTGTAGTCCTTTTATCAGACTACTTGCTGAGCAGCTGTTGATCATAAGTATCTGAACCATCACTTTCTGACCACTTGTGATATCCATGAATGTTGGTTTTTTGCTTAATTTCAGGTGCTGGTACCTGGAGCTTTTCCTTGGGAACATATTTTCCATCTTTTGGAAACACAGTGAAAAATTCTCTTCTGGTAAGAATCATCACGTTTTGGAGTTGACTGTATATTACTGTATATTATGGTCTGCACTGAATGTCCAACTTGGTTGCGCATTTTCAGAAAAATTGTTTGGATGCAGAAATTAGCTTCTCTTTCTCCTCCTGTTTCCTGAAAGTTGCCATTAACTTGTCGTATTCTGTACTAAATTCTGCTTTTAAATTTGCAACTTTTCCAAGTGATTCTTGCTTCAGTTCATCTAGAGTGAGCCTAGTGACTTTAACTGTTTATCTTTCCTATCTTTTTCTGTTTTCAACTCTTGTAATTGATCTGTCCAAGTCTTTCGTTCAAAATAATATTGTTTTCTAAAACTAGCCAATTCATTTTCCAACATATCCATTTTTCTCAGAAAAGCTGATTGATTCATTGTAGGTGGTGGTGACTGAACAGTTCTGTTTGTAAGATCTGGCAATGATCCTGTTCTATTTCCCATCAATGTTGGTGGCCTTTCAGATGATTGTAAAACAGGTGATGAGAATGTTGCGTGAGTTTCAGATGCAGAGTACTTTGTTAAAGAGATGACTTTGTCATCTATCCAGTCCTGCCATACAGCTGCAGTTATTCCCGTAATTCGGCAAAGATCAGTTAATTCTAAATAGCCTTTTAGTTGGCGTAAGTCAAATAAATTTCTTGCTTTTACAGGGCCAATATTTTGTAGGCACTGAAACTCTTCCAAACTAGCATATTGCAAGTTTATACCAACGTGATCCATTGTGTGAAATGTATATTCAAAAATACCAAATCTGGTCAATACCGTTTCAATAACAATTCAATAGAATTCAAACTGAATTGTTTTTATAGAAATCAAATTAAATTTCAAATTTGAAATGCTGAAAAATTTGATTAATTATTCAAATTTCAAGAATACATGAAACCGTCACTTTCCAAATATTGCTATTTCTAATTATTTGTTAAATTATAACAATAACCCAAAAATAACCAACACCACTGAAGAAGAAAATGCAAGATAAATTTTTGGTTATGAACCAAAGGAATTATTTCCCATTTATTACAACTGTATGAAAAAAAATAATAAAAACATTTTTATGCTTATATAGCAGTACTATTTATATGCTAGATACAAAACAATCAATCCCGTTGTTTAATAATACATTGATTACACGCAGCAATTACCGCATTGTAACACTGGAAACAACACTTGTTGATTGTTATTTCGGTAATTCTATTTTTACCAAAGTTTTCTCCCCTTAATCAAGAAAATACATCTGTTTACATTGCTTTGGCAACGAATTGAATATGTTGATCTGATTGTTTGAAAAGTTTTAACAAACACTGATTTCAGTAACAAAAATTTTAACAATATTTATTTTCGAAATTTTGAATTTCAAAAGGTTTTCCTTTCGAAATCTCAATGAAATTTCACTGACAAAATCTCGAATAATAACAATAACAAAATGTCCGAGTCAGTGAGTGCAATACAAACTTTTCAACTCCAATGAATTACTAGAGAAACCCAGCGTTACCAGAATACCTCGTCGCCATGTTGTCGTGAAATAACAACATATTTGTCACTTACCATCGATTCCAATGACTTTGTAGTGCTGTCAAAGCTGTAAATGGTCTTTGTATTTGTTGATGTACGCCTTGTTCAGTTGAAATCTTCAGGTAAGTGCGCCGTGTGACGTCAGTGCTTGGTGGAATATGAAGCTGACAAGTTGAGTTCTCTCAAAGGATCTGATGACTTCCCGGATGGCTTGTAAACCAGTAGGTGATTCCGTTGTAGATAAATGTTAAAAACAGGCTACATATTAGTCCTTTACCACAATACCACGACCGTCGAAAGTTGAAACTATCAACGTAGTTTGTAGGCAAGTCTGATGCTGTTTGTTTAAAACCGATTTTCGCACTCATCTATCAACTTCTTATTCAGTCATTTTGATAAATTGATTTTCGTTCTCACCAATGCTTCAGTCATTTTGAAAAATCTCGAATCAAGCCTTCGATCAGTCAACACTGAAATGACGTAAGATGGGTATTTCCAGCGACTGACATGTGCTTTCCTCATTACCATATGATTTGCATTCGGCTGATCGGTAGCGCTCGTTTGTTTCCGCACTTTGTATTAGATTCGACGCGTCAAAAATCCGTTGACAAAATCAAACACGTATTTCAGACGCATGACCAATGGAGATTCGTCTCAGTTGGACGGAGATTCGTCGGTGATGCGGCGTCTTACTCACATCTAATTGATTTAGTCGACGAATCACCGACGAATTTAATTTATTTTTTACGCTGGTATTAGATTTGACGGGTCAAAAATCCGTCGACTAAATCAGGCCTCACTGGTCTTCATGCTAGATAAAACAACATGATGTTTGATGAAGTGAAAGCTGTTATGCTGTGACTACAGTCTTTTACGTCATCAAACGTAATCAGTTGAGAGGAGTCATCACGTTAATTGACATGTCGATATCTTAAGGGAGTAGAGTGACTCACGAGGTATTAATGACGTACGAACAGGATCATAAATCAGTGGATTAAGCATCATGCTTAATTATTTAGGTATCATGTTTAATTATTTATGCAGCATTTATGAAAGCATTCCAAATAATACAGCATCATGCTGAATTATTAGACTATCAACCTAAAAAAAACTATGCCCCTCCCGTATGCGGACCTGATTTCAGCATCATGCTGTATTACGTATGCAGCATTCATGAAATTATACTGAATAATACAAGGTGATGCTTAAATAATTAGTCATCATGCTGAAATAAGGTTTATGATCCCCTTGCGTAAATCGACATCATGCTAAATTAAATCAGCATCAAGCTATATTATTTATGCAGTATTCGTTAAATCGATGAAAAATATAGCATGATGCTTTAATAACTAAACATCATGCTAAATTAAAATGCATGATCCTCTCGTAATTCAGCATCATGCTTAATCAGTTTGGCATGGTGATCAGTTATTTATGCAGAATTCACGAAATCGTGCAATATAATATAATATGCTGCTAAACTAAAATAATATAGCATGATGCTAAATTAATCCAGCATCATTCTAGAAAGCACTCAATCAGCACATTCTGCTAACCAGTCAGTGGCGTCGATACATACACGCTGGGTGTCTGGTCTGATCGGAACAATGGCGCATGGGAGCGTGGTGGCTCAGTAGGTAGAGGTGCAGGCTGCAAACCGAGAGGTCCTCGGTTCGAATCCCACCTGCGGCAACCGCATTGTGTCCTTGGGCAAGACACTTCATCTCCATTGCCCACGTGGGACACTGTGGTGTTGCGTACTAAGGCGTACTGCACGTCGATGGTACACTTGTCTTCAACCAATGTTAACCCTGCTTGTGTGGAGTTAGTATGTTGGGGAGCTGACAGTTGCTCATCGTTTCTCGGTGGTTCTCTCCGGGTACTCCGGCTTCCACCACCTGTAAAACTGTCACGGTCATGATTAGCCATTCTGCATAAATATGTGACCTTAAACACCAATAAATAAATAAATAACAATGGCGCATAGCCGAAAAACAAGAAAATGTTGATGCAAACATCAAGCCGCTGAGTTAGAAATTTGCAGAAGAAATCTTTCGTATACATATAACCGTTTCAATGGATTCTCTTTTAATGATATATAATAAAATAAAAATAAACGCCGAAAATTTGAGCAGTGCTTGTTTACATTTGTAAACAAGTTCTGTTTTACTGTTGAAAGATGACTCGTTAATTATAGTCTGGGGTGTGTGCTCTATAGTGAGGTAAGAATGGTTTGATGAACTTGACAGTGCACTTGAGAGAAAAAAGCAGCTTTAAAAACCAATGAATAAATGTAAATCTGAAAATGCCCAGGCAACAGAAAGCACGCAGTCCCCTGAGTCCCCACTGAAAATAACTGAGTTTTGTTTTAGGCCTCATAATCCACAGAATAGCTTGGGTAGTGGTGTATTTCATCCATTGAGTGCAAGAAAGCTTTGCCATGCTAAAGAATTGGGAAACATTGTTGCACTCCATGGACAAATGTTTCAGTTTTATTAACATGGGCAAAATATCAGATATAAGCTATTTAATTTTTATTTTTTTTAGTTTGTATTGGTTATAAAAAGAGAGCATGCTGCAGCCAAAAAGATCATGCGGGAGGACCTGAGAAACAGATTTTTTAGAACTTTTTTAGTTGTTTGGAAAGTGAGTCCAATGCCAAATGTGACAGTAACATTGTGAACTGAGGATTTCGAAGCTGGGTGAGCTCTATTATTATTTATTAATTTATTTGTAGTAGGGAGAATGTGAGTGTTTTGGTCCACTTCGAAACATGTGGTCCAGAAATTTTTGTGGTCCAGAAAATTAAGTTATTTTTGGAAAAACCCAAATTGTTCTGGTAAAAAAAAATGATTTTCTTGGAAAATGTTGGGTTTTTCACAAAAATAATTCAATTTTTCCTGGAAAATGTTTAAAATTCGAACATTTCTGGACCACTTTTGACGAAATTTGTTGAAAATGTCTAAAAATGCCCAGTTTGAAAAACCCGCTTTTTGATAAATTAAACACTAATTTTCCCATTGGGCGAATTTTTTTCAAATTTTTGTATGAATAGAGTCACACGATTGTGACTGACAACAGATTGGCACTGAGATTTCCATTGGGAAAAATTCTGAAAAAAAGTTTTTTTTTAAAAATTTTGGGCTGGAAAAATATGCAATCGAACGTCGATTCCCACAGTAAAGGACAATGGTTTTATCATGCTGAATTAAAAAAATTGGCCCAGTAAAACTCGATCCAGGATGCAGATTCCACATGGTAAAGGATGATGGATCGATTGAGCTGAATTCGTAGATTGGTCCAGTAAACTCAACCATTTGAGATCGAGCGTGCGAGTCCGAGAATCGTTAGGTTAGCTGGACGACGATCTGTGGGGATAAAATATTTTTACAATTAATAATTATTATCACTTAAGAAAACCCACAAAATTTAATATTTTTTATAAAGAATTACAACAAACTGATGACAAAAACAATAATCGGTCATGAAATCCTCCACACCTAAAAAATCTGCATTAAAATTGAAAAGGGTCGAAAGGTATTCAAAGTTTGACACTAAAATTTATAGGTTGGAATCTCATGATGCTGTTGAATTGACAGACGTGGAGACTAGTGGGTTGACACAGGAATATGAGAAAAGTGTCTTACCTCTGAAATTGAATGAAATCGCTCTGGATATAATGTACGAATATCAAAATGATTTGTTGACGATCCTATCGGATAAGATAGAACATTTAACACAGACAATTTATCACTGTTCTATGGAAGTAATATATATCCGAATATTTCTGAACAACTAATTCACAAATTGATCCCTGGAGAAAGGCGAATGTTTGAGAGAGTGAATTTGATATTCCGTTTTGTCTATCAACGTGGACAGAATACCTTTAAAATGAATAAAACAAATATTCTTCTCACAGATTTGAAATTATGAAGTCCATTATAAGATAGATTTTAAATCATGACTCAAAAAAAAAAAACAATCCATTAAACGTGAATTTCATTTTTTTTATCTCGAGGAATGTGTGTCTGTTTTCATGCTCAATTAACATTTCAGTCGAGTGTGATTCTACAGGTGTGAATTAAAAATGATAATTGCTTTTGAAGAGTGAACTTGTAAAATATAACCAAGCGTGCATCCCTGTGTGAACATTTGGGAAATAGAACTGGCTTTCAAAACGCCTGTATTCATTACTGAATAAAGTGAAATGCTAAGTTGATGGATCTTATTTTAATATATACAAAATCTAGAGTGAGTGTGTGTTTCTCGATGCGTGTAATGATAATTGCTTTGAAGTGTGTAAAAATAAACAATGTACGTATCGCTGTGTGAACATCCGGATATTTTTACTGCAATGTTTTAATTTGTGAAATAGAACTGGCTTTCAAAACGCCTGCATTCATTACTGTATTACTGTATGAAGTGAAATGGTAAGTTGATGGATCCTATTTCAGTATATACAAATCTAGAGCGAGTGTGTTTCTTGATGCGTGTAACTCTATTAACCTTTGATTGGAATGAATTGAGAAAGCAAGGTAGTACTGATTTTCTATGGTACACAATTATTATTTTCGCTTTCTACCTAATCGTCTTAATTTATTTTTTTTGTGTTTCATGCTTTTTGTGTTAAAAAAAATTGAATTTCACGTAAAACAGATTGGTGATTTTCATTAAATATATATATATATATATATCAAAATAAGAAGTTTAAAAAATCGCCAAAAGAATGTTTTTAAAAAAAACCCCATAAATATTATATATTTTAAAATAAGAAGTTTTAACATAAAAAAAATGCTGAAAACAACAATGTCTAATGAGGAAAAGTTATATTCATCTACCGTACCCGAGTTGAAAAAGTACTGTAGAAATCTAAGAATTAAAAATTACAGCTGTTACAGAACCAAAGGAGAATTGATTGGAGTTGTGCGTAAGGAGAACTATGATCAAAAACTGGTGAAATTACAAGTCAAAGTATGTCATTTATTGAATTTGAAAGGTATTAAACTCTGGAAAAAACACGAATGCATCAGTCATTTACTCCATGGAAAGGGAGTGGATGAAAGATCTACGACAGTGATAAAAACTCGAGTCGTGAAAAAAATGAGAATGCGGCAGTGACGACGAAACAACATTGGCAAACGACTTTGGAAACTGAGCAGAAGACTGTTAAACAAAAAGTGGACCAGCAGGTTTCGAAAGAGAATGACAGAAAATGAAAAGTGATACAGTTCGAGATGATGATTCGCTACAAAAACTGATGGATGCAGTTGTGAGAGCACTGGAGGAAAAAAAGGATGCAATGTGATAGAGGGAATCGTATTCAAACTCAAAGCTTTGGAGAAATCATTGATTCTGATATAATGAGACTTCAAAGGATATTTTAAAACTTTCGACATGATTTCCAGTCTTGCAAATCTCAATCCCGAATCGTTCATGGAATGGGCAAAGGGTGGAGAGTTGGATGTATTTCGAAAACATCTAGAAAAGGGTCTAAAAATAAAAATGATTTTGCAATGTCTGATGAAAAGGGTCTATGCAAACACAGGTGAGAGCGTGGTGGAAGATACCTATTCGCCATCTAAAAATGAGACCTTTCTTAGAGATGACGAATTATCTGATGTTTACAAAGTGATGAAAAACAAGATGTTGGAATCTATGGCTCATTGTCATCTCTAGGGCTGTCACGATTAATCTATTTATTAATCGACTGTTGATCAGTCACGGCAAAATCGATTAGTATTTTTCGTTGTCGAATAATTGGTAAATTGTATCCCGTTCTAGACATTTAATAATTAATAGAAAATTTGATGAAAAAACTATTGTTTCTGAAGGTAAAGAGTTAAGAACATCGATGTTAAACCCCAAGACGCTGTTGGAAGCAATAGTCTTCCAGGTACATTCATCAAAGCTTTGATGTTCTGAACTTTTGAACCGTCAGTGTAATAATCAAGACCGGTCGGCAGTTGCGAAGTTCGCAACTGCCGACCGGTCTTGATTATTACACTGACGGTTCAAAAGTTCAGAACATCAAAACTTTGAAAGCACCAAAAAGGGATCGTCTTCGTTTTCGTTGTTTCCTTGAGGTAGGTCAACTGACTTGAACTTCATTTTTATCGACTTCAAAGAGAGGGAGATGGGGGGGGGAGGGGCATTTAGGTACGATTAATCATCGATTATATGTGACGATTAATCGATTCCTAAATTAAAAAATCGTGACAGCCCTAGTCATCACAAGGGAAGTGGTTGGACGTTCGAGAAGGTATTGAATCTTGAGATTCACGTGGGCAGACACGATCCTTTGAGAACATCTTCCTATATAGAATTACCTTATTTCGTATATAATAAACATGCTGTGATTAACGTGAAAAATAAAGAGGATAGTAAGTGTTTCAAATGGGCGATCACATCGGCCTTATATCAGATAGAACAGCATACTGACAGAGTTTTCAAGTATGTGGAGACTTGAAAAATCTCGATTGGACGGGAGTGCCTTTCCCGACGTGGTTGGAAGACATCGAGTGTTTCAAAAAGCTAAATCCCATCGTGGTCATGAACGTTTTGGGATTTGACAATGAAAAATGAATAGTCTATCCTCTCAGACTGACTTCACACAAAGAGACAGAAAAGATTGCTACTTTGTTATTAATTTCTGAGGGTGACAATAAACATTATTGCTGGATTAAAAATATGAGTCGATTGCTGTCGAAGCAGATTACTAAACATAAGGGCGAGAGAATTTTCTGTCTCAACTGCATGAATTTGTTTGATTGTCAAGAATCATTGACGTGTCATCAGGAATATTGCGATGAAAAGCAAAGTATTGCCATCGAAATGCATAAACCTAATACTTATGCAGACTTTCGCAACCACAATAGAAGATTAGAACCTCCATTCATCGTCTATGCTGATTTCGAATGTTTCACCACAAAAATGAATTCTTGCCAGCCCAACGAGCATAGGAATTATGTTGAAAAATATCAGAAGCACATACCATTGGGCTATTGTTATTACATAAAATTTTCGACAGATCCATTCATCTACACTAAACATTCAGAAGACGACAACGTGGCTAAAACCAACGTGGAAGAGTTAGAATCGAAAATTCAAGAATTATATGACAAATTTAAAAGATCAAAAGGCATGAACATCACGCCAGAGAAACGGGAAGAATGCAAGGAAAGGAAACTACTAAATGTCACATCTGTAGACAGCCATTCAATAATAATTGTGAAAATAATAAAAAAAAATAGACATCACGATCACTACACGGGTCTGTTTTGTGGCGCTGCTCACAAGGAATGTAATTTAAGATTTCGAGGTGCTCATTTCTATCAGGGGATATTTCACAATCTTCTGGGCTATGACAGTCACCTGTTCATGAAAAATATGGGTGTCAGTGAAGGGAATTTGAGCTGTATCACGCAAAGCGACAAAAAATACATTACCTTCACTAAATGGAAGGTTGTTGATAAAAAGATAGTCAACGATGGATTGATGCCCATCCATAGCGAGATACATTTCATCGACAGTTAAAGATTCATGTCGGCTAGTCTGGAAAAATTAGTCGACAGTTTGAATAGGGAGAAATTTAAAATCACGAGTAAATATTTTGATGATCGACGACAATTGGTGGACATCATGTTGAGGAAAGGCGTCTAACCTTACGATTACATGAGTGATCTCGAGAAATTCGACAACGTTGCTCTACCTCCTAAAGAAGATTTTTATTCGAAATTATACCAGTCTCACATTTCCGATGATGATTACGAACACGTGCAAAACGTGTGGAGATTTTTCGATATGAAATCCATGAGAGATTATCATGACCTCTATCTGAAAACTGATGTGCTTCTCTTGGCCAACGTGTTCAAAACTTTTTGACGAGTGTGTCGTCGATATTACAAACTAGATCCGATTTGGTATTTAACAGCACCTGGACTTGCTTGATGCTCTTTTGAAGACAACTGAAGTCCGATTGGAATTATTAACGGACATCGACATGTTGCTAATGTTCGAAAAAGCTGTTAGGGGTGGTGTCTCTTTGATTTCCACCAGATGTGCTAAAGCTAATAATTCTGGTATGGGAAAAGTTTTCGATTCAGAAAAAGCGAGTAAATACATACAGTATTGGGATGCTAATAATTTGTACCGTTGGGCAAGGAGTAATCCTTTGTCAATCGGAAATTTCAAATGGGTCAAAACGTTAGAAGAAAAACAAAAATGGGAACACTATCCTTGTATTCTAGAGGTCAATTTGGACTGTCCAGGAACGTTATACGATCTACAGAATGATTATCAGCTGGCTCCCAAACGAATGGAAGTGTACGGCATCGAAAAACTCATTCCCAATTTAAATCACAAATGCAAGTACATGATCTATTGTGAAAATCTGAAATGTTACATCGCTCGTGGGATGAGATTAATCGACGTGCATCAAATCATTCGATTGAATGAGGAACCTTGGATGAAAAAATACATCCATCTCAACACGAATTTAAGAATGCAGGCTGAGAGCAAATTCAAAAATGATTTCTTGAAACTCATGAACAATTGCATGTACGGGAAATCTATGGAAAACATTAGGAATAGAACCGACGTTCAACTCATCATGTCTAAAGAGAGGTCTAGAAAATTAATCACAAAACCCAATTATAAACATAGAATCATATTCAATGAAACTCTAATGGTTGTACACATGCAAAAGACGCATCTGTAGTTCGACAAACCCTGTTATCTCAGAGCAATCATCTTAGATGTCAGCAAGCAGTTGATGTACGAGTTTCACTACGATTATGTCAAATCCAAATTCGATTCAGAAGCCAAACTATTGTTTACCAACACAGACAGTCTGGCTTATGAGATAGAGACTAGAGACATCTACAAGGACATAGCACCAGACGTGAACGAATGGTTCGATATGAGTAATTATCCCAAT
The DNA here is from genome assembly GCA_031216915.1 of Pictodentalium vernedei. NCBI lineage: Eukaryota > Metazoa > Mollusca > Scaphopoda > Dentaliida > Dentaliidae > Pictodentalium > Pictodentalium vernedei. Next base: position 64,746,576 of record CM062296.1, read on the forward strand.
GATCATCCATCTAAGAATCCAACGGGTGTCAATAAAAAGGTGTTGGGTAAATTCAAAGACGAGAGTGGTGGAAGACAGATCACCGAATTCGTAGGTTTGAGACCAAAATTGTACGCTTATCTCCTCGACAATGAAGAGATCAAGAGATGTAAATGCATTCAAGTGTGTGTGGCGAATAAAAACATTGCTTTTGACGAGTACAAAGAGTGTCTTTTCAAAGGTTCGATGCTGTATAAAAAGATGACTGCAATTCAAAGTGAAAAGCATGAGATGTACACCATAGGAATCAATAAGATTGCGTTGAGGGCTGACGGTGATAAGAGAGTTATATGTGAGGATAAAATACACACTTTTGCACTCAGAAATTATTCCGCGATAATTCAACAACAAAATCGAGAGGATGAATGCAGTATGACTGAGGACATCAAAATGTTGTAAGTTTAAAAAAAACTTGCGAGTTATAAATTGAAAAAAAATAATAAAAAAAAATAATAAATAAAAAAGACATATTTATGAATCAGAAAATAAAACACATATATGTAGAAGGTGTCATCTTACCCAACAAACCTCTATCCAACATTGATCTGTTGAAAGTGACAAAAGATATAAAAATCAAACCTTGTCGAGGTGTGTTTTCTAGAGATGCCTTACCAAGAAAAAAAGATGACAGTTATTCAAAATGTGGAATTTTAAATCTAGATGATATCAGAGGTGAGGGTATGCATTGGGTCGTGTGGTTTTCGAAGCGGAACAAAAAATATTATTTCGATAGCTATGGAATCTCACCGCCGATAGAAATAAGGACCTATTTAACACCAGTTATTTGCATTACCAAACAAGTGCATGCACCAGATCAAATGTTTTGCGGTCATCTATGCCTCTACATTCTCAAGAGGTGGTCGGAAGGAGATCACTTTCAGGATATTTTCAATGATTTACATTAAAGGAGGAGGAAGAAAAAAAATTGATATAGAGATATAAATAAAAATATAAAAAAGTAAAGTTATAATTAAAATGAAAACCAAAAAAATAAATAATAATAACAAAACGAACAAAACAAACATGACAGTCAATAAATTCGGTTGCGCTGACGATAATGAAGGTCCCTCTAGAAAGAAAAGAAGAACTACGATGAAAGTTGGCAGTGGTGGCGACATTGCCAACTTGGACGAACGATAGAAGAACTATGATAGAAGTTGGCGGTGGTGGTGCCATTGCCAACTTGGACACACGATATGCCTGGAGAACCTTGAGAAGAACCTTTAAACTTAAACAATAAGAAAATCTACAATCTTCCCAAACCGATCGAACTGTCAGATGCCACGACTAAAAAATAGATAGAGGAGATGAAAATTTCCGGCAGATGAAGAGAGATAATTACGTGAATCAAGACATGATGGACAATCTCGACTTGAAATCTAAACGAGTGGTGAATGTTGTGGATCCTAGAGATTTGACTGATTTCGCCACTAAAAGATATGTGGACGACGCTCACAGGAGACTCAGTAAGCATCTGAGAGAATGCTACATTCTAAATGTGATGCAGTCTAAATTGAACCCAAATTCTAACAAGATAACAAATGTGCCCATTCCCACGAATCCTAACGATGCAGCAACCAAAGAATACGTAGACTTGGAACTGAGAAAGAATAACATCGACGAGCTAGAGATGAAATCGGATCTGGATGCGGGATTCAACAAGATATTGATTCTGTCTCAGATCAACGATGCGGACGAAGACTCAATGGAGGTCAACAAAGGCTATGTGGATTCTGCCCTACAGAATTCTCAGTCCTATCTGAAATCTCAAGTCGACGAATTGTATCTGAACAAAAAATCCAGAGTAACCATGGGGGCTGGCATTGACGTGGCTGGTCACAATATATTCGGTCTTGACGGAAGATCAGAATTCGCTTCCAGCACAGTCAGCAGACAATACTTGGACGAAAATACGGTCTGGAGAAAGGGTGATATCATGGAAGGTAAACTAGACATGGGAGGACACACACTCACGAATCTACCGCATCATGTGCACATGTCGGATGCCTACACTCTGATCTCCGTCGTGGAATAGATAAAATACGCCACACAGTTGATCACCATTTGGGCCAATGAGAGCGACGTGTTAGAAGTGGAAATGCCAAATGGTCCTTTGGAAACGGCTCGCTGCACGGTCAGATGGGATATCATACGCCAGTGGTAGGTGAGATTATTTGGATGAGTCTGACTTCCATGGACTCGAGCAATAAGGCGGTCATCAATCTCGTGGTGAATAGTATGGAAACCGATAAGAAGTACAGTGTCAAAAAGATGAAGGATGAACACTAGAACACTAGCATCTTCGGTATGCCTCTCAAGGTGCAGATGGGGGATAGGATCAATTTCAGGACAAAAACCAATAATCCCGAAGCTGCCACTTCTGTGGTCTCTCTGTTGATCAAACTCGATCCTATGAACAAACAGTAAAAACAAAAACAATTGAAATATATATAATCACTTCTGTGATGTAGGGAGACAACTCAAAATCCCCCCAAAAATATAATTGGATTTTGTGAGACTGAATATTCAATTTCTCAAAATCCAATTATATTTTTTTTTTGTATTTTAATTATGTTATTTATTACTATTTTTTAGTATTTTAATTTTATTTAATTATTATTTTTTCATCGAACGATGGACATTTTTGCCTCTCCGTTTCGAATTCTAACTATCTATCCAACAGGTCTAAGGCAAAATCCTCGTTTCTCTTCAGCACATTCCTGTCAAATTGCATCTTGATCTGAATGTCTAAGACGCTACTCTTGTTGAGTCACTCGCTCTGTTTACTAATGTCGAATACAAACAGGGGATACGTCGATGTGTATTCGGTGGGAATGATGTTACCCATCAATTTGTCCAGTCGATGATATTTCTTTCTGAAATCGGCGAAATCGCCATATAGCCTGCAGAAATTATTCTTAGCAAGAGACATTATAATCAATGGCTGGATATCTCGTGACATGTAGAAATACCTGCATGTTTCTCAAGTGACAATGATCGAACAGGGAAGGATTGTTTTCTTGAGACCCATCTCTATCAGTCTGAAATGCCACTACAATCAATTGTGGTCTTTCCGAAACAGATTTCACGGTCAATCTCCAATCAAAGTGATTGCTGGTCGATGGAATACTGGCCGTGTTACACTGTCTCATTCTAAATCCCACCAGTAATTTACTCTTCGATTCTATGATCTGGTAGAGATGTACTTTGTGACCAAAGACAGCATGTGCAGAATGAACCAAGATATCTTGTTCAGATGTATCTTACCCACATCGGTCGTAGCGGGTCTCATGATGGCTTCGTCATTTCCTTTTCGATTCAACATCAGATTATGTTTGAATCTGTAGAGAATCTTATTGTAATCTCCCGCGAATCCGAATATGTGTTTCAGAGGTATCCTGAACGAAAAAGTTCCTATGGGTCTCAACGCCCTGATGACAGAGTCGAATCTCGTGGCGGCATCAGTATTAGCTGCACTCATGTCAGCGACAGCGTCTTTCACCCACAATTGATTGAGTCCTTTAGATTTCCAAAAATTGTCCAGACACATCAAGAGTCTGTAGATCATGGTGGCCTGTCTGGGATAAAACACAGATTCTATCTCTTGTCCCAAGAGCATGTATTTTATATTACGGAACAGATGCATCATGCCATTATTTGCTAGAGTGACCACGGCATCATCGGTGTAATCGCTTCCGTCTTCCTTGGTGAGACGTCCCTGTATCACTGTGTAACTTTCGCTGGGATGGACGAATAGATCTTGAGTCTCAGCATTGATTCTTATCTCACCAGCATTGTTTAGACTGGTTCGAGTCACAGGTTCGTACTGGTGAACTTCGTATTCTCGAATGCTTTTGTCTCTCAATAGACCTTTGGTTATATCTAATATATTCGTCATGTTTGTTTCTATTTGTTTGTGTTAATTCGTTTGCTTTTTCTATTATAAATTGTTTTTTTTTAAATTATAATTTTTATTTATTTAGTTTTTTTCCTTACTATATATGTGTAAAAAAAGGTGAAGGGTTGGTTTTCAAATGGCGTCTTCTGCAATTCTTGTTCGTAAAATGTTCCAATGATTTCTCTGCTATTATCTTCATCATCCTCTAATGCTTCTATTTTGTAAGTCACTGGATCTGTGTAAAATATTCTAATGATCTTAAAAATTTCCTTGGTCCATCAAGGAGTGTAACCTTTCACGAAGAGTGACTTATAAGAAATGATTCTCACTTGATCACTGACTGCAAATTTTGGTGGTCTAGACACCTTCTTGATCTTAATCCTTTCGGGATGGAAATTCGCGAAGATGCGTTTTTCGTTTCGAGGATCGCAAGCTTCTGCAGGCATCATCTTCATCAAACGGTGTGATGTGTTGTTGTATTTTTCGACCAGTTCGTCTAGAACGTCGATATATTTCTTGGTCTTATTGGCCATGAAATTTCTGTACATTTTTTCCTTCATGGTTCTATACTAACTTTCAATCACGTTAGCTTTCCCTTCATTTTTGACGGAATAGAGGTCGACCAATGGATGAACGTGACTGTTGTAAAATTCCTTCCCATTGTCCACCCACAATTTATCCGGTTTTCAAGAAGACGATGCTTATATGCTCTTCAAAGCCTCGGCCATGCAAGCTCCCAATTTATTTTTCAGAGGTGTCATCCATCCGTATTTTGAAAACATGCCGATGACCGTCAGTATGTATTTTAATGCCCTTGTTTTGTCTCAAAACCGATTTCATGTTGACCAGATCGGCCAACCAGATCTGATCCATACCCTTCATGAACAACCTTCTCCTTTGAAATTTATGGGTGACAGGCTTATGTAGTTCGTTCGCCAATGCATTCGTTAATAATTTTTCTGGACACTTTTTTATGACCCCCATCCGAATCGATGTTTGGTACTGATCACTTTACTGACTAGCGAACATTCGAGTCTCTCTCTTCTAGTGGGATTTGGTATATTTTTCTGTGTCATTAACATATTTTGTTGCAGATTTGATTATGAGTCTCGACGTTGGGATGTTTAATGTAGCACAGATCATGAGCGTAAGGGGCCGAATCCACCCTATTGATGGGTTTGTTCCAAGATTTAGGAGTCAGATCTCTTATTTAATTTCATTAATTCCCGTGAGTTGATGTCCTGGCAGATGCATTTTGAAGGGTAGATTATTAATCAATTTATTCGTCAGGCCGGCACTGCATTTGATGAACTGCATCTTGGTCGAACCGCACACTTTACACATTCTGCAAAGCATGGGACTTTTATTTTTTGCCAGTATTTTTTTAACGTTAACCGCATCGTTACCTCTCTTGCATTTGACGCAATACATTTGTTGTTGTTTTTTCGTATATATTTAATTATTTATTTTTTCGTATTTTTTAAAAATTTATATGTATAATTTATTTTTTCTTTTATATATATATATATTGTTTTCAATCAATTGCTTCCGAAATCTCTTTGGGATCTTTTTTGGGATCTAACAATTTACAAAACGATCATCTCGCTTCTTTCCTACATTTTTCCACGAGAGAATCCTTCATTTCTTCCTTGATGATCTAATGACTCTTATATTCGCTTTTATGACTTCGTATTTTTATTTTTCATTCAATATGTCGAGGAATTCGCCGTCCGAAATCCTACCATCTTTCAACACCAGGGAGATCTTCTCTGACACGTTGTCGATCTTTGCACCAGCCAAAACGCTGATGTTTTAATGCTTCCTGGCCTTTACAGATAATTTCTTAGTGACTTAATTTCCGATCGTACTAGCAAATCCGACAGTTAAAGCCAATCCTTCTATGGTCAACACGACCAGAAGTGCAACGACGGCGGCCAATAATAGACTGATTCCGACAACATACATTCAAACCCATTCAGGATGTGATGAGAGTCAAATCCACACCATTCATAAATTTCTTTAATCTCGAATATTTCTTATTGAGCGAACGACAAGAATCCCTCTCTCACGTTAGATACGTTTGAATTCTATTGATTTGTTCAATTCGATACCTCTGCCCCACGTCGTCACTTTCTCCTCATTCTAGCAGTGATGGTGGTAGAAAAGGTGCTGAGGGCTCGAAGGTCGACTTCTCTAACAATGGATAGATTTTTTAACTTCGACTTTCCTTTTCCGTTTTTTATTTATTTATTTATTTATTTATTTATATCTGTTTTTTCATGTATTTGTTTTTATTTTCATCCCTTATTATTTAAAAAAAAAAAAATTTTTTCAGTGGTCTCACCCACTTTTCAAGAAGAAATCCAAAATGCGTCCCTTGTCATCGATTGTGAGACTTCGATGCAGTAACTTCACTCTTCCGAATTAGTGGGTTCGGGTTCTCCAATGAAAAACATGAATTACTTCCAACATTTGATCACATCGTTATGTCGAACGTATTCCAATGCAGGCATGAAATATGTGGTGACAATGTCTTCCCATTCCATTGAAGACATGAATAATTAATGTGGTTAAATTCTCTCTCCTCCCGACAGACGAGATATCTTTCATTCAAGACGTGAGGAAGTTGTTCATTCATGCAGATCACATAGGCCCTGCACAGCGCTCTTTGAAGAAACTAAGCTGTCGATTCCATGGAATCGTTCGTTTTACTCATAATTATTATATATATAAAAACAAATTATATTCTTATAATTTTGTTTCTATTATTTGTTTTCGTATTGTTTTTTTTCTTTTTCTTTTTATATATTATGTTTTTTATTATAATAACACATTCTATTTATCACATCATCAACTAAATGAATGAATACTTCTCATCTATTAAGATTGTGCATATTATAGGAAAGAGATGACATTTTTTCGGAGAAAAGGATTTTATGCTTTTCGTATTTTGATAAAACCATCATTTTTTTATCATCATCGTCGTCGTTAGAATGATATGGGAAATAATCGATAATGATTTTTAACCTTATAGCAAATTCGATCTATTTGATGCAAACGAGTGTAATCTGCAAATAAATTCGAAACAAGCACGAATGGATGTTTCAATATTTTCATCCCCACCTACACGATTGAATACATTAACAATGTTTTTCGTGCAATAAATACTGTAATGATACTTCGCATAATTGTTAGGTTCTACAAGTTTCATTTCGTATTTTAACCAATCTAGGATATCTATAATCATGTGATAATCTTGGTAAGACACTTTTTTTTTTCATTCAAACACTTCATCATTTCGATTTTTTTTAAATAACTTCAATTTAAGAATATGAATAACAATATTAACGAAAACAGCGTTCCATACCCGTTTAAACATGCATCAGATACAATTTGTTCCAATTGAATTCTTTCTAATATGTACTCATGTAAATGTTTAGATAATAACATACCCAAAAAGGGTATATTCTTAAATGGCGAATTCTGACTGAACAACAAACCTTCACTGATCGGTTCCACATTCTCTCGGGTCTTCAGATAGAGACCGCCTCCATGGAAGCATCGCCACTGCCCTTTCTCATGGGTCATAAATACAATCCTTTACCTTCGACATCCCTTCTTCAAAAACAGTCTGTTTCCCCTCTTCTTCAAAAACAATTCTCTACCCATTATTTTGTTGACTCCCGAACTAGCGAGTCTTGAGAAAGCTCCCATTCCCAGAGCTGGCAACACTGTCTTCATGAGAATGGGTAATGCATCGAGTCTGGCCAATAGCGGTAAGAAACCACCTTTCATTCTCAGGTTATATCTCAATTGAGCGGGACTCAGTCTCACTGTCATTCCCATTTGATTACAAATCGCTTTCTCCATCCTTTTGGTTTAAGTTTTAGTCCAGGCAATCTAATCGCTACCACAACTCACCAGATCTTGATGACTGAATTTAAATCTAACGGCCTTGATTTGATTACTTAACGCTCTGCGAAGTTTAGCTTTCTGTCCTTCAGATGTGTTCACATTTTTAATTATGTATCAACTCATATTTTTTTTTTGATTTGATTTGATTTAATTATATATATATTTTTTAAATTATTAATATTATAAGTTTCTTTTTTTATGTCTTATATAATATATAAATAAAAACCTGAAACTTCTTTAAATAAAAAAAAATATATATATTTTTTTAAGATATTTTTTTTTCATATATCTCTGATGTGAAATCGTATAGTCACTGTCTCTCCGTCAAGATCTAACAGATTGTTGTTCTGATCCATCAATGTGGTTTTTATGCTATACAACACGTCCAGAATCACAGGTAGATAGACAAGATTTCGAGGTCGCTCCACAATCTTTTAACCCAGTGAAACATCCAGAATGAACAAGTAGATCGTAGGCTGAGCACTACCATTGACATAACTTCCCACGATCACACTGACATTTACTAAAATGCTATTGACTGAGAGAATGTCGACCATATTTTTGGATGCAGCGTGACCTCAATGCATCTTTCGATTGAATCCCAACATCTTGCCAATCGAATCTTCTGCACTGAAATCTACTCAAAAATTAACCCTCAAGTCTAATATCGTCTGTAGAGTACTCGTATTGGGAGCGAGCCTTATCATCTTGCTTTTGTGACTGTCAGTCTTTAGTCTCATCTGGATGTGATGGTTCAGATCATCTGTGTCATACCTCCCTTTGGGAAATCAAATTTCGAACCAATCCACACAGTTGGAATACTTTAATGCGTTATTCTTTTCAGTGACGTTGGGAAACGAATAGTAAGTCTTGAGATTAGCCAACACCATCTCGTATCTCTTTTCCTTCCTCAATTAGATGGAAGGTTCGAATTTCATAGTGAATAGAGTCGTGTCACGACACACAACAATTTGAAAGGACTGTTTCACAGCCGTATTCTCGACTATCTGTTCTAATAGACGTTCTGACTTTTTTTTATTATTATTTATTATTTATATATTTTTACATTTTATCGATATTTTTTTACTTTTTTTATTTTCTTCTCTATTATTATTGGAAATATAAAAAAAATCATTGAATACTCTTTGATATTTTCCATTGTTAAATTCGCTAGTCAAATCGATCACCATGAAATTGTGAAGTCATTTGTCCCACACCTTCTTATAGAATCTCCTGAATTCGTCCCTGCTCATGTCATTGGCCACGTGATCTCCATAGATGTTCGTGAGATCCTGACGAAAGAGACACAGAAAATTAGCATTCTCCCTTATCGTCTGTCTGGGCAGACGAAAATAATTCTGAGACAGATAGAAACAATCCACGTTGGTGTGACGTCTTCGAAGGATATACGATTTGCATCAATTCTCTCTCTCCAGCAGATCGTCGAAGATCATGAGATTCTTATTCTCTGACTTCAACTGTCTTGGATCGGGAACCTTGTCGGCGTTCTCGTAAAACAGACATTCCACATTCGAACACTCAGCATTTCTCCTAGTCAATTCTCTCGCCACCCGTTCCAATATATTCGAAGTCTTGTGTCCTTTGAATTCGTCTCGATTGTCAAAGATCCCTGACATGACATCCTTAGGTAATTTATGATTCATGCTCTCTCGAAACAATCTGTAACCCGGTTGAAAGAGACTCTTGCTGCAAACGAATAATCTGTCATAATCCAACCAACCAGGCCACAACAATAGATTCATCAAGAGGCTGGTCTTTCTGCAATTCGATTTTCCCCACTATCAGACCCCTTATACTCTTGGGAAACGACTCATCATTAGACCTCTTGTTCATCACGTCATTCCAAGACATGTCTTTGATATCCATTTTTTTTACTCCAGTTTTTTTAGACTATGTTTTGAACTATGTATTTTTTTTTGTTTTTTATTTTTTTTTATTTTAATTCCTATTTTTATATATATTATTTGTAAAAAGTTTTTTTATTTATAAATCACTTTCAATCCCGATCCTTTCATCATTTTAGCTAACTCTTATATCAGTACATGATCATAGAAGTCTCGCCAACTTTTTGGTTTGATTCTCAATCGTTTGGCAAGTTGTGAAGTTACCAACTTATTTATCAACACATCGGCACCTCTCTTGCCATCTTTTGAAGCTATTCAACCACTCATTTTGGTCGCCGCTTTCTTACCCGCATCGATCAACGTCTTTTTTTTCCAATTTTGAGAGTGCTCGAGGCTATCTGTTTCGTGGCCAAAAAAAAAAAAAAAATCGAATCATCGAATCAACAATGCCCGATCCACCATAGACGTACGATGTAGGGTATCCCTTGTTATATATCACTAACATTTTTTTTTTAAATTCGTATTTTTTATTATTTTTTGAATATATATATTTTTTTCTTTACTAATTTTTTTTTCTCTTACTATTTTAATATTTTAAATGATTCATCAACTCTTTATAATCTTTTCTAGTCAAGACCTTCTGCCTCAACAATTCGTCGCACACGCTCACTATCTCGTTATGCACTCCAGTGTTACCGCCCTCTCTGCTGGCCATCAACAATCTCAGTCTCTTCGACAAGTCATAGATAGGGATCGCGCGGAAGAAATATCCTATCGGTCATTCCCTTTCCAGTCGTCGATCTCACAAATCTCTCATTCGCCTCCCATATGGGACTCACCACGTTTTTCCACTTGTAACCTCGTCTATCCTTCGGTCTCGTCTCTTTAGGATCGTTGTTCTTCTTCATTGCGTGAGTCTGAATCAGAATGTCTCCGTAATTGTTGTAATCCTCATCTGTGTAATCTGTGGGTCTCTGGTGAGCGAGCAGAATATACAGTCCGTCGGTCATTTCGTGCATGTTTCGTACCTGTTCGAATCGACAATTAAATAGCCGTGTCACCCACAAAAGTTTTATCGTGATCACGACGAAATCTGTACATCGGGTCTTTCACAATTCCACTACTAACAATGCTCGAAGTAGCGTCGCTAGCGACGCTACTTCTATCGGTCTCACTATCGACGTTACTTGGATCAGTCTCGATTCTCAGCGGAGTGTATTTGGACAAAGTTCTCGGCGTAAAACTACCGACGCTACTTCGATCGGTCTCGATTCCCGTCGGAGTGTAATCGGACAAAGTTCTCGACGCAAAACTACCAGGGTGCAAAGCAATCCTCTGAGTATTTTCTTTTATGGTTCTCAATTCCTCGACGATCTCTTTCCTGGCTCGTTCCTGAACCTCGGTGACTGTTCTGAACAACTTGGTCGTCTCTCGTCTTAACACCATCTCTCCCAATCGCCTAGCCCTATCCTGCGCCTGAATATTCTCCTTACTCCGTATTAATTTGCAATTCGCGAACCTGCTCGTCCCTTCGCTTCGAATCTCCGATGTGTAGAAACATTGTTTTATTTATTTTATTTTATTTTTTTTTCTTTAATGAAAAACAGTTACTTTTTTTTGCATTCTTATTTTTTTTAATGTTGTTTTATATATTCATTTTGTTTTATTTTTATTTTTTTTAAACGCTCAATTTTTTATCACTCGTCTCATAATAATAATAATATATTACATACATTTTGTTTTTGCTTTTTTCAATTGCGATCCTCCTCCCCCCCCCTTTCCGCCCCCCCTTCAATCCCCACAGATCGTCGTCCAGCTAACCTAACGATTTTTGGACTCTCGCGATCGATCTCAAACGGTCGAGTTTACTGGACCAATCTACGAATTCACCTCGATCGAACCGTCGTCTTTTACCGTATGAAATCCGCGTCCCGGATCGAGTTTTACCTGGCCAATTTTTATAATTCAGCACGATCGAACCGTTGTCCTTTACTGTAGGAATCGACGTTCGATTGCGTATTTTTCCAGCCCGAAATTTAAAAAACACTGTTTTTTTTCGGAATGGACATCCCAATGCTAATCTGTCACAATCGTGCAACTCTATTCATATGAAAATTTGAAAAAAAAATTCACCCAATGGGAAAATCAGTGTTAAATTTATCAAAGAAGAGGGTTTCTCAAACCGGGCATTCTTTAGACATTTTTAACAAATTCCTTCGAAAGTGGTACAGGAATGTTCGAATTTTAAACATTTTCTGGGACAAAACCAGGGTTTTGGGAGAAAAATTGAATTATTTTGGGGAAAATTGAATTATTTTGGGGAAAAACCTAACATTTTTACCAGACAAATTTGGGTTTTTCCAAAAATAACTCAATTTCCTGGACCACAAAAATTTCTGGACCACCTGTTTCGAAGTGGTCCAAAACACTCACATTCTCTCTACTATTGGTACCAATGACTTTTATATAGACCCTCACTACTATCTTAACCCTTTTTCCTAGAGGATATTGATGGATTTTAACCCTTTACCTAACACGAAAAGCAGAAGACACTTGCAAACAAAATTCTTGACTGACTAGTTTTCTTAATTTTTGTGTCTCAAAAATATAGGTTAGGACTCCCTCATCGACGAGCTCGTTCAAAGAGGGGTGATAACCTATGTTTTTGAGAGACCAAAAATGAAAATATAATGAAATTTAATTTGCGATTTTTGAGAATTGCGCTGACCCCGAAAAAGTGAAGGACTGTTTTACACAACTAGTATAACAGCACCTATGGATGAGGCCGGTTACCGGAAACTTTGCCAGAGAAACTGGTCTTAAATTCCTATAGGAACTGCAGCTTTTGCCAGAGCAACTCTTTCCTGGTCTGCAGATGGTGTACGTGCTGCTTATGTAGTACACTAAGAAATGTACAGTGATATATGTACACACAGGGCTAAGGGTATACAGTATGAGTATGTGGTGGAATATCGATGGGCGAAGGTGAGTTTTCGTGAATGTTTCCCCCGCGAAACGGTTGACGTTGCTATCGACGACGTGACGTCACGATGGGCGCGCGCGACGCCATAGAAACGTCGACTGCTAGTGTTGTACACTGTACAATCTGACATATCGTTTTTCGAATCCGGTGGTGTCGAGTTTCTCGAAATGGCCTGGTATGACAGTTGCGGTATATACCCCTGCAGATCCCTTGTTTGCCCTTGGTACTGCTAATCGACCGAATGCTTTGTACTATCCAATGACTGGTATACGTAGTACGTAATGTTAGGACAGGCAATATTATGGGGCGGGTGGGGGTAATGCATGGTCGTCTAGTGCGGTCTTTCAAGGTAGTCCTTGGTCGTTTAGAATGGTAATGTGGCGTAGATGTTATATATGTAGGTCCTCTTTCAGTCCTTGGTACAACTAATCCACCTAATGCTTTAGATGTTTTCTGTAACTGGTATAGGTTGTACGTGATGCTATTCTTTATTGTGTGTGTGTGTGTGGGGGGGGGGGGGGGGGGGGTAATGTATGGTTGTCTAGTGCGGTAGTACATGATATACCTCTGCTGGTGCAATGTTAGCCCTGGGTACCACTCGCCATCAATGGCGGAGTGCTAACCCACATGTTGTATAAATAGTACGTCATACCACGTCAAACAGTATTTTGACGTGTGACGTGTGGGGTGAAGGTAATGCATGCTTGTCTAGTGTGGCAGCATATGCCTTACACTATGTACCATTGTTGGTCTACTGTTGTCATTTTATATGACGATCCGCCTATGGCTTTATATTATCACACATCTAGCATAATATGACAATACGCAAGGCGTAAGAAGGAACCCCAAAGTATCCAACATATTGAAATATTTCATTCCGCAACCATTACTCCAAAAACATTTTGGTTTATTCAGTCGAATTCCTGCAATTGTTTAATTTCAGCCAAACATGAATACGTTTCACAGTACTAAATATTTTCCCATAAACGACCATTATAACGTTCAGGAGAAAAAATATGGTCGTATCATTTTAAATTTAACATTCAAATATTTTTTGTCAAGTATAGCCCTTCAGACAACCTTTTTCTGATCTTTAAACATGGGTCATGCAACAAATAAAAGAAAAACTAACAGAAAGGGAAGTGCTGGTCACATGTTCATATTTCTCAGGGAATTCCCAAACAAAACACACCAATAGTCAAACAAATTTTTAGGTTCTAAAAGTCCTCAAATCATCCTCTTTGTTCATCTGGAACATTCAACAGTAATGCAAAATGTCAGTAGACTTCTTCAAATGTTTATTGAAACAATATATTTTTCCAAGACTGCTTAGTTTTGGGAATTACATAATTTCCGAGCGCAACTTTTAGAGGCAGGTACATCTAATTAAAATATTTACAACAGTTATACCTATGAGCAAACCCAACCCTACCAAAGATACAATTACCTCTTTCATGTGATGAAAGAGTCATTTCTGCAATAGAATTCAACTTTTGGCTTCTGTCTAGTAAAAAGCATGGGAAATTTGTTCTTTTGAAGAGAACTGTCCAATCTGTGTCAAATAGGCTTAAAAACTGTTATTGCCTCCGACAGAATTTCTACTCTGTTACCTAATAAGTTAGGAGGGATAAGAATTCACGGCTTTCTTTGAAACTACCCACAAAACCTTTTCACAAAATCTGTTTTAATTAATCATTCAGCAAGATAAATAGTGCCCCACCACCATGAAACAATATGACAATTTTGTTTCAAAATTGGGGTTGTGCAGGACTTATAGTTCCTCTAAATTTGGGAGAATCCATTTGCATTCTTGGGGAAATCGTTCCGAGAATTCAGACCTGCTATGGGCCAGGATCCTATTAGGTCAGTATGATTGAACCCCTGTTGCATACTGATAATACATGTTAACCCTTTACCCAATACAGCTTTTTAATTTTTACAACACCAACTACTGCTTTTACCCCCACCCCTACCCCCTACCCCAGGGGCCTTAATCGCTCACCTGACAAGGTGGTTCAGAGAAGTGTTTTGGGTCAGATTCAGTTAGTCAAGGTTCATGGACACTACATAGGAATAATGTTATGAAATTATTCATAATTCTAGTGTCCATGTCAGATGATTATTAGCATAGGTCTGCCTGATTGCTTCCAATTCTGACAGCTGTAGACAAGTACTGCCAAACTTCCAAGGGTTGTTGTGTCACTGCAGCCTGAAAGGCAACTTTTATGGAAAAGCTCTAAGGAATGGGTTTGAACATTTATGAACAACCTCGAACCTAACCCACCCCTGCCCAAATATTAAGCCACAGACCTGAAATGGACGAACTCAAATCTGCACCACCCCCCACCCCCCGGACCCCCATTCCTGCGATACCAGATATGAAAGGGTTCTGTACCAAATATTAAAGCATTAAACTAGTGGGTCTGAAGAAAAAGATTTTTAAAGAAATTTTCTCATGTTGCTTTGAGTTAATTTGCACTCCCATAATGAGCCCAAATATTAACCCATAGATTTGTCTTGAACAAACATGAATCTGACCACCTTAGAGATATTGTAAGCCAAATATGAAAGGATTCTGACAGGTGGATCTGAAAAAATAGAGTTTTAAAGAAATGTCCTCATACTGCACTAAGTTAAACTTTGGGCTTCAATAGATATACCAAATATTAAGCCAGAGACCATTGAGCCCAAATATGGACCTAGGGACATGGCTTGAACAAACTTGAATCTCACCCCCCTAAGGATGCTGCATACCAAATATCGAAACATTCCGGCTGCTGGATCTGAAGAAGATTTTTAAAGAAAATTCCTCATTTTGAACTAAGTTATAATTCGGGTTACCACAGTGAGCCCAAATATGAACCCGGGGACTTGGCTTGAACAACTTGAATCTCACCCCCCTAAGCATGCTGCATACCCAATATCAAAAGATTCTGCTGTTGGATCTTGAGAAGAAGATTTTCAAAGACATTTGCCTGAAATGCACTAAGTTCAAATTTGGGCTCCTATACTGAGCCCAAATATGAACCCAGTGGGCCGATTTGAACAAACTTGAATCAGATCCACCCCACAATGTTGCATATCAAATATCAAAAGATTCTGCCTGCTGGATCTGGAGAAGAAGATTTTTAAAGAAATTTGCCTGAAATGCTTCTATAGTGAGCCCAAATATGAATCCAGGGGGCCGATTTGAACAAATTTGAATCAGATCCCCCCTACAATGTTGCATACCAAATATCAAAAGATTCTGCCAGCTGAATCTGGTGAAGAAGATTTTTTAAGAAATTTGCCTGAAATGCACTAAGTTTGAATTTGGGCTCCTATACTGAGTCCAAATATAAACCCAGGGGGCGGATTTGAACAAACTCGAATCAGATCCACCCTACAATGTTGCATACCAAATATCAAAAGATTCTGCCTGCTGAATCTAGAGAAGAAGATTTTTTAATGTTTTTCCCATTGCCTACAGTGTTAAAAAGTGTTTTCAAAGTCCCGAAACTGTACCCTATGATAAAACCAACCGCAATTTTTTTGGACCAATCCTTTCTGTTGGTCCTAAGGAAGCTTCACACCAAATAAAAATTCTCAGTGCCGTGCAGTTTTGGAGATATGGCGTTTTACTTTTTTTCTATTTTTAGCTCCTGCGGTTCCCACGGGGCTACAGAAAAAGAAAATTCGGCATAAATTAGGTACTTATGACCCAATAAGCCCTCACATAAAATTTGATTCAAACCAGCCTCTCGGTTTGGAAAATAGAAATTTTTGGCGGGCCAACAATTTTGTCCCTCCCATAACGACGCCAAATTTAGCCCATCAAACCTCTCTTAAAGAAATCCAAGTCTACACCTTAAATGGAAGCTGCATACCATATATCAAGTCTCTGCTACTGCTGGTTGATGAGAAGAAGATTTTGGTGCCCCTTGGGGGCATGGCACCACCCAGGAGAAGGGGGCAACTTCATTTGAACAAATCTGTATTGGCATTAGGTAATAAACATTTACCCAACATTTGAATAATGTAAAGTTAACACCGGATGGACGGCGGACAGAATGTGATCAGTAAAGCTCCCACTGAGCTTCGCTCAGGTGAGCTAAAAAACTATATTAATTTTTTAATAAATTGATGGTGACATGAATTTCCCATTATCTTTTAATCACATTCTTTCTTCTGAACACATTTCACATTGTGTTTGATATTTTGCAATCTTTGTAAGAAAAAGCCTAAGTTTTCTCAGTTAAGGCACCTCAAGTCATAAAACAGTGAATTTTTCCAACAGAATGATCAGTACCTGCTACTGTGGTGTCTCATGACACTGTTAAAATTCCTAAAATCACCAAATATTGATTCATTAGTGCTGTGATTGTGCTGCAATTATCCACAAGTGCACTTTCACTATTTTGGTTTTAATCCCCACATGCATGCATTCTGTCAAAGGGAGTGAAATTGTAGAAAATATGTTCACGAAGAGGACAAGTTGCAGTACAGTCGCTGTGGACGGGTTGTAATACACGCGTGGACAGTGATGTCCACTCGTGCGTTTACCAGTCAATAAAAATCATCATCTACAAAATTTTAATTGAAGCACGGGGTTGTACCTGGTGCTTCATTATTTATTAAATTTATGATGATTATACCTATAGTTAGTGTTTGGCATCAAATATTATTGTATCCGTGGAAATATTGCCCATCCATGGAAAGTGAGCAGTACACAGCCACTGTACTGTATTTGTTTCAAGTATATAATATACTCTTTGATGTTTAATATATTTGTGATAGGCTGGGTCCAAAGTACTCAGTACTTGTAGTACTCGAGTACCACTTTTTTGATAAAGTACTGAATACTTGCCAGCCCAGATTTTTGTATGTGTGTGTGTGTGTGTGTGTGTGTGGGCAGCGGGGGGGGGGGGGGGGGGGGGGGCAAATGAAAAGCAAAGAAACATTTCATCTGAAGGACAGACAGACATGCAGTAACAAATTTGGGAAGCCTACATAAAAGTAGTGACTAACTTAAAATGAAAAATATAGATAGAAGAGCCAGGGCAATGTTGTCAAACAGAAAACAAAGAAGAGCCCCCAGAGGGCCTGATGGCATTCACCTGACGTGGTAGCCTAAATATCAACCCAGGGAATTTATTTGAACATTTAGTTGCATCTGCCCCTCATAAGAAAAGCTTATACAAAATATCAAAAGATTCTGACCGGTGGATCTCAAAAAAAAAGGATTTTTAAAGAATATTCCTCATACTGAACTAAGTTATAATTCAGGCTCCCACAGAGAGCCCAAATATGAACCCAAGGACTTGGCTTGAACAAATTTGAATCTCACATCCCTACGGATGCTACTATATACCAATATCAAAAGATTCTGACTACTGGATTTTAAAGAATATTCCTCTTATTGAACTAAGTTGTAATTTGGACTCCCATAGGGAGCCCAAATATGAACCTGAGGACTTGGTTCGAACAAACTTGAATCTCTCCCCTCTAAGGATGCAGCATCCCAAATATCAAAATATTCTGAAGAGTGGATCAAAAGAAGATTTTTAAAAAATATTCCTCATATTGCACTAATCTAATCACAGAGAGTCCAAATATGGACCCAGGGATTTGATTTCAACAAACCAGTGAATAAATCTTCCAAAGATGTTATATGCAAAATATGAAAGCCTTTGGAGCAATGGTATGGGAGAAGAAGATTCTTTAATGTTTTTCCCATTACTAAAATGATGACTCCGCATAAGTCCTGGAAAACTTCCCTATGATAAAACTGATGGCAATTTTTTTTTACCATTCTTTTCAGCTGTTCGTAAGGAAGCGACACACAAAATAAAAATTCTCAGTGCCGTGTAGTTTTGAAGACATGGACGTTTTAAATTTTTTCTATATTTAGATCCTGTAGTTCCCACAAGGGCAACCGGAAAATGTTTTGGCATAAATTAGGTACTTACATGTACAACCCAATAAGCCCATCACATCAAATTTGCTTCAAGTCAGCCTCTCAATTTGGAAAATAGAAATTTTGGTACAATTCGGGCTCCTACAGGAAGCCCAAATATGAACCCTGCGACTTAGCTTTAACAAACTTATATCTCACCTCCCTGAGGATACTGTATATATCAAAATATTCTGACTGCTGAATGTGAAGAATACTTTTGAAGAATATTCCTCATTTTGAACTAAGTTATAATTCAGGCTCCCACAGTGAGCCCAAATATGAACCCAGGGACTTGGCGTAAAGAAATTTGAATCCCCCCCACCCCTCCCCCTGTAAGGATGCTGCACACCAAACATCAAAACAGTCCGACTACTGGATCTGAAAAAGTCTTTTAAAGCAAATTCCTCATTTTGAACTAAATTATAATTCAGGCTCCCACAGTGAGTCAGGGTTTCACAAATATATTTTTGTGGGATCCATTTCCAACATGTGTCTTAATCACATGAATTATGCTTATTTATCTTCAAATACATAGATTGTTAGATTGTTGAACCACCACATCAAAGGCTATTGCAGTAATCATGTTTATAGAAATTAATTAGATCTGATACGGTTAACCGATTAATTGACTAACCAATGATCAATATCTTGAATGATAAAAAAAAATAGGCCGATGAAATCGTCAGATGTGTACCCATACGCGCAACTAGTAGAAAGCTGTATGACGGAGGGCCACCACGGATGCCGACATTATGTACACCATACAAGGTATGGGTACATATATATAGAAATGGATTGGAGGAGTGTCTAATTTGATGGATAAAGGGTTAATATCTCCAGATCAAATTATCAGATTTACATAAAAAACTATACAGCACAGCACACCAGTAACCTGAATAAATATATAAAGTAACATGACAATCGGATTGATATTTTTTGAGTTATCTCATGCCAAAGGGGTTGGAGGAATTTTCAATTTGAAGGATAAAGGGTTAATATCTTGGGATCAAATTATCAGATTAACACCAAAAACTATACAGCTCAGCACATCAGTAACCTGAACACAACTGTAAAGTAACTTGACAATCCAAGCAATATTTTTCAAGTTATCAAATGCCAAAGGGACTGGAGGAATTTTCAATTTGAAGGATAAAGGGTTAATATCTCAGGATTGAAATAACAGATTAGCACCAAAAACTATACAGCTTGGTACATCAGTAACCCGAACACAAATATAAAGTAACTTGGCAATCCAAGCAATATTTTTCAAGTTATTGAATGCCAAAGGGATTGGAGGAATTTTCAATTTGAAGGATAAAGGGTTAATATCTTGGGATCAAATTATCAGATTAACACCGAAAACTATACAGCTCAGCACATCAGTAACCTGAACACAATTGTAAAGTAACTTGACAATCCAAGCAATAGTTTTCAAGTTATCAAATCCCAAAGGGATTGGAGGAATTTTCAATTTGAAGGATAAAGGGTTAATATACAGCTCGGCACATCAGTAACCTGAACACAAATAAAAGTAACTTGACAATCCAAGTAATATTTTTCAAGTTATCGAATGCCAAAGGGATTGGAGAAATTTTCAATTTGAAGGATAAAGGGTTAATATCTCAGGATCAAATTATCAGATTTACACCAAAAACTATACAGCTCGGCAAATCAGTAACCTGAACACAAATATAAAGTAACTAGACAATCCAAGCAATAATTTTCAAGTTATCGAATGCCAAAGGGATTGGGGGAATTTTCAATTTGAAGGATAATGGGTTAATATCTCAGGATCAAATTATCCGATTTACACCAAAAACTATACAGCTCGGCACATCAGTAACCTGAACACAAATATAAAGTAACTTGACAATCCAAGCAATATTTTTCAAGTTATCGAATGCCAAAGAAATGGATACGGACACTGGATGGACAGACGGACGGACATTCTAATAAATGGGTACTGTATCAGCTAAAAACGGTCATTCTCAACCCTTCACCAAATGCAGGTAGCAGATGATACTTGCACAAGAAATTCTTGAATTACTAAAGATTTTCAATGTTTGTCTCAAAAACATAGCTTATGACCCCCCCCCCCCCCTCCTTATTGGAACAAGCTCAATGAGCTTGTTCCAATGAGGGGACATAAGCTATGTTTTAAGACAAAAATTGAAAATATAAAATTTGAATGGACATGTTTGTATATGGCGCTGCCCGGTTTTGTCCATTATGCTGAGTAAAGTTTTAATTATATAAATGGTCAATGGTACAGCAATTATTCAGCTACCTATTGGGGCAAGTGATTAATCAGTTAACCAAGGTTAACCCATGCGATTAATCAATCACGAAAACCCTTTAATCGTTTCAGCTCTAAAATTAATTTAATTTTATTAAATTTTATCTGATGAAAAAATGCTTATATTTTGGGGGGAATGGTAAATATGGATCTTCTTAACAAGCATTTGCAAGAACATCACAGGAATGAAATCACCGTTCTCGCAATTTGCGAAACACTGGTGAGCAAAAATATAGGCTTGGCTTGAAGATCTCACCTGCCTAATGATGGTGCATAGCAAATATCAAAAGATTCTTATTGGTGGGTCTGAAGAAAAAGATTTTTAAAGAATATTCCTCATACTGCACTAATTTCAACATTTGGACTCCCATAGAGAGCCCAAATATGGACCCAGGGATCTGATTTCAATAAACGTGTAAAAAAATCTTCCAAAGATGGTATATGTGAAATTTGAAAGGTTTTGGAGGAGTGAATTGGGTGAAGAAGAGTCTTAAATGCTTTCTCCATTACCCACAGTGTTACAGAATGCTGACTAAGCATTTTTTCAAAGTCCCGAAAAAGTACCCCATGACAGACCCGACAGAAATTTGCTTAGACCATTCCATTCTGTTGGTCCCAAGGAAGCTTCACACCAAATAAGAATTCTCAGTGCCATGTAGTTTTGGAGATATGTGCGTTTTGAATTTTGTTCTATTTTTAGCTCCTGCGGTTCCCATGGGGGATGGGAAAATATTTTGGGGCATAAATTAATTACTTATGATCAAATAAACCCACAAATTAAATTTGGTTCAAATCAGCCTCTTGGTTCGAAAAACAGAAATTTTGGGCGGGGCGAAAATACTTGCCCTCCAATAATGAAGGCAAATAAAGACCCACAAACTTCTCTTGAACACAACTGAGTCTACACCTCAAAAGGAAGCAGCACACCACATATCAAATCTCTGCTACTCCTGGTTCACGAGAAGATTTTTTAATATTTAGGCAAAATTTTTGGGCATGGCCCTACTGAGAGCCAGGGCAACTTGATTTAAACAAAATCAAAATGCAATGTCATAACAAACAAGCATCTCAAATTTCACCTTATGATTAATCGGTTCAGCAGTTTTGGAGAAGACGCAAACACCAAGTTCACGGACGGCGGACGGCGAGTGATCAATACACCTCACCCTGACTGAAAGTCAGGTGAGCTAAAAACTCAGTGGACCATGAGTGCTGCAGTTGGGCGAGACGCTTGGTTCAAGGAGAGAAGAAACTTGTAGCTGCTGGCTTTCGAAAGTGTTGTTAAAACCCAATAAATAAATAAACAAGAGGCCCCTACATTAAGCAATCCATCTCCATAGGATACACTGCATATCTTTGAGCCCCTCAGGAGTGACAAAAACAGTCCAAGCATCATGCCTTTTCTTTAGTTGATCATGATGTAAAATGTGGAGCTCCCCTCTCAAGCCCCTTGATACAACCTATGTAGATTACTCTTCACCTCTAGAGGGTACTGAATAAAAATTGTCTAATTCTTCAGCTACTTGGCCAATTCTGGCTCCTTTTGGGAGCTCAAATATCAACCCAGGCACTCGATTTGAACAAAGTTGAATCTGATCTCCTTAGAGATGCTGTATACCAAATATGAAAGCATTCTGACTGGTGGATCTGAAGAACAAAATTTTAAAGAAATTTCCTCATATTGCACTGAGTTCAAATTTGGGCTACCATAGCGAGCCCAAAATGTGAATCTCCCCCCCCCCCTCCTCCCCCCCCCCCCTTAGAGATGTTGTATACCAAATACGAAAGCATTCTGACTGGTGGATCTGGGGAAAAAGATTTTTAAAAAAACTTCCCCATATAGCCCTAAGTTAAAATTTGGACTACCAAAGGAAGCCCAAATATTAACATATGGACTTGGTTTGAACAATCTTGAATCTGACCATCATAACAATGAGGGTACCAAACATAAAAAAATTCTGACTCATGGTTCTGAAGAAGATTTTTAAAGAAAATTCCCCATAAAATTTGGGCTCCTGCATTGAGTCCAAATATGAATGTATGGGCTTCATTTTAACAAACTTGTATCTGACCCCTCTATGGATGCTGTACACCAAATATCAAAAGATTCTGAACACTGGTTCTTGAGAAAAGATTTTCTAAAATGTTTGCAAAAATGCTGCTCCAACATTATTCTGATGCCCTCTGCAGAACTCTCTAACAATAACAGAGGGCATTTTTTTACCATTCAATTCTACTGGTCCTAAGGATGCTTCATACCATAACTGTTCTCTGTTCCAAGTGGTTTGGGAAACATGGGAGTTTGAAAACATTTCTATTTTTCACTCCTGGGGTTCCCATGGGGATGCAGGGGGGGGGGGGGGGTTTGCATGAGGCAAGTATTTATGACCCAATATTACCACATACTGAATTTCATTCAAATCGGACCATCGGTTTGGAAAATGGAAATTTTGGGTAGTACCAAAAATCTAACCACTGCCATTATAAAGCCAAATAATGCTTCACAAAGTACGTTTGAACACATGTGATTCTACATCTCAAAAGGCAGTTCCATAATGAATATCAAGTCACTGTACCAACTGGTTCATAAGATTTTAAAAATATTTTGGGAGCATTTTACCCCACCCCCTCCCTATGGGGCTGGGCATGTATTACAAAAATGTAATACCCCTTTGGTACCATTACTCACTCAAACTTTAACTTGAATTGACCAAAACATGGTGTTGATAGATGACAGACGGATGGACAATGGACGGAGAGTGATTAGATATGCCCTGCTTGACTTTGTCGAAGTGAGTTAAAAAAAAAAATAATTAAATGGTTCATGTCCGATATTTTACCCACGTTATTAAAATTGATAAATTTGTCACTGGAGTGCAACAAGGTTTATGCTATATATAGCATTGCAAAGCCTTCTTGCACTCAAGCAATGGAATGCTCCGAATACACCGCCACCCATGCTATTCTGTAGATTATCAGGCCTAAAACAAACCAAAAACATGAACTTATGCATGAATATTATTACAATGAATACACTGTCTTATACAAAGGAATACCACACAATCCAGTTTAGACTGATTTCAAAAAGTCCTCCGTAGTGGAAGGGCAATTTTAACAAACATACAGGCCCAAATACGCTCCATACACAGTGTAAAAATTCCACAAAATTAATAAACATTCCTGTATGTTTAATAGGAATTAGGAGTATTGTAATTAAAAGTCAACTGTGTGGTTGTTTATAAACTTATATTACTTTGTTATCAGGTGTTAAAAAATATTAATATTTGTAAACACTCCCACCCATTTAGATTAGTCCCTGCTCATAGCAGTAACACAGACATACAGTACAGTTGCTGGTCATAATCCTTGCATGGGCAGTGCATGATGTCCATGCATGTGTTTTCCAGATAATAGAAAATCATCATCAATAAAATTTTAATTAATGAAGCACTGAATTGTATCCTGTGGTTCATTAATTAAATTTTTGCTGATTATTGCTGTAAACAATGTTTGAAAACTAATATCATTGCATCCGCAGAAATATTGCCCATCCACGGAAAGTGACCAGTCCAAGGCAGCACAGAGTCAAGGTAATTGTGTTTTACTGTCTTTAATTTCAAATTTTGTTTGTTTGTTTTTTTGTTTGTTTGTTTTTTGGGTTTTTTTTTTTTGGGGGGGGGGGTGCACCAGACCCCCTCCACTGATGAGAGGGTCACACACCCTCTTGTCCTCACTCCCATCTCACTGCTATGTGGCTCAGGTGATTCTGTGCATCATATTCTTTTTGACTCCCACTAGATACATGTATTACTCTTGCCCCTACATGTAACTTAGATATCCTGGCTAAGCACCAGTATAAAGTAACATCAAATTGTGTGCTTATGTACATGTACAGTAGCTAACATATTGGAATAGTATAATGTGCTTTGTCAGAAACTTGATCAAGTATTGATGACAAACAACAATTTATCTTATCTTATCCTGGTGCCAGTAATAAACAGTGTAAAAATTCCACAAATTTTTACACTGTTTATTACTGGCACCAGGTTTTTTCAGCTATATTCTGTTATTTGTTTGTCGTTGTTCTTTGTAAATTTCACTTGATCTGAAATAAATATTGTTTAAACTAAAAACACTCGTTCTCACCGCATGGTGATAACAAAGGTACCCAAGAAATTTCGTAAAGATTGATTCATAAATATGGCCTCTAGCCCAAGTTGTATAGACGTTCTGTACAAAAAACTGATTGTACCTAATTTCAGTACAAAATGGCCACTGGTAGCCATCTTGAATTTTGGACTGCACCCAAAAACACTCATTTTCATTCCAAGGTGATGACAAAGGTACCCTAGAAGTTTCCTGAAGATCAGTTCATAAATACAGCCTAGCCCAAGCCGTATTGACATGTGCACTTACTGGGTATACATGTAAGTAGCACTGAATAAATTAAAGTTCATCTAATTTGCATAATTTCAGCACGAGAAAAAAAACGGTATTATATGTGATGTACTCCATGTTACTAAACATTCATAGAAAAATTTATTCAAATCAGAACTTTCATACAGAAGTTCTGTACAAAAATGGCGATTGCACTAATTTCTGTACAAAATGGCTGCTGGAGGCCATCTTGAATTTTGGACTGCACCCAAAAACACTTGTTCTCGCCCTACGTGATAACAAAGGTACTCAAGAAGTTTCGTAAAGATCGGTTCACCGATACACCCTCTAGCCCGAACCGTATTGAATTGCTGTTCCCGAACCGACGGACAATGGCCCTGACATAACCTTAAATTTGACTTTGTCAAAGTTGAGCTAAAAATGGGGAGTATCCAGAGTATCACAAAACAAAAACCTATTTGTAAAGGACTCCTCCTTTCAAGGACAATGGGACAGCGTTGGCATTCACCACCATGCTGCCTTGAGGCTGCATTTTGAATTCCTGTGTTTGTTGTTCTTATGAAATATTATTTTATTATTATCAGTTATGGTACAAATGCGGTACCGAGAGCACACTTTCAGGAACTGCTGATGTCTGATGGCGACTGTGTGTCAGTGCGTGAGGTGCACACATACTTTTGGGGTTCTATACACCACAACCTTCATTTTGCAATATAATCTGTGTAAATTTATTTGGAATTTATAGAATTTCAGACTTGTAAATTTCATAGTATTGTTTTTGCCTTAGTTATGGTGCTTTATAAGTAATGGGCAATTTAGTTTGAAATGAAAGTGTCAATGACACTGTAGCTCAACTTGTCAAGACAAAGACATGTACATGTATAGTATGTGACACAGCAATGAGAAACATCTAGGTAATGACCTGATAACAAAGGTACATATAAAGTATTGTAACGGTCTGTACATAAATACTGGCCGTTGCCTGTAACAAATGTATAGGTAAAGTATTGTAAAGGTGGGTGACAGTCAGATGCTAAACTAGAAAAAAATCTTTGAGTCCCAGAGTGGGTCTGACTGAACACCAAAATATTTGTTCTCATAGCACAGTGATAACAAAGGCACCCCAAAACACACTCATTCCTTCCCAAGGTGAAAACAAAGGTACCCAAGAAGTTTCGTGAAGATCAGTTCACAAATATGAGCTGTGTAGAAGTTGTGACAAAAAACTGATTGGACCTAATTTTGGTACAAAATGGCCACACCCAGAAACACTCGTTCTCGTCCCAAGGAGATAACAAAGGTACCCAAGAAGTTTTGTGAAGATCGGTTCATAAATACAGCCTCTAGCCCGCGCCGTATTGACATGTGCACTTACAGTGTATAAGTAGCACTGAATAAATCAAAGTTCATCTAATTTGCATAATTTCTGCACGAGAAAAAAACCTGTACTATATGTGATGTATTCCATGTTACTAAACATTCATACAAAAATATAGTCAAATCAGAACTTTCATACAGAAGTTCTGTACAAAAGACTGATTGCATTAATTTTGGTACAAAATGGCTGCTGGTGGCCATCTTGAATTTTGGACCACACCCAAAAACACTCGTTCTCATCCCACGGGGATAACAAAGGTACCCAAGAAGTTTTGTAAAGATCGGTTCATAAATACGGCCTCTAGCCTGAGCCGTATATAGAAGTTGTGTACAAAAAACTGATTAGACCTAATTTCGGTACAAAATGGCCACTGGCAGCCATCTTGAATTTTGGACCGCACCCAGAAACACTCGTTCTTGTCCCAAGGTGATAACAAAGGTACCCAAGACGTTTCGTGAAGATCGGTTCCTAAATACAGACTCTAGCCTGAGCCGTATTGACATGTGTACTTACTGTGTGTAAGTAGCACTGAAAAAATCAAAGTTCATCTAATTTGCATAATTTCTGCACGAGAAAAAAACCCGTATTATATGTGATGTATCCCATGGTACTAAACATTCACACAAAAAATTATTCAAATCAGCGCTTTCGTATGGAAGTTCTGTGCAAAAATCTGATTGCACCAAATTTTGTACAAAATGGCTGCCATCGGCCATCTTGAATTTCGGACCGGACCCAAAAACACTCGTTCTCGTCCCACGGTGATAACAAAGGTACCCAAGGAATTTCTTAAAGATTGGTTCATAAATACGGCCTCTAGCCCGAGCCGTATTGGCATTTGCACTTACAGTGCTGAAAGTAACACCAAAAAACATCAAAGTTAGTCTAATTTGCATAATTTACGCACGAGAAAAAACCCCGTATTATATGTGATGTATCCCATGGTACTGAACATTCATACAAAAAATTATTCAAATCATAGCTTTCATATGGAAGTTCTGTACAAAAAACAGATTTCTGCATCGTGAGTACAAAATGGCGGCTGGCAGCCATCTTGAATTTCGAACCAAACCCAAGAACACTCGTTCTCGTCCCACGGTCATAACAAAGGTACCCAAGAAGTTTCGTAAAGATCGGTTCATAAATACGGCCTCTAGCCCAAGCCGTATCCAATTGTTGACGGACAGACGGACGGCGGGCCATGGCATAAGCTCAAATTTGGCTTCGCCAAAGTTGAGCTAAAAAAGGGGTTCATGAAGATTCAGTCACAGGAAGATTCAGCCCTCATACTTTTTCAGAGAATATTCGGTCCCCAATTTCATTCATGCCGCCACCCCTCTCTCCTGTTAACCCATATAATGAACATCCCAAAAGACATTTTAATATCTAGATATTTATGCTTGTTCGCAACTTATTATGGACACAAAAGGACACAGATTCAAGGTAATTGTGTTTTACTGTCTTGAATTTTTTTATTTTTTTGGGGGTGGGGGGGGGGGGTGGGGGGGAGGTGCACCCGACCCCTCCACTGATGAGAGGGTCACACACCCTCTTGTCCTCACCCCTATCTCACTGCTATGTGGCTCAGGTGATTCTGTGCATCATATTCTTTATTACCCGGCCCCACTCCCACTAGATATTACTCTTGCCCCTACATGTAACTTAGATATCCTGGCTAAGCACCAGTATAATGGTAAACCAACATCAAATTGTGTGCTTATGTCCAGTAGCTGACATATTGGAATAGTATAATGTGCTTTGTCAGAAACTTGATCAAGTATTGATGACAAACAATTTTCATTACCAGTACCTGGTGCCAGTAATAAAATAAGATTTGCAAATATCACTCTGCGTTTTTTCAGCTATTAACTAACATAAAATTGTGCGCTTCATGAAAATTATTTCGTTACTACCTGTTAAAAATTACTGTTTCTTTTGCTCTTTTAGAAAATGAAATCACTCCTTTTCTGGCAGGCATACTAAACACCGAGGCAAACCGAGGAATACCAAGGTGAATAAAAACAGGAGAGAAACGGGTATGAGGTGGTGTGTTCTTTTTATTATTTATTTATTGGTGTTTAAGGTCACATTTATCTGCACAACAGCTTATTGTGACCATGGCAGTTTTATGGATGGAGGAAACTAGAGTACCCCAGGAGAACCACTGAGCAATGGCAAGCAACTGTGAGCTCCCCAACATACTACACAAGCAGGGTTAGCCTTGTTCGAAGACAGGTGCACCAAGAACATGCAGTATGCCTTAGTACACAGCATACCTTGCCCCCACATGGGTAGTGGGGGTGAAGTGTCTTGCCCAAGGACACAAAGCTGTTGCCGCAGGTGGGATTCGAACCGAGGATTTCTCGGCTTGCAGTCTGCACCTCTGCCTACTGAGTTAATGCATCCCTGATGGTGTATTCTGATTATGTAAATAGATTTAAGCAGTACTAGTATGTGATTGGTTTTAATGCCATATTTGAGAATTATGGGTGCTGAAGTAATAAGAGTGCGCTGAAAAATCTTCCCTTTGGTATTTAGTAGGTAGCTTGGTAATGGTAAAGTGACTTCACCTCAGTAAGCAACAGTGTGAAAGCCGGCAGCCATCTTTAATATCGGGCTGCACCCGAAAACACTTGTTCTCATCCCAAAGTGATAACAAAGGTACCCAAGAAGTTTCATGAAGATTGGTTCAAAAATACAGCCTCCAGCCTTAGCGTATTGACATGTGCACTTACAGTGTATAAGTAGCACTGAATAAATCAAAGGTCATCTAATTTGCATAATTTCTGCAAGAGAAAAAAACCTGTATTATACAGTATTTTTTGTGATGTATTCCATGTTACTAAACATTCATACAAAAATTTATTCAAATCAGAACTTTCATGCAGAAGTTCTGTACAAAAAACTGATTGCACTAATTTTGGTACAAAATGGCTGCTAGTGGCCATCTTGAATTTCGAACTGCACCCAAAAACACTCGCTCTCATCCCACGGTGATAACAAAGGTACCCAAGACGTTTCGTAAAGATCGGTTCATAAATACGGCCTCTAGCCTGAGCCGTATAGAAGTTGTGTACAAAAAACTGATTGTACCTAATTTTGGTACAAAATGGCCACTGGCAGCCATCTTGAATTTTGGATCGCACCCCAAAACACTCGTTCTCGTCCCTAGGTGATAACAAAGGTACCCAAGAAGCTTGGTGAAGATCGGTTCATAAATACAGCCCCTAGCTCGAGCCGTATTGACATGTGAACTTACTGTGTATAAGAAGCACTGAATAAATCAAAGTTCGTCTAATTTGCATAATTTCTGTACAAGAAAAAAACCTGTATTTTTGTGATGTATTCCATGTTACTAAACAATCATACACAAATTTATTCAAATCAGAACTTTCATACAGAAGTTCTGTACAAAAAACTGATTGCAGTAATTTCAGAACAAAATAGCTGCCGGCGGCCATCGAGAATTTTGGACTCCCCCCAAAAACACTCATTCTAACCCCATGGTGATAACAAAGGTACCCAAGAAATTTTGTAAAATCGGTACATAAATACGGCCTCTAGCCCAAGCCCAAGTTGTATAGAAGTTCTGTACAAAAAACTGATTGTACCTAATTTCGGTACAAAATGGCCACTGGTAGCCATCTTGAATTTTGGGCTGCACCCAAAAACACTCATTCTCATCCCAAGGTGATAACAAAGGTACTCAAGAAGATTCATGAAGATCAGTTCATAAATACAGCCTAGCCGAGCCGTATTGACATGTGCACTTACTGGGTATACATGTAAGTAGCACTGAATAAATTAAAGTTCATCTAATTTCCATAATTTTAGCATGAGAAAAAGCCCTTTATTATATGTGATGTACTCCATGTTACTAAACATTCATACAAAAATTTATTCAAATCAGAACTTTCATACATAAGTTCTGAACAAAAAACTGATTGCACTAATTTCTGTACAAAATGACTGCTGGAGGCCATCTTGCATTTTGGACCGCACCCAAAAACACTCATCCCACGGTGATAACAAAGGTACCCAAGAAGTTTCGTAAAGATTGGTTCATAAATAAAGCCTCTAGCCCGAGCCGTATTGAATTGTTGTTCCCAAACAGACGGACAATGGGCTATGACATAACCTTAAATATGACTATGTCAAAGCTGAGCTAAAAATGGGGAGTATCCAGAGTATCACAAAACAAAAACCTATTTGTAAAGGACTCCCCCTTTCAAGGACAATCTGACAGCATTGGCATTCACCACCATGCTGCCCTGAGGCTGCATTTTGAATTCCTGTGTTTGTTGTTCTTATGAAATATTATTTTATTATTATCAGCTATGGTACAAATATGGTACCGATAGCACACTTTCAGGAACCGTTGATGTCTGATAGCGACTGTGTGTCAGTGTGTGAGGTGCACACATACTTTTGGGGTTCTATACACCACATCCTTTATTTTGCTATATAATTTGTGTAAATTTATTTGCAATTTATAGAATTTCAGACTTGGAAATTTCATAGTATTGTTTTTGCCTTAGTTATGGTGCTTTATAAGTAATGGGCAATTTAGTTTGAAAAAAGGGGCTGATGAAGATTCAGTCACAGAAAGATTCAGCCCTCATACTTTTTTTGAGAATATTCGGTCTCAGTGGTGGTCGCATGTCATCACCTCTGCAGTCAAATCCTCACAGAAATTTTTTTTTTAAATATTCTATGCATTTTTTCTATTGTTTTATTTTAAGGATTTATGATTACTAATTATGACAAAATTACAAGTGGGATATGAGACAAACCTTAATGAAGCTGGAACTAATAAAAAAATAGGGATCTGCGAATCACAAATTTCTTTTCGAATTGAATCTCAAATCGAATCATGCCTCTGATATCGACATCGAATTGAATCCCAAATCAAATCTTAAAAGACAAGTTATTTCATATTGCATCAAACGGAAGTTACGGAACACTGTGATGACCTTATGCGACGGAGTGAACACCTTAAACACCAATAACTAAATATTCTCTGTAGCACCGTCGCTGAAACAGCTAGGCCTATTGTCCATAGTTTTAGTTTTTGAAGGCCTAACTTGTTACTATTCACGTTCTTAAGAACGTGAATAGTAACAAGTTAAGCCTTCAAAAACCAAAACTATGGATAATGTTCTGGGCCAAATTCACACCTTATCTAACAATTAAACATTGTCAATTACTCAAATAAATAGGAATTGAGCCTACATGAATGAATTTTCTAATGACAGTTTTATCCTATTTTTGTTGGAAATGTAACAAATTGAAGTTAGTATGAGAGATTCGAAAAAATCGAATCCTGAAACTGATTTGGGATCGATCTCGAAGCATACGTATGGTATCGATATCAAATCGAATCTCGAATATTCGCAGGACCCTAAAAAAAACCTTCCCAAAACAAGCTGAGAGGTTCTCAGCTCGAATCCCCATTGTGGCAACTGAAATAAGGCACACTGCACATCGATGATGCACTTGTCTTCAACCAATGCTAACCCTGCTTGCTTGGAGTAACAATGTTGAGAAGCCTGACAGTTGCTTGTCACTGTTGCTCGGTGGTTCTCTCCGGGTGCTCTGGCTGGGTTCCTCCCCCAGTAAAACTGTTGGGTGGCCCTGGCTGTAAAAACTGTTGTTAAACCCAATAAATAAAGAGGTCAAATTTGCTGAATCCAAGACCTTTGAATGATGGTTTTGATTGGGGTGTGTGTGTGGGGGGGGGGGGGGCATGGGGGGGGGGGGGTGGTTATACAGTGGTGCCCACTTAATTGGATATATCTTAATTGCATATCCCTGTTAATAGAATGTAATTTCCCAACACAAAACCATTTACCATGCCTCCAGTACAAATTTGACCTGGTAATTGAATATAGGTTATAGAGTAATCTCCTGTTAATTGAATAAAAAATCTTGTAACATGTTGAGAAATTTCCCTGACTCTTCCCAGCTTTCCTTTGTTATAGACCAATTTGGCCTCAGTACATTCAATACAGGCATTTAATCTATTATATCTTGTTTGACAGAGCTCATGGAGCTCTGTCAAACAAAATATAATAGAATAAATGCTAAGTTTATCTCTGGAATACAGGAAAGTGACACAATCCCTGTTAATTGAATACTCCTGCTAATTGAATAATGTTATTGGCAAAGTGGCTCTTCAATTAACAGGGTTCCACTGTACAGCAAACTGAGCAAAAACAAATATCACAAACTAATAATGAAACTATGTACTTGTGAAATTTTCATGTGGTCATTCTACAACATGTTTTAGCTGGTACTATACAGTTTTGAAGGTTAAAGGGCTCAGTAGTTAGAGGTGTAGGCTGCAAGCCAAAGGGTCCTCTATCAAATCCCACCTGCGGCAACCACTTTGTTTCCTTGGGCAATACACTTCATTCCCATTGCCCATGTAGTGCCATTGCGTACCAAGGCATACTGCAAGTCAATCGTACACTTGTCTTCAACCAATGCTAACCCAGCTTGTGTGCTGTTTGTACGTTAGATATTTGTAATTGCTCAATGGTTCTCTCTGGCTTTTCCCATCTGTAAAACTGTCCGACATGAAGTGACCCTGGCTATCGAAGTGTCATTAAACCCCAATAAATAAATCAATAAGAATCATGTGTCCCTATTCTGGAGAACAGTTCGGGGCAAATTGCCAAAGGATGGTTTGGGTTAGATTAGTATCCAGTTTGGGTCAAATTGTTGGAGGACAGTTTGGATGCAATTCTCATGAATTCCAGTCACTTTGGCCCCAAGTCAATTCGGTCCCAGTCATTACGGCCGCAGGTCAATTCAGCCCCAATATACCAGGTCATTTCGGCCTCTTTAAATATTTTCAAATATTGTTTGAATTTTAACATTTTTCTATTTAATTTTTTCTCAACATTTATATCTCTCAATTAGATATTCAGGTATACATATGATATATGTCTAGTAGATTTTCTTTCATGATGAATAAATAAAAGAAAAGTTTCAGCACGTCGAAGGTGCACATGGACAATGTGGGATTTGAAATCCCTTGCGACCTGAATAATTGTATTTGCTTATGAATCTACGACAGCCAGAAGCGAGGGTCAGTAATGTTATTTGGTTTGAGTGTATGCCTTGGAAGTGGGGTACTGGGGTCAGACCCCCGTGGACAGCGAACTGGAAGGGGACTAGGAATTGTGCATAACTACAAGGATTCTGCTCTGTGTTTTAGAAAATGTGGACATATTTATGGTAGTATGAAAATCGCAGTTTGGTGGTTGTTTCACTAAAAAGAAAAGAAAAAGAAACCCTGTGAACCTCAAACTGGAAGGTGACTAGGAATTGTGCATAACAATATGAATGAATGACTGCATATACTTTGCAAAATTTCAAAGTAAAATAATTTCTCTTACTTATACAGATAGCATCTTAAATGTATGTAAAATTGAACACATGGATAATTTTTAATGTTGTGTATAACTTTTCTGTACACTGTGTAAATACAAATAACTGAACATTACTTAATAAAGGTAATTACCCATTATTTCTAAACATGAACTATGCACTGATCTTTATACATGTAGATCTCTACACTTAAAATGGTGCCGAAATGACCAAGGGACCGAAGTGACTAGGGCAGAGATGACTTTGAGGTCAAATTGACCAGAGGATGAAATGACTTGGAGCCGAAGTGATTGGATACCATTCTAACAGATGAGAGACCTTAATAAAAGGCTTAATTATTACAGAACACATTGAATGTGAATTTACTGCAGAGATAATTGTTCGACGATATACATTGTATTAATATTTTTCAATAAATATCGAACAATCTATTAATATTTTTGTTAAGAATTATTTTCAGGAGTTAAAACGAATATCGTAGCGTATCTAAAATATCCTAACAGATGTGTACTGCTTTTCTTTTGGATGAATCTTCCTTGGGCCTAGTTCTCCCCAGGCCGAACATTCCCCCAGTTCCCGAAAAAAGATGACATGCCATTTTCAATGGCGGTAAATATCCAAAAGGGTTATTATTTTCCATTTTTTAGTGTTGGAAACTACGAAGCACTATTCAGAAATACAGATGCACCAAAAAGTAACACATTATTACTTTGTTTTGGTTTCTAACGGGACTGAAAGCAACCTGTCAGTATCACTTTTTCGAATTACACCCATTTCGTCTGCTAACCAAATCGTCCGCTGCAATTTTAACCAAGTCATCCTCTACAATTATACCCAACACGTCCGAAACTCGTTCACTGGGGGAAAGTATTCATGTATTGTATTTTGAATCATTTTTTATTTATTTATATAATAATTTTATTGTATACTTTATTGTATATTACCTATTGTAATATATCTTAATGTACCTCCATTGTAATATATCTTAATGTACCTCCTTGCATTAAATTTCATATACGTGTGAAATTCTGAAAACAGAAATGTCAGAACAAAATAAACTATCCAGCCATTAAATAAATTTTAATTACTGTTTATTCAATGGATTATAGAGCTGGGAGGTTAACCGAAAAACAACTCAGTTTCGGTTATGAAAAAATAACCGACAACCGAGACCGACGATAAACTGAAAAACCGACTTTCTCGGTTATTTGAATGTCACGTGAGCATAACGTTTTTACGTGTTTTTTTCTGAAACAATGGCGGCAATTACAGTCGCGAAGAACCCTATATGGGAACACTTTATCAAAACTGATAAAACTTCAAAGTCGGCTGAGTGTAAATATTGTCATAAATATATTTCTTGTGAGCATGGAAAGTTATTAACCCAATTTCCAGTAGTGACTCATTGTGTTAGCTACAAATTATTTTTAATTAATTTCGAGTCTTCGGCAGAGACCATGAGAGTTCGTCCTTAAAGTTTGTTTATATTATTTCCAAGTGTCAACGTTGACTCGACAAAGTTTTTACACACTCAGGGAGAGTTTATTCAATCATTATTTAGTTCATACAACTTAATTTTTTTCTGTTATTTTGGTTCAGAATCTGTTTAATAAAAAAAACAAAACCGAAACCGTAACCCGACTCTTTTATTAAAAACCGAGTTGTAACCGAAACCGACCCAAAATTCAATAACCTCCCAGCACTAATGGATTACCTATAATAATTATATTATTACAGTAAAAGTTCTTAAAGTATATGTACGTTATATTAAGTTCCACAACATAATCTTATAATTTTGCAATTTTTCATTGAAGAGCTCCACCGGCACCTTACAGTGAATGACTGCAAAATTATTAGTAGAAGTATTATAAGAATTAATTATATTAAGAAATGCAACAAAATTTGTTATATTAAGTTCTGCAACATAATCTTATAATTTTGCAATTATTCATCGAGGCGCACCGTCGCTTTACAATGAATAATAGCAAAATTATTAGCAAATGTATTATAAGAATTAATTATATTAAGAAACGCATCAAAATTTATGGTTTATTAAATTCTGCAACATAATCTTATAATTTTGCAATTATTCTTGGAAGAGCACCGGCACTTTACAATGAATAATCACAAAATTATTAGCAAATGTATTATAGGAATTAATAATATTAAGAAACGCATCAAAACGTGTTATAATTATATTAAGAAATGCATCAAAACTTGTTATATTAAGTTCTGTAACATAATCTTATAATTTTGCAATTATTCCAGGGGGAGGGGGATCCTGGGGGCACCAAAAATTTGCAAGACGTGATGTGGGGGTGGGTGAGTCTCTTGAGTGCACCCAAAATGTGCATTTCCAACTTGTGCAATTTTTTGCATTTTTTAAAAACATATTATATCTGCCAATATACGACATCATTTGTGTTTCAAACCTTAAAGATGATGTACATCACACTCTTAACATAAATACAACATCAGTAGGCTTTATATGTTGGGGAAATGTCACACGTTAGTAGGGGGTGGGTGTCTTGTTCGAAATGTAAAAAATGTACAGACAATATTTTCCTTGACATTATGACAAGCGGACGACTCGGCTTGGGGACGAAACGTCCGTATACCCTTTTTTCAAGTAAACTTTTCCTTTACAACACCTTCACATTTGGATAATTCAAAAACTGAGTTTCTATTCATCTTGATATTTCACGAGATACATGTCAATGCATGTCTGTACACAATAGCACCAATATAACAACATTTATCCGTTATAAACTTATATTATCGGTTATATGTACGTTTTTTTCGATTGAGGTTGTCACTGGCAGACAAGCTGTAACGAAATCAAGACTGAGAGTTCGATCTGAAATGACGAGATCATCAGCTGAACATATTGACAAACCTCCAGAAGGACAGAACTCGAGTAATAATAATAACACTTTGGCCGGCCGCTGATTTGTCGCGGTTCTCGGGTGAGATGGCCTGGCAACCCCTGAAGTGTAGATATGTCGGCCAATGTATCACGCAAATCTTTGAGGCGAATAAAGTTGCAACAGAGTACATTTGATTCCTAGAGGGGGGCAGGCCAATTGCAATTGCATGGGCAATTCGACAGCGGAAGTTACGTAGTTTTTTCACTGAAATTTACTGTCCACTTCAAAAATCACATTGACGGCTATAGAGAATTCTGTTCTGGAACACATTTATCTGACTGGGTATGTGGAACCCTTCGCGGGCCTACGGCCCGCTTGGGGTTCCTACTAGTAGGTAGTACATAATGCTTGGTCAAGCAGTATTGTGGGGAGGGAGTAATGCACGGTTGTCCTGTGTGGTAGTATAAGATGTAAGGTATGTACTCCCACTAGTTCAGTGGTGGTCCATAGTACCATAGATGCTCGACCGCTTATTATGAGAAATTGGAAGAGGTGTGAAACAACTGTTCGAGCAAGCAGTAATGGAATGATAGTGGTATGAACTGTGAACCGTAGCGGCAGTAATGTAATGACAGGCGCTATGAACTGTAGTAGTAACATAATTTAATAATGGCTGAAAAGGTGGCAGAATAGCAGTAGCCGTTAGTGATAGCACAAGGCAGTAATGGTTCACAGTTTTGAGGGTGATAGAAGACTATAGCACTGGGCGACACCATCAGCGTTGAATCAAAGAACAGATGGTGGTGAC
The DNA here is from genome assembly GCA_031216915.1 of Pictodentalium vernedei. NCBI lineage: Eukaryota > Metazoa > Mollusca > Scaphopoda > Dentaliida > Dentaliidae > Pictodentalium > Pictodentalium vernedei. The sequence continues at coordinate 64,784,353 of CM062296.1, forward strand.
TATGGACAAATAGTGACCTTGAAACTGACGAAGGTCTCGGGGTGGCTAAAAAGGCGGGCCAAACGGGTGCTAGGAGACATAACTGTCTCAGACATCCTGCAAAAGATATCCTATAAAGGATACCCTCAAATGGTATCCTCAAAAGGTTTCTTCTAATAATACATTACCATGTCAAAAGTATCCGCATACACACATGCACACTACAAGTCGGAAGAAGATTTAGCAAAACCGCATTATCTTGCAGTTTCCAGAGCGATCATAAACGATATAATAAACGCGAGATATGTTTCTGGATCGAACTAAAAACGATAAACGCGGTTACTGATAGTTTGTAAACGGAATGGGAAGTCAAATACACAATAGGCCTTCGTGTATCTGCATACTTTCATATCGAAGGTTTGAGAAATCCATTTTTTTCTGTTGTTTTGTAAGCCTACTCTGTTGCTTTGGGAATTCAGTTTCGGCGTTCGACCACAGATTCGTCGTCTCGACACGCTACCGTTCCAGATCTCTTCAACATTTAATAGAAATGGTCTAAGACTTTTAAAACACCATTTTAAAGGCGTTATTATTCCACTTCAAACTTATTAAGAGAAGGATTTGTAATTTCATTTTAAATCGAAAATAAAAATAACGCGACAGACATGTATGCAGAGGTTTGACGTGTAGGCCCGCCTAGTCCTGATATTCGAAATCATCGACGTGTTTATGCCCTTCGTCTCTCCCTCCCCACACCACCCACATTCACACTATTTGGCCTACATTTGCGGTAAAAGTAACCGCGGGTGAACACATAAACCTTCATCCCCCCCCCCACATCGCTTGTCAAATAATATTATTTTTCCATTCCTTTCCCAAAGAAATAAACGTCATGACTCCTCACTGTAACAAGGTATAGTTCCAAGAAGCTTTGTTTCCAGCATCCAGAAATGCTTTTACGTTGCCTCCATTGCAGAAATTGATCTACAGGCGATTGCAGTTTTACACTGGTTGTGGGGCTAGGATAATTAAATATTGATTAAAAAGAAAACCCATCATTTGGAAAAGTGTGTGCGTGTGTGGTTGTGGTTGTGTGTGTGTGTGTGGGGGGGGGGGGTATAGGCGAATAGGTTCCGATGGCAACCACTCACCCACCCACCCATAAGGTTCCGTCAGTGATCAGTAAAATGATTGGTGCTGATCGAGAAGTAATCAATCGAGATTTATTGGAAAAACATATACATATATGAAACAGAGCCCTTTCCACCAGTGACTGTACAAAACATAGGCTATTTATCCGTGGAACAGGCAAAAGCAATATGGTGGTTTTCGCATTATTCCACACTGTAGAGGTGCGATATTCCGCTGCACTCACTCTGCGAAATAGTATTGAAAGCGTCTTCAGATGACAGAAAAGAATGAAAGTGTGTTTCAATTATTTATTCTACAAAAACGTTAGTAGTAGATGATGTAAATGCGTCAATTCAGGGGGACTTAGTGGGGACCTAGGAAGTGACGTCATGTCACGTGACCCAGTGGCACCACGTTGTGTTGCCATGATAACCCGCGTGAACGGCCATCTTGTGACGTCATCTCCATAGTGACGCGTGATGTGAGTGCGCATGCACAGCGCGTGTTGTTAGGGTGATGCGTGTTTCCGTCGTCCATTTTGTATCCTGGATACTGCCATCTTGGTTTCTCTGGTAGAACGTGGTTGCTATGTGACCCAAATCCTTCTAATAAGACATGGGTATGTTCGAGGAGTAATTTCCCGATTCGTAGAATTACCACAAACAACCCGACAATCCCTCCAAATCACCGAAATTGACTTTATTTGTTGCGTATTGCCCATTTTATCGGCTTAGCACGTAATTCTATAGTACCGAGAAGCACAGGGGGGGGGGGGGGGTGAGTTTGATTGAACTAGAGTAATTTTCTGCCTTGGATTTTCCCTAGAATCCTCGTTTATTTCATAGAATTACCACAAACAACCCGACATATTGTACTATTTCAGAATCCTTTTGAGGACCGCCATACTTTGGCTTATAATAGTAGTACTATAATACCGATGGGGGCATGTGGGTACATTCCTTTGGAGTAGAGTAATGTTGAAATTTTCTCCCAGAATCCTTTTATTTGGATCTCTATTCCATAACGTTTTTTTTCTCCAATAAATTGTATAAGAAGATCACGTAGTGCTATAGGACAAATTCTTTTGGTCATTACCCAAAATCCATTGGTTTTTCTAACCATTATTCAAATTACAAGTAGGGCTCATATGTGTACATGAAAGCCAGGAAGCTAACTTTAAGTTCCACCATATACTCATGTGAGGATCTACCCATATGTTAAGCTAAGAGAATCCCCTCTTGTCGTATGAGGTCTAATGTACCATCACTCTTAGCCTCATTTTAGTATTTGAGCATACATTTTTATAAGATACAATTTGAGGATACCTTTGGTATTGTACTACTCATTGATAACAAAAGAAGATTTTACATTTAAATTTTCTTTTATTCCACAACAAAAACATACAACTTTTTATGGAATCTCCTATGGTATGTAGACTGTCAGATATTCATAAACAGTCTTTCTGCAGATTGGACATCTTCTCAGTGGTTTACAACAGTCTTTGCACAGGCACAAATGGTTACATGGTCGCGGAGCGACATTGGCTTCGGCTAATACGCACACACTACATTTTGTCCTCCGTGAATCTTCTTCTTGAACTGATGTGCCCATTTCTTCTTTAATGGCCATTTCTTCTTCTTGAACTTTTTCATTGTCCATGAATTCAGATGGTAAATTATGAATGTAATAACTGTCTGGAGAATATTTTGTGTTTTTTGTAAATTCATCTTCTGTTTCCCAGATACGAACAATAATACCACAATGAAAACATTGAGTTCTGTCTCCTGTCCCCCAAAAAGAATTCAGATTTTGTCAGTTCATTTGGGGTTTTCACACATTCACTTTGTAACGTGAATTGAAATGTCTTGAGACGATTTTCCTCCAGTGCATACTTGATGTGTTTTGGTGGTCTCTGTTCTGGTGTCTTTCTTATTTTCTCTTCTCCACATAATAACTGCTCCAGTACTGGTGGCGGAGCATCACGAAAATATGTTTCGAATGAAACACTCATTCTCTCTACAAAATTTCTTGGATGTGTTGTTTCCTGGTTTCGTGATTGATAATCATTCAGCGCCATCTGTATCAAAGACAGAATAGTGAACATTCTTCATGCCTTTTTATCTTCATTTTTCTTTGGTTTTCTTTCTCTCTTTGGTTTGGGTTCTCCTATTTCAAGGCTCTCTTCTTTGCAATATCCACTGCTTTGGTCACTTGTTCCCAATCTCTCGTGGTAAACTGGAACCCAAAGTCGTTCTTGAACAGTTGAATTTGTAAATCGTTGTTGAGTTTGAAGATGGTCACATTTGTAGGCATCCTTCTTCTTTGGCCGTCGAAACAAAAAATGAACTGAAAACGAAGCGCACCTTTTTATAGTTTTTTCTTCAATACAGTGACATCCAGTGACAAGTTTCTTCTATGACGTCATTAACCAACACGTCATTATCCATTAGATCAGTTGTAAACATGTTGGATATGGTTTCCATCGGGACACCGCGACAGTGATGTTTCAAGTAAAATAAACAGTATTGTCCACACACGGGGAATGGTCCTTGAAGGTGTTTTGTATTATACTTCCAAAATCAGGAATTTTTCTTCAGGAAATTCTCGAATAGTCTGTGTTGTGGAGTTAATCCATAGGAATTAAAGTACTCTGCCTTGTGGTGACTAACAAAGAGGCCACCCAATGTTCTCCTTTTCTGTGGTCTGGATCCGTGTTGGCTATTAAAGCCACTGGTCTGTGATCTGGTAATCTCCTTGGTAATCTGTTTCTTGCAAATACACCCAAACAAATTCTCTTCAAACAACTATCTGATCGAAGGCCGTTCTCTAACTGCAACGTGTTCACGTTGAGTAATTAAAGATTACTTGTCTATTCTTATCCACTTCTATGATAGTAGTATAGCATGTACCAAGACGGCCTACATTGGCAGGATCTCATGCAGGATCTCATGTGACGTCATATTCACGTAACCCAGTGGCGCCATGTTGTGTTGTCATGGTAACCCGCAAGAGCGACCATGTTGTGACGTCATCTCCATAGTGATACGTGGTGTTAGTGCGATTACGCAGTTCGTGTCGTTAGGATGATTCGTGTTCCGTCGGCCATTTTGTATACAGCCATCTTGGTTTCTATGGTAGCACGTGGTTGCTATGTTACCCAAATGCCTACAACAAGACAGGGGTATGTTCCGAGGGTGTGTTCGATTGAATAGGAGTAAATATAATTACCACAAACGACCCGCCAAGTTGTACTGTTTCGAATTCTTTCAGAATTCTCTGCTTCTATCTATCTATGTAATAGTTTTCGTCTACCTGCAATGTTCCTTTGTCCCGGAGTACACTCCAGTAGAGTAGAAGAGCCTATCAACTATCAAAATTATTACTATATTTAGCAATTTCTGGTCTATTCTTGTTAGTTCTGACCCTATTCCGAGTACTCTTGTTGTTTCATTTATCTAGATCATTTATATAAATTATAACTAACCAATCAGATTGCTTGATTTCCCATAATTTCTATGCAGAGTTACCTCCCCTGTTATAATGAAGTCCTATCCGAGTCTCATCACCTCTGTATCCAATGGCCACGTCCCATGGAATCTTCTTTTTGTGAAACGTCTCTGGTTATGGAATCCCTTTTTAGTCGTATAAGGCCATGATGGCTATGTAAAAGCCCTCAGTGAGGCCTCATTTACTATCCTTCATAGCCTCATGTGTTTTGAGGCCATGAGGGCTATAAGAAAGCCCTCAATGAGGCCTCATTTACCACGACTCTTAGCCTCATTTAAGTTTTTGAGGATACCTATGGCCTGGTATTATTTGAGGATACATATCGAGGATACTTTCTGGAGAATCCCTTTTTAGTCGTATGAGGCCATGAGGGCTATGCGAAAGCCCTCAATGAGGCCTCATTTATTATCTCTCTTAGCCTCATTTTCTTTTGAGGCCATGAGAAAGCCCTCAATGAGGCCTCATTTATTATCCCTCTTAGCATCATTTCAGTATTTAACAGGTATATCCTATGGAATCCCATTTTGGAAAACGCCTGTGGCTGTGGAATCCCTTTTTAGTCATATGAAGCCATGAGGGCTATGAGAAAGCCCTCAATGATGCCTCATTTACTATCCCTCATAGCCTCATTTTCTTTTGAGGCGATGGGAAATCCCTCAGTGAGTTCTAATCTACCATCCTCTTAACCTCATCTCAGTATTCGAGAATACCTAATATTGTATTATTGGAGGATACCTTTTCTAGGATACGTGTTGGACTTTATATCCCGGTACTTCATGCTACATCCGGGTACTTCTGTTGGATAGTAGATAAAAAAACGAACAGCCAGTATATATAACATTTCATTTTTATTCAAGTATACAATTCAATTTCTCAAGGCAGCATTCTTGTCTTTGTAGTTCTTCTCACATGGGCTAACCATTTCATCGTCTTGTGGGTTGGAGCTTCTTCCCATTGCACGGCTAGATCCTCGATAAAACACGTTCTCTCATTGATTGCTGGTAGCTTGGCTTCGTTGGTTGCTTTAATTTCCCGTCTGGCATCTTTGGGTTCCTCTTTCTTGTCTTTTAGCTGTTTCTTGATAGTAACTTCAGTCTTCTGAACATCATTCTTCGTTTCAGCAGTAACATCATTTGTGGTTTGAGTGGAAACATCGTTCTTAGTTTGGTCCCTCTTTGAATCTTCATTCATAGTGGTAACTTCATTCGCAGTAGAAACGCCAGGCTTCTTCGAAGTGGTAACTTCTTTCGCAGTAGAAACTTCAGGCTTCTTCGTAACTTCGTTCTTAGTGAAAACATCTTTCTTTATGGGAGCTGGCATCCCTCTCGTTTCTACGCGTTGTTTCATAATTTGATTAGTAACGTCATTCTTCTTGGTATTGGAAGCCTCAGTCAGTCCTTCTGTCTTTATTCTCTTGGTAACAGTGGCGGTTAATGATCGGTTAGTATCCACACATCTTTGTTTCTTTCTTCCAGCATCCATGTCTAAATTGTTTCCCTTGGCTGCATTTACCACACGAGTCACTGGAGCCAATTCTTCGGAAGTCAGCTTTAATCCAGCATCATTCTTGAAGATTTGTATATGTAAGTCATCTTTGAATCTGAGCACTGTTGTTGACATAGATACCTTCACTCTTCGACGTTCAAAGCGTAAATTAGTTTACTTTCATACCAACACTCCTTTTAGACTTTCTTTTCTAATCGTCTTCTTCTTCTTCTTCTTCTTCTTCTTCATCACCTTCTACTCGGAATGAGTAGTTTGTCATCTGGTTGTCGAACAGAAATCTTCGCTTTTCCAAGGCATATTTCTGGGATTCTTCAAAGTCAAAATCCTCTTCTTCACGAAGACACTTGGCAGTTTCTTGAATTTTCTTGTGAATTGAGGCGTTGCAAAAATTTCTAATATACACCAGGCTATTAATGGATTTCTCACTAATGGCTTCTTTGACACTCTTTTGAAGTGCTCTATATGCTGTTTCAACTGCATCTTTTCTATCCATTCCATCCTCGATATATTTGATCATGAGGTTGTCAAATCGTCTTGGTATTTGTCGTAGGCACTTTGGACGATAGTTCCCATCATAGAAACGTCTTCTTCTTCCTCTCCTTCGTCTTTTTCTTCTTCATATTACATATCTGCTGATAGTTCCAACCACTCATCAGAGTCCGAATCTCTTGACCAATTTTTCTGTGCACAACTGGATTGCATTGCGTCCGCTCTCTTTTAAGGTCAGATTACAAATAACATCTTTCTTGAGAGCACGACCCTTTCATAGGATATAGGACAGAACATTGATGATGGGTTTGATCAACTTTCCTAAAAATCCTCCTTTCTGTATGATCCGTCTTCTTTTCCAATAAGATAGTTCTCTCTTTGGTAAGGCAATTCTCCTAATCTGGTGTTTGTATGGGATCAGCTTAGCTCTCTCGGGTATGGTTATAGGTACCACCCCTTTCAAGATATTCGAAGCACAATCACATATACTTTGTATCAAATCATCACTGGTCGTCTTGAGTATAGTCTTGGCTTCATATCGATCCGCATCAGATAGGATTCGCAGTGTATCTAAATTTCTTTCTAATCTTGTAGTGTTGTTCGATTTTTCCGACTTCCTCATAGGACGTTGTCTGATCTGGAAAAGGCCTTTACAATATCTGCAGCAACGGACTTTCATGACTTCACTCATTCGTGGTTGTGGAACACATGAGTTTATTTTCATACCAACACTCCTTTTATACCCTTTTTCGGAGCTAGGACTGGGTTGATAAGCGCCGAGAGAAAGCAACTCTTTCGTAATATACATCTTTGAATATCAGTAGAAATTCCATCATATGTTAGCAGCTTCAATACATGTTCGTATTTTCGCAGGTCATCAAATTCAGCCAAATTCAGTGGTATCTTATCTTCGAGGATGTTGGTAGCACATTTACATAAACAGGCAATCAGATCTTCATCAGCAGCGCGGAGAACGGCATCGATTTCCTCTTTGTCAGCATCCCGTAAAATTCTAAAAGTGCTTTATTTTGGTCAGTCATGGAATCGTCAGTATCTCTCCCCTCTTCTGTTCTTCTCGGACAGTTATGTCCTTCATGCCTACAAGCACTGAATGATCGGGTAAACACCTTCGTACAATATCTGCAGTGGAGCCGATGATGATTCTTCAGACGTCTTCTAGCATTATCCGATTTCGAAAATAACTTGGAACAGTATCTACACCGAACTGGGAACATATCTTCACACGAAGACGGTCAGGACACAAATGCGTTTATTTTCATACCAACCCCTTTTTTATACCTTTCCAAACAGAAGTCCGGATGTAGCATGAAGTACCCGGATGTAAAGTCCAGCAAGTATCTTAGAAAAGGTATCATACAATAATACAATGTTGGGTATTCTCGAATACCGAGATGAGGCTAAGAGGGATGGTAAATTAGAAACTCATTGAGGGATTTCTCATGGCACTCATGGCCTCAAAAGAAAATGAGACTATGAGGGATAGTAAAGGAGGCCTCATTGAAGGCTTTCCCAACTAAAAAGGGATTCCACAGCCACAAGCGTTTTCCAAAATGGGATTCCATAGCATATACTTGTCAAATCCTGAAATGAGGTGGAGGAATAGTAATTGAGGCCCCATTGAGGGCTTTTTCATGGCCCTCATGACCTCAAAAGAAAATGAGGGTAAGAGCGATAATAAATGAGGCCTCATTGAGGGCTTTCTTATAGCCCTCATGGCCTCATACGACTAAAAAGGGATTCTCCAGAAAGTATCCTCGATAGATAGTCTCAAATAATACAATACCAAGCCATAGGTATCCTCAAAAACTGAAATGAGGCTAAGAGTCGTAGTAAATGAGGCCTCATTGAGGACTTTCTTATAGCCCTCATGGCCTCAAAAGAAAATGAAGCTATGACGGATAATAAATGATGCCTCATTGAGGGCTTCTACATAGCTCTCATGGCCTCATACGACTAAAAAGGGATTCCATAACCAGAGACGTTTCACAAAAAGAGGATTCCATGGGACGTGACCATTGGATACAGAGGTGATGAGACTAGGATAGGACTTCATTGTAATAAGTGGAGATAATTCTGCATACAGATTATGGAAAATCAAGCAATCTGATTGGTTAGTTATAATTTATTTAAATGATCTAGATAAATGAAACAACAAGAATACTCGGAATAGGGTCAGAACTAACAAGAATAGAAGAGAAATTGCTAAATACAGTAATAATAAGCAAAGCTGTGCCAATTGACAGGCTCTTCTACTCCACTGGAGTATACTTCAGGACAAAGGAACATGGTCAGGTAGACGAAAACTATTACATAGATAGATAGAAGCAGAAAATTCGGAAAGAATTCGAAATAGTACAACTTGTCGGGGTGTTTGTGGTAATTAGATTTCCTCATATTCAATCAAACACACCCTCGGAACATACCCCTGTCTTGTTGTAGGCCTTTGGGTAACATAGCAACCACGTGTTACCATAGAAACCAAGATGACGGCCTCCAGTATACAAAATGGACGACGGAAACAGGTATCATCCTAACAACACGTGCTGCGCATGCGCACTCACATCATGTATCACTATGGGGATGATGTCACAAGATGGGCGCTCACACGGGTTACCATGACAACACATCATGGCGACACTGTGTGACGTGACATGACGTCACATCCGGGGTCCGGCACCAGGGTCCGGCAAACCATGCCCCAAAACCACATCACATACTACTTATGATGTTCTGAAATTCTGCACACACCAGTACGCTGATTATAGTTGGTAATGAGTTTTCGAAATGGTTTTCAAGTCTCAAAGTTCCTCTCTTCACTAGATCGAAGTGTTGTCCACGTGATAGGTCTGGAGTCAGGTCTGGCCACTTCTTGTTGTTCGAATCGAGGTTGTAATGGTTTGGCTGGAATCTGCTGGCCATCCACGTACAAAGCCAAGTAACTGATGTTGTAGATCTTGAAATTATATGGATTCTTTGAAAAGTTTCCATTGAAAGCATCGTTGTCTACGCATCCCACCACGCTGCATTTTGGTAATTGGCCTACAAATAAATTTTCTTGTGTAATGCTCAGATTTCCTTTTGACACTGAAAACACCTTGGTTTCCACGCGATCGATAAGATATTTTGCAGTTGCGTTTGTTAGTGCTTTCTCGTGAGCCATTCTCACGAATGATTGGAGTCTCTCTTTGCGTACAGACATGGATACATCCAGAATTTTGATCTTATATGTATAGCATCTGCCATCAATGTGAAATAATCTTTGGCTCTGTTCATTCTAACATGAACGTTAACGCCATTCAGCAAATAACGAGTTTGGAAAATACATATACAAATGTAATCTTCCAGGCATGTCCGTGATTTTACTTTTCTCTATAAATTTCTTTCGAAGAAGACATCCTTTGTTATCTTCTATCAAATCTTCCATGTGTCCGGCTGTATCCATATACCATAATGCATTTGTCAGTTGTGACTTCTTTACAGCTGGTCCATAACTCAACAAAGTTTCTATGAAAGCTCTGTAGCGATAAGTGCTGTTGCAAGGAGATACCAGTTATTCATTCAAGCTGATATCGATTTGATTAAATAAGGAATGCATCCATAAATTGACTGGGCCCACATTGGCATCGGGTGCAATTGATGCCCCTTTGGAATCTACAACCTTTGCTTTAACATACAAGTATGCCTGTGCGAAATTCAAATGATCATCTCCTAAGCCTGCAGTGTGGAATTCTATTGTACCATTGTTTTCTATCGTCGCCAAAGGCCTGTGTTCTACCCATTGCCCATGGTCCACACAAGTCTGTGTTGGTGGTATGGAAAATAAGTCGAGTTTGCTGTTGACACACTCACAAGATTTTTCATTGATGAAAAACATCACGAACCGAGAAAGTCTTGAGTCTATACCGTTCTCATTCTTTTTGTCGATTTGCCAGTTTTGCGTGGTGCAGGCCTTTTTATACCTTTTCTGCCAAGTGGTTTCAAACCTCCAACCACTTCATTCCAAGCTCCTGCACCAGCCTCTTTGACTCTTTTGAATGCTACCTTTTTAACATTTTTCCTTTCAATGACATCTTCGGCAACGGCTGCTCCTGTTCTCACGAGCTGTTTTCCCACGGTCCTGGCTGTAGTTTTCAGTAAAGGTAACACCATATTCTTCAGTCCTCCCAATATACTTCCCAAACCGTAACCTCTCTGTATTTGAGCTCCAGAAAAAGCTGGTAGACCGTTTCCAGCTTGTTTTGTGTAATATTCTTAGTATAATTTGGACATACAGCAGTAAGTCATGTTTATGTGAAATGAAGAGATCTACGATTTCTGAAATAAAGTGTCCCGAACTCGAATGGTACTATGACTCCTGTATCGTCTCTTATATACACCTGGACAGTACTGAAACTTTTTCGTTCCATTGTACATAATACACATTCTCAAAAGTTTTGGAGATAATATTCCCATATTTTCCACGTACAGGAACGATACGAAGAAGGGGTATTCTTGTATCTCCCATGACTTGTTAACGAACCAAGTCACAGTATACATAGAGTGAATAAAATCCTTGGTTGACATCAGCAACTCTGGAAGAATTGTAAGTTCCTGATTTAAAAAACACACTCATTAAATCCCAAAACATTTTGAAGAGTAGGGCTCAATGTGACCACGACTCCATCACGTACCATGATACGAACTTTACCAGTCACTTCATCCAATTCAAAATCTACCTTACCGTGACGAGGCAAGAGTAATTCTTTAACACCATTGATAGACCGTGTCACATCTGTTGGATCCGAATAACGAGCTTCCTTGAGAGTAAGTCGATAATTCTTTTTCGAAGACCAGAACACTGTAACAAAAGCTTCTTCCCCTCGAATATTGAACCAAGTATTTGGATACTGAATCTCTGCCAGACCTCTTCCCCATTCCCCTGTGAGATTCACTGGTTGTGATAACTGAACGGTGTACGTAGTCAACGTGTTTTTGGGTAGCACGTTCATAGAACTATTACCTAGAAGAGTCAAATAAAACATTACCTTTTCTTATTGGTCGGATTAGGCAACAAATACCCTATACTACCACTCACGAGAGCAGTTCACAACTTGCTGTCTGTGTTCTCGAGTGTGAGATTAACAACACTGGTAATAATGATGATGTACAAAATGATTATTTGTGAAAAATAAATGATCTCGCTCCTTGGAATTCTTTTTCCAAACAGAGGCCAAGATCCGTTCGATCCTCCTTCCATTTTGGAGAAACCTCAGAGGTTCACTTCCTTTTATAGGTGAGCTGACTCTGCTTGATCCACGAATTGAATGAAGTAGGGTATCCTAACCACTTTACGAACGGTTCTTTGTTTTTACCACGACCATGTCTCTTGAGTACGTGTTCGATTTTGTAAATAGTTTTGTGTGCAACTCGCTGAAGCTCTTCAGTGTAGAACGACTCTTTCAATAATTTCCCTATTATCATCTTGTAAGACATTTGTGACTGGATGACCTTTTTTGACAGATGCCACCGTGAATAACTCTTCGGTCCAATTGGGAAAATAACCTTTCTCAGATGTTTTCTTAACTTTACTGATTCTCACTCTCTCTGTCTCCCACTTTAAATTTTGGGGTCTTGTGTTTTATGGGTTTGCCATAAAGTTTTCGCCAGTTCTCTCGATTTTCAACATTCACGGCAATTGGGGCCATACCGATACTACGATGATGAGAATGATTACAAGAATTCACCAAGTTTTGAAATGGCAAAATTAGTGTATTCTTGGTAACGCATCTCCACATTTTGGTTTTCAAAGTTCTGTTGAATCTTTCTACTATGGAACATTTTGTTTCCAAATTTTGTGTACTGAAAAATTCTACTTCTTGTTGTTTGAGAAATTTTTGAAATTTTCTGTTTACAAATTCTTTGCCTTGATCAGTCTGTAATTTTTCTGGTGTACGGCCTTGTTTAAAAAGTTTAGTAAAAGCTTTTACTATGGAATCACCAAGTTTGTTTTTGAGAGGTATAGCCCACGCATATTTACTGAACACATCTATACATGTCAACAAACATTTTGTGTTTTTGTTGAATTTATTTATGTTTGCTAAATCTACCAAGTCAGCTTGCCATTGTATTGTGCATCGAAACCATTAACTATCACTTTCCTTCCGGGAAATATATGATGAACAGGTTTGTGAAGAGTGCGTGTGTCTTGAGTCTCTACCATTTCACAACTTGTTCAGTCTTTTTCTTGGACTCTCTACGAAGAGCTTCTATACCACCAAAACTTCCGGATCTTCAAAATCATAGAATAATGCTTCCATGACTGCCTTTTTCATGTGTCAACTCTATTTATACCCTTCTTCACCAGTCTTCACTCCACTTTGGAGTTTTTATTTTCTGTCGTTGTTTTGCTTCCGACTTTATCGGGGCCCGTTTCATAAAATCTCAACGTTCTTTTTGACCAATCAGTTTTTGGGGTATGTTACTATCTCTCAAAGCTTCGGCCATCACTTCCCATCCCTTAGGTTGGAAAGATTTTCGTCTTCGAAGTAAATTATTTAGAAGATCTGTTACATTCGACCCTACTACTGTTTGATCTTTGTAGACTAGTTCACACTTCTCATCCCAAGATATATTTGGGTCATTTCAAATACGATTCAGCAACAACTTTCCCTTTCTCTTCATTGTCATAGGTACAGAATCGAGAATGTCTTCGTCTTTATTACCTTTCTCAAGTTCGACTTTAATAGGACGGGGAGCCACTACCTTTTGTTGAAATGTCAAGTATCTTTGTAAGACTCGGCTATAATGTGTCATCTTTTCATCAGGGGAAAGAAAAGGGGCATCCAGAATGTCTCTGATTTCTCGATCCAACGATGAAACAGCCAGGTCATTCGGTTGTCTTGGAGTCTCTTGTAGACGTTTCGATAACCATGGTTCTACTAAACCCATCTTCTTTGCATATTCCATCAGCATCCAAAAATACCCTTAACAGCACCCAATAGTACAGGCGGTAGTAATGCCCCAAGAATCCCCCTTTCTGCAAAATTTGTCTCTTCTTTTTGTCAGAGGTACCTTTACTTCCCACGGCCCTCACTAGTTGTGTCTGTCGAACGGGTTTGGTTTGGTTCTCTGAGCGTTGGTCAGAGGTACTGCCCCTTTCAAGATATTCGAGGCACAGTCACACAAACAAGCAATTAATTGTTTCTCTGCATATTTTAGTATTGATATAGAGTGTGTGTTTCGATTTATTAAGAAGTTTGAGAAGAGCGATGTTGTATTTGAGACGGTCAGACATACTTCTGACTTCAGGCAAACTTGTTGCTCCCCTTTTATACTTTTCGGAGGTACACATACTGGGCTTCTTCTGGAAAAATTTGACTTCTCAATCTCATATGTTCAGGAGTATCTTGTTTGAAATCGATTAAACTGTAACCATATGGGGTCGAAGTAGCATCTTCAAAAACTTCTCTCAGAAACTTGGAATGACCAGGATATATCTGTGCTGCCAAATGTGTGATCTGAGAACGATCCCTAGGATTTTTAAACAAGATCATGTAATGACTATTGAGAGCTATGGACTTTATTTTTGTCGAATAAATTTTGAACAAAGTACATCCCACTAATGTTACGGTGATGACTACCTTTAGTAGATAATCTAGAGACTCGAACATCTGCATCGAGCATCAGATCATCCAATATGACTAAACTATAAGATTTCAATTCTTGAGGGAGACCCTCTAGAAATTCTACTTGGGATAAAGTATTGTATAATGGTTGCCATTCACAATAACACCAAATTATTTGACTTAGGTGAAATAATATCTTGAATGTTTTGAATAACTCGATTTACAAAGGACGATTTACCACTACCCGTGGGACCACACACAATAAACAAGTAAATGGTTGCTTCCAACGAGGATACAGTTTTGTTCTGTGTTGGTACTACCCCCCTTTCATACCTTTGGAGAGCAGTGACCACTGAACATGGGTGCTGCTCCCCCATTTTATAGCTTTGGGGGGGGGGGGGAGTAGCCACTGAACGTGGATGCTCCTCCCCCTTTTATACCTTTTGGGAGGAATGGCCACTGGGATGTGGGTGCTGCTCCCTCTTTTATACCTTTTGGGAGGAGTCGCCACTGAACGTGGGTTCTGCTTCCCTTTTATACCTTTTGGGAAGGTGGTCTTTTTGACTACTCTCCAAAAATATACACTGCATTGGTGGCCCTCTGACTTACTGGCTGGGGACAGGTCATGTTTGTTTGATATTTGCCAAGAAGATAAACAATAAATAACTTAAGCGTCATTACCACCTTTTTTTCTTTTTTCTTCTTTTTTACTTTTTTTTCATTTTTTCTAAAAACAAAACATCTATTTACATCTTCAGACTGAGTGGTTTTTTGAAGGTCATGAATTCAATCCCCAAATCCATAATAGAACATCTCTGTTCGTTCGTGAGAGGTTTCTCGAACATATCTTCGTACTCTTTCTGTACTGGTGGTGGATTCATTCCAGAAGTATTATGGTGCTACAGTAGACGGACATCATTCTTGTTAACTCTTTCAAGTGCTTCATTAAAACATGTTATAGTCCTCTCTTCTTGAGACATTATGAGGCATACATTATGCTGAATCTGACTTGGATGATCGACTGCTTATCCATAGCATTTTTCATTCACAATAGTGTCAATATTCTCTTCCACATAATGAACATATGCCAATCAAAGTTCATGTTGCAAGCGAACTTGCTGTAGTTCACTACCAATTTCATCAACGATCAACAGTAGTGGTTTGGTTCTTCTCATTGTCATCTTCTTTTTTTTTCGAAGGTCGTTCCCTTGGTTGTTTGAAGTCATCATGATTAGAAGGGCCTGGTGTAATTTCATCAGGTTTTGTATCTTCAGTTAAAGCTGTTTGTTGGGTGTTGATGGCTGCATCTATTTCTTATCTTTTGGGTTTCAGAGCATTCCATTCTTCTAAAGAGAGTACAATCGCAGTCTTAGGTGGATAAGGTTTCTGGTCTTTACCCTCAAAGTATCTTCGAACATGTGTCTTCAGTTCACCTTGGTACTGGGTGACATTAGCATAAGTCTGCTTGCTGCCAAGTCTGAACATCTTCTCTGGTCAATGGTTAGAACGTGAATGATGCCAAGTCCATTCTTCGTCTAATCTTATATATCTTTGATGGGCGGGTTTGAAAACACCATCACAGTTCAGCAAATTTTGATCGACTCTTTGATTCTTGGTTGGGGTTCGTATTTGTTTCCTATAGGATTATAGGTTAAAGTTAGAAAAATTAGAAAATTAGTATAGAAAGTAATGGAAAAGAAACACAATAGGAATATATTAATCTGATTGGTTGATTAACTTCGATCTAATTGGTCAGTTTGGTGATCAAACTGCAATATTGATCCTTAAACTGTAGGATATGGCCCTTTGCATTTCATTCTGACTTGGGACAGGTCAAGCTACAAAATTATGTCCAATGGAGATAAGTCAAATAGCTCGAGGGCATTCTCCCCCCCCCCCCCCCTACTTTTTTTCTATTTCAATCTGATATCCTGTAAGAAGTGTCCCTCTGGATTTTTTACTGAACTTGGGACAGGTCAAGTTTATTGATCATTGGCCAGAAGGTAATGATCAAATAACTTGAGAGCATTGCCACCCCACAACAGGAATTTTTTTTTTAATTTTCTATAAAAAAAGTAGAAGGAAATTTATTCTTTGTTCAACAGAGAATGATGATGATGAATTGACAACATGAATTATTCAATTGGTAGGGATAACCTAAAGGTTTTTTTTGTTAACTAAATATAATTGGGTATCATCCGGTTCCAATAGGTGTAACCTAAGGGATACCAGGAATCAACATTGTAAACTAAACATAAATGTTTGAGTGTTGTGAAAATAAATATAACTGGATATCATCCGGTTCCAATAGGGGTAACCTAAGGGATACCAGGAATCAATATTGTAAACTAAACATAAATTTTTGAGTATTGTGAAAATAAATATAATTGGATATCATCCGGTTCCAATAGGGGTAATCTAAGGGATACCAGGAATCAACATTGTAAACTAAATTTTTGAGTATTGTGAAAATAAATATAATTGGGTATCATCCGGTTCCAATAGGCGTAACCCAAGGGATACCAAGAATCAATATTGTAAACTAAACATAAATGTTTGAGTATTGTGAAAATAAATATAATTGGATATCACCCGGTTCCAATAGGGGTAACCTAAGGGGTACCAGGAATCAATATTGTAAACTAAACATTATTTTTTGAGTATTGTAAAATAAATATAATTGGCTGCCATCCGGTTCCACTAGGGGTAATCTAAGGGATACCAGGAATCAACATTGTAAACTAAACATAATTTTTTGAGTATTGGTTATACTTGGCCCACACCAGGAGTGTTCAACGTGAAGGATATTTGTTGAAGAACAAAATTCCTTCCATAAACTATTTACAAATATGTAAAGTAATTACTTTCACCCACCTCCATGAGAAAAAAAGAAAGAAAATTTTCATCTTGGATAACCATCTCAGTAAGTGTAAAAATAATATTGCTCGGGGTAATTTGAATATAAGCATTATGCTTACCTGTGGATTTCTGTGAAGATTGTGGAAGAATATTCACTGGTTGTAGACAAAATTATATTGTCAATGGTAAAGTCGATACACCGTCATCTTGCACTAGTCGTTTTGGTGAAAAGTAAGATAAGCCGCCTTTCGTCTGTACATAAGTGAACGTGTCATTTTCCATTAAGTCTAAAGCCTTATTTTTTCCTGTTCCTGTCTGTTTGTTTTTGATTTCTTTTAAATATGTTTCATTTGTTAAATCATTTGTCTTCTATTTATTCCTTTACAACTCAGTTTGATGGGCCGAAACAATAGTAAGTTTTGTTACACAATCCAATAACTCCATCTCCCTCCCATTCAATTTTAAAAAGACCTGGGGTTCTTTTATTAAAAGCTTTCCTGTCCCTGCAGCATTGAGATGGCATCCAGTTATCTCCCCTTAATTTAGTTTTTACATAACCTTCCATATGGGCTTCACAGGCTTCTGTGAGTAACCATCTATTGGCTTGGCGATAGAATGATTCTTTTTTCTCTAGGGCTGACTACTTCTTTAAGGGGGGATCCAGAAAGGGCTATGTATGAGCTCGCCGTGTCCGATTCACAAAGTTCCAAATCCCTACGATCAACGAAAACATCCAAAAACCATAGTAGAACTGGAGCATACGTAACCTGGCATACTGATACACGAAAAACAATGTGGTGGGGCAAGTCAAGTTTGATTCTGCTTGTATTCATTTCAATTTCATGAGAGTCTTCAGTGAGGGTGTTCAATTTCCGAAAGGCCAGATTATTGACGAGGTTGGACACATTATCTTCATCACAATACACCACATTCCTATGTGTTGCCTTATTAGTCACTGTCTTTCCATAGCCCAAATTACCTTTTATCGCGTCAGCTGCGATGGCTTTACTTGGGTCAGAGTCCCTTTCTCGTCGAGCCTGTGATACATGATCACCAATTGTTTGGAAGCACGCCTTGGGCTGGTACTGGATGAGTTGATACATCCTACTGATTACCAGTCCGTGCTCCAAATACCATTCCAATAATAGTGTTGCCAGCAAGATTCTTTCGCCAAAGTAGCTACCAATGAGACTACGGCAGGGTTGGCGCATAATACTGTTGGCTTCTGCGTAAGCCTTCATGTATGGCCCGATATCTGACCGAGAAATATTTGTATTTTTGAAGATTGGTGTCATTTCTTCAAAATAGGGCTTCAGTTGGTCGGGTACAGAAATGCCGCACTCCACTAGGCCAAATATGTTGCCTGTGCGGATCTTCTCGGGAAGTTCGCTGGATGTCATCGAACCATCCACCGAAGTCCCAAACAGTTCCTGGAGAAATGTCCTTAAAGCTGGATCGATCTTCTTCTGTTGATGCCAGTCAAATTCCCAGAGTTCTATTACATCATACCCAGCTCTGTGGGTACTGGGTGGTCCCCTTGGTTTTTTCCCTGAGCTCAGGCATGGATCTCCTCCGAACAGCATTGTGAGTGGCCAATGTACCATCCTTCTCATTCAGATAACATTAATGACCGTGACAGAAACATACGTGAAACTGATAAACAGTTTTGGTGTCTTTACACCAACCATCTACGTGCACTTGACGTCTACCAATCTTCTTTCTGTATCATTGTATTCGTGTCAGATGTGGACACCGTCCCTGGTAGACATATATATATATTCCACTGATGGGCCATCCTACTGAACTTATGGGAATACTCTGGTTTAAAGCCCGTCTCTTCCTTGCGTCTAATGTAGCAACCTGTTGGCATTTCCTACATTAATGACCATAAGTACAAAGCGTTAGCATCATAACCTACAACACCCCCACATCCCTTTGCTGATACGCCATACTTACATTCTCTTATGCTGGCAATATTCTTCTCGTGATAACGATTGAATATGATAGAAGCCCCCCCCCCCCCACCCCCTTCAATGTTATCCTTGATGAGATGATGAAGATCCTCGTTCTTCTCATTAATGTTCTCGAAGAGTATACCTTCGTCGACGGTAGTGAATAAATATTTTAGCGTCAGTCCTGGAACCCTTATGCCATCCTTAAACATATCGATCCCCCTTTCCAAGTAAAATTGTGATTATTTCTCAATGGCCTCGAGGAATGGAAGGACATCTCTATTATTGTACCAAATCAGGAAGTCCCTAAATGTCCTCATCCCATCCCCTTCCCCCAAATGTGCTGTCAGTGAGCATATTCTTCGGTAATGTTTTCCTTTTTTAAAGAGCTATAAAAGGAAAGACGGGGAGGTAATTCGGTAATGTCCAATTTATCAATACGGTCAATCCATTCATAGAGAAAAAATCCTTTTGTAATTGAACACCCAAAAGCTTTGAGAAATTTATCATAACCAAATCCCGGGGCTAAGTAATTGCAAATATCCAAAAATTTCAAATGATCTGTTTTCAAAACCATAAAGTTGTTACTCTTTTTAACAACAAAAGACAGTGGGTCGTACTTTTTCAGATAATCCATCAGTTCTCGTTTAATCATGTTCACGTCATATTTTCCAGAATTAAAATCTAAGACGGGCATTTCCTACATGTAATCCTCAAATTCTGCAACTAGTTTTTCAAATGGGTGGGGTTTAGAATCATCTGTACCTTCCTATGCCAAAGCATCTTGAATCATTTGCCTGGGGGATAATATGGTGGCCATGTGAATCTCTTGCATGCGAGAGTAACTTTTCTGAGAAATTTCCATTAAATAATTCATCATATTTTCAACCAATGTCTGGGTGTCCATCAGTAATAAAACATTTGGGACTATCAAAACAATATTGATTAATGTCAGTGATGTAACTAAAATTGTTCTCATACAGATTGACGTACATGGTATTCTCAAAATTTCTTTTAGACCAACGTACAATTTTAGCCACAACTTCATGATCTTCCAGTAAGAGTTCAAATACTTCAATATTCACTTCAAATACTTTTTCTACTTTAAGGAGTTCATCTAATGTCACACCAGGATAGTTATCTTTTGGTTCATTTGTGTATTTAAGATACAGGGTCTGAGTTGTAGTACTCAAAGAATGGTAAGTAGAACCGCTCTAGAGGGCTAAACACCGGAATAAACAGAGATTGTCATTATAAACAAAATGGCGAGCTTGATCACTGACAAAGGCAACAATCGAACGATTTTCCAAAATATACTTGGGAAGATTTTCAGGGACCCCACCAATTGAATGATTTTTAACCTTGTTTACATAAAAAGTTACATTGGTCAGTTGATGAACAATCCATTTATAGTTGGGTCTTTGCTGCCTAGCCCATTCCAAAATGTCTTCCTGTTCAAGGTCTTCAAGGAAACTCCCCAAATCTACAGCATTTTCAATAAGGAGTGGCCTTGGTGATAAAATCTTAGTTCTGTTTCATTATTACGTAAAATGAAGCCGTAGCTTAAATTAATTTTGAATTTATTTTTCTGAGATTAAAAGATTGTTTTATTTAATTCATAGTTCATGATAGATAAATCTGTTGTGTCTAGCCTAATATGACAATACGCAAGGCGTAAGAAGGAACCCCAGAGTATCCAACGTATTGAAATATTTCATTCCGCAACCATTACTCCAAAAACATTTTGGTTTATTCAGTCGAATTCCTGCAATTGTTTAATTTCAGCCAAACAAGAATACGTTTCACAGTACTAATTATTTTTCCATAGGCGACCATTATAACGTTCAGGCGAAAAAAAATATGGTCGCATCATTTTAAATTTAGCATTCAAATATTTTTTGTCGACTATAGCCCTTCAGACAACCTTTTAATGATTTTTAAACAGGGGTCATGCAACAAATAAAAGACAAACTAACAGAAAGGGAAGTGCTGGTCACATGTTCATATTTCTCAGGGAATTCCCAAACAAAACACACCAATAGTCAAACAAATTTTTAGGTTCTAAAAGTCCTCAAATCATCCTCTTTATTCATCTGGAACATTCAAAAGTAATGCAAAATGTCAGTAGACTTCTTCAAATGTTTATTGAAACAATATATTTCCCCAAGACTGCTTAGTTTTGGGAATTACATAATTTCCGAGCGCAACTTTTCGAGGCATGTAAATCTAATTAAAATATTTACAACGGTTATACCTATGAGCAAACCCAACCCTACCAAAGATACGGTTACCTCTTTCATGTGATGAAAGAGTCATTTCTGCAATAGAATTCAACTTTTGGCTTCTGTCTAGTCCAAAGCATGGGAAATTTGTTCTTTTGAAGAGAACTGTCCAATCTGTGTCAAATAGGCTTAAAAACTGTTATTGCCTCCGACAGAATTTCTACTCTATTACCCAATAAGTTGGGAGGAATAAGAATTCACAGCTTTCTTTGAAACTACCCAAATCCCAAAATAAAACTAAAATCTGCATCAGCACACAAAACCTTTTCACAAAATCTGTTTTAATTAATCATACAGCAAGATAAATAGGGCCCCACCACCACGAAATAATATGTCAATTTTGTTTCAAAATTGGGGTTGTGCAGGGCTTATAGTTCCTCTAAATTTGGGAGAATCCATTTGGATTCTTGCGGAAATCGTTCCGAGAATTCAGACCTGCTATGGGCCAGGATCCTATTAGGTCAGTATGATTGAACCCCTGTTGCATACTGATAATACATGTTAACACTGTACCCAATACAGCTTTTTTAATTTTTACAACACCAACTACTGATTTTTACCCCCCCCCTCCCCCTGGGCCCTTAATCGCTCACCTGACGAGGTGGTTCAGAGAAGTATTTTGGGTCAGATTCAGTTAGTCAAGGTTCATGGACACTACATAGGAATAATGTTATGAAATTATTCATAATTCTAGTGTCCATGTCAGATGATTATTAGCATAGGTCTTCCTGATTGCTTCCAATTCTGACAGCTGTAGACAAGTACTGCCAAACTTCCAAGGGTTGTTGTGTCACTGCACTTGGAAAGGCAAATTTTATGGAAAAGCTCTAAGGAATGGATTTGAACATTTATGAACAACCTCGAACCTAACCCACCCCTGCCCAATATTAAGCCACAGACCTGAAATGAACAAACTCAAATCTGCCCCCCCCCCCCCCTGCGATACCAAATATGAAAGGGTTCTGACTGGCAGGAACCAAACTGGAACAAATTTACATCTGACCTCCCCAGAGATGTTGTACACTAAATATTAAAGCATTAAACTAGTGGGTCTGAAGAAAAAGATTTTTAAAGAAATTTTCTCATGTTGCTTTGAGTTAATTTGCACTCCCATAATGAGCCCATATATTAACCCATAGATTTGGCTTGAACAAACATGAATCTGACCCCCTTAGAGATGCTGTAAGCCAAATACGAAAGGATTCTGACTGGTGGATCTTAAAAGAACGAGTTTTAAAGAAATTTCCTCATACTACACTGAGTTAAACTTTGGGCTTCAATAGATAGACCAAATATTAACCCAGAGACCCGATTCAAACAAACTTCAATCTACCCTCCCCCCTGCCCCCCCCCCCCCCCCCCCCCACCCCACTAGAAATGTTGCATTCCAAATTTGAAAGCATTCTGACTGGTGGATCTGAAGGAGGTTTTCAAAGAAATTTCCTCATGTTGCACTGTTGATATTTGGGTGCCCACAGGGAGCCCAAATATCAACCCAGGGACTTGATTTGAACAAACCTGAACCTATCCCTCCCACCCCTAGAGATGCTGTATACCAAGTATCAAAAGATTCTTATACATGGTTCTGGAGAGATCTTTTTTCAATTTTGGAAAACAATTTATGCATGCTATCAGAGAAATGCTTGGGGCCCCCTGTCAGTGTGGCAACGTTATTTGAACAAACTGGAATTCATATATGATAAGGAACATGAATATCAAATTTGGTTCAATTCGGCTCAGTTGTTTATGAGGAGAGGTTAGTAATGTAAAGTTCACACCGGACAGGATGGACTGACGGTGGACAGACAGAAAGTCATCATTTAAGCGCCCCCTGACTTACAGTCAGGTGAGCTAAAAATAAACAATATTCATCAAGCGTAATAATTATGGATGTTACTAGAACCGGCTGATGAGAGCCGGTTCCAATGGCAGCCATATTTGTACAAATTTTATTGCCAGTGTCACAATATTTCAGGTCATGTTAGTGTTGTATTGGTTAATTTGCTGCCTTTGTGTTAGGTAAAGGGTTAAACTGACTCAGTTCTTTTCATGTGAATCCTAGCAGCAATGTTAAGAGAAGCTACATGGTTTCTCACTGGTTTTGTTGCACTGATCTCTAGTGGAATCGATTCTCAGATTCTTATAAGTCCTGGCTGAGGCTATATAATCCACCAATATCAATAGAAAGTGCCATTTTATCTCAACAAATGATGTCAAATATTCTTTTACCTAGTGATGAGGTAAATTATAGCCCTGCATGTACCCCCCCCCCCCCCCCCGCCCCCAAGCTCTCAGTATGCATTTTTTCCTAAAACAAGAGACCCCAGGGGGCCTGAGGGCGCCCACCTGTACATGGTAACCTAAATATCAATCCAGAGAATTGATTTCAACAAGTTACATCTACTCCTCCTAAGAAAAGCTTATACCAAATATCCAAAAATTCTGACAAGTGGATCTAAAAAAAATGATTTTTAAAGAATATTCCTCATATTGAACCGAGTTATAATTTGGGCTCCCACAGGGAGCCCATATATGAACCCAGGGACTTGGCTTTAACAACTTGAATCTCACCCCCCTAAGGATGCCGCACACCAAATATCAAAACATTTCAACTGCTGGATCTGAAGAAGAAGATTTTTAAAGAAAATTCCTCATTTTGAACTAAGTAACAATTCGAGCTCCCACAGTGAGCCCAAACATGGACCTAGGGAGATGGCTTGAACAAACTTGAATCTAGCCTCCTAAGGATGCTGCATAAAAAATATCAAAAGCATTCATCTGCTGGACCTGAAGAAGATTTTTTAAAAAAATTCCTCATTTCGAACTAAGTTCCAATTCAAGCTCCCACAGTGAGCCCAAATATGGACCTAGGGACATGGCTTTAACAAACTTGCATCTCACCCCCCTAAGGATGCCGCACACCAAATATCAAAACATTCCAACTGCTGGATCTGAAGAAGAAGATTTTTAAAGAAAATTCCTCATTTCGAACTAAGTTACAATTCAAGCTCCCACAGTGAGTCCAAATATGGACCTAGGGACATGGCTTGAACAAACTTGAATCTCACCCCCCTAAGAATGCTGCATACCAAATATTAAAACATTCTGACTGCTGGATCTGAAGAAGAAGATTTTTAAAGAAAATTCCTCATTTTGAACTACATGTAAGTTATCATTCGGGCTCCCACAGTGAGCCCAAATATGGACCGAGGGACATAGCTTGAACAAACTTGAATCTCACCCCCCTAAGGATGCTGCATACCAAATATCAAAACTTTCCGACTGCTGGATCTGAAGAAGATTTTTAAAGAAAATTCCTCATTTTGAACTAAGTTATAATTCGGGTTACCACAGTGAGCCCAAATATGAACCCAGGGACTTGGCTTGAACAACTTGAATCTCACCCCCTAAGCATGCTGCATACTCAATGTCAAAAGATTCTGCTGCTGGATCTTGAGAAGAAGATTTTCAATGAAATTTGCCTGAAATGCACTAAGTTCAAATTTGGGCTCCTATACTGAGCCCAAATATGAACCCAGGGGGCTGATTTGAACAAACTTGAATCAGATCCACCCCACAATGTTGCATATCAAATATCAGAAGATTCTGCCTGCTGGATCTGGAGAAGAAGATTTTTTAAGAAATTTGCCTGAAATGCACTAAGTTCGAATTCGGGATTCTATAGTGAGCCCAAATATGAATCCAGGGGGCTGATTTGAACAATCTTGAATCTGATCCACCCCACAATGTCGCATACCAAATATCAAAAGATTCTGCCTGCTGGATCTGGAGAAGAATATTTTTAAAGAAATTTGCCTGAATTGCTTCTATAGTGAGCCCAAATATGAATCCAGGGGGCCGATTTGAACAAACTTGAATCAGATCCACCCCACAATGTTGCATACCAAATATCAGAAGATTCTGCCAGCTGAATCTGGTGAAGAAGATTATTTAAGAAATTTGCCTGAAATGCACTAAGTTTGAATTCGGGCTCCTATACTGAGCCCAAATATAAACCCAGGAGATATGGCGTTTTACTTTTTTCGATTTTTTTACCTCCTGTGGTTTCCATGGGGCTACAGAAAAAGAAAATTTGGCATAAATTAGGTACTTATGACCCAATAAGCCCTCACATAAAATTTGATTCAAATCAGCCTCTCGGTTCGGAAAATAGAAATTTTGGGCGGGGCCAAAAAATTTGCCCCCCCCCCCATAACGACGCCAAATATAGCCCATCAAACTTCGCTTAAAGAAATCCAAGTCCACACCTTAAAAGGAAGCTGCATACCATATATCAAGCCTCTGCTACTGCTGGTTGATGAGAAGATTTTGGTGCCTCTTGGGGGCATGGCACCACCCAGGAGAAGGGGGCAACTTCATTTGAACAAATCTGAATTGGCATTAGGTAATAAACATTTACCCAACATTAGAATAATGTAAAGTTAATGCCGGACGGACGGCGGACAGAATGTGATCAGTAAAGCTCCCACTGAGCTTTGCTCATGTGAGCTAAAAAACTTTATTAATTTATAAATAAATTGATGGTGACATGAATTTCCCATTATTTTTTAATCACATTCTTGCTTCTGAACACATTTCACATTGTGTTTGATATTCTGCAACCTTTGTAAGAAAAAGCCCAAGTTTTCTCAGTTAAGGCACCTCGAGTCATAAAACAGTGATTTTTTCCAACAGAATGACCAATACCTGCTACTGTGGTGTCTCATGACACTGTTAACATTCCTAAAATCATGAAATATTGATTCATTGGTGCTGTGCTTGTGCTGCAAATATCCACAAATGCACTTTCACTATTTTGGTTTTAATCCCCACAGGCATGCATTCTGTCAAAAGGAGTGAAATTGTAGAAAATATGTTCACAAAGAGGACAAGTTACAGTACAGTCGCCGTGGACGGGTTGTAATACACGCGTGGGCAGTGATGTCCACTCATGCATTTACCAGTCAATAAAAATCATCATCTACAAAATTTTAATTGATGAAGCATCGGTTTGTACCTGGTGCTTCATTATTTAAATTTTTGATGATTATACCTATAGTTAGTGTTTGGCATCAAATATTATTGTATGAATTTGTATCCGTGGAAATATTGCCCATCCATGAAATACTGTATTTGTTTCAAGTATATAATATACTCTTTGATGTTTAATATGCTTGTGATAGGCTGGGTCCAAAGTACTCAGTACTCGTAGTACTCGAGTACCACTTTTTTGATAAAATACTCAATACTTGCCAGCCCAGATTTTTCTATGTGTGTGTTTGTGTGTGTGTGTGTGTGTGTGCGTGTGGGGGGGGGGGTGGGGGCGGGGGAAGGTTAGAGGGTGAAAGATAGCTGCAAATTATTTAAAATGTTGACCCAGGCAATGGAAAAGCAAAGAAACATTTCATCCGAAGGACAGACAGACAGACATGCAGTAACAAATTTGGGAAGCCTAAATAAAAGTAGTGACTAACTTAAAATGAAAAATATAGATAGAAGAGCCAGGGCAATATTGTCAAACAGAAAACAAACAAGAGCCCCCAGAGGGCCTGATGGCATTCACCTGACATGGTAGCCTAAATATCAACCCAGGGAATTTATTTGAACATTTAGTTGCATCTGCCCATCATAAGAAAAGCTTATACAAAATATCCAAAGATTTTGACCGGTGGATCTAAAAAAAAAGGATTTTTAAAGAATATTCCTCGTATTGAACTAAGTTATAATTCAGGCTCCCACAGAGAGCCCAAATATGAACCCAAGGACTTGGCTTGAACAAATTTGAATCTCACATCCCTAAGGATACTTCTATATACTAATATCAAAAGATTCTGACTACAGGATTTTAAAGAATATTCCTCTTATTGAACTAAGTTGTAATTTGGACTCCCACAGGGAGCCCAAATATGAACCCGGGGACTTGGCTCAAACAAACTTGAATCTCACCCCTCTATGGATGCAGCATCCCAAATATCAAAATATTCTGAAGAGTGGATCAGAAGAAGATTTTTAAAAAAATATTCCTCATATTGCACTAATCTAATCATAGAGAGTCCAAATATGGACCCAGGGATTTGATTTCAACAAACATGTGAATAAATCTTTCAAAGATGTTATATGCAAAATATGAAAGCCTTTGGAGCAGTGGTATGGGAGAAGAAGATTCTTTAATGTTTTTCCCGTTACTAAAATGATGACTCTGCATAAGTCCTGGAAAACTTCCCTATGATAAAACTGATGGCAATTTGTTTTGACCATTCTTTTCGGCTGTTCGTAAGGAAGCGTCACACAAAATAAAAATTCTCAGTGCCATGTAGTTTTGAAGATATGGGCATTTTAAATTTTTTCTATATTTAGATCCTGCAGTTCCCACAGGGCCACAGGAAAATGTTTTGGCATAAATTAGGTACTGACGACCCAATAAGCCCATCATATCAAATTTGCTTCAAATCAGCCTCTCAATTTGGAAAATAGAAATTTTGGTACAATTCGGGCTCCTACAGGAAGACCAAATATGAACCCAGGGATTTGGCTTCAACAAACTTATATCTCACCTTCCTAAGGATACTGTATATATCAAAACATTCTGACTGCTGAATGTGAAGAATACTTTTGAAGAATATTCCTCATTTTGAACTAAGTTATAATTCAGGCTCCCACAGTGAGCCCAAATATGAACCCAGGGACTTGGCGTAAACAAACTTGAATCTCCCACAGTGAGCCCAAATATGAACCCAGGGACTTGGCGTAAACAAACTTGAATCTCACACTGGCTCACACCGATTCATCGACTAACCAATAATCAATATCTTGAGTGATAAAAAAAAGTAATTGATCGGTTAACCGTTACTTTTGAAGTACGGTACTCTATGGCAGGGTATTTGATGGCTGGATTCACATCGCAAAATACTATACAAAAATGTCCAATTGCTAACCATTTTTCTTTCATATTGGGTAAGCTTATATTCACTATTTATCATCACTTTTTGAAACCAAGATGGAAACTGTTAATCAAATTTTTAAAAACAAAAAATACCCTGTATGGGTTAACTATGGAACAAACTTGCTCCAAAACAGGCAAACATTGTCACACTGGCTCACATCAATTGCATGAGACAGAGAAATGCATGCCAGTTACGTGCCAAAATACTTGTTCACTTGCATGATCATTATACTGTATCAGTGGCTGAAAACGGTCATTCTCAACCCTTCACCAAATGCAGGTAGCAGACGATACTTGCACAAGAAATTGTAAAGATTTTCAATGTTTGTCTCAAAAACATAGCTTATGCCCCCCCCCCTATTGGAACAAGCTCAATGAGCTTGTTCCAATGAGGGGTCATAAGCTATGTTTTGAGACAAAAATTGAAAATACATAATAAAATTTGAATGGACATGTTTGTATATGGCGCTGCCCGGTTTTGTCCATTATG
Organism: Pictodentalium vernedei; assembly: GCA_031216915.1. NCBI lineage: Eukaryota > Metazoa > Mollusca > Scaphopoda > Dentaliida > Dentaliidae > Pictodentalium > Pictodentalium vernedei. The sequence continues at coordinate 64,813,116 of CM062296.1, forward strand.
CTGAGTAAAGTTTTAATTATATAAATGGTCAACGGTACAGCAATTATTCAGCTACCTATTGGGGCAAGTGATTAATCGGTTAACCAAGGTTAACTCATGCGATTAATCAATCACGAAAACTCTTTAATCGTTTCAGCTTTTTATTTTATTAAATTTTATCTGATGAAAAAATGCTTATAATTTTGGGGGAATGGTAAATATGGATCTTCTTAACAAGCATTTGCAAGAACATCAGAGGAATGAAATCACCGTTCTGGCAATTTGCAAAATCTTGCTGAACCAAAATATAGGCTTGGCTTGAAGAAACTTAAATCTCACCCGCCTAATGATGGTGCATAGCAAATATCAAAAGATTCTGATTGGTGGGTCTGAAGAAAAAGATTTTTAAAGAATATTCCTCATACTGCACTAATTTCAACATTTGGACTCCCATAGAGGCCAAATATGGACCCAGGGATTTGATTTCAATAAACGTGTAAAAAAGTCTTGCAAAGATGGTATATGTGAAATCTGAAAGGTTTTGGAGGAGTGAATTGGGTGAAGAAGAGTCTTAAATGCTTTCTTCATTACCCACAGTGTTACAGAACGCTGACTAAGCATTTTTTCAAAGTCACGAAAAAGTACCCCATGATTGACCTGACAGAAATTTGCTTAGACCATTCCATTCTGTTGGTCCCAAGGAAGCTTCCCACCAAATAAGAATTCTCAGTGCCATGTAGTTTTGGAGATATGTGCGTTTTGAATTTTGTTCTATTTTTAGCTCCTGCGGTTCCCATGGGGGGGGGGGGGGGATGGGAAAATATTTTGGGGCATAAATTAATTACATATGATCAAATAAAACCAAAAATTAAATTTGGTTCAAATCAGCCTCTTGGTTCGGAAAACAGAAATTTTGGGCGGGGCAAAAATACATGCCCTCCAATAATAAAGGCAAATAAAGACCCACAAACTTCTCTTGAACAAAACTGAGTCTACACCTCAAAAGGAAGCAGCACACCACATATCGAATCTCTGCTACTCCTGGTTCACGAGAAGATTTTTTAAAGATTTAGGCAAAATTTTTTGGCATGGCCCTACTGGGGGCAGGGCAACTTGATTTAAGCAAAATCAAAATGCAATGTCATAACAAACAAGCATCTCACATTTCACTTAAATGATTAATCAGTTCAGCAGTTTTGGAGGAGAAGACGCAAACACCATGTTCACGGACGACAGACGCCAAGTGATCACTACACCTCACCCTGACTGAAAGTCAGGTGAGTGCTGCAGTTGGGCGAGAAGCTTGATTCAAGGAGAGAAGAAACTTGTAGCTGCTGGCTTTCGAAAGTGTTGTTAAAACCCAATAAATAAATAAATAAATAAACAAGAGGCCCCACAGGGCCTGAAGCGCTCACCTTGAACAGAACACGATATAAACAGAGAACAGAACACGATATAAGAGTCCAAGAATGAATCTACATTAAGCAATCCATCTCCATAGGATACACTGCAAATCTTTGAGCCCCTCAGGAGTGACACAAACAGTCCAAGCATCATGCCTTTTCTTTAGTTGATTATGATGTAAAATGTGGAGCTCCCCTCTCAAGCACCTTGATACAACCTATATAGATTACTCTTCACCTCTTGAGGGTACTGAATGAAAAATGTCTAATTCTTCAGCTACTTGGCCGATTCCGGCTCCCATAGGGAGCTCAAATATCAACCCAGGCACTCGATTTGAACAAAGTTGAATCTGATCTCCTTAGAGATGTTGTATACCAAATATGAAAGCATTCTGACTGGTGGATCTGAAGAACAAAATTTTAAAGAAATTTCCTCATATTGCACAAAGTTAAAATTTGGGCTACCATAGTGAGCCCAAACTTTAACCTACAGACCAGATTTGAACAAACTTGAATCTCACCCCCACCCCTCCCCCCTTAGAGATGTTGTATACCAAATACGAAAGCATTCTGACTGGTGGATCTGAAGAAGAAGATTTTTAAAAAAAACTTCCCCATATAGCCCTAAGTTAAATTTGGGCTACCAAAGGAAGCCCAAATATTAACATAGGGACTTGGTTTGAACAATCTTGAATCTGACCATCATAACAATGAGGGTACCAAACATTAAAAAATTCTGACTCGTGGTTCTGAAGAAGATTTTTAAAGAAAATTCCCCATAAAATTTGGGCTCCTGCATTGAGTCCAAATATGAACGAATGGGCTTCATTTTAACAAACTTGTATCTGACCCCTCTATGGATGCTGTATTTTCAAATATCAAAAGATTCTGAACATTGGTTCTTGAGAAAAGATTTTCTAAAATGTTTGCAAAAATGCTGCACCAACATTATTCTGATGCCCTCTGCAGAACTCTCTAACAACAACCGAGGGCATTTTTTTTTTACCATTCAATTCTACTGGTTCTAAGGATGCTTCATACCACATAACAGTTCTCTGTTCCAAGTGGTTTGGGAAACATGGGAGTTTGAAAACATTTCTATTTTTTGCTCCTGGGGTTCCCATGGGGATGCAGGGGTTTTTTTTGCATGAGGTAAGTACTTATGACCCAATATTACCACGATACTGAATTTCATTCAAATCGGACCATCGGTTCGGAAAAATAGAAATTTTGGGTGGTACCAAAAATCTAACCACTGCCATTACAAAGCCAAATATTGCTTCACAAAGTATGTTTGAACAAGCGTGATTCTACACCTCAAAAGGTAGTTCCATAACGAATATAAAGTCACTGTACCCACTGGTTCATAAGATTTTAAAAATATTTTGGGAGCATTTTACCCCACCCCCTCCCTATGGGGCTGGGCATGTTGAGTTAAACAAAAATGTAATACCCATTTGGTACCATTACTCACACAAACTTTAACTTGAATTGACCAAAACATGGTGTTGATGAATGACAGATGGATGGACAATGGATGGAGAGTGATTAGATAAGCCCTGCTTGACTTTGTCGAAGTGAGCTAAAAAAAAAAAAAAATTAAACGGTTCATGTCCGATATTTTACCCATGTTATTAAAATTGATAAATTTGTCCCTGGAGTGCAACAAGGTTTATGCTATACATGTAGCATTGCAAAGCCTTCTTGCACTCAAGTGATGGAATACACCTCCATCCAAGCTATTCTGTAGATTATGAGGCCTAAAACAAACCAAGAACATGAACATATGCATGAATATTATTACAATGAATACACTGTCTTACACAAAGGAATACCACACAATCCAGAGTAGACTGATTTCAAAAAGTCCTCCGTAGTGGAAGGGCAATTTTAACAAACATACAGGCCCAAATAAGCTTCATACACAGTGTAAAAATTCCACAAAATTAATAAACATTCATATATGTTTAATAGGAAGTAGGAGTATTGTAATTAAAAGTCAATTGTGTGGTTGTTTATAAACTTATATTACTTTGTTATCAGGTGTTAAAAAATATGAATATTTGTAAACACACCCACCCATTTAGATTAGTCCCTGCTCATAGCAGTGACACAGACATACATTACAGTTGCTGGTCATAATCCTTGCATGGGCAGTGCATGATGTCCATGCATGTTTTTTCCAGGTAATAGAAAATCATCATCAATAAAATTTTAATTAATGAAACACCGAATTGTATCCTGTGGTTCATTAATTAAATTTTTGATGATTATTGCTGTAAACAATGTTTGAAAACTAATATCATTGCATCCGCAGAAATATTGCCCACCCACAGAAAGTGACCAGTACACAGCAGCACAGAGTCAAGGTAATTGTGTTTTACTGTCTTGAATTGCAAATTTTGTTGTTTTTTTCTTTTTTTTTGGGGGGGGGGGGGGTGCACCAGACCCCTCCACTGATGAGAGGGTCACACACCCTCTTGTCCTCACCCCTATCTCACTGCTATGTGGCTCAGGTGATTCTGTGCATCATATTCTTTATGACTCCCACTAGGTACATGTCTTACTCTTGCCCCTACATGTAACTTAGATATCCTGGCTTAGCACCAGTATAATGGTAAACTAACATCAAATTGTGTGCTTATGTACAGTAGTTAACATATTGGAATAGTATAATGAGCTTTGTCAGAAACTTGATCAAGTATTGATGACAAACAACAATTTTCAGTACCAGTACCTGGTGCCAGTAATAAAATAAGATTTGCAAATATCACCCTGCATTTTTTTCAGCTATTAACTAACATAAAATTGTGTGCTTCATGAAAATTATTTCGTAACTACCTGTTAAAAATTACCGTTTCTTGTTTTGCTCTTTTAGAAAAAGAAATCACTCCTTTTCTGGCGGGCATACTAAACACGGAGGCAACCGAGGGATACCAAGGTGAAGGAAAACAGGAGAGAAACGGGTATGAGGTGGTGTGTTCTTTTTATTATTTATTTATTGGTGTTTAAGGTCACATTTATCTGCACAACAGCTTATTGTGACCATGGCAGTTTTATGGATGGAGGAAACTAGAGTATCCAGGAGAACCACTGAGCAATGGCAAGCAACTGTAAGCTCCCCAACATACTACACAAGCACGGTTAGCCTTGTTCGAAGACAGGTGCACCAAGAACATGCAGTATGCCTTAGTACACAGCATACCTTGCCCCCACATGGGTAGTGGGGGTGAAGTGTCTTGCCCAAGGACACAAAGCTGTTGCTGCAGGTGGGATTCGAACCGAGGATCTCTCGGCTTGCAGTCTGCACCTCTACCTACTGAGCTAATGCACCACTGATGGTGTATTCTGATTATGTAAATAGATTTAAGCAGTACTAGTATGTGATTGGTTTTAATGCCATATTTGAGATTTTATGGGTGCTGAAGTAATAAGAGTGCACTGAAAAATCTTCCCTTTGGTATTTAGTAGGTAGCTTGGTAATGGTAAAGTGACTTCACCTCAGTAAGCAACAGTGTGAAAGCTGGCAGCCATCTTTAATATCGGGCCGCTACACCCAAAAAACACTCGTTCTCATCCCAAGGTGATAACAAAGGTACCCAACAAGTTTCATGAAGATCGGTTCATAAATGCAGCCTCCAGAATTAGCGTATTGACATGTGCACTTACAGTGTATAAGTAGCACTGATAAATTAAAGGTCATCTAATTTGCATAATTTCTGCAAGAGAAAAAAACCTGTATTATACAGTATTTTTTGTGATGTACAGTTAAAACTAGAAGTCCTGTCACGAACTGTGTGCTTATCTAGGCTTAATTGCGCATATGAATTGCGCGCAATTGTCATATCGAATGGCATCCAAAGCACGGCAAGTTCTCCTGGTCACTTATAGTAAACATGGGCAATGTTTCTGCCAATGGACCTCCGGGTTACCCGGAGGTCCATTGGCTGAAACATTGCTTGTGCACAGGCCATATTTACAGAATTTGATTGCCTTACTATGGTCATATCGCGTAGATTAACACGCATATCGACGTGCTATTTGTGCGCATTTCAGGACAGGACTTTTAGTTTTAACTGTATTCCATGTTACTAAACATTCATACAAAAATTTATTCAAATCAGAACTTTCATACAGAAGTTCTGTCCAAAAAACTGATCGCACTAATTTTAGCACAAATTGGCTGCTAGTGGCCATCTTGAATTTCGAACTGCACCCAAAAACACTTGCTCTCATCCCACGGTGATAACAAAAGTACCCAAGACGTTTCGTAAAGATCGGTTCCTAAATACGGCCACTAGCCTGAGCCGTATAGAAGTTGTGTACGTATTGACATGTGTACTTACTGTGTATAAGTAGCACTGAATAAATCAAAGTTCATCTAATTTGCATAATTTCTGTACAAGAAAAAAACCTGTATTATATGTGATGTACTCCATGTTACTAAACATTCATACAAAAATTTATTCAAATCAGACCTTTCATACAGAAGTTCTGTACAAAAACGCTGATTGCACTAATTTCTGTACAAAATGGCTGCTGGAGGCCATCTTGAATTTTGGACCGCACCCAAAAACACTCGTTCTCGTCCCACGTGATAACAAAGGTACTCAAAAAGTTTCGTAAAGATCGGTTCATAAATACTGCCTCTAGCCCGAGCCGTATTGAATTGCTGTTACCGAACTGATGGACAATGGGCCCTGACATAACCTTAAATTTGACTTTGTCAAAGTTGAGCTAAAAATGGAGAGTATCCAGTGTATCACAAAACAAAAACCTATTTGTAAAGGACTCCTCCTTTCAAGGACAATGGGGCAGTGTTGGCATTCACCTCCATGCTGCCTTGAGGCTGCAGTGCATTTTGAATTCCTGTGTTTGTTGTTCTAATGAAATATTATTTTATTATTATCAGTTATGGTACAAATATGGTACCGATAGCACACTTTCAGGAACCGCTGATGTCTGATGTCGACTGTGTGTCAGTGCGTGAGGTGCACACATACTTTTGGGGTTCTATACACCACATCCTTCATTTTGCTATATAATTTGTGTAAATTTATTTGGAATTTATAGAATTTCAGACTTGTAAATTTCATAGTATTGTTTTTGCCTTAGTTATGGTGCTTTATAAGTAATGGGCAATTTAGTTTGAAAAAAAGGGTTCATGAATATTCAGTCACAGGAAGATTCAGCCCTCATACTTTTTCTGAGAATATTCGATCCCCAATTTCATTCATGCCCCCACCCCTCTCTCCTGTTAACCCATATAATGAACATCCCAAAAGACATTTTAATATCTAGATATTTATGCTTGTTCGCAACTTATTATGGACACAAATGGACACAGAGTCAAGGTAATTGTGTTTTACTGTCTTGAATTTCAAATTTTTTTTTTGTGGGGGTGGGGGGAGTGGGGGGAGGTGCACCCGACCCCTCCACTGATGAGAGGGCCACACACCCTCTTGTCCTCGCCCCTATCCCACTGCTATGTGGCTCAGGTGATTCTGTGCATCATATTCTTTATTACCCGGCCCCACTGCCACTAGATATTACTCTTGCCCCTACATGTAACTTAGATTTCCTTGCTAAGCACCAGTATATAGTGGTAAACCAACATCAAATTGTGCGCTTTTGTCCAGTCGCTAACATACTAGAATAGTATAATGTGCTTTGTCAGAAACTTGATCAAGTACTGATGACAAACAGCAATTTTCATTACCAGTACCTGGTGCCAGTAATAAAATAAGATTTGCAAATATCACCCTGCGTTTTTTCAGCTATTAAGTAAGATAAAATTGTGCGCTTCATGAAAATTATTTCGTTACTACCTGTTAAAAATTACTGTTTCTTGTTTTACTCTTTTAGAAAAAGAAATCACTCCTTTTCTGGCGGGCATACTAAACACCAAGGCAAACCGAGGGATACCAAGGTGAATGAAAACTGGAGAGTCTAAACGGGTATGAGGTGGTGTGTTCTTTTTATTATTTATTTATTGGTGTTTAAGGTCACATTTATCTGCACAACAGCTTATTTTAACCATGGCAGTTTTATGGATGGAGGAAACTAGAGTACCCCAGGAGAACCACTGAGCAATGGCAAGCAACTGTGAGCTCCCCAACATACTACACAAGCTGGGTTAGCCTTGTTCGAAGACAGGTGCACCAAGAACATGCAGTATGCCTTAGTACACAGCATACCTTGCCCCCACATGGGTAGTGGGGGTGACGTGTCTTGCCCAAGGACACAAAGCTGTTGCCGCAGGTGGATTCGAACCGAGGATCTCTTGGCTTGCAGTCTGCACCTCTACCTACTGAGCTAATGCACCCCTGATGGTGTATTCTGATTATGTGAATAGATTTAAGCAGTATAAGTATGTGATTGGTTTTAATGCCATATTTGAGAATTATGGGCACTGAAGAAATAAGAGTGCACTGAAAAATCTTCCCTTTGGTATTTAGTAGGTAGCTTGGTAATGGTAAAGTGATTTCACCTCAGTAAGCAACAGTGTGAAAGCCGGCAGCCATCTTTAATTTTGGGCCGCACCCAAAAACATTTATTCTCATCCCAATGTGATAACAAAGGTACCCAAGAAGTTTCGTGAAGATCGGTTCATAAATACAGCCTCCAGCCTTAGCGTATTGACATGTGCACTTACAGTGTATAAGAAGCACTGAATAAATCAAAGGTCATCTAATTTGCACAATTTCTGCAAGAGAAAAAAACCTGTATTATACAGTATTTTTTGTGATGTATTCCATGTTACTAAACATTCATACAAAAATTTATTCAAATCAGAACTTTCATACAGAAGTTCTGTACAAAAAACTGATTGCACTAATTTTGGTACAAAATGGCTGCTAGTGGCCATCTTGAATTTCGAACTGCACCCAAAAACACTTGCTCTCATCCCACGGTGATAACAAAGGTACCCAAGACATTTCGTAAAGATTGGTTCATAAATACGGGCTCTAGCCTGAGCCGTATAGAAGTTGTGTACAAAAAACTGATTGTATCTAATTTTGGTACAAAATGGCCTCTGGCAGCCATCTTGAATTTTGGATCGCACCCCAAAACACTCATTCTCGTTCCTAGGTGATAACAAAGGTACCCAAGAAGCTTGGTGAAGATCGGTTCATAAATACAGCCCCTAGCCCGAGCCGTATTGACATGTGTACTTACTGTGTATAAGTAGTACTGAATAAATCAAAGTTTGTCTAATTTGCATAATTTCTGTACAAGAAAAAAAACTGTATTTTATGTGATGTATTCCATGTTACTAAACAATCATACACAAATTTATTCAAATCAGAACTTTCATACAGAAGTTCTGTACAAAAAACTGATTGCAGTAATTTCATTTTCAGTACAAAATAGCTGCCGGCGGCCATCTAGAATTTTGGACTCCCCCCAAAAACACTCATTCTAACCCCATGGTGATAACAAAGGTACCCAAGAAATTTTGTAAAGATTGATTCATAATTACGGCCTCTAGCCCCAAGTTGTATAGAAGTTCTGTACAAAAAACTGATTGTACCTAATTTTGGTACAAAATGGCCACTGGTAGCCATATTGAATTTTGGACCGCACCCAAAAACACTCATTCTCATCCCAAGGTGATAGCAAAGGTACCCAAGAAGTTTCATGAAGATCAGTTCATAAATACAGCCTAGCCCGAGCCGTATTGGCATGTGCACTTACTGGGTATACATGTAAGTAGCACTGAATAAATTAAAGTTAATCTAATTTGCATAATTTCAGCACGAGAAAAAAAACTGTATTATATGTGATGTACTCCATGTTACTAAACATTCATACAAAAATTTGTTCAAATCAGAACTTTCATACAGAAGTTCTGTACAAAAAACTGATTACACTAATTTCTGTACAAAATGGCTGCTGGAGGCCATCTTGCATTTTGGACCGCACCCAAAAACACTCGTTCTCGTCCCACGGTGATAACAAAGGTACCCAAGAAGTTTCGTAAAGATCGGTTCATAAATACAACCTCTAGCCCGAGTCGTATTGAATTGTTGTTCCCAAACAGACGGAAGCCCGAGTCGTATTGAATTGTTGTTCCCAAACAGACGGACAACGGGCTATGACACAACCTTAAATATGACTTTGTCAAAGCTGATCTAAAAATGGGGAGTATCCAGAGTATCACAAAACAAAAACCTATTTTGTAATGGACTCCCCCTTTCAAGGACAATGGGACAGCATTGACATTCACCACCATGCTGCCTTGAGGCTGCATTTTGAATTCCTGTGTTTGTTGTTCTTATGAAATATTATTTTATTATTATCAATTATGGTACAAATATGGTACCGATAGCACACTTTCAGGATCCGCTGATGTCTGATGGCGACTGTGTGTCAGTGTGTGAGATGCACACATACTATACACCACATCCTTCATTTTGCTATATAATTTGTGTAAATTTATTTGGAATTTATAGAATTTCAGACTTGGAAATTTCATAGTATTGTTTTTGCCTTAGTTGTGGTGCTTTATAAGTAATGGGCAATTTAGTTTGAAACAAGGGCAACGCCCCCGGTCCCCCGACCAAGATGGCAAATTCAAGGGAGCTGTTAGGATGCAATTTGTTCGCAGAGCATGGCCATTGTTTAACTTGACCTGTATTTCCAACCAATTAAACCACATAATTAGTTTCGTTTCAATCAAATGATCCAAAGTAAAGTTATCATCCGGACAACACAAAAACTGTATTTTCTAAGTCGAAAAAGGGGAATAAATCCAGTAAAAATCAGTGGAGCGTGCCCATTTTCAAACTTGACCTGCATTTCCACCCAACTAAGCGGCATACTAAATTTCGTTTCAATCAAATGATCCTAACTAAAGTTATCATCCGGACAACACAAAAACTGTATTTTTTAAGTCGAAAAAGGGGAATAAATCCAGTAGAAATCAGTGGAGCGTGCCCATTTTCGAACTTGACCTGCATTTCCACCCAAGTAAGACACATACCAAATTTAGTTTCAGTAAAATCATCCAAACTAAAGTTATCATCCGGACAAGGGTGTGACGGACGGACGGACGCACGCACGCACGCACGCACGGACACACGCACGAACAGACGGACGGACGGACGGACGGACGGACACTGCAGATTACAATAGTCCCCCGAAGGGTCGGGGGACAAAAAGGGCTTCATGAAGATTCAGTCACAGGAAGATTCAGCCCTCATACTTTTTCTTAGAATATTCGGTCTCAGTCGTGGTCGAATGTCATCACCTCTTGAGGTCAAATCCTCACAAAATTTTTTTTTTTTAAATATTGTATGCATTTTTTCTATTGTTTTATGTTAAGGATTTATGATTACTAATTATGACAAAATTACAAGTGCGATATGAAACAAAACTTAATGAAGCTGGAACAAAAAAAACCTTCCCAAAACAAGCTGTGAGAGGTTCTCAGCTCGAATCCCAATTGCGGCAACTGAAATAAGGCGTACTGCACATCGGTGGTGCACCTGTCTTCAACCAATGCTAACCCTGTTTGCTTGGAGTTACAACGTTGAGAAGCTGACAGTTGCTTGTCATTGTTGCTCGGTAGTTCTCTCTGGGTGCTCTGGCTGGGTTCCTCCCCCAGTAAAACTGTTGGGTGGCACTGGCTGTAAAAATTGTTGTTAAACCCAATAAATAAAGAAATCAAATTTGCTGAATCCAAGACCTTTGAATGATGGTTTTCATTGGGGTGTGTGTGGGGGGTGGGGGGGGGGGGGTGGGAGGGGGGTATACAGTTGTGCCCACTTAATTGGATATATCTTAATTGTATACAGTTGAAACTAGAAGTCCTGTCCCAAATTGTGCGCTTATCTAGGCTTAATTGCGCGTAGGAATTGTGCGCAATTGCCATATCGAATGGCATCCAAAGCATGGCAGGTTCTCCTGATTACTCATAGTAAACACAGGCAATGTTTCTGCCAATGGACCTCCGGGTTACCCGGAGGTCCATTGGCTGAAACATTGCTTGTGTACAGGCCATATGTACAGAATATGATAGCCTTACTATGGTCATAACACGTAGATTAACACACAAATCGACGTGCTATTTGTGCGCATTTCATGTTAGGACTTCTAGTTTTAACTGTATCCCTGTTAATAGAATATAATTTCCCAACACAAAACCATTTACCTCCAGTACAAATTTGACCTGGTAATTGAATATAGGTTATAGAGTAATCTCCTGTTAATTGAATAAAAAATCTTGTAACATGTTGAGAAATTGCCCTGACTCTTCCCAGTTTTCCTTTGGTTATAGACCAATTTGGCCTCAGTACATTCAATACAGGCATTTAATCTATTATATCTTGTTTGACAGAGCTCATGGAGCTCTGTGAAACAAAATATAATAGAATAAATGCTAAGTTTATCTCTGGAATACAGGAAAGTGACACAATCCCTGTTAACTGAATACTCCTGCTAATTGAATAATGTTATTGGCAAAGTGGCTCTTCAATTAACAGGGTTCCACTGTACAGCAAAAACAAATATCACAAACTAATAATGAAACTATGTACTTGTGAAATTTTCATGTGGTCATTCTACAAAATGTTTTAGCTGGTACTATACAGTTTTGAAGGTTAAAGGGCTCAGTACTTAGAGGTGAAGGCTGCAAGTCCAAGGGTCCTCTATCAAATACCACCTGTGGCAACCACTTTGTTTCCTTGGGCAATACACTTCATTCCCACTGCCCACGTAGTGCCATTGCGTACCAAGGCATACTGCATGTCAATCGTACACTTTTCTTCAACCAATGCTAACCCAGCGTGTGTGCTGTTTGTACGTTATATGTTTGTAATTGCTCTGTGGTTATCTCTGGCTTTTCCCACCTGTAAAACTGTCAGACATGAAGTGACCCTGGCTATCGAAGTGTCATTAAACCCCAATAAATAAATCAATAAGAATGATGTGTCCCTATTCTGGAGAACAGTTTGGGGCAAATTGCCAAAGGATGGTTTGGGTTAGATTAGTATCCAGTTTGGGTCAAATTGTTGGAGGACAGTTTGGATGCAATTCTCACGAATTCCAGTCACTTTAGCCCCAAGTCATTTTGGCCCCAGTCATTACAGCCTCAGGTCAATTCAGCCCCAATATACCAGGTCATTTCGGCCTCTTTAAATATTTTCAAATATTGTTTGAATTTCAACATTTTTCTATTTAATTTTTTTTCAACATATATATCTCTCAATTAGATATTCAGGTATACATGATATATGTCTAGTAGATTTTCTTTCATGATGAATAAATAAAAGAAAAGTTTCAGCATGTCGAAGATGCACATGGACTATGTGGGATTTGAAATCACTTGTGACCTGAATAATTTTATTTGCTTATGAATCTATGAGAGCCGGAAGCGAGGGTAAGTAATGTGATTTGGTTTGAGTGTACGCCTTGGAAGTGGGGCACTGGGATCAGACCCCCGTGGACATCGAACTGGAAGGGGACTAGGAATTGCGCATAACTACAAGGATTCTGCTCTGTGTTTTAGAAAATGTGGACATATTTATGGTAGTATCAAAATCGCAGTTTGGTGGTTGTTTCAGAAACAAAAAAGAAAAAGAAACCCTGTGAACCTCAAACTGGAAGGTGACTAGGAATTGTGCATAACAATATGAATAAATGACTGCATATTCCGGTACTTTGCAAAATTTCAAAGTAAAATAATTTCTCTTACTTATACAGATAGCATCTTAAATGTATGTAAAATTGAACACATGGATAATTTTTAATGTCATGTATAACTGTTCTGTACACTGTGTAAATACAAATAACTGAACATTAATTAATAAAGGTAATTACCCATTATTTCTAAACATGAACTATGCACTGATCTTTATAGATCTCAACACTTAAAATGGTGCCGAAATGACCAAGGCACCAAAGTGACTAGGACAGAGATGACTTTTAGGTAGAATTGACCAGAGGACGAAATGACTTGGAGCCGAAGTGATTGGATATCATTCTAACAGATGAGAGACGTTAATTAGGCCCAAATACAGAACACATTGAATGTGAATTTACTGCAGAGATAACTGTTCGACGACATATTATATTAATATTTTTTCAATAAATATCGAACAATCTATTAATATTTTTTTTAAGAATTATTTTCAGGAGTTAAAACGAATATCGTAGCGATTCTAAAATATCCTAACAGATGTGCACTGCTTTTCTTTTGGATGATTCTTCCCTGGGCCTAGTACTCCCCAGGCTGAAGATTCCCCCAGTTCCCGAAAAAAGATGACATGCCATTTTCAGTGGCGGTAAATATTTAAAAGGGTTATTATTTTCCATTGTTTAGTTTTTGAAACTACGAAGCACTGTTCAGAAATACAGATGCACCAAAAAGTAACACATTATTACTTTGTTTTGGTTTCTAACGGGACTGAAAGCAAGCTATCAGTATCACTTTTTCGAATTACACCCATTTCGTCTGCTAACCAAATCGTCCGCGGCAATTTTACCCAAGTCGTCCTCTACAATTATACCCAACACGTCCGAAACTCGTTCGCTGGGGGAAAGTATTCAAGTATTGCATTTTGAATCATTTTTTATTTATATAATAATTTTATTGTATAATTTATTGTATATTACCTATTGTAATATATCTTAATGTACCTCCATTGTAATATATCTTAATGTACCTCCTTGCATTAAATTTCATATATGTGTATGAAATTCTGAAAACAGAAATGTCAGAACAAAATAAACTATCCAGCCATCTAATAAATTTTAATTACTGTTTATTCAATGGATTACCAATAAAAATTATATTATTACAGTAAAAGTTCTTAAAGTATATGTACGTTATATTAAGTTCCACAACATAATCTTATAATTTTGCAATTTTTCATTGAAGAGCTCCATCGGCACCTTACAGTGAATAATTGCAAAATTATTAGCATAAGTATTATAAGAATTAGTTATATTAAGAAATGCAACAAAATTTGTTATATTAAGTTCTGCAACATAATCTTATAATTTTGCAAGTATTCATCGAGGCGCACCGTCGCTTTACAATGAATAATAGCAAAATTATTAGCAAATGTATTATAAGAATTAATTATATTAAGAAACGCATCAAAATTTATGGTTTATTAAATTCTGCAACATAATCTTATAATTTTGCAATTATTCTTGGAAGAGCATCACCGGCGCTTTACAATGAATAATCACAAAATTATTAGCAAATGTATTATAGGAATAAATAATATTAAGAAACGCATCAAAACGTGTTATAATTATATTAAGAAATGCATCAAAACTTGTTATATTAAGTTCCGTAACATAATCTTATAATGTTGCAATTATTCCAGGGGGAGGGGGGTCCTGGGGTGGGGGGGGGGGACCAAAAATTTGCAAGACGTGATGTGGGGGCGGGTGAGTCTCTTGAGTGCACTAAAAATGTGCATTTCCAACTTGTGCAATTTTTTAAAAACATATCAATATATCAGCCAATATATGACATCATTTGTGTTTCAAACCTGAAAGATGATGTTGTACATCACACTCTTAACATAAATACAACATCAGGAGGCTTTATATGTGAGAATATTGGGCTTAATCTGGGGAAATGTCACACGTTAGTAGGGGGTGGGTGTCTTGTTCGAAATGTAGAAAATGTGCAGACAATATTTTCCTTGACAAGCGGACGACTCGGCTTGCGGACGAAACGTCCGTATACCCTTTTTTCAAGCAAACTTTTCCTTACTTTTACAACACCTTAACATTCGGATAATTCAACAACTGAGTTTCTGTTCATCTTGATATATCACGAGGTACGTGTCAATGCATATCTGTATACAATCGCACCAATATAACAACAATTATCAGTTATATTATCGGTTATATGTACGTTTTTTTCGATTGAGGTTATCGCTGGCAGACAAGCTGCAACGAAATCAGGACTGAGAGTTCGATCTGAAATGACGAGATCATCAACTGAGCATATTGACAAACCTCCAGAAGGACAGAACTCGAGTAATAATAGTAACACTTTGGCCGGCCGCTGATTTGTCGCGGTTCTCGGTTGAGAAGGCCTGGTTACCCCTGAAGTGTAGATATGTGGGCAAATGTATCACGCAAAGCTTTGAGGCGAAACAAAAAACATTTGATTCCCAGAGGGGGACAGGCCAATTGCAATTGCATGGGCAATTCGACACCGGAAGTTACGTGGTTTTTTCACTGAAATTTACTGTCCACTTCAAAAATCACATTGACGGCTATAGAGAATTCTGTTCTGGAACACATTTATCTGACTGGGTATGTGGAACCCTTTGCGAGCCTACGGCCCGCTTGGGGTTCCTATAAATAAAAATGTCCCGTATTTTCCTATTTGTTATGTGATGGGTCCGAATGGTATTCCAATTCCTACAAAACATTTCCGAAATTTATCATTTGTTTCTTCCAAGAGGTCCTGATCAATCAATGGGGTCAATGCCCAAACCAGTACGGGTCTTTTTCAGGTTTGTTGTCGGTCGTTCAGAATTCCGTTTCTTGGGGAGGGTAGGAAGGGTAACAGGGAGATGGGCGGTGATTTTATGCCTATTAAAATGTAATATTTGTTTAAATTCCTGCCCACATTCCAAACATGTTTTTAAATCTAGGCGAGTTTTTTATGTTTATCTAATTTATCTTTTCTAGAAAATTTTTTATAGCAGTTGTTACAGTCAAACGTCTTACCTTGTCCGTGAGCTGTCCTCCTATGCCTATTCCTGTTGCAGATATCCGTGAATATTTCCGCACTCTTCACATGAAAATCCAGAAGTCTCCATAATCTTTAGAATAATGAATGCACAATAATAGCACACACAAAAAACAATTGAATAATCTGAGTACACAGAGATGATCCTTTTTCCGTCAAGAGATGAAAATGGAATGAAGCCGACGCCACAACGTCGCTGAAATTATTTATACGTGACAGACTTTTTTAAAACGTCCAACGCATATCGACCCATTCTAATAAATTGAATCAAACATGATGTAATATGGACAACTTATATTTTGCTTGAGGTTGTAAAATTTCCTGGTGCAAACACATAAACAGTACCTGGATAGTGGATGGATTTGGAAACACCCACCGAGTGCAAATTCGACACAGATAATAGGTCAAGTTCTTTAAAACTGCGCAAAAAAAAAACATTTGAAAACCGCTCCCCCATGTTACCAGAAGCTTTGTGATTACAGTGGTTTGCTCAGTAATTAAAACCAGTGTCAATGGTCTTGCAGTAGGACAGACACCAACGTAGAGGTTTAGTGACAAAATCAAACAGCTACCAATTATTGTATAAACCCGATTTTTCATAAGCTTAATAATTATATGTGTTAACTTGAAATAATCGTTCTAGCAGAGTCACTTCGCAATGTCAATAGCCTAACTCTTCGCCAATTTAAGACAGAATTTGTTTTTTTTTAATTCTCTCCCCCTCTCTCTCCCTCTATCTTCTCTCTCTCTCTCCCCACCCCTCTCTCCTTCTCTCAAGGGCGTCGCCAGGATTTTTAAAAGTGGTTCGACTTTACGGCAAAGGTATACTGGGGGTACGCCTGGCAGATGCCGCAGCAGTCTCCTGCGCAGCCCACTAGGTATTCACCTAGAGGTCTGCTATCACTTTCAGCCATTTTAAAATGACAGATCGACTGGAGTAGAAGAAAGACGGTTCTCGGTAGGAAGTAGAAATTATGCTGTTCTGTACGTTAAACTTCCCAGATTATTCCCATTTCTGTCCCAAATCTTTTTAAGAGGGATTGAACAAAAATTAGTGCATGTCACCGCAAAACAACAGCTTTCGACGCGTTTTAATGCGCGAGAGTTACGTCGATAATTCATGTTTTGATTTTATCTTTTCGACCCCCCCCCCCCCCCCCCACCCGGAGATTGGCCTCACTCACGCGCCATGGACGTAATGGGGCTTCGCGTACAACGTGATACGGCGGTATGGCGAAAGGACACAATTCCTCCCTTTGAAATAAAAAAGTTATAAGTATCGACAATGATGAATGAAAATCCCGGTCTAACTCCCAAGTACAGGTAACAGGATTTTCAAATCTTTATTTCCAAATTCCAGGTGTAGTATCACGTCCCCATCACGCTTTAAATGCTGAACGTAAAGACCCTCGCCACCCACTCCCCCCCGCCACCCCCCTCTCTCTCTCTCTCTCTCTCCCACCCAACCCATTTCCCACACACCCGCAGAGTAGAAGTTTACAAAACGTGTTGCCATTTATTTTTCCAAGTCGAAAGAAAATATGCTAAAGAAAGAACTGGGAATTCAAGTGGGAGTTCAGTAATACAATATGTTTTCACCTTATTCAGATACAGTTAAAACTAGAAGTCCTGTCATGAAATGCGCACAAATAGCACGTGGATATGCGCGTTAATGTACGCGTTATGGCCCAAGTAAAGCTAGCAAATTCTGTACATATGGCCTGTGCACAAGCAATGTTTCAGCCAATGGACCTCCGGGTAACCCGGAGGTCCATTGGCAGAAACATTGCATGTGTTTGCTATGAGTAACCAAGAGAACCTGCCGTGCTTTGGATGCCATTCGATATGGAAGTTGCGCGCAATTCCAACGCGCAATTAAGCCTATATAAGCGCACTATTCGTGACAGGACTTCTAGTTTTAACTGTATACCTGTAAAGAACGGGTATTAAAATGTCAACCTGACAGCTAAAGTTAAATGGCATTTATGAAATATCAAAGTTCATAAATGCACTTATCTGAACATGAATGCATTTAGAGAGTGGATTGTCACTAAAACTCTTGCAGAATGGACTTTCAATACAGACCGTGGTGCCTACATGGTAGTATAAAAACGTTCATCGGTAGGGGGTAGAATTTGTGCTACTGTTCAAGTTACAATGCCCCAGATCTTGCCCATTTCTCTCCCAATCTATTTATGAGAGATTGTGTGATCGACTTAAGCAAAATTAATTGTATGCTACCGCCCAATAACAGCATTCGATGCGTTTTAATGTCCGACAGTCACATCGATTATTCAGGTTTCGATCTCAAATGTTTATTTCTCGGCGCGGCATTGCATCCGACAACCGTCATTTTGACACCAATTACACCCCTGTGCGGCAAAGGTACAGCTGATTTTATCTTTTCGACCCCCACGCCCCGGGGTATGGCTCACCCATGGACGGTGTACGCAAGGAACTTCTCGTACAACGTGATAGATATCGTATGGCGAAATAACACAGTTTTTCACTTTAAAACAAAATAAAATATAAACGTCGACACAGATGATTGAAAATCCCAGTTCTAGTTTCCAAGTACAGGTAACAGGATTTTCAAACGTTTATTTCCAAATTCCAGGTGTGGTATCACGTCCTCACGTGATGGATCTGAAAATAAGATCCATGGTTGTTACGGTAATACCAACTGCACTCCTTTGTCACATTTATTTTCAATGCTGCAGGTATCCCCCCCCCCCCAAAAAAAAAAACACCCTCGCGCACCACAAACCCATTGCACACACACCTGTCGAGTGGAAGTTTACAAAACGTGCTGTTATTTATTCTTCCAAGTTAAAGAAAGTGTACGACAGAAAGAACCAGGACTTCAAATTTTCAGTAATATAACGTTGTTTTTTTTTTCAACTTATCCAGATATTCATGTAAAGAGCAAGTACTAAAAATTAATGTGAACCTGACATTCAGCGATCCGATAAAAATGAATGTGACAAACTGACAATTCACAAAAATATAAATATCAATTTATGAAATGAAAAAGCAAAATAGTATTTATGACATATCCATATCAGCAGAGTTAATAAATGCACTTAACCCTTTACCTAACATGAAAAGCAGACGACACTTGCCAAAAAAATTCTTGAATAACTAATTTTTTTCATTTTTTGTCTCAAAAACATAGGTTATGACCCCTCAATGGAACGAGCTCAACGAGCTCGTTCCAATGAGGGGTCATAACCTATGTTTTTGAGACAAAAAATGAAAAAAATAATGAAAATTAATTGGCGATTTTTGAGAATAGCGTTGGCCGGTTTTGGCCGTTACGTTGGGTAAAGGGTTAACTAAACATAAATGTATCAGGAGAGTGGCGTGAAACTAATACACTTGCAGTGTTATATTCTAACACAGACTTTACATTCATCTTTTATCGAATCGGTGAATATCAGGTTGATATTTTAATACCTGTTCTTCACACAGTGACGGCGCCAGTATTGCAATTTGGGGTGTGAAGACGGGGGGGGGGGGGGGGGGGGGTGGCTAAGTAAAATATGGTGGGGTGGTTTAAGGTCGAAATGCCGAAGGTATCTCCCAAAGGCTGCATGCCTTAGCTGGAGGAGAGTAAGAGACGGGTACTCCCCTCGAGTATGTTGGGGTCTGGGAGAGGGGGGGGGGGGGAGGTGGTCTTTCCCGTGAAAACCTTTCATATTTGGACGCTCTGGGGGTGACATCTCAGCATTTCTACAATACCTGACCTGATGTACATTGTTGTGTGCCGTTTGTAGGTGTGATATTGGATGTGAAAACCACGGTCAGATAGCAATTTGAGGTTTGATTTGGGGGCGAAGGAAAAGTTTGTGGGGAAGGGCAATCACCCCTAGCCCCTCCCCCAACGATCCCGTGGCGCCGCCACTGACTTCACATGTATATATGAATAAGTTGAAAAAATATTAGATTACTGAATATTTGAATTCCTAGTTCTTTCTTTTGTATATATTCTTTCAACTTAGAAGAATAATTGCCAGCGCGTTTTGTAAACTTTCACTCTACGGGTGTGGATGGGAAGGGGGGGGAGGGGGGATTACCTGTAGTCTTTAACTGGTTGAGCGCTGCATTGTTTTTGAAGGTTTGAATTTGATCATCAAAATTTGTTTTATTACAATTTATTGAAGAGTGCCCAAAGGCACTCTTCAATAATTTGTGATAAAACAAAGTTTTACAGACAAAATATTATGCGCGTTTGAATATGAGACATGTGCAAGGAAAAAGTTAGCGTTTGTTGTGAGATAACAATTTTTTTGAAAGCCCTGATAGTGGCTTCTAGCACTCAACCAGTTAAAACAAGTGTAACCAAGGGTGCAGTTGGAATCACTATAATAGCCATGGACCTTATTTTCAGATGCATCATGTGATGGCGTGATACCACCGTGAATTTGGAAATAACATTTGAAACTCTGTTTCCTGTACTGGGAAATGGACCGGGATTTTCATTCATCATTGTCGATACTTATAACTTTGTTATTTGAAGTAAGAAATTGTGTCCTTTCGCCATACCGCCGTATCACGCTGTACGCGAAGTCCCATACGACCATCGCCCATGGGTGCAGTGGCGGCGCTACGGGGGGGGGGGGGGGGGACATGGGGGCATTTACCCCCCCCCCCCCCCCCCCCCCCCCAAACGAAGGCTTTGCCCCCCCCCCCCCCCCCCCCAGTTGCCCCCCCCCCCCCCTCAACCATCTCGCATGCATTTCCATCCACCCTCACACACAAACACATTCAGTCACTCTCTCTCTCACACACACACACCCCTCTCTTTTTTATTCCCAATAATTTCCCATACACACTTAGCCCAAAGCCTCAGGCTAGCTGATGAACACATCCAGGTAGTAGAGATTTAAAGACTCGGATGCAGATACTTATAAGTTATAATTAAGTTATGAGCCAACAAAGGCATGTCTATCATATCCCTTGTCTAAAAAAATTCATGGATTTCGCATTATGACAGACGGGCATTATCTCCCTTGCACTGTTCAATTATTTGAAGTCTCTCTCTCTCTCTCTTTCTCTCTCTCTCTCACGCACAGACCCACCAGACGCGGATCCAGGATTTTTTGAAAGGAGGACCGCTAATTACCATTACATTTAGTCGAAACTTGGACCCAAAGTCCGTAAAAAAGTCCGTAAAAAAGTATATTACGGACTTTGGGTCCAAGTTTGGACTACCTCATAACAAAGTAATGATATGATCCTTTACGTATTTGCCCCCCTTCATGGGAGTCTGCCCCCCTAGTTGCCCCCCCCCCCCCCCACAAAAAAATTTCTGGCGCCGCCATTGCATGGGTGAGGCCTACCCCGGGAGGAGGGGGGGGGGGGTCGAAAAGATAAACTCAGCTTTAACTGTTGAACTAATTGCAGCACACTGTTGTGATTGGTGTGACAATGACGGGTATCGGGCGTACTTTACGATATACTGTACCGAGATGCTATGCCGTACTTAGAAATAAACATTTGAGATCAAAACATGCATAATCGACGCGACTCTCGCGCATTATAACGCGTCGAATGCTGTTGTTTGGCGGTGACATGCACTCATTTTCTTGGGACAGAAGTGGGAAAGATCTGGGCATTTTACCGTACACAACATTATAATTTCTACTCCCTACCGAGAAACGTTTTTCATCTGCTCTATTTGATCCGCCATTTTAAAATGACTGAAGTTGATAGCAGACCTCTTGGTGAATACCGAATGGGCTGCGCAGGAGACTAAGGCGAGGATTCAAATGGTTCCTGAAGCAGGAATGTTTTTTTTTAACCCTTTACCTAACATGAAAAGCAGACGACACTTGCAAAAAAAATTCTTGAATAACTAATTTTTTTCATTTTTTGTCTCAAAAACATAGGTTATGACCCCTCGTTGGAACGAGCTCGACGAGCTCGTTCCAACGAGGGGTCATAACCTATGTTTTTGAGACAATAAATGAAAAAATAATGAAAATTAACTGACGATTTTTGAGAATAGCGCTGGCCGGTTTTGGCCGTTACGTTGGGTAAAGGGTTAAAAGTTAGTATCAAACTGATTTCTCTGATGGCCTTTTAGGGATTTATTTGGATTCTGCATTCTTGGGGAAAAAACCATAAAAGGGGAATTTTTCGCACCCCCTCCCCCGCGACGCCTATCTCTTTCTCAATGGCTCTTCCAGCTTGCCAGATATAACAATAAATGTACTGTTTTAACCCTTTACCGAACGTAACGACCAAAACCGGCCAGCGCGATTCTCAAAAATCGCCAATTAATTTTTATTATTTTAAATTTTTTATCTCCAAAACATAGGTTATGACCCCTCGTTGGAACGAGTTCGTCGAGCCCGTTTCAATACGGGGTCATAACCTATGTTTTGGAGACAACAAAATGAAAAAAAAATTAGTTATTCAAGAATTGTTTTTGCAAGTGTCGACTTCTTTTCATGTTAGGTAAAGGGTTATTCGCACTAGACGACTTATTCGACAGTTGAACAAAACCCAAAATAGATTTTGTTTGTCTGTACACCAGATTATAATGCACATAATGCGCTTCCAGGAAGGCAACAAATGAACTTTATATTGACACGGAAAGGGAAAATGAAACTAGCTAGCGTGAATTATTACACATAATCAACCTTTGAAACTTAATAACCGCAATGTGTGCACGTTTGTGTACATTTAAAACTACTTCCAAATCAGCAGAAATTAAGTAACTTGATAAAGGGTGACGTGAAAACCCTGTACCTTGAATGTCTTTTCTAAATTTCTGTGACGCAGATTAAAAGAAAGGGAAAACAGTCCCAATTTAATATAATTTATTCATAATATCATAACTGAATACTGAAAACCTCTAATATTCGTCTTATATAAAAAGAAGAAGATGGATGAATGCTTGGAACTACTAATCAAGCACTCGGAAAAAATAAACGATAAGCGATGGGGCATGGTGAACCCACCGGGGTACAAGAATGAGGACGAAGAAAATTTATCGAACTTTGTGTACAGCAAAATTAAAGCCGAGGAGGTACGAAAATTAAGAAGCGGAAGAGCGGGAGGGGGAACGAAATTCCTACCGAGTTCCTAACAACTGAGAATAGGAACTCTGTAGAAGCCTAACGGTCCTATTTTATTCACCTGTAGGAAAACAAATGAACTCAAAAAGAGTGGAGAGAAAGAAAAGGTGACATTTAAACACACAAAGCGGCAAAAGGACTTTTCGGATAACTATCTGGGGATTTCTGTCAGTAGCGACGTTGGAAAAGGTTTTCGTGAATTCTTGTATGGGAGATTAGAGGAGGTGATCGAAGCGATGGGTATTCTGTGAGAGATTCAAAATGGCTTCATGAAGAGGAGAGTCGCTGACCATTTTCACGCCCTCCTAAATGATAGAATCTGCGAAAACCAACAAGAGAAAAAAATGTTTATGGAATCTTTAGGCCCTCGGCCTAGGAGACGAGTTTGTTGGAATTCTGAAAGCATTCTGTAAAGATGTACAGAGTGAACCTAGCCGAGGTAACATAACATCAAAAGGTGTGCCAATGGCGATAGGGCACATGCAGGGACTTATCCTTTTGTCAGTTCTTTTTGCATAATAGATTTGGGCGATGAACCCTGTGCAATGCGACGGCGGGGGTTGGATAGCAGTTGGAGACTTGAAGACTGCAGGGCTATTTTTCGCATACGACATGGTACTAGTGTCAGCAAGCGAAGAAGGCTAACGAAATTTTGCTGGCAATTGTTGAGAGATATGGAAACAAATGGAGACTAGAACTAAATGAAAGCGAAATCACAATTATACCCGTGGGTCGCAAAGTGGAACCTACTCGAAAGTGGAGAGTGGTGTAGTTCAGTATTCCGGAAGGTAGCAGCAAACTACTCAGTGTAGGAGAGACGGGACGGGTGATTATGATTATTTAAGGGAAATACAAGCATACTGGAAGAGGCATCTACCAACAGGACACAAATAAACTAACTGTGCAGAGGAAGCGAATCCTGAACCAAATGAAACTTATAGGGAGAAACAGTTTCAATAATGTTTTTGAGGGAAAAATCAAGTATAACATATGGTACAGAAGTGATGCCTCAAAGCCAGACGGTTTTACAGAGCTTGGAAACCCTGCAAAACTATGTATAACGGGGACGAGTAATGCCCCAGCTCTAGAAGCGATCAAGGATGAGCTTGGGCAGATGAGGATCAAGGACAGGATAGACTTAATGAAACGCTGTTATCTTAACTATTCGGTAAATCTCCCCGACAGCCGATGCTGTAAACTGATGTTTCAGAATATGTGGAATTCATGTACGAAGACAGGGTAGATGGTACAAGTGAGGGTGTTAATAGGGAACTACCTCGAACTTAGAAGCAGGCACTGACCAGCGTAATAAAATTGTCAAAGAAAAAGTCATGGCGGAGGGTAGCCTTAATTGCCGAAAGGGGGTCAAATCAAGGATTACCTGGCAGTTGCCTTGGTCCTGTTCTGTTTCTATTCTATATTTCAAAAATGTTCACCATCATTGAATCTCACCTGCCTGATGTCCATGGTTATGCTGATGACACACAGGTCTATTTCTCTTTTCGACCATCAATCAAGGATCAAACTAAAGCTCTAGAAACTATTGAATCATTTATTTCGGACATTCGCACATGGATGGTTTCAAACAAATTAATGATAAACGATGATAAGACTGAATTCCTAATAATTGGTTCCCGACAACAACTCACTAAAGTTGACATCAATTCAGTGAAGGTAGGAGATTCCGCCATCAGTGCAAGTAACAGTGTACGTAATCTTGGTGCCTTCTTCGACTCTACCATGTCTATGGACACACATGTTACAAATATGTGCAATAAGGCTTTCAGATGTCTATACAAAGTTAAACAGATAAGTCAGTTCCTCACCAAAGACTCAACAAAAACCTTAGTTCATGCCTTTGTAACTTCACATTTGGATTATTGTAATGCCTTACTGTTCAAGCTTCCACAATATCAGTACTCTCGCCTTCAGATGGTACTAAATGCATCAGCCCGAATGGTATGTAGGATATCACGATCTCAACACATCACTCCTGTTCTGAGGGTAAGCAATGGTTGCCAGTCAAGTACAGAGTAATTTTCAAAACTTTATTATTAGTTTTTTAGAAACAAAACAACATGTGACCAGCCAACTTAGAGGAACTCCTTAATACCAAGAATGTGTGTCAATACAACCTGAGGTCCGATAGTAAAATGCTGCTACATGTTCCAAAACATAGGTGTAAGACATTTAGAGATAGGTCATTCTCATTTGCTGGCCCTCACTTGTGGAATAATTTACCAGAACACCTAAAAGGACTGTCAAATGTCAACCTTTTCAAGAAAGATCTCAAAACATACCTGTTTCAAAAAGCCTATAAGTGATGTTGTGGACTGTAAGATACTGTATATATTCCGTTTGTATATTTGCATGAGCTCAGTAACATGTACAGCGCCTTAGAATATGGTTCTATATCTTCTGAACTATAATTTTGGCGCTATATAAATGTGTATATTATCATTATTATGTATGTTGGTGGCCCGGATGATAAAGAGAAGTCCAGTTTTTAAAAATACCTTGATGGCACCTTTAGAGTATCACTGTTTTTATCAAGCTGAGTTCGAGGTCCGTCGTGCTTGAAGAAAATTGGGAAAAAACAATGGAATATGAAAAGAAGTGCAAGATGTGTAATTGAGGCGCGGTGGGGACGTTGGAACACTTTCTATTACAATGTCCAAAATACCAATCGAACAGAATAAGATTCACTGGAAGTATAATGGAGAAGTGGGATGGGAGAAAGAAGATCATGTGGTTAGTGGGCGAAGCAAAGGAGAGGATTGGATTGCTTATCGGGGAGATTGGGAAGAATGGGAATGGGATGTCATCCAGCCGTTCGTATCCGAGTGTTGGGAGGAGAGAAGAAGCGTTAGAATGGGGAAGTAGTTGGGAGCACAGGGGTAAACAAGGTCTTCTCACCTGAGAACCGCGACAAATCAATGACCGTCCAAAGTGTTATTATATTATTATTATTATTTATGAACATCGTACCCTTCAACGCTAGGCAACAAGTCACAATTATACCAACACGTGTACGTGTCAACAACGTTCAAGGTACCTGACAAAAATAAACCAATGAGTAAGCCTAACCAAACGTGGTGTTAACTCCATATTTGTCAACCATGAGTGCACAGTGAATAAAATTCGTGGAACTAGACAAAACAAAATTTGTGATGAGGCAAGGAGGACTTGCACAACAAGGAAATAAACGTGCAACATATAATTTTAGAGCTCGTGACGTATGATGTACTTGTGAGATATAGAGGTCGGTATAAATTGTCAGATTATCAGAATTGCGTATTACAGTATACAGTCACCGAGAGTTGAAAGGGGCTTGCTTCCCAAGACCGTTCGTTCGTTCGTTCGTTGCGTATCACATTTTCTAATGTAATACATTGAATTTTGTAGTTTGGTTAGTACATGGAATTTTGGAGTTTGGTTGGATTTAAGAAAATTAAACAGTTTTTAAAGGTAAGTGGATGAACACAAGTGACCACAAGATTGCGATCAGACTCTGTTGAACCAACATGTATCTGGGTGCATCTAATAGAGATCGTATACATTGGGGGTCAGAAGAAGCGGGGCATGGTAAGCTGAAGCACATCTACATGTGTAAAGCATATTGATGGATATTAACCCTTTATTTACCTAACATGAAAAGCAGACGACACTTGCAAAAAAAAAAAAATTCTTGAATAACTACTTTTTTCATATTTTGTCTCAAAACATAGGTTATGACCCCTCGTTGGAACAAGATCGACGAGCTTGTTCCAACGTGGGGTCATAACCTGTGTTTTTGATAGAAAAAATGAAAATATAATCAAAATTAATTGGCGATTTTCTTGAATAGCGCTGACCGGTTTGGTTGTTACGTTGGGTAAAGGGTTAATCGAAAATGGAGAGCAGTTGTCTGTTTTGAATGGGTTTTGGAATAACGAGAATTCACCATTTCAAAAAACACTTAGACATCTCATATGGTAAGACTCCTGTTCAAATAGGTATTTATGTGATTCCTGGATTTATCAGGAGGGGTGGAAAAATAAGAAAAGACAGCGTCAGGGGTTGGGGTAAAAGATGCTCTGGAACATTTTGCTTCAACATAACCAAATCATCTCTCTAACAGAAGAAAGAAATACACTAGAATACAATACGATTCGATCGAATTAGATTAGATTTTAACCCTTTGCCCAACGCAGACGATATCAAAATTAATAATGAGCTCGTTCGAATGAGAGGTCTTCTGTTCAGTTTGTAAATTACGCGGATGTATGCGATCGATTCGTTAAGTTCAGGTTTAATCAAGTTGGTAGTTTGGCTGTCCGTTAGAAAATTAAATAGTTTTTTTTTAACCCTTTACCTAACAAGAAAAGCAGACGACACTTGCAAAAAAAAAATTCTTGAATAACTATTTTTTTTTATTTTTTGTCTCAAAAACATAAGTTATGACCCCTCTTTGGAACGAGCTCAGGGAGCTCGTTCCTACGAGGGGTCATAACCTATGTTTTTGAGACAAAACATAAACAAATAATGAAAATTAATTGGCGATTTTTGAGAATAGCGCTGTCCGGTTTTGACCGTTACGTTGGGGAAAAGGGTTAAAGCTAAGTGGGAAAATAATTATTCATTTATTAGAACTGTATCTACACATCGCATAATTGGTAACAGAATCTGGTGGACCAAGGTGTGGGCATCAAAAAGATAACAAGAAAATTAGGGGTTTGGTTTAAGAAGAAGACGGACATGGTAAAATGAAGCGGATCTCCACTGATGGATTTTAATCGAAAGTGGAGCGCAGTTGTCAGGGGAAAATTTGATTAGGTCTTAAACAAAACAAGAATCCGCCATTTCAAATTACTTTGTCTGAAATCTGATATGGTGAGACTTCTGTTCAAATTTATTTTAACTGGTTGAAGGCCATTTTATTTTTGGTGGCCTGAATTTGTTCATCAAAATTTGTTTTATTACAAATTACCGAAGAGTGACAACAGAGACTCTTCAATAATTTGTGATAAAACAAATGCACATAAACAAAATATTATTTGCGTTTGACTGATTATGAAATATGTGCAAGGAAAATGTTGTCTTTAGCTGTGGTACCCTAATTGTTTTGAAAGCCCTGATAGTGGTTTCTAGTTAATGTGATTACTGGATTTATCAGGAGGGGTGAAACAATAAAAATAGAAGCAGCTACAATGCATGGGTAAAAGGTATCTTGGAACTTTTTGCTTCAACTGAAGGTAACCAAATATTTCCCCCAATTAGGGCTGTCGCAACTATCATTTTTTGTAATCGACTAATCGTGACCAGTAATCGACGGTTAGTCGATTAATAGTCGCTTCCCATGATTTTTTAGCAAATCATTTTTCTGTTCGTAAAACTCTGAAAATGACAATGGCACCAGTGTGTTCAGACGAAGTGGGGTTGTGGGAACAACAAACCGGTCCCGACTGAAGCTACATGTAGTCCAGTCTTGGACCCACAGTCCGTAATATAATTTTTGGGGTTGGTACGTCCTGTAGGACGTACCAACCCCAAAAATAATATTACTGACTGCGGGTCCAAGTTTGAACTAGATTGAAGCCGATAAATTAAAATGAATTTACCAAAGAACGTTCATGCATATATTTTCTTTCTGCAATACGTTTCTCGAAATTTTGAACATTGAGATCTATGCATTCCCTCGTCAGTTGTTAAAATTGGATCTTAGTCTGAAGTTCCGAACTTTGAGAAGTGATCTGAGGTTCTGACTTTCGTCATAATTTTGTCACTTCCGCGCTTTGGGTTTTCCAATGGGTGCATTCGTGTGTACAAGACTGGAGAAATTCAGAAGAATCTATTCTTCTCGAGTAACTCTGAGCGTTCTTTCTTACACAGTCAGTGACAGTCGTACAGTCTTCCGGATATGAATGTTAACTATGGTTAGATATTTAAAGTTATTCACCTTTATTGATCATTCACCTCACAAAACAATGCAATTTAGCCCCGACGTGTAGTAGACGTGTACCACCTTGAAAATGAACGACGATCGACTAAAAATAAAAAAACGTCGACTACTTCAATAGTCGACGGTTAGTCGACTAATCGAATAATAGCGACAGCCCTACCCCCAATAGAAGAAATTATACTAGAATCTAGAATATAATACATGTACTGATGGAATCGAATTTTAACCGTTTACCCAAAGCAGACGATATCCAAATTTATGATGAGCTCGTTCTAATGAGGGCTCAACTGCTCAGTTTGGAAATCACACGGACGGATGCGATCGATTCGTTTAATAAGGGGTTAATCAATTTGGCCAGCATGTAAGAATAAAGAATCTTAACTCTCTTCACACCAGTGTCAAAATATCGAAATCTTAAAATAGCTAATTTCTCCCATAATGCAACTAGAAATTTAACTAACTAAATCGTTTGTGTCAGCGTTTGGTGTGCTCTGACAAACACGACTGAATTACTTGAATTCCGAGTTAAAAAATTACAACTTGAAATTTTACTATTTTGGCACAAGTGTGCAGGGGCTTACATCTATAAAACTTGCATGGTACAATGTACGGGCAACATAACATGCCGAACATCTCTGAAAGAAACAAATTAAAAACTGCACATAATATGAGTGAAAGATCATGAATCGCTTGAAGCATCAGTTTTCAGAAGAAAAATTGTTGAGGGTTTAGTATGCAAGCTAGGGAAATCAAGCTGGGGTCGAAAAGCGTTTCTTAAAATAGTTTTCTCTCTAAATGCTTAACGGTGTTGTAAGCAATGGAGAGATCAAGCATTGAGATACGGAGGGGGGGGGGGGGGGGTGAATGACTCATTTGACGCCCTTAGTAAACATCGGTCCTCGATAATCTCGAAAATACGCAAGTTCCTGCCCTTAATTGTCGATATTCAGAACTCGCACCAAAGAGGAAGGATTTTCGTCAAAACTGTCCCCATCGGGAAGAATATCCGAAGATAGCTGAAAATTTGATCACAGCATCATTCATTGGAGACATGTGAGTAGTAAGAGATGTGGTTTTTGATGCGAGATTGACCGAGGTGGCGCTGGAGTGGCGTCTGGGTCCACATCCAGGTAGGGGAGTCCAGTGAGGTCACTGGGAGGAGTAAAGGAGGTGAGGGTGCGGTCATGTTTTTAAAAAAATATTTTTTTAAATAATTGTTATTGTTATGACGTAATCCCCTAACAATTAAATGGAGTTAGCAGATAATTTTAATTGCTATGACGTAGTCCCCCTAACAATTGAATTACGTAATTACGTATGATCATTTAAATGAAATTTTAACTTTAAATGGCGTAACAAGTTGGTCTTCAATAAATTTCGTTAAAGAATCTATCAAATGGATTATTAGTTTTAAGTTAAATTGAAATGGCGTAACATGTATAAATACCAACAATTGAAAAGCTTTTGGTTTTCAATAATTTTCGTTAATTTGTTCATTTATTTATTGATGTTTAAGGTAACATATTTATGCACAATGGCTAATCATGACCGTGACAGCTTTACGGGTGGAGGAGGCCGGAGTACCCGGAGAGAACCACCAAGCAACGACGAGCAGCTGCCAGCTCCCCAACATCGTAACTCTGCACTGCAGCACAGGCAGAATTAGATTGGTTGAAGACATGCGCACCATCGACGTGCAGTACGCCTTAGTACACGGCGTCATCGTGCCCCCACGCGGGCAATGGAGATTAAGTGTCTTGCCCAAGGACACAACGCGGTTGCCGCAGGTGGGATTCGAACCGAGGACCTCTCGGCTTGCACCTCTACCAACTGAGCCACCGCGCTCCCAATTTTCGTTAAAGAATCTATCAAATGGACATTTAATTTTAAAATAAAAGATGTAACAGTTATAAATGCAAACAGTTGAAAAGCTGTTGGTAATAATAACACTTTGGCCGGCCGCTGATTTTTCGTGGTTCTCGGGGCGAAAAGGCATTGGCTATCCCTGTGCTTCTAACTGCCTCCCTATTCCCTAGGGCTGTCACGATTAATCGATTGTCGATCGGTCACACCGAAATCGATTAGTATTTTTCGTTGTCGACGAATCGCTAAATTTTACCCCGCTTTAGATGTTTAATAA
Organism: Pictodentalium vernedei; assembly: GCA_031216915.1. Classification (NCBI taxonomy): domain Eukaryota; kingdom Metazoa; phylum Mollusca; class Scaphopoda; order Dentaliida; family Dentaliidae; genus Pictodentalium; species Pictodentalium vernedei. The sequence continues at coordinate 64,844,392 of CM062296.1, forward strand.
TTAAAAAAAAAGATTGGATGAAAAAACTTTTGTTGCTAGAGGTAAAAGTTCAAGAACGTCGACGTTAAACCCCAAGAAGCCGTTAGAAGCATTTGTATTTCAGGTACATCAAAGCTTTGAAGTTCTGAACTTTTGAACTGTCAATGTAATAATCAAGACAGTTCGGTAGTTGCGAACTTGCAAAGTTCGCAACTGACGACCGGTCTTGATTATTACACTGACGGTTCAACAGTTCAGAACATCACAGCTGTGAATATGCCAAAAAAGGATCGTCTTCGTTGTTTACTTGAGGTTTGGTCAGCTAACTTGAACTTCATTTTCAACGACTTTAAAGAGAAGGAGGGTGGGGGTCATCTAGGTTCGATTAATCGATTTTTATCGATTAACTGCGACGATTAATTGATTACTAAATTAAAAAATCGTGACAGCCTTGCTATCCCCAAGCTCTTCTATCCTCCCAACACTCGTAGACGAACTGCTTTATGGCGTCTCTTGCCCCATTCTTCCCAATCTCTCAGATTAGCATATTAACCCTCTCCTTTGAGTGACTCACTGACCACATTCTCCCATCCCACTTCCCCATTATCCTCCCAGTGAATATTATTCTTTTAGACTGGTACTTTGGGCATTCTAGAAGAAAGTGTCCCAGGGTCTCCACCACGTCTAAATTACACATCTGACACAATTTTTCCCAGTTTTTCCCAATTTGTCCCCTCAGCTACAGGGACCGCGACCTCAGCTTGAACAAAAGTGACCCAGAGGCGCCATTAAGGTTCTCTTCAAAACCAGGCTTCTCTTTCTCACACAGGCCACCCAAAGACCTCTTTAATTTGACCCCCTCTCGTCAATTGAGGTTGCCACCTTCCATGACCTTTTCTCTGACGATTTTCTTTTACCCTGGGTTGCCCCTACGTCTTAGTCCGAGATCTCCAATGAGTAGTTCTCTATTAGCTCCCTCACTTGGACCATCTATCTTGTCTTGATATTTGAGCTGAAAATACTCTTGAACACTATTTTACACCAACGGCTGTTGGGGAGATTTACCAAATAATTAAGATAATCCTTTTTTCTTCTATAATCCTTTTTTCTTCTATTCGACTTCATATCAGCAAATGGAATCGGGCTGTCGAACAGATATCTAATAGCTTAACACTACAACTTAACATACATACTGAAGCTGGTGTCAGCTGTGCGGTCAATCGATATGGCGGGTAACATAACTTTAGACGAGGTCCAGACTGACTTGGAATACGACTTCATAACCAAATATAACAATGCATCCCCCTCTATCGACGAGGGTGACGATTCTCCGTTCCATAATCATAAAGTCGAATGTAAGTATTATCAGCCTGAAAATTTTCGATCGACTACCAATGATATAACCCAATCTTTCTCGCCTTTTCATATAAACTGCCAAAGTATTAACGCCCACTGGGAATCTTTACATGATCTTCTATTCAACTTACAAGGAACCGAAAATAAGTTTGACATTATTGGCCTAACAGAAATCTTTAATGTCCCTTCAAATATATCATACTGCCTCGATGGCTACCATAATCTCATAAAAAACAACAGCCCCGACGGTGATGACGGTAGAGGAGGAGTTGGGTTTTTTATCAAAGATAACATTGATATTAAAATTCGTCATGACCTGTCGACTTTCATCCCTCATATCATAGAATCTCTATTTATCGAAGTCATTGTCAATAAATCGCGGAGAGTCATTGGGGTAATTTACAGACCAAACACACCACCAAAAGCGGATATTGATATCTTCCTAAACAAACTAAACGAAATAACTGACAAATTAAATCAAGAAACTGTATCTTCCTACATAATGGGTGACATTAATATTGACCTCCTTAAATATGATTCCCACGCCAAAACAGATAGTTATATCAACCTAATGTTCAGCCAAGGATTCTTACCTGTCATTACTAAACCCACCCGCTTAACCACACATTCAGCCACACTCATTGACCACATATTTTCCAACAATATTCTATCTACCTCAATATCTGGTATAATAATAACGGATGTCTCTGATCACTTTGGTACTTTTCATGTTGAAACCGTGCCCCCCAAAACAAAGAAAGAGTCATATTCATGGGTTCGTAAGGTAAATGCTGAAACTATGGCAAACTTCAAATTACTTCTATCACAATGTGATTTTTCATCAGTTATGGGCTCAGATAACCCAAACACGGCTTATAACAATTTTTTACATATATATCTAGGATTATTTGATGCGGCTTTCCCCCGAATACGCGTCTCTATTCATCAAAAATCTATAAAGAGGCAACCCTGGATGACAAGAGGCTTGGTAGTCTCATCTAATAACAAAAGCAAATTCTATAATAAAAAGTTAAAAAGCCCAACTGAACTCAATATAAAAAACTACAAAAACTACTGTAAAATATTTAATAAAGTAAAAAAGCAATGCAAAGCAACTTATTTTAAAAGTATTCTAAACGAACATAAATATAACATGCGTAAAACATGGCAAATACTAAATAGAGCCATCAAAAAGTCCGACGGAACAACCAACTTACCTCAGTTTTTTATTCACAATGATAAAGAAATTAATGACCCAACAGAGATAGCTAGAGAACTCAATGTTTACTTTGCAAATATAGGTAAACAAACGAGTGATAAAATACCGGGCACCAATAAGTCGTTTCACGACTTCATGGAGACGAATTCTCCTAATAATTTTTACATAAGTCCAACATGTGACTTTGAAGTTATGAATATTGTAAAATCCCTAAAGTCAAAAGGAAGTAAAGATTGTGATGATATTAGTTCAAATCTACTAAAACAAACTATTGATCCTGTAGTTAATCCATTAACGCACATCCTCAATTGCTCGTTTGCATGTGGTACTGTTCCAGACAAAATGAAAATTGCAAAAGTTATTCCTATATTTAAAGCAGGCGACCAACATAACTTTACAAATTACAGACCCATTAGCATACTTCCTACATTCTCAAAAGTGTTAGAAAAACTTATGTCTGTAAGACTCTTAAAATACTTAAATCGTTTTAGTATCCTACATCCAAATCAGTACGGTTTCAGGAAAAATCATAGTACGGTGCATCCTGTCTTGCAGTTGTTGAAAACTATATCTGAAGAAAATAACAAAATAAGTAAAAACAGCACACTCGCGCTATTTTTGGACCTTTCAAAAGCGTTCGATACAATAGACCATGACATTTTAATAATAAAAGCTATTTATCAGATAGACTACAGTATGTCGCATTTGGCGACTATACATCTGACAGCACAAAAATATCACATGGAGTTCCACAAGGCTCGATACTCGGCCCAACACTGTTCCTAATATATGTCAATGACATCTAACAAGCTTCATGTTTAAACCTCTTATCTTTTGCTGACGACACCACGGGGCATTCGTCGGGTCCAGACCCAAATCAATTAGTTCAACTCATAAACAAAGAGCTTGAAAAAATATTTGAATGGTGTTGCGCGAATCGACTTGTATTAAATGCAACAAAAACCAAATACATTTTAATCAACCCCTCCGCCAAAAAAACAACAACAATTCGGGATAATATTTTAATAAATGGCCAAATCATAAGTAGAGTAGGTTCAAATAATACAGAAAAATCTCTTAAATTCTTAGGAATACATATTGATGATAGTTTGTCTTACAAACACCATATATCTCAACTCTCTTCGAAGATTGCACGGGCAAATTTCGCACTGAATAGAGTGAAGACCACGCTTCCCCGTGAAGCTCTGAAAACACTTTATTATGCTCTGATACACACACATTTAGTGTATGGGATAAATGTATGGGGAAATGCTAGAACGATTAAAAAGATACTGCTCCTCCAGAAACGCTCCATCCGCATAATAAACAATAAGAAATATAATGCACACACTGATCCTCTTTTTCGGGAGAATAAGATTCTTAAAGTAAACGACCTCTTTAAACTTCACGCTTGCCTGTTTGTGTTTGACTGGTATCATGAAAACTTGCCAATATCCTTCAGATATTATTTCCACCCTGTAGTCAACACTACGGGTAGAGCTAGCAGAAGGAGAGATGGCCTCCAAATTGATAGAACAAGGACAAAGTCTCTTGAATACTTCCCAACACACATTTACCCCAGACTCTGGAACGATTTAGACTCTGAGCTACGTAACATAAACAACAGAAACAGTTTTAAAAAACAACTAACTACAAAATTGTTGTCCCAATACGCCGATAACATTGACTGTAATAATCCATACTGTACTGACTGTGCCATTTAATATTAGGTAGAATATTGTCCTACCCTTATTGATAACATTGACTGTAATAATCCATACCATACTGTCTGTGCCATTTAACATTTAACATTAGGTAGAATATTGTCCTACCCTTATTGAGGACTCCACATTTTGCGTTGAGCTGTAAAGTGCTGGAGCGGCGCGTGGTTTTGGACTTACCAGCGAGGGCGTAGTAGTGCTTATAGACCCATCTTTGTAGGTTATGTATATGTCTGGACAAATTCTCGTCTCTTAACTCACTCGTGTTGGGTACACCAGCCCCCATCGTCCTAGACCAAGAATAGATAAACGGTGTTAGACAGTCCGATTCCAATGCTGCATGATGAAATTTGCCGGAGACGACAGGTAGACAGCCAATCTGGCTATGCCGTCTCCCTGCGGTGTACAGGTATATTTGATAATGTTTGTTATATATATATTACTTATGTATATTTTTGTTGTATACTGCTAAATAAAGATTCATTCATTCATTCATTCATTTAAGATAACCGAGTTTCAATAAGTCTATCCTGTCCTTGATCCTCATCCACCCAAGCTCAGTCCTGATTGCTTCTAGTGTTGTGGCATTACTCAACCTCGTTATCCATCGGCCAGCACCGTTCTGCGGGGTTTCCAAGCTATTTACAGCCGTTTGGTTTAGGGGTACCACTTCCGTATCATAAGTTATACTTGGCAGATCCACCATTTCCCAAATGGTTTTCCCCACGAAAACCTTATTGAAACTGTTTCTCCCTATAAGTTTCATTTGGATAAAGCTTTGCCTCCCCTTCATAATCAATTTATGTGCGTGGTTTCGATATATGCCTTTTCCTGTGATGTTTATATTTACCCCAGATACTCGTAGTTACCTGTCTGTCCTATAGTAAGAAGTTTGCCGCTACCTTCCGGGAAAACTCCCCCAATTACAACCTTCGAGTAGGGTCCACTGTACGGCTCACGGGTATAACTTTGCTTTTGTTCTGTTTGAGTCTCCATTTGTTCCCATATTTCCCAACAATTCCCAGCACTTCCGCTAGCACCCTCCCCCTCCCCCCTTCGCTTTCTGCCACTAGCAAAAAATAGCCCTGGGATTTTCAAGTCCCCAACTGCTACCCCCTCATCGCGACGGTCTTCAATAAATTTCATTAACCCTTTACCCAACGAATCACCCGCAACCGCCCGCGTAATATGCAAATAATTCAGCAGTTGAAAAAATATTTTTCAAAAAATTTCAACAAAACCATATCATGTGACCCCTCGTTGGAACGAGCTCGTCGAGCTCGTTCCAACGAGTTTTCACATGATATGGTTTTGTTGAAATTTTTTGAAAAATTTAAAAAAATGATATTTAAAATAATAAATTTTCTAATTGTATGCGTTGGGTAAAGGGTTAAAGAATCTATAATTAATTTCAAAGTACTTAAATTTATTAACAATTATTAGTCTGTGTGAAACACACAGACTATTGTTTTTGTACGGTTTCCTTTTCTTTTCTTTCCTTTTTCTTCTTCTTCTTCTTCTTCTTCTTCTTCTTCTTCTTCTTCTTCTTCTTCTTCTTCTTCTTCTTCTTCAGTGTCTTCTTCTTCTTCTTCTTCTTCTTCTTCTTCTTCATCTTCTTCTTCTCAGGTTTTCTGTCTTCTGCTCACTTCTTTGTCCGCACGATAACTCGACAATGAATTGTCCTATCTCGCATGTTTTTGGCAAACTGACAGAGAGTAGTGATACAGTCACGAATTCTCGGACACCTATGTTTTTCAGATTCCTGTGGCACCAGGGGTGTCCGAAGGGGTGTTTTGAAAGTGTGTCACGCCCATATCTCAGGCGTGGTATGACCTATGAACCTGGGACCAACGCCAAATAAATTCATTTTTCAGAATTGCTAGAAATCACATCTTTGGACCCCCTAGGGCATTTCCTTCATCGGACCCTTTGAATGCTGTACACATATATGCCTTTTCTGATTTCTTCGAAAAAATTATCTGATTCCTGAATGAATATCTTTAAATACTGTCAAGGAAAACCTATTTCTACTCTCTTTTAAACTATTTTATCCCCGAAAATAAGCATGGTCTCGCGTAAATTTACCGAGTAGGCAAAAGTTTTCTCTTCACCGCAGTGTCCTTGAAAAGTTTTACTTTGTCTTTATCGGGCCTCTTCTTGAATATGGTAGCACCATCTAGGATAATTGCACGGTGAGTAATACAATAGACCTGGAAAAAGTACAGTTCGCTTCAGCAAGGATAGTGACTGGCGCAACCATGAGTGCTAGGACTTCCGCGCTGTACAACGATGCCCGCTGGGACTCATTTGGGGAAAGACGTTGAAAACATACGCTGAAACAATTCTTTCGAATGTTTCACCTTACGACGGCCCCATATACTGCTAATAATGTACCTCCAACAGTTTCTGCCACCAGCCGATGTTTCAATCTCCGAGGTCCCTTCTGCAACAGCTAACTGTACCGGTCTTCATTTCTACCGAGAACTACAAGCCTATGGAACGGCATACCGTTATCAATCAGAGAAAATTCATCAGTGAGTAATTTCGCAAGTTTTCTTAACAGGGGCAATCTGCGATCCGCGTCTCTTTATGGCCATGCAAAATCACGAATAGGACAAATCTATCACTGCAGATTGCGGCTGTGTTGCAGTAATCTTAGCATCCATTTATTCAATAACCACCTGTTGCCATCGCCCCCGTGTCAGTGTGGAGTACTCGAGACAAGCGAATACTTTCTTTTGTTCTGTCCTGTCTTTGAAGAGGTACGCAGGTCAACAATAAAATCACTTCCATTCGCACCAGATGTGACAACACACCTATTTGGCTCCGAATTCCTTACCAGTTATGAACATTTGTCTGTATTTGAAATGGTGCAGGACTTTATCCTACCTAGTACACGCTTCCAGTAACTGCGACCCTACCGCCCCTCACCTTATAGTTTAACCTTTAAGTCCTCAGATTAATTTTAAAGTATTTATGGCCTTTTTCTGCTTACATAGTTATTGATGATTTGGCAGTGGTTCTACATCACTGCTGGCTGCCTATAGAGGCAGCCAGCAGTGATGTAGAACCACTGCCAGGGAAAATTCAGTCTACACACAAGAGTAATAACAAAGATTACACAAGGGAGAACCTGCTTCAATGCAATATAAAAGTGGCGGTTTGGGGCTATATGGGGGCTTAAGGGTTAAAATGGATGGAATCTGGACCTAGTCGCCCACTGGGTGACCTCTCAGTACAACATCTCTTTCAAGTGAGCTCCTATTGTGTTATCCAACTATCTCGTCTGTTATTTATTTATTTATTTATTGTTGTTTAAGGTCACATATTTACGCACAATGGCTAATCATGACCGTGACAGTATTACGGGTGGAGGAAGCCGGAGTACCCGGATAGAACCACCGAGCAACGACGAGCAGCTGCCAGCTCCCCAACATCGTAACTCCGCACTGCAGCACAGGCAGGGTTAGATTGGTTGAAGACATGCGTACCATCGACGTGCAGTACGCCTTATTACACGGCATCATCGTGCCCCCACATGGGCAATGGGGGTGAAGTGTCTTGCCCAAGGACACAACGCGGTTGCCGCAGGTGGGATTCGAACCGAGGACCTCTCAGCTTGCTGCCAGCACTTCTACCTACTGAGCCATCGCGCCCCATCTCTTCTGTTAATGGACTATCAAGCTATCCTGATGATCGGTGGAGTAGGATTTGCTTGTCTGCCCTACGTGAGTTTTTAGTGAAAACATACATCAAATGAAATGCCTGCGGGGTGAGGGCCTGGCTCATTATTAGCTTCTCACATTGTTGGGGTTTCTCGTTGGGAGGGGGGGGGGGTGGGGTCCGGGATATTGTTGCTGCGCTGAGTGCCGCGAGGGCGAACAATGTTTTGTATATTATTGAACAATACACTGCATGCCAACGAATAATGCGTCTTCCACTTACGAGACATTGTTTGTTTCCCGGCGGTGCATGGTGCTGGCGGCGGTCCTCCGGAGCCGTGTTCCGTCCTGGAATGAAAAACGTTAACAATGCTCGCTACTTCTTCCCCCTCCTCGTTGTCCATTAGAATATTTTTCTCTCATACTAGCGTTAGGCTGCGATCTCCAAGTGAGTCAGTTCTCAAACTGTTGTCGATCAATGTTGATGTCTTGTGCATTCAAGTTGGCCCTTTTCAAATCTCATCCTTCTCCTTCACTCGTTCTCTCGTTCTACTTTCTTCATTTGTGTTTAAACAATATCCAAGCAACCCACCCGTTCTATCTGTCTAATTGAAATTGTGTAATCTTACAGACTTGGGAGATGGTTCACATAAGCGTTCAGCTTTCTTCCGAATCCCCTACTACAACAAGTTAGTTTGATATGTTATGTATTAATTGTATTCACTGAAATTTATGTACAAAACATTCAATCCGTTTACACTTGTTTGCATGTATACAGTTAACTTGTCTTTTTTAAATAAATATTGTTTAATCCTTTACCCAACGAATCGCCCGCACCCTCCCGCGTAATATGCAAATTCAGCAGCTGAAAAAATATTATTTTTCGAAAACTTTCTACAAAACCATATCATGTGACCCCTCTTTGGAACGAGTTCGTCGAGCACGTTCCATTGAGGGGTCACATGATATTGTTTTGTTGACATTTTTTGAAAAAATAAAAAAAAGGATATTTAAAATAATAAATCCTGATATCGTCTGCATTGGTAAAGGGTTAAACTAAATCTTTATAACATACTCCGTAGAAACATTTCTCCCCAGTAATTAACCCATTGGTATGTCATCAGTGTGAACGAAATACTTCTCAGGAAACTATAACCGTTATGGAAACAGTAACCTCTATGGATCCTGAACATCCTCCGCTCCATCCCCAGAAGTGGTCACCCACTTCAAGGGAGGCGAGCGTTGGTCCTGATTCCCGCCTCTGCCCCTTTTTGTAAGCATCTGTAGAGCGCATTTTTGACCCAGCCAAATAGGTTGCAATACAGGCCTGCCCCCGCCCGAACCAGGGAAGGTCGGGTCTTTCTTTGGGTGGTCACCGAAAGGGGCCGTTGTTTTCCTCCACGACCAAGCGATGACAAGTGCTATCCTGAAAACCAACACAGCTTCAACTACCACGAACCGTCAGAGGCAGACTATACTTGCCAATGATGGCCCTCCACCCCATCGGACTACACGTATAAGCGGCAGACTCTACTTGCCCAAAAATCACGATCAAAGTACCCCCGGGGAGAGGTAGCACCTTTGTGAGAGGGCCCCCTCTCACTCTCGTCCTCACCCGAGGGCTTAATCAACGACAGTCAAAAAGACAACCCAACAACCTCATCTGACCATCTCACCAGAGACACCTGCCGAGTACCCGATCCTTTTTCCACCTTCGCCACGCCCAGACATGCAGCTTCCAAATCTTCAACTGTTAAAGATAGTCGAAAGGGGCTTGCCCCACAGCGTCGCTGCGTGCCTTCATTCAGCCTTTCCCATTTTTGCCTGTGCAACTTTTGCCGATGCAAAATGTCGGCACCATACATCTAGATCCGGTAAATGGTGTACGTACTGCATATATAGTATGCTATGGTATGTATAGTGATATATTTAAAAAACTGTGCAACAGGTATATATTATGGGTAAGTGGTGGAAAGATGATGGTGGAGTTGGGTTTTCTTGAAAGATTTTTTTCGCGAAACGGTTGACATTACTATTGGCGTCGTGACGTCATGATGCGCACGCGACGCCACTAGCTGCACCGGCAAAAATCCGGGTAATAAGGACGATTCATACGTGCTATACTACTCATAGAACAAGAATTCTGTGACTTGATATGCTAACTTTTTACCCAACATAACGACCAAAACCGGCCAGAGCTATTCTCAAAAATCGCCATTTAATTTTCATTATTTTTCATTTTTTTCTCAAAAACATAGGTTATGTATGACCTCTCGTTGGAACGAGCTCGTCGAGCTCGTTCCAAAGAGGGGTCATAATCTATGTTTTTGAGACAAACAAATAGTTATTCAAGAATTTTTTTTGCAAGTGTCCTCTGCTTCTCATGTTAGGTAAACGGTTAACAACAAAGCAGAGTGTCGGAACAAACGGTTTCGCGGGAAATTATTTTCTTAATTAATTACCTGGATCGGGGGCGCAATGGCTCAGTGGTAGACTGTTGGACTTCTATGCTGGGGTTCCGAGTTCGATCCCCGTCCTGGGTGACCCGCATTGTGCCCTTGGCCAAGGCTCTTTATCCCGGTTGCCTCAATGGGTGCACGATGACGTTGTGTACCGAGGCGTACTGCACATCGATGGTGCACATGTCTTCAACCGCCGTAACCCCGCTTGAGCGGAGCTTGAACCGAGTTAGAATGTTAAGGAGCTGACAGTTGCTCGTCAATGTTCGGTGGTTCTCTCTGGGTACTCCGGCTTCCTCCACCCGTAAAACTGTAATGGTCACGATTAGCCATTGTGTATAAGTATGTGACCTTAAACACCAATAAATAAATAATAAATAATTACCCGGATTAACGAACCTGGACTACTGGATGGAGGGCGTTGGCAATTAAACCAAGATTGTAGACCATCAATTCAGTCCTATCTTACATACCGTTGCGCTCGAAACACTATCTCACCAGTCATACATTTGAACACAGCGCATTCAGTGCAGTGAGCTTTTTATTAGGATTTAACTACTCATTAACAGCCAGGGTCATATCATGCCAGTGACAGTTTTATGGGTGGAGGAAGCCTGAGTACCCGGAGAGAACCGCCGAGCAACGACGAGCAGCTGTCAGCTCTCCAACATCGTAACTCTGAACTCTGCATCGCGGCACAGGCATGGCTACATTGGTTGAAGTCATGCGCACCATCGACGTGCAGTACGCCTCAGTACACAGCGTCATCGTGCCCCCATGCAGGCAATCGGGGTGAAGTGTCTTGCCCAAGGACACAACGCAGTTGCCGCAGGTGGGATTCGAACCGAGGACCTCTCGGCTTGCAGCCTGCACCCCTACCAACTGAGCCACCACGCCCCCTGTTGCTTTCATTCTTAATCCTACGAGTAGAATAAATTTTTTACTTGAAAACACTATATGTTTATTTTGTTTATCCTTTAAATCATTTACAGGGCAGTCACAGAGAAATCATGCTGTTAAAAAATGGGCTTAGGCTACACAAAGTAGATCTTCTGTTTCTCAGGCCATTATTTGTGAAATTGTATGCGGGCGAGCAGTTTTTTATTTTATTTTTTATTTCAGTAATTACTTTTTTGCCATCAAAAGTTCATGTTCTTGATTCAAGTTTTAGGCCTCATAATCTACAGAATAGCATGGGTGGTGGTGTATTTCATCCCTTGAGTGCAAGTAGGCTTTGCAATGCTAAAGCATTGCAAAGCCTTCTTGCACTCAAGGGGCAAATTCATCAATTTTTTTAACTTGGGTAAAATATCAGATATAAACCATTTAGGCAAACGGGGTAAAGTATGCAGTGAAATTAACTGTCAGCAAAACAATGCAAGTAAAATACGATTAAAATCCCATATAATACGGTCAGTGTGAAAATTCTGACTCTTCGACAACTCTTTTGAATGTATTTTTTTCAAATGCTTCTAAACAATTCAAGAAAACGACAACGTGTGGTTACTCTGAAGCAAGCTCAGGTTTTTCAAAGATTGAAAAACCTGGACAGAATCACTAAAACTTCCCCAGAATCAGTCACGTGGCAGTGTTATTGTTTCTATTTTTTTCACAGACTCCAAAGTTTCCTCTTCTCCAAGTTCAGCAATCCGAACGTCTCATCTTCTCCACTGCGGAATCCGTGTCATTCGGATAGATCAACAATCTCTTCTCTCACTTCGACGGATCTCTGCGTTCGGCTCTTAGTTTGTGGTAAATTAACTGATACAGCTCTCTTTCTTCTCTCCATCTACCTTTGGATTACCTGTTGCCATCATTAATCCTTTACCTGACATGCAAAGCAGACGACACTTGCAAAAAAAATTCTTGAATAACTATTTTTTTTTGTTTTGTGTCTCAAAAACAAAGGTTATGGCCCCTCATTGGAACGGGCACGACGAGCTCGTTCTAACGAGGGGTCAGAACCCTTGTTTTTGAGACAAAATATGAAAAAATAATGAAATTTAATTGGCTGATTTTGAGAATACCGCTGTCCGGTTCAGGCAGTTACATTGGATAAAATGTTAATTCCTCTCCATACAATGTACAAGATATAACAAAGAAGGGCAGCATTATAAGAATAAATAAATAAATAAATAAATAAATAAATAAATAAATAAATAAATAAATAAATACTCTTTTATTTTTCCATGGGAGATTCATCAGAATGCTTTAGAGTGTTTGGCAGATTGTTGCTTCAATTTGTGAAATATTTAGCATGTCCTTCTTGACTTCCCTGTTATTTTCTGTCGACAATTTGAATGCATCTGGTTATCGTGTCGTCAGTTAAACTATTGTAATCAGCCACCAAGTCTATAAAGTCCACACGCGCCTGTAAGCTTTCAGAGACTGAGTTGTAAAACCCACAGTACAAGTGCAGTGTTGAAGCAGACATACTTCGTTGGGAGGTGACAGGTAGACAGCCAATCTGGCTATGTCTGTCATCTCCCTGCGGTATATGCATTCGGTATTATTATTTTGAAACGATTTCGCTCTTTAGAAATGTTTAATTTGTTGAATGCATATATCATAAAATGAATTATCCGTCTGTCCATCCGTCAGCTCGTCCGTCCGTCCGTCCGTCAGACCGAAACTACCCCTCCATTCACTCTACCATGACCCCTCTCTCCACCCGCCCTTCCACCCATTCACCCTCACCCACATACCCAAAAGCCGCCTACACACCCACCTATTCACCCACCCACCCAAAACCCACCCACCTACCCACCCTAAATCATCCATCCATCCATCCATCCATCCATCCATCCATCCATCCATCCATCCATCCATCCATCCATCCATCCATCCATCCGTCCGTCCATCCATCCATCCATCCATCCATCCATCCATCCATCCATCCATCCATCCATCCATCCATCCATCCACCCACCCATCCATCCATCCATCCCTCCATCCATCCATCCATCCATCCATCCATCCATCCATCCACCCATCCATCCGTCCATCTGGCCATCCGTCCATACACACGTACACACATACATTTATCCATACATTCATCCATCGCTTACATCCCTCCCTCATTCATTCATTCATTCATTCATTCATTCATTCATTCATTCATTCATTCATTCATTCATTCATTCATTCTCTTTGTCTCTCTCGCTCCTATTTCTCTATATCTCTCTCTTCCTCCCTCTCTCTCTCTCCCCCTCTCTCTCTCTTTCTCTCTCTCTCTCTCTTTCTCTCTCTCTCTCTCTCTCCGTATCTTTCGCTCGCAAACTCTCTCCAACCCACCTTGTAATAAAAGTTGCAAAATGTAATAATTATTACAAAATGTAACTACTTGGACAGGAAAAACGTTGCAATATGTAATAGTTATTACAAAATGCAACTACATGGACGGGGAAAACATGGCAAAATATAATAAACTTTTTTTTCAAAGGGGAAATCCGAAACTAATTCATGTTATTACACAACTATTAAAATAAATTTGTGTCTCTATGATTCTACGACTGTGTTCGGGTATGCTATACGCATTTCTACGTGTATTTGAGCGAGTTTCGTGTATGTTTGAAGTTTTATTCCAAAATGCAACTACTTGGACTGGAAAAACGTTGCAAAATGTAATAAAAGTTACAAACTGCGACTACATCGACTGAAAAAAACGTTGCAAAATGTAATAAAATTTTTCAAGCAGCGCAATCAAACTAATTCATTGTATTATACAATTATTAATAGCAAATTGTATCTGAATGTCTTAACCAAATGCTGTCAATGTGTGTTGTTTGTAGAGATGACCACTGGTGATCAGTATAGCGGCGATGACAAGAAAAGGCTAGTGATCGTCTATGGTGATCTCTTGTGATGGCTGGGAGCAAGATAAGGATTAGATGGCTATGAGTACCAGCCGCACTGAAACCTCTCCTCACATCCTCATATGAGGAGATGATCATTGGCGATCGCCATTGACGATCACCAGGGATGCCTAGTGATCGTTTATAGCGATCTCTAGTGATTGTTACTAGCGATCATCAGTGATCATCTCCCTGTATGAGGACGAGAGGGCTGTGAGGGGAGGCCTCATTGAGTCCTCACCCCATAGCCCTCCCATCCATATCTCGCTCCCAACGATCACTAAAGATCACAGACATCCTAACTGATTGGCAATAGCGATATCAAGTATTTGTTGGGGCGAGATGGGGATGTGAGGGCTGTGAGGTGACGCCTCATTGGGGCATCTCCTCACATCCCTCTCATTCTCATAGGGAAGATCAATATTGGTGATCGCCAGTGGCGTTCACTATGGATGCCTAGTGATTGCCGATGTTGCTCTCTAGTGATTGTTGGGGGGGGGGGGGTGAGATGAGGGTGTGAGGGCTATGAGACGAGACCTCATTGAGGCATCATCTCATAGACCTCATTGGTCGCCGAGAAATCAGACGGAGAGCGTCACAGTTGCTGCCCCGTCCAGAAGCCCTAGCCTACTTTACTTGACCTAGTGAGCCGGCGATCCAGAGATCTCGAACCAGTGGCCCGACCTAGCGACACAGTAGCCTCACCCCGGCCCCATCGTTGACACTATCCCAGAAGCCCTCCAACCAATCGCCCGACCGAGAGTGACACAGTCGTACTTCCCTCTGCTCACAACAGTGACGCTATACCAGTAGCCCGCCAACAACTGACCCGACCGAAAGCGACACAGTCACTCGGCGATCCAACCATGGTATGGGATAGCGACAGTCAATTTTTACTGAAGGAAATATCACTACTGACACAAGTTCTGTGTGAAATGGCATAGGGTAAGGCAGGCTTGGCCTGAAGCGACTGTGGTGAAAGGCTATCACTGTGCGGACAGTGTTACGAGGGTATTGCCATAGGCCATGGGCTGCTCAACAGCAAAGGGCGGAGTTGCTGGGCACAAGCAACGTCCAGTCACTCACCTATGTGGACATCGACAGCGGTGAACGTCGTCATGATCTTGCGCGCAACCCATGACGCCACCGACGGCATAGCAACTCTAACCATTTTCCTCTGTCGACTTTCCTGCATCTTCACAAACTTTGTAGTGGACATCCACACCCAGCCTGCGATGCAAATGATGCGAACCTTACAAAGACAGTCGACTAGAGTTTGCAAATGAGCTTATTGAGGTTGTGTCAGCGATAGGAATTTGGAGGGGGGGGGGGTGGACTGGGGTGATGGTGCGGGTGGGGGTCAGGTAGAGGCCGGTATAAAGGGCCCTTTCGGGGAACATAACATACTACTCGTGCAGGATGATATGGACACAAAAATACACCACTTTGCTTTCCTTGGGTTTTATGGATTTCATTATATTACCTTAGTCATGAATCCACAAGAAATCTTTCCAGGCAAGCGTTTTCATGATGAAAATGTTGTTCTGCTTTAGTGGTTTTAGGGCAGGCGCAGGGTCAGGATAATGGGAGGCATTGACACTCCTTTTCATAGGAACTATTCGGCTGCTTATTCGAAAGAATTACAAAGGATAACATAGAATAAAAGTACAACACTTATTATTTATTGGTAATTAGAAAACAGAATATAATTAGTTTCACAAATATAAAAAAGTACAGGTAGAACTGGGTAGAGACTGATTATAAAACAGATGTAGTATTAATGTCCACTTGTGAAATGGTTCGGCAGCACTATTCCAAGTGATAGTGCTAAACATTTTTAGCTCACCTGAGCGAAGCTCAATGGGAGCTTTACTAATCACTTACAGTCCGTCGTCTGTCCATCCGGCGTCCGGCGTTAACTTTACATTATCGACTTCTTCTCACGAACTGCTGGACCAAATTCAACAAAATTTGCTGTGCATGTTCCCTATCATATGTCAATTCAAATTTGTTCAAATCAAGTTGACCCGCCCCTCGGTAGGGTTACGCCCAAAAAGTGCGCTTAAATCTTAAAAATCTTCTTCTCATGAACCAGCAGTAGCAGAGACTTGATATTTGGTGTGCAGCTTCCTTTTGAGGTGTAGACTCAGATTTGTTCAAGAGAAGTTCGAGGAGCTATATTTGCCTTCGTTATGGGCAAAATTTCTATTTTCTAAACCGAGAGGCAGATTTGAACCAAATTTGTATGAGGGCTCATTGGGTCATAAGTACTTAATTTATGCCCATTTTTTCCCCCGTCGCCCCATGGGAATCGCAGGAGCTAAAAATAGAAAAAAATTAAAACGCCCTTATCTCTAACACTACACGGCACTGAGAATTCTTGTTTGGTGTGAAGCTTCCTTTTTGTCAATTTTAAGACAAAAACAATGATTTTGCTTACACTGAAAATTTGGGATCCGGGTGGGACTTAGAAAATGTTGGACCAAAATCCGGAAATCAGTTTTTTGGGTTTTTTTTTTATGCATTTTGGTAAATTTTAAGACAAAAAAAAAAAAAAAGTTACACTGAAAATTTGGGGTCCAGGTGGGACTTGGAAAATTTTGGACCAAAATCCGGAAATCAGTTTTTTTTTTTGTTTTTTATACATTTTGGTCAATTTTAAGACAAAATTTTTTTTTTTTATTACACTGAAAATTTGGGGTCCAGGTGGGACTTAGAAATTTTGGACCAAAAATCGGAATTTAAATTTTGTTTTTTTATGAGTATTGGTCAATTTTAAGAAGAAAAAATTTTGTCTGAAAACATTTTGTTTGGGACTTCGAAAATTTCCGAACAAAAATAAAAAAAAAAATCTGTTTTTTTATGCGTTTATCTCAATTTTGGGACGTAAAAGTGCAGGAACTGAAAATAGAAGGGAAAATCCTATGTATTGTGTGGGCACAATCGCTTCATCTAGTTGGTATATGCTTTTCTTAGGAGGGACATATACCGCTTATTCTAATCAAGTCCCTGGTTTGATATTTAGACTACCATGTCAGGTGAGCGCCCTAAGGCCCCCCCCCCCCCCCCCCGGGGGCCTCTTGTTTAAATGCTTTCTTGTACGGAGAGGAAATCAATGGTGTAATGTCACAACTTCTGAGGTTTGACACACACGATGAAAAGAAAATCTCCTGATTTGTGAGTGCATACCGGAAATAGCCCACGCTTCGCCACTACAAATAGTGTATTTTAGCTCGCGAAAGTCGCTCGCAAAAATTTTTCTCATGCTTCTCGCTGCCACTCGTGTGGTATCCCCTGTATCCACTCGGATATTGTTCTTTGGGTTTTCGAATTTTCGGGGTGATAGAGGGTCTATTCTGAGGCTCCTCACGAGCTTTGTCAGGCCCTATTTCGACTATGCTGCCGTAGTCACACACCCATACTGTGTTAGCCGGACTAAAGCGCACCATGTCAGCAGGGTACGAGCCCCCAACCTGGCTCTATCGGTGCTCAGCACACCCGTATCACTCAAATCAGAAGAATCGGGTCTTGAAACACTCTACGAGCACCCCACTAACCGGAGAAAAACCCTCTCCCCTAAGCGCGAACGATCTCATAAAAGGGTACCAATAGCTTGATAGAACTCCCCCCCCCCCGGGGTAGGGTGTAGGCTGGGAATGGGTGTGCCATGTGCACCTGGGACTTCCCGCCCGGGCTGTAAACTACAATTCACCTTTCTGGTTGTCGCTAGAAGCGTTAAGGTGTCTGACTTACGGCCCAAAGTTATTCATTCTCCTGTCCCCTTGCATACCGGACACGCTAGTGGTATGTTATATAACCAACTTATCCTCACCCACCTCCGGACCTCCGCTCCTCCCGGACCCCGGCACCCCAATGTCCTGTCGCTAACACAACAACTGTATAGGTTCAATGACCAACTCTAGTCGTATGGCTATGTACAGTGCGCACCGCTTGCATCGCTGGTTGGTGTGGATGCTTAATACATGGTGTATGTGAATGAAAAACAAACAGGCATCAAGAGTGGGAAACTGTTAGAGGAGCTATGACGTGGGCGACGTCATGTTGGGCGCACTGTCGTTGTCCGCGGAGCTGAGTTTCAGGACGTTGTTCGGGCCCAGCGAGAGGGCTGTTCCGATTAGTAGCCCCGGTCCTAGATTAGTACGACTATCCTTGGGATGGGATAGCTGCGTTTGCTGGCTCAGTCGACCTGGCTCAGTGATTCAAGACGCTCAATATCAACGGAATTAACGGACAACAGTCAAGTGAGCGACTTTCCTGATGACAACGCCAATTCCCTTCAGCATTCGGCGTGATGTCGAATGGGTGGTCTAGGTCTGGACGCTGCAGCCCGAGTCGCGAGTGGAGGGCGCCTGTGGTTCTCCTCGTTGACTCCAAATGGTGGATGGGTATTGTGGTCTCCTCCCTCTTTTTTCTCCGTCTCATGGGCGGGTGGCTCTTTGTGTCTTGGCGGCCTTCTCGGTTCTCTTGTTCCCGCCTGTCTTGGCTTACGACTTTGCATGGAAAATATATAAGTAATTTAGGATGTAAGTGGAGCTCGTTCCCATATAGACGGCACACGAGTGCCTTCATTGCGCGTAACCACCACCCAACCCCCAACCCACCCCCCCCCCCCCCCCCCCACACAAACAAACAATAATTAATAACACGCTGTTCACCCAATCAGTTCAGCTGTTTCACTCAAAATTTCTTTATTCATTTCAGCGAGTTCAAGCACACTGACTACATTGTCGAACTTGAGACCGAATGGTCAAAAGTTCGAGCCGGGTCCGTGTCAGTCACCCTGTGTTCTTGAGCAAGGCACTTAATCCGGATTGCTTATGTGGGAACACGATGACAAAGTGTGCTAAGACGTATAACACGCCGATGGTGCACACGCCTTCAACCAAAGCTAACACAGGTTAGCGCGTTGGAGAGTCTGACAGTTACTCGCCGCTGTTCGGCAGTTCTATCCCAGCACTCCGGCTTCCTCCACTGACACGATATGATCCTGGATGTTGAAAGTGTCGAAAAAACCCAATAAATAACAGTGCGTCAAAGCCTAGTAAAATCAATACACCTATAGCAAACCACTACACCCTAGGGCTGTCACGGTATTTTAATTTAGGAATCGATTAATCGTCGCAAATAATCGATGATAATCGATTGATCGTACCTAGATGACCCCATCTCCTTCTCTTTGAAGTCGATAAAAATGAAGTTGAAGTCAGTTGACCTACATCAAGTAAACAACGAAGACGATCCTCTTTTAGTTACATTCAAAGCTTTGATGTTCTGAACTTTTGAACCGTCAGTGTAATAATCAAGACCGGTCGGCAGTTGCGAACTTCGCAACTGCCGACCGGTCTTGATTATTACACTGACGGTTCAAAAGTTCAGAACATAAAAGCTTTGATGAATGTACCTGAAAGACAAATGCTTCCAATAGCTTTTTGGGGTTTAACATCGATGTTCTTAACTCTTTACCTTTAGAAACAATAGTCTTTTCAACATATTTTCTTTTAATTATTAAACGTCTAAAACGGGATATAATTTACCGATCATTCGACAACGAAAAATACTAATCGATTTCGCCGTGACCGATCAACAATCGATTAATCGATTAATTATGACAGCCCTACTACACCCACCAGACGTTTACATGTTGGTCCCTGATTTATACACATAAAATCATACAGAGAGAAATTTCTATAAATCGCAGCCCTACGATGTCTGGTGGTGATTTGCTGTTGCGGTTAATCTGGTTCTGATCCGGTCAACTCTGGGATATCTGTGATCTTTAGTGATCGTTGGGAGCGAGATATGGATGTGAGGGCTATGGGGTGTGGACTCAATGAGGCCTCTACTCACAGCCCTCTCATGTTCATACAGGGAGATGATTACTGATGATTGCTAGTAACGATCACTTGAGATCGCCATAATCGATCACTAGGCATCCCTGATGATCGTCAATGGCGATCACCAATCATCATCTCCTCGTATGAGGATGTGAAGGGTGTGAGGTGAGGCCTCAGTGTGGTTAGTACTCATAGCCCTCTAATCCTTATCTCGCTCCCAACGATCACTAGAGATCCAGAAAGACGATCACTTGCCATTTCTTGTCATCGCCACTATACTGGTCACCAGTGGTCATCTCTACAAACAATACACATTGACAGCATTTTGTTAAGACATTAAAATACAATTTGCTATAATAATATCATAATACAATAAATTAGTTTGATTGCTGTTTGAAAATATTTTATTACATTTTGCAACGTTTTTCCAGTCGATGTAGTTGCAGTTTGTAACATTTATTACATTTTGCAACGTTTTTTCCAGTCCATGTTGTTGCATTTTGTAATAATTATTACATTTTGCAACGTTTTTCCAGTCCAAGTACTTGCATTTTGTAATAAAACTTCGGACATATATGAAACTCACTTAAATACACGTAGAAATGCATATAACATACCCGAACACAGTCGTAGAATCATAGAGACACAAATTTATTTTAATAGTTGTATAATAACATGAATTAGATTCGTATTTCCCCTTTGAAAAAAAAGTGCCCCTTTGAAAAAAAAGGTTTATTACATTTTGCAACATTTTTCCCGTCCATGTAGTTGCATTTTGTAATAATTATTACATATTGCAACGTTTTTCCCGTCCAAGTAGTTGCATTTTGTAATAATTATTACATTTTGCAACGTTTTTCCCGTCCAAGTAGTTGCATTTTGTAATAATTATTACATTTTGCAACTTTTATTACAAAGTGGGTTGTAACACTCTCTCCCTCTCTCTCTCTGCAATGCTGTTCCAAAGCACTACACAATGTCTGGTAACTTCAATTTTTCTATTGCGTTCGGCTAATAACTGTGAAAATTTCGATGTTAGCAAACGGGTTGCACCTAGTAACATATCAATCAAAGAGGCAACTCTATGCTGGTGCATGTCGATCGAGATCGCCGTCATATCAACCGAGAATGGAGCCATATCAGCCGAGTCTGATAATGGGCAATTTTGGAAATGAAAATCATATTGAATAAATGAACAGTGTTATCATGTTTACATTTGAAATTCATTGCTATGATGTTACCTTTGGGCAGGTGCAATTGCAGAGTTCAGACCAGAACACGGTAATCCGATCTTTGCACGCTTGCTTTAGCATTTGTACATTTGCATCTATAGGAAACTGTAGCTTTACACAGATATTTTATCGGTTCAATTCAGGTTCAGGCAGCTTCTGGTAATGTCATTAAACCGCATGGTCCTTTCCGCACAAGTAGCGAAGGCTGCCACTATAGGTACAATCATTTAACACTGAATTTCCCATACCCAAATGCTGCCACTATAGGTTCAAAATTAAAAGTGGATTCTCCATAGGTGGGTTGTACCTGTAGTAGCATTTTTGTGTCCATAGTGGTATTTTTGGAGCTAGGAAAACGATTTTAAAATCCTATGTTAATTTTGTACCAAAAGTGGCAGGTCTGGGGTATGGGGAATTCAGTGTTAAATGCTTGTACCTATAGTGGCAGCCATGTGCCATCCCCAAGTTCTGAGTAGGGCTGTCGCGATTATTCGATTAGTCGACTAACCGTCGACTATTGAAGTAGTCGACGTTTTTTTATTTTTAGTCGATCGTCGTTCATTTTCAAGGTGGTACACGTCTACTACACGTCGGGGCTAAATTGCATTGTTTTGTGAGGTGAATGATCAATGAAGGTGAATAACTTTAAATATCTAACCATAGTTAACATTCATATCCGGAAGACTGTACGACTGTCACTGACTGTGTAAGAAAGAACACTCACAGTTACTCGAGAAGAATAGATTCTTCTGAATTTCTCCAGTCTTGTACACACGAATGCACCCATTGGAAAACCCAAAGCGCGGAAGTGACAAAATTATGACGAAAGTCAGAACTTCAGATCACTTCTCAAAGTTCGGAACTTCAGACTAAGATCCAATTTTAACAACTGACGAGGGAATGCATAGATCTCAATGTTCAAAATTTCGAGAAACTTATTGCAGAAAGGAAACATATGCAGGAACGTTCTTTGGTAAATTCATTTTAATTCATCGGCTTCAATCTAGTTCAAACTTGGAACCGCAGTCAGTGATATTATTTTTGGGGTTGGTACGTCCTACAGGACGTACCAACCCCAAAAATTATATTACGGACTGTGGGTCCAAGATTGGACTACATGTACCTTCAGTCGGGACCGATTTGTTGTTCCCACAACCCCACTTCGTCTGAACACACTGGTGCCATTGTCATTTTCAGAGTTTTACGAACGGAAGAATGATTTGCTAAAAAATCATGGGAAGCGACTATTAATCGACTAACCGTCGATTACTGGTCACGATTAGTCGATTACAAAAAATGATAGTCGCGACAGCCCCAGTTCTGAGTAGAAAAGATCAATGACTTGACTACACGTTAACAACCCTGATTGGTTAAAGGCAAAGGACGAACATGTTAGTGGCAGTGGAATGTTTTCAGAAATGGGTTGAGGTGGGGCAAGTTTAAACGAGGGCATTATACGATATCGAAATTCGCACTCGCATAGTGCGCGTGCGAATATCGGTATACCGCAGTTCCCTATGATATCGGCGCACAGATATACAACCCGATTTGCGAGGGCGTTACAAGCTCATGAAAGCCTGCAATTTTACATGTATTCATACACGTGTAAAATCGTTCAAAGGGGAGTAACCCAATACTAATCAACGCATTGTATAGTGTGCAGAATGGGCACCAAATTCAGATTAAATTTGTATCATTGCAGGAGGGCGACTGCAAGTTTATGTGTAGCAGTGTATGTGTGAACATTCGGGATATTTCTGTCTGTCTGTGAGAGCACCATTTGTTTTGTTAAGACACGTGCACTGCTTTATAAAAAATGGGGTACATAACGGCCTCCCTGTCCATCCCTGTAATTTCAATGCATCTGAATACATAAAAAAGCATTTTGTATTATAGGCAATATCTACAAAGAATGGTTGGCATTTGTCAAAAAGTTCCAGCCGCATCCCATTCACAGAAGACTGATTCTTCAGCAGTAGTAAAAGGGACCATTTTATATGTTCAAAATATTTGCGAGTGTGTCAGTTTCCTGGAATGGTTGCTTTGCTAAGCGTTGAAGTAAAGTCTTAACTTCTGTGTGGCATTTCCATTCTCCCAAGAAACTGCGTCACTCTTTGCCATAATGTGCTGTCACCGCCTGAATGAACATGTAGTGCGGGTTGCGATGTTGACTTGTCCGCCCCTAACGTCACACACGGCCGATTTATTCTGTGTAAAATACGCGGCTTTCCTGTTCCAAATGAAACCGAGTGGTCCATTTCACTAAACGTGGTTTTATTCGATCTTCTAATTTCTTTGCAGCACTTCCATTCTCCCCAGAAACTACGTTTCTCTCTGTCATAAATAAGTGATGTGCTACCATCGACTGAATGAGCACGGAATACGAGTTGCGATGTGGACGGTTCCGTGCCCAACGTCGCACTCATTTGGTTTATTCCATGAAAACTACGCGACTTCCCTGTTACAAATCAAACCAAGAAGTCCGTCTCACTGAACATGTTTTTCGATCTTCGAATTAACCCTTTACCTAACCTGAAAAGCAGACGACACTTGCAAAAATAATTCTTGAATAACTAATTTTTTTCATTTTTTGTCTCAAAAACATAGGTTATGACCCCTCGTTGGAACGAGCTCGACGAGTTCGTTCCAACGAGGGGTCATAACCTATGTTTTTGAGACAAAAAATTAAAAAAATACTGAAAATTAATTGGCGATTTTTGAGAATAGCGCTGGCCGGTTTTGGCCGTTAGGTTGGGTAAAGGGTTAACAACTAAATCTGTATCCGCAAATACAAGTCTCCTTGTCGCATCGTTAGTCTCATACTATTGTCTTTGTAGAAATTTTTTTTCTTTTATTTTCTTCTTCTTCTTCTTCTTCTTCTTCTTCTTCTTCTTCTTCTTCTTCTTCTTCTTCTTCATATTGTTGGGATATTAGGGGTGTCCGTAGGGGTGTTTTGAAAATAGGTCACGCTCATACCTCAGGCATGGTATGACGTTCGGATCTGGGGCCAACACCACAGGAGTCGACACTCGATGGAGATTCAAAATATGGGTCAAGGTCAATAAGGTCGTTCCAATGAGGGGTTATAACCTATGTTTTAAAGACAAAAAATGAAAACAATAATGAAAATTAATTGGCGATTTTTGAGAATAGCGCTGGCCGGTTCTGGTCGTTACGTTAAGTAAAGGGTTAAATAATATAATTATCGTTAATAAGGAAAAATAATAAACAGAGTAATCGCTTGACTGGACTGGTTACGTGAAATACTTCATTCGAGGCGAGGGACTATATTGTAAAGCACTCGTGTTTGTACAACGTCCCTCACCTCTCGTGAATTATTTCACGTAACCAGTCCAGTCAAGCGATTACTCTCTGTATAATTTATTTCGGGTACTGTTTTAATTGCCAAACCATTGTTTAATGATACAAAGGAATTCACGTTCTCTTGTATGTCTGAAGTCGGAGGTGTTTTCAGGCTTGTGTTTTTTAGCATTTTAAAATAAGATCTGTGTGACCGTGTGGCATTCTTGTGCATCCGTCATATCGTTATATATGTTTGCACCACAAAGTAACATGGAAACAAGTTTGCGAGTCATTGGTGCAGTAGACATTTGACAATACCCATTGAAGTCGTCCTTGAAGGTAGCATTTTCCTCGTTTCATATTTTGTCTCTTCAAAGTTTTGGCACTTTAGTGAATGACGCGTCAGATGAGTAAAATCTTGCCCTTTTATAGCAGATTTAAGTATGGAGCACATAACCTCGGGACATATAAGGGGCGAATGTTTTCTATTGGATTGCTCTTGGACAATCATTGTAGAAAAATGGTACAAAATAGATTTCTCCAACTTAACATGGTTCACTGGGATGTCAAACCCAAACGCTTCCTAGCAGTCTTCATAAGTTCGTCGTAACCCTTTACCTAACATGCAAAGCAGACGACACGTGTAAAAAAATCTTGAATAACTGTCTTTTTTCATTTTGTGCCTCAAAACATAGGTTATGGCCCCTCACTGAAATGAACGCGACGAGCTCGTTCCAATGAGGTGTGATAACCTATTTTTTTAGACAAAAAATGAAAACAATAATGAAAATTGATTGGCGATTTTTGAGATTAGCGCTGACAGGTTTTGACTATTACGTTGGGTAAAGGGTTAAATCACGCTCTTTATGAATGTATGTCCTATCCTCTAGAGAGTATCCAGTAAAGTACCTAGATTCGCGAATAATCTTTCTGTTGCCATTTGAAATTTTTAATCTAAATAGAGATCTTCAATGAGTCGCAATTTAATACGAAATTTCTGTACCGAGGCCTTTGGGTCATGGTTGTTTCAAATTTTTAAAAGTTCATTGCAATCGTTTCTTGAATGTTCTCAGTTGATAGAAATGTCATCAAATGACCGAGAAAAACGCGAGAATTCTTTGCATTTCCACCCATTCTGCAAGTTACCTCTTTGGAAAAGGAAGGCTGAATCATTCATCCAAATGACAACCCAATGTATATAAGTAATTTTCTCCATTAACCTGAGGGTCATTTACCTTTTCAGTACCCCTCTGATTGATCTAAAATATGTTCATCCGGGAGTTTTGCATCGGGTTATTTTCTAGATGAGTGTTTACAGAGTTAACTCTTTTATCAATTTCAAAAATGGTACACATGCTAACAATATCAAATGTAGTTAAATGGTACACATGCTGTCAGTATCAAATGTAGTTAAAATGGTACACATGCTGTCAATATCAAATGTATCTAAAATGGTACACATGCTGTCAATATCAAATGTATCTAATATGTATTTTCGAGGTCATTAATTTAGCAATTTTGGATAAAAACTAAGAGAAATGTAATTTGTTGGACAAATTACGGGTTTTCCCAACCTTTTAATGTGAAAAGACAAACAGCATACAGCAAAGCAATTTGTTTGAAATTAATCCTTTCGAAAATGATAGAAAAAAGCATCTAAAGTTGACTAATTTGGGTATTTTCAAATGATACTCTTATTCGCACGCTCATTGTAATTGAAGGTTAAATCTGAGATTAAAAAATAAACAATAACTTCCTTCTGCAACCATTGTTGCACTTATCCATACCAAAATAATTGCTACAACAACCTTGCAGTTAGAGCAAATCAGTACAAACATTTGCAACAACCACTAAAATCAATTTTTTGGGACAGTACTATTCTTTAAGTGCCCAAAGCATAGAGTGGGTTAAGCCACAGAGCGTAACATATACAGTGGATTTGATTATTAACCCTTTACCTAACCTGAAAAGCAGACGACACTTGCAAAAAAAATTCTTGAATAACTAATTTTTTTCATTTTTTGTCTCAAAAACATAGGTTATGACCCTCGTTGGAACGAGCTCGACGAGCTCGTTCCAACGAGGGGTCATAACCTATGTTTTTGAGACAAAAAATGAAAATATTTTGAAATTAATTGGCGATTTTTGAGAATAGCGCTGGCCGGTTTTGGCCGTTACGTTGGGTAAAGGGTTAAGCATTTATACATATAGGAAAGCTAAGTGTTTAGAATTAACCCTTTCAAAAATGATAGAAAAAAAAAACCAAACAAACAAAGGCATTACCGAACGGTACTCTTATTTTCGCCCTCATTGTGCTTGAGGGTTAAAACTGAGGTTAAAAAGTAAACAGTAACTTTCTTCTGCAATCACTGTTGCATCTATCCATACAAAATTAATTGTTACAGCTGCCCTCGAATTAGACAAATTTGCCCTTGAAGTTAGTGAATTATGAAGAAAACAATGCTATATTCATTTAATTTTGGGTCCACAGAGGTTAATTTTGAAATATCTGTGTGGTGATTTCGGTGTGTCATATTATGCTCTAATTGTGTGGACATCAAGCGCAGACTGAGTGTTTGAAAAAAGACGTGAAAGATACCTCATTTCACCAGATTTTACGGCATTACATAAGTATTCCAAATTTGGTTGAGATCGTACAGCTTGTTTTTGAGCAGTACAACAGACAAAATTGACGGCGGAAAAAATAGAGGAGGAAAAGTTTGAAAAAGAACAATAACAAAAGGCTTCCGAAAAATAATCATTTGTCTTGGTCACTCATGAGATATTTTTCGGTATCCACTCAAAAACACTAGATACATTCTATTAATAGCTCTTGACATGTCACTGGGCACAATCTGTGTCATCGATAGTAGAGTACAACACTTACAAAAGTCGACAGGAAAGCAGAACGCTTCGAAATTTATATTCCAATTACTGTTTGCATTTTAGATCTTTGACAATGTTTTCCCTTTTCTTTGCATTTTAGGGTGACATAGAATGTTAGAAGCATAATGATGTCTGGAAGCGATTTACACAACGATATTGAAACAATGGATTCTCGAACCAACGACATAGCAAACCAAGCTCACACAAGACAGCCAGGAAAACCATATAAACATGCATGCACTTATGATTCAGTTTCTATCTCGTGGGAAAAACCTAGGCAACGTCAAAAGGATGACTGCTATGAAGTAAAATACAGAAAAACAGAAGATAGACGATGGACCTGGACAGCATGGACAAAGGATGATTCTCAAAGCATCACAGTCAACAAAATGGAACATGGCGCAAAATATGTTTTTAAGGTGCGTGTAGTTGATGAAAATGGAGAGGAAGGACCTTTCAGTGATTCGAGTGATATTATAGTGATCGGAGAAAATGATAATTCACATCGACAGCCAGGAAAGCCAAGGAAGCAGACATGCACTTGTGATTCAGTTTCTATCTTGTGGGAGAAACCCGAGCAACAGTCAATAAATGATATCTACGAGGTAAAATATAAAAAGGTAGAAGATAAAAGGTGGAACGGAACCGCAGTCACTGAAAATGATTCTAGGAGCTTGACAATTAGAAACCTAGAAAGCGGCGCCAAATATGTTGTTAAGGTGCGTGCTATTGGTGAAGATGGAGAGGAAGGTCCCTTTAGTGATTCGAGTGATATCATAGAGATCGTGAAAAATGACCATTTACCCCGACAACCTGGAAAGCCAAGGAAGCAGACATACACTTGTGATTCAGTTTCTATCTTGTGGGAGAAACCCGAGCAACAGTCAATAAATGATATCTACGAGGTAAAATATAAAAAGGTAGAAGATAAAAGGTGGAACGGAACAACAGTCACTGAAAATGATTCTCCGAGCTTGACAATTAGAAACCTAGAAAGCGGCGCCAAATATGTTGTTAAGGTGCGTGCTATTGGTGAAGATGGAGAGGAAGGCCCCTTTAGTGATTCGAGTGATATCATAGAGATCGTGAAAAATGACCATTTACCCCGACAACCGGGAAAGCCAAGGAAGCATACATGCACTTGTGATTCAGTTTCTATCTTGTGGGAGAAACCCGAGCAACAGTCACGTGATGATATCTACGAGGTAAAATTTAAAAGGGTTCAAGATAACAGATGGAACGGGACCGCATTTACTGAAAATGATTCTCCGAGCTTGACAATTAGAAACCTAGAAAGCGGCACCAAATACGTGGTTAAGGTGCGTGCTGTCGGTGAAGATGGGGAGGAAGGTCCCTTTAGTGATTCTAGTGATATCATAGAGATCGCGGAAAATGATAATTCACAGCGACAACCAGGAAAGTCAAGCAAGCAGAAACCCGAGCAACAGTCAATAAATGATACAAGCGGAGTAAATGATGCGAGTGTTATCAGAGCAACCGAAGGAAATGTCATATACAGACAACACAACGAGATGGATTGGAAGATGAGAAGACATGATTCCCTTATCCAAAGAGTTATATCTCGGTCGGATAAGATTCGAGATGGCTGCCCAGTGGTGTACAAACTGCAATTTTCTTTCGATGAAGCATGTTCCAGCACAGAATTTAAAACTAGGAAAGGTGTATTTGGTGAGTATGATCAGCGTATTAAAAAGAGAACAGCTATATTAATACAGAAATAGTTACTCATAATTCAAAGAGAGTAAGAGTATGGATTTCAGGTTACCTGTATTGGTATGGTTGTCAAAGAGCTAAACCCGTTGAAAAAATATTAAGAAGCCCATTTTGTGTTACTCGATACAGGATAATCCTGGGACCAACATTTCCCGGCGCTAAAATCCGCAAGGACGGGGGCGCGGGGGGGGGGGGGGGGGTTACAGATGTCTGTGCGATGTGTTATGCAAGTAGCATAGCTCGTACACGTCAACACATTTCTGGGGGATTTCATGTCCACCTGTATTTGTGGGTGTCACAACTCGTGGTGACTCAAAAGTACGACCCTCGCAATACCACGATAATGAATGTGTTATTGCAACATATGTACCGCGTGTTGTTAGGGCGATACGTGTATCTGCCGCCCATTCAGTATTACAGAGGCCACCGTACTTCCTGTAGTGGCACGCGGGTAGTATCGAGCAACACGATTCTCAACCAAGTAAGGTATTCCAAAGGTCCGTTAGATGGGTGCGGACTTTCTTTCAGTAGAGAAGACCTTCGGGCTTGGAGCAGAATTGAGTTTTGGGGTGTTTTTGTGGGGGGGGGGGGGGGGGAGGGGGTATTTGATTGGGTTTTTTATTTTGGAGGGGGAATGGAGTGGTTAGCGCTTTCTGCCTATTCTTGTTCTCGCCGCACATTTAGTCTGTTAATAGCTATTTCTGGTGCCAACCCCCTGTCTCAGTCAGTAGATTCAGTCAGATCGCTATATTCCCCGACGCTGATATCTGTCTATACGTTTCGTTTATCAAGCTGACACGAGTGTGATCTTTGCCTACCAGCTGTCTGTCCATCACAGCATATGCTAAAACCACCGAGATGTGTTTATGTGATAGGTCACAACGTGCCTTAAAAAACATTACCACATGGGCATATACGAATATTTGCGGGCTTTTGGGGACTGAAGCCTGGTGAGTGGTGTATGGGTATCTGAGGATACGTATGGCATGGTGGTGTGCTATTGGAAGATACGTATTAGACGATAGTGCTGGTAGAAATCTATAGTTTTATTGTATGCGGACATATTGCCGTGAGCCCAGACTTCATTGAGGAATAATCTATAAATTTGTCTTAGTATTGTATGGAACTTTTGGAGTGATGTTCTAGTTTTGGAGGAAAGTTATCGGGGTATTCTGACAATGAAATCTATGGCTTCTTCAATTTTGTCGTGTGTGGGCACGGGAGCCATGAGCGTAGTCCTGAAGGGGGTATAACCCATAATCGCATTTGCGTTTTAGAGGATACTTCTCACATGACGGCGTAGTTAGTATTGGGGATGGCCTGGCAGTCGTTTTCATATGACGATCAAAAGAAGAGGGTGGCGATATTAGAAGTAGCGGTGGAAGACGCCAAGCATATGACTCGCAGGATGTAGAAGCAGTAGTGATCCAACAAGCCAGGATGGTTTCGGCCATTTCGCCGTTGACAGTTTGGACTGAAATGGTACCCTCCAGGGCACCAGTGTTGAAATGCTTAAAACAGCCAGACTTCTTTAAAAATGCAAGAGTCCAAAAACTTACACCGTTTGCCACCCCCAGACAGCTCGGTCGGTCCTAGTTTTTTTAGCCTGTTAGTGAAAGGGTTATCATTGTTTGTTAATTCGGCTCTACCACCTTAGTCTTGTATAAATATAGAATAAACGTATAGTATTATAGAATAAACGTATACTGTTTTCATGTAAAAAAATTATTCTACGAGTAGGATTAGGAATGAAACCGACGAGTCTCTGGCGAGTCTGTTTCATTCTTAATTCTAAAAGTAGAATGATTTTTTTACTTGAAAACACTATAGGTTTATTTTGTTTATCCCAAAAATCTTTTACAGTGCAGTTGCTGCAAAATCGTGCTATAATTCGCTACAAAACACAGCGAGAAGTGAGGAGCACATTGGTCCAATTCGATCGACCAGTAAAATTGGCAAAAAATAAACAAAGCGCATAATACATTTCTGTCTGGAAATAATTCCCTACAAACTTGAGCTAAACTTACAAACATACTTCATTATATGAGCAGTGGGTGGTGTTTTCTACTGGCATTGTGTAATACTTTCAAAAAGATTTAAAGAAATCAACAATCGAACTATTAATTATGCTAGACAAATGTGGTAGATGAAAGAAGTCAAGTCCTTAGCTACTAGGAGAATAAATTCTTTGCGTGTTAAACCTATGGGGGAAATTTATCACCCTACTAGGTGAATAAACCAAAAATTTATCCAAGGCTTTTCTTGTTCAAATAAACGGCCATTTAGCGATAAATGGAAATATCTGCGGTACATTTCCTTTGACAATTGGTTGCCGTTATTTCGTTTCCTGGTGGGTGATCAGAAACGAAAATTCTAAGTTCTTCCAAAACATGATTGTGCTCTTCACAACACACATGTGTGTCAGTCTATCTTTTAGGCCAAGCATGTCACCATGGTCGCACTGTAGCCGGTGCGTTTCACACTCCCATGCTGCTGCCGAAACATGTGAACCAAGCAATCATATATATACATCTAAAAAGTACGACAGCGTAGACACGCCACTGACATTCAGTTATTACTGTATCTTGTAATTACAAGTTATTATCTTGAAATAATTTTAATTTCAAGTAAGCTAACTTGCAATTACAATTTATGATCTTGTAGTTACAAGTTATTAATTTGTAATTACAATAAACTAACTTGTAATTACAATTTAAATACTTGTGATTACGGTTTGGTTAACTTATTACAAGTTAATAACTTGTAAGTACAAAGTAACATCTTATCATGAGGTTTTGTGGGGTACGCTTTGTTGTATTGCACGGTAGTATTGGGTGGACTGTGCGAGTCCATATTTGTCTAAAATTAGACCTTGGCACTACTTATTTATTTTGTGCCTTTTACTATCGTATGATTGCTATGGATAATTTGAAATGCTAGGGTATGCAATATTGTTGATGATACGCAGCTCTTTCGTATGATATTATTATTGATTGTGTGCACCCTTTGTGTCCTTTATGCTTGGGGGCACCTGCTGGCGGTCTAAAGCCATGATACATTTTGGTTGTTTTGGAGTGCATTCTAGTAACGCGGAATAACCCTAACAGCTCCTATCCTATAACCTTTATGAGTGATAGATCCTAGATTATAACCGACTTTGTGACTGACAGGACCAGTCTGGATATTGTGGTTAGGAAACTACTTTGCGTACTGGGAATTGGTGTCAGAAGGTAGTGGTTTGGGGACTACTGAAGACCAAGTGTCTGGGACTTGTATAAGTGGTGTGGGAGCTATTCGGGACAATTGGTGAGAGTAACGGAAAATAGTGTCTCGGGGACTTTTGAGGAGTACGTTGAACTATTGTGGTCTTAAGATAGTTGTTGATGGATGAAACAGATATGTAGTAGTTGCGTGGTTGTTGGTGTAGTGGCGTATTTGTTGGTGTAGTGGCGTGTTTGTTGGCGTAGTGGCGTGTTTGTTGGTGCAGTGGCGTGTTCGTTGGTGTAGTGGCGTGTTCGTTGGTGTAGTGGCGTGTTTGCTGGTGTAGTGGCGTGGTTGTTGGTGTAGTGGCGTGTTTATTGGTGTAGTGGCGTGTTCGCTGGTGTAGTGGCGTGTTCGTTGGTGTAGTGGCGTGTTTGTTGGTGTACTGGCGTGTCTGTTGGTGTAGTGGTGTGTTTGTTGGTGTAGTGGCGTGTTCGTTGGTGTAGTGGCGTGTTTGTTGGTGTAGTGGCGTATTCGTTGGTGTAGTGGCGTGTTTGTTGGTGTAGTGGCGTGTCTGTTGGTGTAGTGGTGTGTTTGTTGGTGTAGGGGCGTGTTTGTTGGTGTAGTGGCGTGTTCGTTGGTGTAGTGGCGTGTTCGTAGGTGCAGTGGCGTGTTTGTTGGTGTAGTGGCCTGTTCGTTGGTGTAGTGGCGTGTTTGTTGGTGTAGTGGCGTGGTTGTTGGTGTAGTGGCGTGTTTATTGGTGTAGTGGCGTGTTTGTTGGTGTACTGGCATGTTCGTTGGTGTACTGGCGTGTTCGTTGGTGTAGTGGCGTGTTTGTTGGTGTAGTGGCGTGTCTGTTGGTGTAGTGGTGTGTTTGTTGGTGTAGTGGCGTGTTCGTTGGTGTAGTGGCGTGTTTGTTGGTGTAGTGGCGTGTTCGTTGGTGTAGTGGCGTGTTTGTTGGTGTAGTGACATGTCTGTTGGTGTAGTGGTGTGTTTGTTGGTGTAGGGGCGTGTTTGTTGGTGTAGTGGCGTGTTCGTTGGTGTAGTGGCGTGTTCGTAGGTGCAGTGGCGTGTTTGTTGGTGTAGTGGCCTGTTCGTTGGTGTAGTGGCGTGTTTGTTGGTGTAGTGGCGTGGTTGTTGGTGTAGTGGCGTGTTTATTGGTGTAGTGGCGTGTTTGTTGGTGTACTGGCGTGTTCGTTGGTGTACTGGCGTGTTCGTTGGTGTAGTGGCGTGTTTGTTGGTGTAGTGGCGTGTCTGTTGGTGTAGTGGTGTGTTTGTTGGTGTAGTGGCGTGTTCGTTGGTGTAGTGGCGTGTTTGTTGGTGTAGTGGCGTGTTCGTTGGTGTAGTGGCGTGTTTGTTGGTGTAGTGACATGTCTGTTGGTGTAGTGGTGTGTTTGTTGGTGTAGGGGCGTGTTTGTTGGTGTAGTGTCGTGTTTTAGCCATTGGCTTAGTAGTTGTAGTTGTTGATGTAGTAGTAGACGTAGGGGGTTACTGTTGATGTTGTTGGTTTCATAGCTGCAGAGCCTCGTATTCCAGTGGCTGGTGTTGGTGTTTTTATTGCTGTAGTTGTGACTGTTGTGTAACTCATTTGGGTAATGTAATATATGTTGTTGTAGGTAGGGCTGTCATGATTAATCGATTAATCGATTGTTGATCGGTCACGGCGAAATCGATTAGTATTTTTCGTTGTCGAATGATCGGTAAATTATATCCCGTTTTAGACGTTTAATAATTAAAAGAAAATATGTTGAAAAAACTATTGTTTCTAAAGGTAAAGAGTTAAGAACATCGATGTTAAACCCCAAGAAGGTATTGGAAGCATTTTTCTTTCAGGTACATTCATCAAAGCTTTTATGTTCTGAACTTTTGAACCGTCAGTGTAATAATCAAGACCGGTCGGCAGTTGCGAAGTTCGCAACTGCCGACCAGTCTTGATTATTACACTGACGGTTCAAAAGTTCAGAACATCAAAGCTTTGAATGTGACTAAAAGAGGATCGTCTTCGTTGTTTACTTGATGTAGGTCAACTGACTTCAACTTCATTTTTATCGACTTCAAAGAGAAGGAGATGCGGGTCATCTAGGTACGATCAATCGATTATCATCGATTATTTGCGACGATTAATCGATTCCTAAATTAAAAAATCGTGACAGCCCTAGTTGTAGGTGTTGTATTGGGTTTAGGTAATGTAGAAGATATAGCGGTTTACGTGGTGCTTGAAGTTGTTGGATTTGTAATTGTGTTTGTTGGTTGTAGTGAAGGCTGGTTTAGTGTTTGTGTTGGTCAAGTTATTGTTGTGGCCAGTGAAGCTCTGGCTGTTGGTGTTGTAGTTTTGTTTATTGTACAAGTAGTTGTGGTCAGTTTTGTAGTGGCTGTGGTTGGTATTATGGAAGTTGTTGAAGTGGTTTGTGTTGTTCTATTTGGTGTCATAATTGCTAGTGAAATGGTTATAATATCCGGTGTTGTAGTGGTCGGTGTTGTAGTTGTAGTAGTTCGTATTGTACTTGGTGTAATCATTGTAGTTGTTGGTGCTATAGTTTATAGTGTGGTAGTTGTAGTCGATGTAGTTGTTGTGATTTGTGTCGAAGTTGTAGTGGCCCATATTGTAGTTAGTTCTGTAGGTATAGTGGTTGTGACAGTTGTTGCGGTGATTGATGCTGTAGTTGTGATTGCTGGTGCGGTACTTTGGAGGTTGATGGTGTTGTCCTGTTTCGGTGGAGTAGGTGTAGTGGATGATATTGTATCAGTATTTGGTGAAGTTGTTGTGGAAGTTGGTGTAGTAAAGGTTGCTTCGGTAGATGTTGTTTAAGAATAATAAGTTCATGTGATTAGAGTAGAAACGATGGATTGAATAATGGTTGGCGTGGTAGTTGTTGGTATAGTTGTTGTAGTGATTGACACCAAAACCTATAGCTACAACTACAACATCAGACATAATAATAATAATAATAATAATAATAATAATAATAATAATAATAATAATAATAATAATAATAATTTAAAGCCTAGAATCCACACACGGTGATCAATGGCTGTACAATAACTGCATGCATACATATACACACATACACGTACATTCTCGTATAGATACATTGATACACGGGCCACTATTAACATTTGTTGGTGTCCAATGCCACATCAGCAACCAAGGCTATATCGTGGCGATAAAAGCGACAGAAACTAAAAGAAAAGGGGCATTGAATTAAAAACAAAATGAAAACAAACTACAACTTTACCAAAACAAGTATGTGAGTGTGACTTGATGAGTAAGGAGGCGATCCTCACTGACTCAGTCACGTTCACACACCTTATAATATCAGTTTATGACCAAACATTAAAAGACCACGGAAGGAAATGTCTTATGTAAAAATAGGTTTTAGTACCAGACTTGAATGATTCAAGTGATGTAGTATTGTTTATGTCGATTGAAAGATAATTCCAAAGCCTTGGGCTAGCACCCGCAAAGGCCCTATCACCGGCACTAGTAAATTTAGATGCGGGCTGAACCAGATTGGGTTGACCTTATGACCTAAGAGACCTCGGTGGTTTGTGGATGGGAAACAGATCGAACAGATGGGGTGGTGCACATCCCGAGACACACTTAAACACCAAAAGGACAGTTTCAAATCGAATTCTTTGTTTAACGGATAGCCAATGTAACTCAGAGAGTTCTGGTGTTATATGGCAGTACTTTTTAGGTCTGGTTATGACCTGTGCAGCACAGTTTTGGATGTGTTGTAGCTTTTCAGGAGTAGATGTTTAAGAGGCAATCAGAAAAGAGTTGTAGTAGTCGAGGCGACTGGTAACAAAGGCGTGGAAAAGCTGTTGTGACGTCTGTGTATCAATGAAGGGTCGAATTTTGCTAATATTTCTAAGATGA
Organism: Pictodentalium vernedei; assembly: GCA_031216915.1. Taxonomy (NCBI): domain Eukaryota; kingdom Metazoa; phylum Mollusca; class Scaphopoda; order Dentaliida; family Dentaliidae; genus Pictodentalium; species Pictodentalium vernedei. The sequence continues at coordinate 64,880,733 of CM062296.1, forward strand.
AAAAATGTACTGCGACAGACATGTTTGATGTGTTCATCAGCGGCCAAATTTTCATCCATGAAATAACCTAAATTTCGAACACAGCTTCTGGGTTTTATCGTAGAACCTCCAATATTGAGGGACAATTTGCATATTTTTAAAAGTTGATAAGGTAGACCTTATATAAATACTTCTGCCTTGTCATCGTTCAATTTAAGAACGTTTTTAATCATCCATGCCTTGATGTCTGAAACACAAAGTTCAATCTTACTGCATGCTTCAGGCTCAAAGGCGTGAGTAAAACTAATATACAGCTGTGTGTCATCTGCGTAAAAAGAAATACAAGGCCATGGCTTTGGGTAATATCATCGAGAGGTAAGACATAGATAGTGTACAGTAGGGGACCCTGCATCGATCCTTGGGGGACGCCTAAACGTAGTGTGACTTTGTCTGGCGACTCGCTGCTAATAAGGACACACTGTGTGCGACCATTAAGGTACAACGAAAACCAAATAAGTGCTCGGTCAGTGAGGCCTTTTCTCACTGACAGTCTTTCAATGAGTATTTTATGATCTATGGTGTCAATAGCGACGCTTAAATGCAACAAAACAAGGTATGGTAGGTTGTGCCTATCTGTGGATAGGAGTATGTCATTTTGGACCCCGAGAACCGTCGTTTCTGTACTGCAATAAGATCGGTATAAAGATTGGTTAACTTCGGCTAGGCCATGGGCTGCCAAATGAGAGTTCAGCTGAGAAGCCACCGCACGCTCAATAATCTTTGATAGGAATGAAAGATTAAAGACCGGTCAGTAGTTTATCAGAATCTTTGGGTCAAGTGGGGTTTTTGAGAAGACGTTTTACTAAAGCATGTTTCATGCGTGTCGAAAGAAAACGCCAGACTCGAGAGAGGCGGCATTGACCAGTATCAAGATCGGTGTAGTTAACTCCGAAAGAGATGCTTTTAACAATCAAGTTTGAAAGATATCTAGCATACATTGCTTAGATGATGCCTTGTATATTAACCTCTGGATATATGTTGTAGCCAAAGGGTTGAATTGGGACAACTGTGTAACAGCTTTAACACAGGTGCATGGAATGTCGGCCCCCTGTCGAAGATCAGATTGCAAGCTTGTATCAAGCGAAGCTCTGATAGTCTCATTTTTTCAGAAAAGGAAGAAGAAAATCTATTCGCCAGGTCTTTGGATGACGAATGTTCTTGGAGTACGGTTGTCTTTTGACGATACAGAAGCACTAGGGAGAATTAACATTAGCTGACAATAAGTGCGAAAAGTATTTCTGTTTCGCGTATTTGACCAGTTTGTTTACAACATTTCACCGGTTGACAAACATCTCTCTGTAAACACATAGTTTCGTCTGCCGCCTCTGACGCTCTAGTTTTCATCGTAGATCTTTTGCGCGCCCAATCTCATCACTGAACCACAGTGAGCAAGGGCGTACGCTAAAAGTTCGCAAACGTCTCAATAACTTCTTGAAGTGAGCCAGTGAGGCTGTATTCAGTGCTGTCAACAATTTGCATCTCGTTAATTTTAGCGACGGGAGACGAAACAATAGCAATCGTGAACTTATCAAGATTAATACTTCTGTATTTACGGTATGTGACTTTCTTCCGGACAGGTGAGAGATGGGGAAGTGCCAAATCGAAGATAATCATGAAAAAAGTCTGAGATTGCAGGACCAACAATTAATACATTTTTAACAAGACCAGCATCGGATTCTCCGGTGATCAGCAGATCTAATGTGTGGCCATCTTTATGGGCAGTGCTCCGAACATGTTGGCATAAATTCATTGAACTGATAAGATCAAGTGGTTTAGAAGAATCACTGGAAATTTGCTTCTCCATATGGAAATTAAAATCACCTCCAATGATAAAATTTCCTGGATGCACAGTAATGCACCCTAGGAAGTCTTGGAATTCGCTAATGAACTGATTGGCTGTAAATTTGTTTTTGGAGCTCTGTGGGGACCGATAAATGACAATGAGGCGAACTGTGTGTGAGTCGATTGTTACAATAATGCATTCAAGTCTGAGATGCCTTACATTTAACTCTCACTGTGTTATTACAGATAACATCCACACCTCTACCTCGCTGTGACCTCCCGGGGGTTGTGCGTAAACATCTTGCCGTTGGCAATAATCTCACCGATAGTCAATGTGTCGTTTGGAGTTAACCATGTTTCAGTTATCATGGATATTGAAATATTGTTATCGTCGATTGTGTCGAGTAACAAGCATTCCCTCGACACAACTCGAGTTCGTTAGATTTTAGTACTCAAACGATTAGTCGACTAGTATTAGTCGACTAGTCGATGTCGACTCTGGGCAAACCAGTAGTCGACTCTCAATTGTGCAGTCGACTAGTCGGAGGAGTTCAAGCTTTTAGGTAAATAGTATCCCTTCTGAGCCACTGTCAGACAGTTTGAACAGCAATATTGGGCAATCAATGTATACATCTATTGCCTTCTAATAGTAGTGACAGTAGTTCGTTTAACTGGTACTAGTAGAGCCTATAGGCATTCTCCCATAAATTGCAACAAGGCAAATTAAATAAGACTATATAATTTCACTCTTAGCATAATTAGAAGCACATTAACAGAATAATGTTCCAGTAAGTTGCTGTATATGAATGCCCAAGTGAAGCCAAATTTGGACCTTCAGCACTCCACCGGAACACCAACACTGTTATAAGGAGACAGGTTATCACCAATGACTAGTCGAAGTCGACTTGAATTTTGGGTTTTGACTAGTCGACTTTGGAATTCACTAGTCGTTTGAGCACTATTAGATTTGGAATCGGTGGTGACTAACTTAATAAGGATAAGATTTTATTCATTTTCATTTCGTCTCTTGCGAAGGATGCCATTAGATTATTATTATTCATCACTAGGTCTGTCATGATTAATCGATTAATCGATTGTTGATCGGTCACGGCGAAATCGATTAGTATTTTTCGTTGTCGAATGATCGGTAGATTATATCCCGTTTTAAACGTTTAACAATTAAAAGAAAATATGTTGAAAAAACTATTGTTTCTAAAGGTAAAGAGTTAAGAACATCGATGTTAAACCCCAAGAAGCTATTGGAAGCATTTGTCTTTCATGTACATTCATCAAAGCTTTGATGTTCTGAACTTTTGAACCGTCAGTGTAGTAATCAAGACCGGTCGGCAGTTGCGAAGTTCACAACTGCCGACCGGTCTTGATTATTACACTGACGGTTCAAAAGTTCAGAACATCAAAGCTTTGAATGTAACTAAAAGAGGATCGTCTTCGTTGTTTACTTGAGGTAGGCCAACTGACTTCAACTTCATTTTTATCGACTTCAAAGAGAAGGAGATGGGGGTCATCGAGGTACGATCAATCGATTATCATCGATTATGTGCGACGATTAATCGATTCCTAAATTAAAAAAATCGTGACAGCCCTATTCATCACATCATCATTGAGGAGAAGAAAAAATTTGTAAGTTTTTAGATCACAGTTCAGGAATGATGGCTTTAATTCGCGCATTTCCGCAGAACTGTACTTGAACCCAGAAAAAATATTTGATTTTGGGTGACGAGTGCAGTGGTCATTCTGTGTGTTGTGCGGAAAGCTTGTCGTTCAGCATCAATGGAAGCGCATACAATGTAACTGTTGTTCGTATTGGAAACAATGAAGTAAGCGTGAGCGATGCTCAGCGTTTCTGTACAGATTGACGGTGAAAAGATATATCAACAGTGCATATAAATCGAAATAAATGTAAACAAAGTTTTTTTTTTCTGATACTCTTGGTAGTACCCCGAACATCATATGTAGAAATAATTCCCGAAAACGAAATAGGAAAATGGAAAAAGCCAATATTTTGATCCACGAGCAAATATGCTGCCTACAGACAGGCGCTGTTAAAAAACAATAACTGCAATACCGACCACAGCTACACCAACAGCTACAAAAACAAGGATAACCTCAACTACTACATCTATTAACACCATTATAAATACAGCACGAAGCTAATTAGAAACGTAATCAACAACCACAACTACACAACTACACCGCTAAACACAGCAACCATTACAAAACTAACCACGGCAGCTTCGTGACCAACAATCTCAATAGCAACCACCACAAATACAGCACCAACTACTTCACCATCGATTACTGTTTTAATTCCTCCATTGTCTCAGCTACTCCCTCAAAGTCCACCAGCCGCCGCTATCTATCTAAATGTCTGGATTATCCCAACCCACCAATACCAGCACCAGCACCCAGTAGTCCTCAAGCTATTGTTGTCATCGAGCATACGGATATTTAATCTTATTTGTTTTACAAGGATTGGCGAACAAGTTATGCAACTTATATTAACGTCTCTCCTTGGCTCAATGGCGTGGGTGGTGGGGTGACCTTAATAGCGGCAACCTCGTGGCCTAGCTCTTCTCGAATACTACGAAGGGACCGTTAGCCTGCACGGAGTGTGTCTCTCTCCGCACATAGGACAGCCATTTTTCATCCCACCCGATAGGGCGGTACGCTGTGACAACATCAACCCCACAATTGATGCTGACAGAGAGTGTTTGGACACCTCGAGAACTTTCCCCGATCGGGGAACGATCACGGGATCTCTGGCATGAGAGACCAGCGCACTTATCCACTCGCCCACCACTCTCTTCTGTCTTCGAGCAACCCCCCCCCCCCCAATAGTCCGAGTAGTCCACAAACCACGTTCCACCTAGTTTTATACTCAATAGTTCACAAATATCCCAATTAGAGAATACTGGTCAGTATGAGTAACCTGGGATTTAGCGTAATAAAGGCTATAATGGAGAATGTAGGGAAGATCTTCGACGATACATATTATGTAGGAAACATAAATGACCTTCTCCCTTGCACCCCAGAACAATCGAATTGTTGGGAGATAGTATATAATGAAAGGCGTTTGACCATCAACCAGTGTCCCAAAGACTAAAGGGACCAAAACGGGCACAAAACCCCCATACTATAACACCACACTAGACAGAAGTAGAACCAACACATCGCGTAGCATTACGTACTACACATAGAACCCCAAAGGTAGTAAAAAAGCCTAACATGAGTACTTAGTACCCAGGCCTAACATTAAACAAACAGAGATAGACACAATTCATCAACATCTCCCGCACTAGACCATCAAGCGTGCGGCACATAACCACGTGACAAGATACCCAGTTGTAATTACAAGTTATCAACACTGCAATTACAAGATTTTAAATTGTCATTACAAGTCAGCTAATTTGAAATTAAAGATTAATAGCTTGTTATAGCACGTTATTAAATTATAATTACAAGTTAGATAACTTGAAATTACAAGTTGACTAAGTAGAAATTACGATACAGTAACTTGTTATTACAAGTTAGCATCTTGTAAATACAAGTTATTATTCCCGAATGAAACAAAATACTGCATTTTGATTGGCTGAGAGGTACGGTGTAACTTGCAATCCACAGTGGCTTTTTTGCACCGAGTTTAACCACGGTGTAAAAACATGAAGAAACACGAGCAAGCTGTATGGCTAAACAAGTACCCATTTTAATTATTAATTCATACCTTCTGCTCGGTTATGTTAGAGCAAAAATAAAAATACAAGAAATTTAATATTTATGTGCAATAAATGTTACAGATATGGATGTCATTGGAACTGGCTCATTGAGCCAGTTCCAATGACATCCATATTTGTCTGGTTTTATTTAAGAAACTTGCAAAGTATAAATTTTCATTCTGTTTTTGCCCACAATGTAGGTTAAAGTATTAAGTACATCAAAATTCTTGGAAATAAATCCGTTATCCTTGTGTTTTTCAAGGTGTATGGGAATTTACACCGGTTTGGGAACTCATACACCCTTCACCTTCGCCTCAGGGTGTATGAGTTCACAAACCCGTGTACATTCCCATACACCTTGGAAAACACAAGGGTAACTAATAGTATCTTGTAATTACAAGTTAGCATCTTGTAATTATATATCAGTATCTTGTAATTTCAAGATAATAAGCGACGGTTAGTGGGAGCTATACGCTGCTTCAAAATGCCAGATTCTAGACATCGTTTTTTACGGTTTGCAAAGGTTTAGTGCTTTTAGTGTTGAAGAGTACTAATTGCCGGGCGAAGTATAAGCAACCACCATTAGAAATTCCTACTAGCATGATCCTGTCATTTAAAATGCCAACTTTGGTTCATTTTTTGGGGGGTAAATATGTAAAATAGATATTTAAAAACGCATTGAAATCTTAACTTTGCTAAAGTAAAAATGATCGGGGAGTGGAAGGTGACATTAAAACTTAAAGTAATTACATGTTATGCGAGGGTTTTCACAAACATTATTTTTTATCGGGTGTTGAATATCCAGGATGCAGTGCTTAACAGGTAGTAACAAAATAATGTTCGTGAAGAAGCTCAGACGTTTATGTTGATTAATAACTGACATAATGCTGGGGCGATGTTTCCAAATAATATTTTGTTAGCGTATTTGGTGCGGTAAACTGTCGTTGTCTATTAATACTCGACCATTTTTTCTAAACAAGCACTTATACTTTTCATATATACGAACTGGACGTAAGCACATAATTTGCAGTAGTTGTTAGCTATGACTATACATGTGTGTGGTTGACGATAACCTGCAAGAGTGACAAAATTCACCCGCTTTCGTGAGCTCGTTTTTAAACCATCTACGCCTGGTTCTTAAAAACAGCCCTTCCCCGTTAGATAGAAGTATGTCGTGATCTACCACTCAGGGTGTAATAAATTATATTCGCCCAGAACATATACATACTAACACATTGATGTTGCATAGCACTGAACGAAAGATTGGCAAAATTATGTAAGGTAACTACGAACAGTGAATTGCACAAATATGTGTCTTCAATGACGTGAAATGCAGAAGTCAGTAAGATCGAAAGCCCCTGTTACTCAGAGACGTGCGAGGAGGAGGGAGGTGTTAGGGGCTTCACCACACAACCCTCCTTTATAGTGGGCTTGTCGTGGAACGCACTAGACCACACACACTCTCCTCGTCCGAAATCAGAGCCATCCCCTCTCTCTGGGGAATCCGGACGCCACCGCTGTTGAAGAATCATTGATATCGGATACCTCATAAAATAATGCAGAAGATATTCAAGACCCATTTTGATTTCTAGACGATCTTGACCGCAGTCTCCGCAGTTTCCAATTGTTTGCCTCTTGATTTTGTAAGAGACGAACTTCGCAAAACATGTGACGTCAGCGACAGTCGAGGCAAAACAAATGTTCCTCCTTTGTAAATGTTATCCAATGAACCAACTACCCCCCCCCCCCCCCCAGTGTCTCTAGAGATGTAAGAACAACGACAGAAATATAGAGAGATAACGCGTTGCGCAAAAAAACGTCACGTCAGTGGTGTCAAATTGTTCGCTCGGTGATGGTCGAAACGAAATCCAGTTCATGTTTCTTTCAGGTCAAAATTACTCTCGGTGCCAAATGGGAGCGCAATAAGTTTTAAGTAGTGAAGTAACAAAACAAAAAACTGTCATCATTTACGCAGATACATTAGCGACGTCAAAACATGACGTACATACGATCGAGACCAAACCCATTCGGCTTTCGGGACGTGCTTACTCCCAAGTGCTAAATTTTAATCCAAAATCTACGAGAAGGACAATGTTGACAAAAGTGTGACGTCACTGAAGTCCAAAAGTGACGTCGGAGATAGTCGATAACCAGTACACGTTAGTCTCAGGGCAAAAGAAGTGTCAAATCGGATGTTTTGCAATACTCCAATGTAAGGTTCCGTCTTGCAAAACCTGTTGATTTCTATGATAAAAATAATAAACTTTTTTGTAGAACAAACCAGTTCGATTTATATTACAAAACTCGTGACCTCAGTTTACGATAAAGTCTGGCGATTTTTAATAAGCCTTTTTTATGACAAACCCTGTCGATATTTATTGCAAAACTCATGATCTCAGTTTCTGACATAATATGGAGATTGTATAACAAGCTATGAGAAAACCTGGCACATTATATTGCAAAAGTTGAGATATGACAAAACCTGTCAGTTATGACAAAATTGGGTGTGATATTACATTGTAGTGAAGGTATAAATGATACCTCTCTCTCTCTCTCCCTCTCTCTCTCTGTCTCTCTCTCTGTCTCTCTCTCTCAGACACGGATTTTTTAAAACTGAATTTGTGTCGATATTTCTACATAAGTACTGAGATATCGCTAGCTTGCGAACGATTCCCCAACTATCAAGTAATTTACAAACTTATATTGCTTAATTTTCTGACAACTTGTGACCACTGAGAGGTGAACAACGTTGCGCCAAAATTAGGAAGAAAATATAACTTATCCTAAGTAAAAATACTCCTCTCTCCTCAAGTGGATATGGACATTATGGACATGTGAATTATGAAAGTGTTGTGTTGGTACATATTTAGTGGAATTTATTTGCCTCTTCAGCGGAATTTAATTTACGTTTCAGGTGAACCTGATTTGACAGCTACGGACAGGAGCATATTGGTTATTGGAGCTACAGGGTCTGGAAAGAGTACCATGGTAGATGCCATGATCAACTATATTCTGGGCGTAACCTGGGAAGAGGATCTCCGCTTTTCATTGATTGATCTTCAGAAGGAGGAAAAAGACAAGGAACACCGCCAGGTAGGTGCCAACAAAAATTCTATCACGAAACGAACTGAGGTGAACATGGTATAAAACACATCAACCTATGTTATTACCTGTGAGAAGCCTGTATGTTACATTTTAGGTTTTAACTCCACTACCGATGTAAAGCATCTACTGCTGTTAACCGTTTGCCCAACGCAGACGATATCAACATTTATTATTTTAAATATCAATTTTTTAAATTTTTCCAAATTTTTTTTAACAAAATCATATCATGTGACCCCTCATTGGAACGAGCTCAATGAGCTCGTTCCAATGAGGGGTCACATGATATGGTTGTGTTGAAATATTTTGAAAAATTTATTTTTTTCAACTGCATATTACGCGGGCGTATGCGGGCGATTCGTTGGGTAAAGGGTTAAAAAAATTACACCCATAGTAGGAAGTGCATCCAACTTGACCTTTGACGCAATTTGCCAACTTCGATAAATTATCACTTCGCGATGTTTCATTCAAACATAATACGTTTGCGGTACTATCGACTAGGTGCAATGATTTATTAAGTTTAAAATACCTACAATTAAGTATTTAAAATTAAATTTAAGAATTGTTAATAATAATTCGGCTCAAAAAGCAAGGTAAATTCAATCAACTTTGACGATGTGTCTAGCTGTCAATCAATCAAGCATTCACGTGCAACCGGAAGTACTTCCCAACGGCGCAAATGTAAACAAAACAAACCCGTGTGTTTGCGATTGAGAGCGTCGTTTTTCACTATTTTAAGTGACAAAGTCGATTGTTTATTAAGAGCATGGTATAAGTAAAACAAATTGGTACTAGGGCCGGTAATTAGATTTAAACCACTCGTAGGATATGGGTTTTATTCCACTCGTGGTTTAAATCTGATTACCGGCCCTAGGACCTATTTATTTATTTTATATATAATATAATATATTATTCGCGTGTGAATGACACGGGCATGCTCAATTTTTGTACCGAAACGAATTGCAGTATTACAGTTGACCATTTTCAAATTTTATCAACTTGAAATATTGCCTAATAGTTTTCTGTAATAGAGAATAGGACCCAGAATACCACTAACACATCTCTCAAAACCTCTCGATAAATTAGCAATTCATGAAGAAACTTTTATAAATGTGTCTTAAACTTCAACGATGTGGAGTGGAAGTCTAAAACAATAACCGTCGCACAAATGTAAAGTCCTTGGTGGAAAATGCATCCAAACAATGAATGAAAAGATACAGAAATCCCCAGCTGAAAGTGAGCGTGACCTGTTGGCAACAGACACTTCAAAAGCTCTCGAGAAATCGAGAACAACTGAATGGTCTGTTACAACCGACCTGTAGGTTCAAATGTGTTCAGTCTTACAGACATACTCAGCTTCAATTCAGTCGGGCGAGGCATCAATTTTCCATTCAATATTGCAATAGTGCGAAGATCGCCGCCATCAAATATTTGTGAAAATAAATACTTTTCCCATCATCGATTTTTTGTTTAGTGTTAACGCTTTACCTAACATGGAAAGAAAACGATACTTGCAAACAATATTGTTGAATAACTATTTTTTGCATTTTTTGTCTCCTCATTGGAACGAGCGCGACGAAAGATGCTCAAAGCCTATGTTTTAAGACAAAAAATGAAAATTAATTGGTGAGTTTTACGAATAGCAGGACGGTTTTGGCCGTTACTTTGGTAAAAGGGTTAATCCAATGGGAATGTTTTGAGAGTATTGCATAAAGTTGGGGTTTTCTCCTTTCATTTTACTCCTTTTTGGCTCACGGCATCCGTCAGATTTTCAATTTTAGTCATTTTGCTCAATGTTAATCCGAAGGGGAAATGTTTGAGAAATTGAAAGAAGCGGTAAGTGGGCAAGAAAAGGCGTGCTTTGAGACCTGTTCTCCATACAAATGTTCAATTTGAATTTCTAATGTGCCGCGACCTCGACATCCATCAAATTTATCAATTTCCAATTATCGCCACTGTTATTCCAGTGGGGAAATTTTGAACCGTAAGAAGCGGTGTGTGTTTCTTCTCCATCTTCATGACTTCGAGAAATCTCTGAGACATTGTGAGAATGAGAGGAATAATAAAGTCGCCATCGCCACAAATATTGATGCGAATTTCGAGGTAGTGAAATAGAGAGAAAAAAAATCACCTGTTTTTCCTGTTATATATTTAAATAGAAAAAATATTGAAAAACATAAATAAAAATAGATTACAAAAAACTTGATATATCGAGCGTGTTAGCCTAAGCTGAGAGAGGAGACGGTTCGTTTATTTATATAACAGGTGAAGAATATTCGGGAGAGCAATACGACGAAACGAAGGAGCGACATCAAGATGAAATGAGAGATGACTGAGTTGTTTAAACCCTTGATAGACACCCAGGAGCGAGCGAACAGAGAGATCGTCGATTAACTCAGACCCATAATAAAGGATTTTCAGATGGGTTCGCTGGGAGGTACATCCAAATATAGTCCTATGAGAAAAGGGACCTTTCGAAGTAGCGATTTGGCCGATTTTATTACGTCTCGTGACTTTTAAGTCGATTTTTGAGTGCTCATCTGCGGAATTCGTTAATTCGGCGGTGAACTCTCATATGTGGATAATATCAAGTCGTCAGAAAATGGAAAAATGTCTATTTTTCGTTTGGTGTTTTGAAATATGGATGCGATCGATTCGACGGATATCTCTCGATTTCAAGCAAGTGACATCTTGCTTCTTTCAATAAGTCTGTATGTCTGTGACGTGAAATATATATATTATAAATATAGAAAAAGTAAAAAAGTATAATTGACGGGGAAAAAACGTAACAAAATATACATAGAGAGTGAGAAATGTATATATATACACTTAACACAAAGTAGTCACCAAAGATAATTTCACTTTATATATTTCAATATATACATCTTTTCAGATATAAAACTATCTACAAGTGATCCTTCTTTTATACATTTGTTGAATAAAGGACCGGATTAAACATATTTACTGGTCATTCTTTTGATAACATTAAGTTTGGAGAGAGGTGATGCTTTCAAATCCAGTCGCACTCGAATAACGGTATATAATCTTCAAAATAAATATTGGTCTGCTTTCGGGAGTTGTATGTATAAAAGAGGTTTTCATAAGTAAGGGGTTGCTAGATCGGAGAAACCCAGGAGGTGCCAAGATATTAATTGAGTAATTGTAAGGTAGGAATGTCTTGTATAAACAAGGTAACTACAGGTTTGTCCCCCCCCCCATTACTGACCCCTCCCCCTCTCTCCAACACACACACACACATGCGTGGAGTTCTCCACCCAAACAAATCGAATGAACTTTAATTTAGATTAGTCGCGTTATGGGGCTGTATTAGTTTGTTTATTTGATCATTTACGGGCATTGCGCGATGGAGGCAGCCTTAGATATTCACCAAATCTCGCTGCTGGAGCGTAACTTCCTATTTCCACCAATGCGGGCCCGAATTTTGTTCGGGTCATGGTCGTGTGTGGCTGTGGGTGTTTTTGTAGCTGACAGAGCAATTCCCTTCAGTCTCGATTTAAACAGGGCCTGAACTTATCTATGAAAAATCTTTCCTTCGCTAGGGGTGATATTTTATCGTTGAATTGAAAAGTGTTAAGACCTGTGTTTTTCTCCTTTGTTACCGGCGCCAATGTGTTTACTCACATAAAGCTTTCTTGATTTTTTTTATCTTCAATGTGTTTTTGTGGCCAGAGACTTTTTTCGGAGGAAATTACTTCCCCCCCCCCCCCCCCACTGCATGTGTAACATACGTCTGGCCAGGGTGAGATAGCAGGGAGAGACAGATGTATCCCACCCCACCCACGCGACGTTATACATTTACAACGTTATTATGACGTTATGCATATCGTATCAGTTTCTTGCTACCAACTAATTCATATTGACGTCATCGGAATGCTGTGTGATCAAAGTTCGATGCTCCAAAACTCTTCAACCCTCAAGCTGCCACCGTTCCTAATCGATTCCGTGGTATATACTTTTGGTATATACATAACTTTTGCATACTCTATCCGATGGTGTTATTAGTTTTTCAAAACAACGAATACCAAATGAGTTGATTATATCAGCACGTGACCGCTGATTACCTCTGGCTAACGGAACCCATTGTATGGTGGGGAGAGAAAAATAATCCCTGATGGGTACGGATTTGAGATGGGAAAATCTCACCCTCGGGACAAGATATTTGGTTCAGACACTCGGCAAGCCTCGTGTCTGGCCCAAATATCTTGCCCTCGGGTGAGATTTTCCCATCCCACACCCGTACCCATCAGGAATTATAATATTCCCAAAGTACTCACTCCGTTTTGCAGCCCGAACACTCTATAACCTACAGGACATATCGTCGCCTGAGTGCTATAATGTTCTATGTCCCACAGGGGACAGAGTACTCCATAGAGGACAGAGTACTCCCACAGGGGACAGAGTACTCCATAGAGGACAGAGTACTCCCACAGGGGACAGAGTACTCCATAGAGGACAGAGTACTCCCACAGGGGACAGAGTACTCCATAGAGGACAAAGTACGCCCATAGGGGACACATAACATTCTAGCACTCATGCGACGATATAATGATATACATGTGAGGGGTGTTTTCACAACAAAGAGGGAGGCAGCATTTTGAAATTTGAATGAATTTTACTCGATTAGGACCTTACTGGTTCCGCATCGTTTATTTTTACACTTGGAGACCGCTGGGATGTTCGTTTCCTCCTCAAACGTCGCCCGCGTTAACATTTGTTTAAGATTTGCCGGTTGTCTCTTTCATTTAATTAGTTGTATTTTTCCAGTACTTTCTTCATCCGTTCACTATCTTTTAACAAGTCCACAATAGATAGGATAAAGAGGAAAAGGATTGTCTGGGTTGAAAGTAGTTACGAAAGTAATAATAACACTTTAGCCGGCCGCTGATTTGTCGCGGTTCTCGTATGAGAAGGCCTTGGTTACCCCTGTTCTACCAACTGCCTCCCTATTCCCACGCTTCTTCTCTCCTCCCAACACTCGGAGACGAACTGCTTGATGACATCCCTTGCCCCATTCTTCCCATTCTCTCCGATTAGCATATTAACCCTCTACTTTGAGTCGCCCCCTAACCACATCTCCTTCATTCTCCAATCCCACTTCCCCATTATACTCCCCGTGAATCTTGTTCTCTTAGACTGGTATTTTGGGCATTCTAGAAGAAAGTGTTCCATGGTCTCCACCACGCCCAGATTACACATCTGGCTCTCCTTTTCACTGTTTTTCCCAATTTGTCCCCTCAGCTCCAGGGACCGCGACCTCAGCTGGAACAACAGTGACCCCCCAAAGGTGCCATCAAGGTACTCTTCAAAACCAGGCCTCTCGTTATCACACAGGCCACCCAAAGATCTCTTTGATTTGACCCCCTCTCGCCAATTACGGTTACAATCCTCCATGACCCTTTCTCTGACGATCTTTTTACCCTGGTTTGCCCCAACGTCCAGGTCCGAGATCTCCGGTGAGTAATTTTCTACTAGCTCCCTCACTTGGACCATCCACCCCGTCTTGATATTTGAGTTGAAAGTTCTCAGGAACATTACTTTACACCATCGGCTATCGGGAAGGTTTACCAAATAATTAAGATAACCGAGTTTCAATAGGTCTATCCTGTCCTTGATCCTCATCCGCCCAAGCTCACTTCTGATTGCTTCTAGCGCTGCGGCATTACTCGACCCTGTTATCCATCGGCCTGCATCGTTTTGCAGGATTTCCAATCTCTTAACAGCCGTCTGGTTTAGGGGTACAACTTCCGTACCGTATGTTATAATTGGCAAACCCACCATTTCCCAAATGGTTTTCCCCACGAAAACCTTATTAAAACTGTTTCTCCCTATAAGTTTCATTTGCCTAAAGATTCGCTTCCCCTTCAGAATCAATTTATTTGTGTGGATGCCTCTTCCTGTGATGTTTATATTTACCCCCAGCTACTCATAGTCACTAGTCTCTCCTACACTAAGAAGTCCGCTGCTACCTTCCGGAATGCAGAACTCCCCCACTCTCCACCTTCGAGTGGCGTCCACTTTGCGGCCCGCAGGTATAACTTTGTTCTTGCTCTCATTAAGTTCGAGTCTCCATTTGCTCCCATATTTCCCAACAATTCCCAGCATCTTCGCCAGCCCCCCTTCGCTTTCTGACACTAGCACCATATCGTCTGCAAAAAATAGCCCTGGGATCTTCAAGTCACCAACTGCAACCCCCTCGTCGCTATGCAGGAGTTCATCTCCTAAACCTTTGATGTACAATGCAAACAGAATTGGCGAAAGGAAACACCCCTGTTTTAGGCCTATTTTATTGTAATGTTTCCCAGGCTAAGTTCACTCTGTACATCTTTATATAATGCTTTCATAATCCCAACAAACACGCCTCCAAAGCCTAGAGCCTCCAGCTTGCGCCACATACCCTCCCTCCATACTCTATCGTATGCCAGTTCCATGGACCCTCGACCTGTTAGCATGCCTTTTTGGGGCTTGTCGGTAGTCGAGTGGTCTATGGCGCTGGCCCAGTTTCGCAAGGCGATTGGTGCCGCAGAAATGTGCTCTCATCAAGCCAGTGGTTCGATTCCCATCGGCGTCAGAGTCTTTCATCCTAAAAAATGCATAACAGAAGTGCCGAATTCTGTATTCTGTACCTTAAGCAGGAAATTTGAAAAAAGAGATTGATTCTCATTGATTTCATATGCATTACATGGTATAATTCATTATGTGTGTGTGTGTGTGTGTGTGTGTGGGTGTGTGTGGGTGTTTGAGGTGTGTATGCGTGTGGGTGTTTGAGGTTAAAAAATCGCACTGGCACAGACATTTCCTACTGAAACGTTTTTTTCTTTTAATATGCCGCCGAAAAATGTTTTTCATTTACTGAACCCTGATGGGTTTCAAATATGACAAAAAAAGTACATAAAATTGATTTAAACTAAGTGATAAGCTTAGGAACTGGTTAAACTGACTGGCAAAAATTTAGGTTATTCATTGATGGGCTATAATTTAGTCCTTACAAGGATGTTACGCAAGCTTTTGTTTTTCTTATAGGCGATGACAAGTCGAAGATTCAAAGGTTCATTTAATTTAGCATTGGTAAAATTCAATTCATCTTTTAACATTTTTGCTATTTCGATATTCAGTCTGTTGTACGTTAAAGTGAAAGGAATGATGGACCTCCTTTCGCATTCGCCCTCTGATATGTTCATACCAAATGGCCAGAGGGTTTGAAGCGTATTGATCCAAAGAGCTTCCCGTTTTTTTCTAAATGCATCCATTTCTTCTAATGTGTCTTTAATTGGTGGTTGTTCAATAGGATGGATTTCGAAATCGTCCAAAGAATGGCTAGGAAGGTTAAAATGTTGTGCTACTGGGGCATCAGCATTGTGTTTTATATCCTGTTTGTGTCTGTTAGCACGTTCTCGGAAAGGATTTTGACTTTGACCAACATACTGTTTCCGACAGCGCTTACATGTGATAAGGTAAATAATGTTTGGTGAATCACAATGGAGGGGGTTACGGATCTGATAATGCTTTTTCCTTTGTTCGGATGAAAATTCCTCTTTCTGATCAGGCATAAACGTTTGCAATCTACATCGAGGCTTTTTGCAATTAAATACCGCGCCACTACCATTCTGCAACGGTCTGTTGTGTTCAATCTTCAGTGGATCGAAATCAGAGGTTTCAGCTGGACTTTCGAGCTTTTTCAAAGTTTGAGAATTTAAGGTACGCAAAAAGCGCAGCGAGTATCCTCTCGATCTGAGGGCGCCAAATAGAGTAGAACAAGCCTCATTGAAATTTACCTTATCACTTGAATTGCGGTGGAAACGAATGAGTTGTGATTTGATGATACCTTTAAATGTATGTTGAGGATGAAATGATTTTGTGTGCAACAATTGATGTGAATCAGTTTGTTTAAAATACACTTTATAATCTAAATGACCGGACGCCTGAAAGTGCTTGCCTTTATACACGGTCACATCGAGAAAATCAACAGAATTTTCACTGATAGTAGCTTTCAATTTAGTATTTGGATCGTGATTGTTCAAAATTTCTAAAAATTCATCAAAATCTTCTTTTGAATGTTCCCAAATAATAAAAATGTCATCTAAATACCTGAGATATACGAGAGGATGCTTTGCACATTTGCTTAAGGCATTTTCCTCCCATTCCGCCACATAAATGCTTGCAAAATTAGGACTGAATTTTTTGCCCATAGGATAACCCATTATTTGTAGAAAATATTCTCCATTGAACTGAAAGTCATTACCTTTTAAGCTCAGCTCTAAAAGATCCAAAATTTGTTCATCCGGGCGTTTCGCATCCGGATATTTTCCAAATGCATTTTAACTGATTTAACACCTTTATCAATATCAATGTTCGTATACATACTGTCGATATCCAAAGTAGCCAGAATTGCATTTTTCTATATTTTCAATTTCGAAATTTTTGACAGGAAATCCTGTGTATTTTTTAGATAGCTCGGATGTCTATTTGCTATAGGTTTCAGATGATAATCAATTAATTCCGAGATCGCATAAGATTCCGAATTACAGTCTGATACAATTGGCCTCCCGGGTGGAGTTAAGTCATCCGTCCACGAAGAACGGCCCTTGTGGATCTTTGGTAGGATATAAAATTGTCTTGTTTGAGCACTGAGCTTAGCTGTTAAATATTTCAATTGTTTTTTGGTAATGTGACTTTCGTCGAGGAGAAATTTTAAGATCTTATTGAATTTTTCGATATTACTAAGCCAAATAAGTGAATCTATTTTCTTATAATGTTTTGTATTGCTGAGTTGTCTCATGGCTTTCTTTATATAATTATCCCGAGATAGAACAACTACCGACCCACCTTTGTCGGCTGGTTTAATTACTAATTTTTTATTTTTTTCGAAGTTTCGTGAGGGCTCTCCGTTCACCAACTGTTAAATTGTCTTTATCGGAGAGTATGTTCATGCTGAACACCTTTTGGATGATTCGTTTGCTAGCCTCAATAATTTCGGGATCTACTTCACTATCTGGAAGTGACCAACCAGATGATTCTTTAAAAGGAAGTTTCCGTCCGCTGGAGTTTCTAAAGCGGTCTGCTAATTTCATTTGCCTAAGAAAATTACAGTTGTATGATGGTAAATTTGTTTGGTTATCAGTTTTAGGCTTTGGAGCTGGTACAAAAGTTAAACCGCGATCTAAAAGTGATTTCTCTTGGGTTGTTAGGTCATTGGTGCCAGACAGGTTAACCACATTAGTTCCTAATCCCACATCTGTTAGGCGGCTGCTACCTTTGCCTTTACTTAGTTTAAATTTAGGTGGTTCAACCAGTGATCGTACATAATATTGGCGGTTCTCGTGGTCCAATGGATTAAATCCTGAGCAACATCAAACTTCGCGTCATCAATTTTTGGTATAACGTTAACGTCCTTCACTTTCCGAATGGTTTCGTTGATGATGTTCAGGGGTCTCCTCTCAGCCTGAAGGAGTTTTTGCGAAAAGTTTAGTTCAGCGAAATAAATTTTTGGTGATCTAAACTTGTCCCTGATATCGCTAAGCATATTCCGCAGCTGCTTAACTACGAGATCAGAATTATCGTTTCGTGAATTCACGCCAATATTTAATAATATTTTTGGGGGACTGGACTGGACTGGCCCCTGTGTCCTTTAAACATAGGGCGCAGATGATTGAATTTGGCGCCGGTGTAACACTCCACCTGGATGTCCGGATGGGGATTTCGATCAATGCGTCCTAAATTTGAACTTCCAATCATAAGGATGTTTTTACAAACATCGGGGAGGCGCCAATTCCTTTTGTCAAAATTAACTCCGCTTTTATGCCGAAACTGGGAGAATTTAGAATCAAATGAGCGGCCCGAGTTGCGGCTCGGTGATTTGACTTTCTCTGAGTACGATATACCTGGTTGAACCACACTAGAGGCAGGAGAAGGGGGAGAAGATGAAACAGAAGCAGGAGAGGAAACAGAAGCAGAGGAAGAAACAGAAGGAGGAGGAGTTCTAGTGAGAGCACTAGGAGAATCAGAGAAGAAAGGCTGAGGAGGAGTAGGAGGTACAGGAACAAGACGAGGCGAGACAGCGTTACTCAATTTGCGAGCATCTTCAGTCACAATATGCACCGGAGATGTTTGCAAATTGAGACGCTTACTCTGAGAGAAAGAAGAAGTAGAAGGAAAAGAAGAGGGAGAAGTGCTTTGCCTTGATCTTTTCTTGTTATGCTTTTCGCATTGTGGTAGAGGGACAACACGGGCCGGAGTTTGCTTGCTCCCTCCCGTATTGTTCCTTACTCCAGACGCTGGGCGAAGTTCCGAAATGTAAGACTCATAGGCCGAAATCGTCTTATCAGTCAACTTACTTTTAAAGTTCTTTTCAGCCCAGATCAAGGCACGCGCCGAAGCGCTGTTGAAGTCTATTTTTCGAGTCCAGGAGGTGGTCGCATAGCCAAAGTTATCTTAGACTTCAACTGGTTTAAATTTATCTTATAATGCTCAACTAAAGCATTTAACGTTTGATTGGCCCATCCCACACTAATCTGTCGAAAAACAGAAAAAATGTGTGGGGTGGGAAGAGCTGGCTTAAGAAAGCCTCCTAACTCATCTACTTTCTTCTCCAGCTGTTTCGGGAAATCCCGATTTGCCAAATGGTGCGCTAAGAACCCAATGTGGTGCAAACGTTGAAGCACCTGGAACAGAGCCTTGACCAGCCTAGAATAAGCCTGGAACGATTGTTCCTGGCCAGTTCCGGACTGGGCAACTCTCTGCCTCTGATGCTTGTGCCCTTTTCTTGCCATTGTTAAAGAAAGTAGCTGAATTAAGTATAAATAAAATATAAAGTAATGAAATAAATGAAATTGGAAAACTAGATATTACCGATTCAAGAAGATACCTGGCATGGTTGTTTCCTTCTGAAATGGTAGAAAATCCGTTATTTCTTTTAATATGAAGTTCATTTTTCTCTTTCTTTTACACAAACAATAAAAAGTAAAAAGGATGACTGCAAACCATCTATAAAATTTTGAAGAAAAAAAAAAATTTTCAATAAAATGGGAAGCTTTGAAGGAAAGAAAATTAAAAACTTCTATAAAATTGAGCGTTTGCAAATCATTTTGAAAGTTTGGAACGAAAGCAAAATTGAAATTTCTATAAAATTGACAGTTTGCAAATCATTTTAAAAGTTTTGAAAGAAAACAAAATTGATTTTTTTTTATAAAATTGAAATTTGATAGTTATATATGTGATAGGAAATAAAAATAAAAATTTTGAAAGTTTGTCAAATATATTTTGAAGTTTATAAAAATGCCATTTTTATTAGAAATGTGCAGTCGAGCTCAACTGAAAATTAAGAATTTCTGAATTTCCAGACTAGGCTTCATGACATCAATGATTTTAAAAATCGAAATCTCATGATCGTTGTCAATGTTTTGGGACACAACAATTCGTAAAAAACATATTTTTCTCTGAGGATAAGTTCTCAAAACAAAATATCGAGAAAATCATCAATTTATTATTGATGTCAGGAAATCACAATGGACATTATTGTTTGATCAACATGAGTCGATTATTGACGAAACTTTTCAAGACGTCTGTTGGAGACATAACGATCAAGATCTGGTTTGGTATTACTCGGATCTGGGTCTAGCTAGGGAAGTTCTATTGCAGATGAATAATAGCCATTTGAAATTATTGTCTGACGTGGACATGTTGCTCATGATCGTAAAGGGTGTGAGCGATGGAGTGTTGACTATATCTCACAGTTAGTTGAAAGCAAGCAATTGCTACACTGACAAAGGATTCAATGTGTGAGAACAAAGTAAATACTTAACATATCTAGATGCTTATACAGTTGGGTTATGAGTCATCCGTTACCGAAGAGAAATTTCAAATCGGTCGAGAAACGTGAAGATATGGAAAAAATGGAGACAATATCCCTGTCTTCTGGGGTGGATCTAGAATATCTCAAAAAGTTACACAATTGACAAAATCAGTATCCGTGTGTACCTAAACAAATAGAAGTGAACAAAGCCGACAAACTCGTTCCAAATTTAAATGTCAAACGTAATTATTTAGTCTACTGCGACAATCTGAAACTCTTCATAGATTATGAGATGAAATTACTCAATATACATGGCATCATCCGATTCAATAGCCCTGGATAAAGAAGTAATTAGATCTTCGAATTTGAGAATACATGTCATGAACAAATTTGAGAAAAGATTTTTTTAAATTTATGAACAATTCTGTGTACGGAAAATTGATGGAAAACATCAAGAAAATGACTGACATCTGTCTCGTTACATCAGAGGGTCAGGCCAGAGAAATCATTTGGAAACCAAACAACAAACATCAATCACTCTTTGATGAAAATCTTGTGGCTGATTACACGAAAGAGGTGTGTTTGTTGGGAACGTGCATCTTGGACATCAGCAAACAGTTGATGGATCGATTTTATTATGAATACGTTAAGAGAAAATATGACTTGAAAGCTAAACTGTTCTTCACCGACATGGATAGTCTATCTTATGAGATAGAGTACGCAGGTTTTTACCGGGACTTATCGCCAGACATCGACACTTGTTACGACGTAAGCAATTATCCAAGCGATCATAAATCTAACATTCCACCGGGTGTGAAATAGAAGGTGGTGGGAAAATTCAGAGACGAGATGGGAAGAAGACAGATCATGGAATTCGTAGGTTTGAAGTCAGAACTGTATGCTTATCATTTAGATGGGAAGGCAATCAAGAAAAGTAAAGGTGTCAAAAAACGTCACCAATAACTAATCTGTTTCAACGAAAATAAATAATGCCTGTTTGAAAATCACAGTGTACAAATCAATGAGCATGATTCAAAGTGGCAAACACCATTGTTACACGGAAATATTCAATATTCATGTACAGTTGGCTTTGATGAAACAGAAAATAATATATTTCCAATGTTTGTTTGGGAGAAACGTTACAGAGCATATATAGAGAAGTACAAAAAGGAACTTGGCAACAAAATTATTTGGATTTGACGAGATTTAAAAGACACTGTGAAGAGATGAATGAAATGTTGAAGGAAATAATGGAGGGAAAAATAATTAAATTTCAGTCGAAAAGCTGAAACTATGATGAAACAAAAAAAACATTTTTTTGACGAAAATAAATTTAACACAACACAAAAAAATAAAAATAAACAAATTCAAAATGAATGAATTCAAAATGAATTTTAAAAATGGAAAATACGAATATATCGGTAGAAGGTGTCATTTTACTTAATGAACATTTGTCTAACATCGATCTGTTGGATGCGGTCAAAGCGTTGAAGATAAAACATTTTCGTGGTGTCTTTTTGAGAGATGCATTGCCTAGAAAATCACGAGATGGTGTCGAATGCGCAATCTTGGATCTAGATGATGATTTCTCAGGCTATTACACTCATTGGGTGGCATGGTTCAAGAATGCGAGAAGAAATGATTATTTCTGCACCTACATGTATGGAATCTCACCACCCAGAGAACTGATGGATTATTTAAAATCGGTGATTTATTATAATACAGACCTTGTGCAATCAAATGTTTTCTGGACACTTGTGTACCTAAATTCTCAAAAGATGGTCTTTGAAACATCATTTTCAATACATCCTCATCGATTTACATCGCGAGAAAAAAACAATTGTCATGTAGATATTAAGTAAACAAAAAAATCAAATATTAAAAAAAAATAAATTAGATAAAAAATAAACAGAAAATGACAGTTGATAAATTTGGAAGAACTGGTGTAATTGTGAAAAACGTACATTAAGGAATGTCTTTCGTACTTGAATTAGCAATTCGTGAGGAGATACGAACCCCAAAAAGAACTATTGACCATGAATAATATAGAGGATATTCACGAAAATTTGATGAATACCGAAAATATCTCGTGAGTGGCTACAAAGAAATATGAGGATCTTCACGAGCGACGCAGTCGCGAGTGAAGATCCTCATATTTCTTGTAGCCACGAACGAGATATTTTCGGTATTCATCAAATTTTCGTGAATTTTCTTTTTATTTAATGCTCTACGACTACAACCTCTCCAATTTGTGGCCTTTATTTGCCATTAAGGCGCAAAATTTATGTGCCGAACCGGCGTCCATACAAAAATTACAACAACCAAACTCCAACCATTGGAATGTGTGAATATCCGCACAAAAAGTAGTCCCGTCTTATTTCTCCCCTAACTTTACGATTTACCAAGGCTGGCGAATTGAAATAATCGCAATGTGTTTCGAAGAAATAGAACAATAACAAAAAACACCACTTTCTTATTTTCAATAACAAGACACGTCATTTTATTTTTTTTGAACTCAATGCACTGAAGACGTGTGAAGTTGAACTGAAGAAATTTGAAAGTGATTTCGGCTTTTCGCTGGAAGGTGAATGAGAAAGTCAAACTTTGAAACCGCTGATTTAATGAATTGATTTAGTCACTGTCACTATCAATTATTCGAATTCGTTTGTATTTGGGACTCTGGAATTCATTACTGATGTGCTGACTCGTTTAAAGTACATGTGATTCGTCATCCGAACCTACGATGAAATATCGATTTCTAAATATCATTTTGATATTTCGTTTTGCCGACCGACAGGGGAATATGACTTAATTTTTCAGCGTGAATTGATGCCTGAGCATTAAATAAAACAAGCTTTATAACATTCCCACACTGGTAGAGCTCAGCGACGCCAGGACTCAAATGTTATGCTGATCAGAGAGTTGCATATTTCGAGAAGTGCGCGAGAGATAATTACGTGGATATATGGCTGATAATCTGGACTTGAAATCTAGATGATTGGCAGATCCTGTGGATTTGTGCAACATTGTCATAAAAAATTATGTTGACAATTTGCACAGGTGTTTCACGCAATATATGAGAGAACATTATGTTCCAAACATTCTGAAGAGGATGCGCATTCTCACAAGATATCGAATATACAAGAGCACCCCACATATGCCGACACCAATCAATATGTAGACATTGCGGAATGAAAGATTGTCGTTGTTTTGAATGATTAGAAAAACACAATGAAGACACATCACATTTCTTGATTCAATAAGAACAGAAATCTGGCACAAATCAGCGACGACAATTCTGAATCAATCGCAGCCAATAAAGGCTATGTGGACTCTGCTTCTATTACACGCCTGTTCCTTGAAAACCGCATCTACAGCAACACTAAACCGTGCGGAAAATAAAAATCTGTTCCGCACATGTATGGAACGGAAATCGTTGACGGACTATTTTTATAAAGAAGCGCAATTTCACTAGAATTTTCTACAAATCGTGCATCGCAATTACAATTTCAATCCCCAGCGATAGCTAAAAGTCGTCCTCTGAGTTTCAATGTGTTCTATGTGCCAGAAGGCACATAGAACACATTGGAACTCAGAGGACGAAAATGTAACACAGGTTCACCTCGCAAGTTTGGTTGGCGACAGAATGTGTTCTTTTTGGTAATAATTATCAAATGAATTGTTGAGGGTCCTTCAAATAATTGTTTTATAGACGCGAAAGCGTGTAATAAACACAGAACGACACGCGTGTATGAATGAGTTAATCAATATGGCACTTGTGCCATCGCGGAAGGATAAAACTCGAGGCTTCGTGCCATATCAATTAACATATTCACACACGCGTGTCGTTCTGTGTATTTATGCGTCTGTGTATTTATGAAATATCAGACTTATCGCGAAGAGAACATGAACAATATCTGTCTCAAGATAATGATTGGGAGGAAAGATGGAGTCTGGCATCGACAGGGATGGTAACAAACTATTTGGTCTCAGGACTCATCCACAATACAATCCAAATGCAGTCAGCAGAAAATATGTGGACGAGTTAAGAAAACGATGTTGCAATGGAAAGCGATCTGTACTTGGGAGGTAATCAAATCACAAATGATGTTCCCGGTCCCGAGTTAATGACACATGCCTGCACTACGATTTGGGTCATGGCAAAATAAAAAAAGAAGGACAGATGATAACCGTGTGGGAAGAGGAAAGAGATGCATTAGATTCTGGCAAATTGGAATGGTCCTTCAGAAATGGAGAGAATTGACCACTACATGGTCAGGTAGAATATTCTATGTCGATAGGAGGATGCATCATTCAATATTTATTTATTATTTAGTCATTGGTGTTTAAGGTCACATACTTATGCACAGTGGCTAATCATGATCGTAACAGTTTTACGGGTGGAGGAACCCGGAGAGAACTAACGAGCATCCACGAGCAACTCTCAGCCCCCCAACATTCTAACTCTGTTCATGCTCCGCTCAAACAGGATTACAGCGGTTGAAGACATGTGCACCATCGACGTGCAGTACGCCTTAGTACACGGCATCATCGTGCCCCCTTGTAGGCAACCGGGATAAAGTGCCTTGCCCAGGTACACAACGCGGGTCGTTTCGGACGGGGATCGAACTCGGGGCCTCCAGCATAGAAATCCAACCGTCTACCACTGAGTCTGACTTCTAATGACAAGAAGAATACAGCTGTCATCAACATGGTGGTGAAAGTCATAAAAAACAATATATATAAAGTTGAGAAAATGGTGAATCAATATTACAATATTCGAGCAAATTCAGAGCACCTTCGAGAGTCGAAGAGGAAGATAGAATTTATTTATTTATTTATTTATTTATTTATTTATTTATTTATTTATTTAGGGTTAAAATCTTAACCGCCATGGTCATATCCGTGACAGTCTTACGGTTGGAGGAAGTCAGAGTTACGGTGAGAACCACGGATCAACAATGAGCAGCTGCCACCTCCCCAACATCGTAACTCCACACTGCAGCACATGAAGGGTTAAATTGTTTCAAGACCTGAGCACCATCGACTTGCAGTATGCCTTAGTGCACAGTGTCATCGTGCTCCCATGTGGACAATCGGGGTTAAGTACCTTGCATACGAACACAATGCGGGAGTCCGAATCTATCTCCCATCCAAGGAGTAGCCGGGCTCGACATTGCTTAACTCTGGTGATCCGACGAGAACCGGTTACCACAACACTACCATTCCCCGATACAATTAATTTCATGATGAAGAAGACGAATCCTGAAGCTACCTCTCCTATAGTGTCTGAGTTGATCAAATGCGATTCTTTTGTATGAATAAAAAAATGGATAAATTTTTAATTGAACAAAATATTTCAACGGCAAAAATAAGGAAGTTTAGGAAACATTAGAATTAGGTTTTTTGGTGTTTTAAGTCTTTTTATTTTTTAAAGATTTTTTTCAGGTTTTGGAAGTGTATAGTTTTTGTTTTAACTTTTTTTTAAAGGTTTTTAAGCTTTTATTTCAGCTATTAAATGATAGACAGTTTACTTCCGTCCATTTGTAATTTCAACACTCTGTCATAAATGAAAAATACAAAAGCTTTGGTTTACCCAGATATGTTCCTGTTCAACAGCATCGTGACCATAATATACAGAATGATGTTCTTGAGTTTCTCACTCTGTGTGATGACGTCGAACACGAACAGGAGATAGAACATTTTGGATTCGTTAGGCATAATGTTTGGATTGCTTATCAATTCTCCACGTGGTGATAGTTCGATCTGACTGAAGTCTGTAGCATCGCCGTACATCTGCGAAACATCGTTCCCCGTGAGCGAGGCATTGCTATCTATGGCTTGATATCTCGTGGTATGGAGAAACACCTGCAATTCTCTCAAGTTGCTATGATCGAATAGAGATTAATTCTTTTCTTGAGATCTGATCTTTTCCATTCGAACTCCCACTATGCTGAAACGTGGTTTTTCCAAAGAAGATTTCACCGACAATCTCCAATCGAACTGTGTCAATTTTGGAATGTTTGCGACATCACACTTTCTCATTCTAAATTCCACCAGTCCACCAGTAATCTGGTTTTCGAATCGATGATCTTGAAGAGTTTCATCCTTTCTCCGTCATTCAGTAGTATGTGTGACATGAACCACGACTATTTGATCAGATACACCTTTCAGGCATCTGTTGCAGTCGTTCGCATGATGGCATCATCATCATTTTCACAAACTGGATTGAGGTTGTGTTTTAATCCGTAGATGATTTTGTCGTAATCTTTGGCGAATCCAAATATATGTTTCAAAGGAATCCTAAACGAAGACAGTTCTCTGGGCGTCCATGCTTGAATGATATGTTTAAATCTCGTGGCTGTCAATGCTTGAACGATATGTATGTTTAAATCTCATGGCTGCACTCATGTTGTCGACAGTCGCGTCAGAGCTATTCACAGTTGACTGACTCGTTTGGATGTGGAAAAATTGTCGGGATATTTCAAGAGTCCAAACATCATGGTTGCCTGGCCGGGATGAAACATGGTTTCTGTCTCTTGGCCCGAGAGTTTATTCGGTATACTGTTGAAAAGATGCATCATGTCGTTATGAACTAATGTGATAATGTCATTGTCAGTGTAGTCGGTACCATCCTTTATTGTCAAACGTACAATCTGGAGATATCTTTCACTAGGATGGAGAAAGAGATCTTGCTGAACAATCTGTCATAATCCAACCACTCCAGTCGCATCAACAGACTTTACAGATTTGTTTTCCCGCAGTTCGATTTTCCCACGGTCAATCAATTCCCTTATGCTTTTGGGGAAGACATTTGTGATTCGATCTCTCGGTCTTCAGTGCATTCCGTGATAAATCTTTGATTTCCATTCTTGTGGGTGTTTTTTCAATTTTTCTTTTACCTATGTTTTTTATGTTTTTTAACTTGTTCATTGTACACAATAAATTTGAATTCCCGATCTTATGCTGTTCAACGTCTTAGTAAGTTTCTGTATCGGCACGATGCCAGAACCCGTGAAATGTCGACGTTTCATGTTTGCTAGAATCACTTCTGATTTCATGACATTTTCAGCCATTTTCAGCCGTTCAGCCGCCAGTGTTATCAACTCCTGAATTAAATCGGCACTCCTCTTGCCAACTTTCCAAAGTGATTCTAGTGCTCGCTTCCATTGTGACTCTCTTACCCATGTCCGTCGTGTTTTTCTTTCCAATCCTCATGCTGGGCGAAACGTTCTGTTTTGCCACATCACTGGTGAAGGCAAGCGATAAAACTCCCATCATCGAATCCACTAATCCTGATCCGTCGAAGACATAAGATCTTGTAAATCCTCTATTATTTATCACTAACATATTTATTTTTTTGGTCTTATTTCTAGTTTTTTTTTATTTCTCATTTTATATACTATTAATTTTTTTTCCTTCATTCAATGCGTTCAGTATCAGTCTATCCAAAACCATCTGTCGCAACAATTCGTTCCTGACTCCTGTATTAGAGGCTTATCGACCCGCCTTCAACCTCCAGCAGCGCATTATGATTGTAAGGAAGGATCGTGGTGGTTCTCATGCCCTTCTGGTGACTGATTGATGAACGCTTCTTATTTGCTTTCCATATGGGTTTCACCACATTGTTCCTGTTCGAATCTCTGCTCACTTTCAGTCTTGTATCTCTGAAATCGTGGATTTTTCTCATGACATTCGTCTGGTTCAGAAGTTCATCATAAGTTTTGTAATCCTCTTCATCGTAATTGTTTGTTAGGTTTAGACATCACAAGCCTTTTTCACAGTCCCTTGGCGCCTTCGTACTATTTATCTTCGATGATCATATTATAGTCGTCAGTTATTTCCACTCATTTGTCACCTATACAGAAATTACCATCGTCTCCTTCGTGAAAGCCAACGACAGACTCCACACTTGAAGGACTCGTCTTATTTTAACCCTCTACCCAACGAATCGACCACATCCGCCCACGTAATATGCATATTCAGCAGTTGAAAAAATATTATTTCTCAAACAATTTCAACAAAACCATATCATGTGACCCCTCGTTGGAACGAGCTCGATATGGTTTTGTTGAAATTGTTTGAAATATTCAAAACATGATATTTAAAATAATATATTTTGGTATCATCTGCGTTGGGTAAAGGGCTAATTTGCAAAATATTTGGTCTTCATATTCCCCGGCATCTACCAACGTGTCGCAAATCATGCTTATATACTATTAAAAAAGTAAGGGATATCCAAGCTTATGCTGATATTTTCGGAAAATGGTATTGGATGCGCGTGAATGGACAGATCAATATTTTACCTAGTTTAGTGTGGATCATTTTTCAGAGGTCTCATCGTTCTTTTCTTGGTATAAACTCATTCATCAATAGTTTCTCGACAGAACGTACTTTTGAGGTATGCGAAGACTGACACGTGACAAACGTTTACGTGCGTTGGCGTGTTGGAAGCTGGCAACTGTCACAGACAGACTGCAGTGGCTCAAATTCGCAACGTTACTCATTCGGTGATTAGCAGGTTATGGTCACGCTACCGTCAGACAGTCAATGTTGATGACCGACGTCGGTCAGATCGTCCAAGGGCGACAACCCCCTAACCAGGATCGTTTCATCCAAACCACAGCATTAAGCAACCACCATCAAAGTGTCTCAGAAATTGGGTTGCAGCTAGACCGAGCGACGGATGTACGAGCCAGTGGTCAGGCTATCCGAAACTACATACACAGCTGTAATTTGTACGCTCGACAACCTCGAATAATTCCACGTTTGACTGAACGTCACATCGCAGCAAGGCGTAATTGGTGTGGAACACGAAAGAGTATGCCACGTCGGGTACGCGCTTGACTCGCAAACCGAGGAGGATTTACAAGGTATCGAGGTCTTGCACTGAATGTGGTAAATTCTCTGACTGACCGTCCATGTCTTCTACAGCTCAGTAATGGAATGTGTGCTTGTCAGACACTCATCTATCGCTAAAATCATTCACCAGATGTCCCAGTGCAATGCCTCAACTGTCTTTTTGATGGAATATAAATATATTTCTTCATATATCTCACTGTTATCAAATATTCCCTACTTTTTTGAATAGTATAGTAGCCGTCGACATTTAACTCTACAAAACGGCCATAAATTGCGGTGACATAAGCGATCCCATGCAGCAACCCATCGTCGGTAGGTAAAACTTTCATCAAGTGTAAAATAATTATGCTTTAAATTAATATCATAAATTGGCAGTATTGGTCGCCTCGATTTTCCCTTATAGTTGTGTCTTCCAGTCGATTTTCTATGGCCTCAAGTCCACCACTATGGGGTACATTTGTGTACAAGAAGGTGACATCGAATGTGGCGAGAAGGGTTTTCCCGTTTTTTCTGACCTGCTAGATTGTATTGAGAAAATTGGTAGTGTCCTGTATAAAGCTGTCACAACTGCAGGCTTGAGAATTGAATCCACGCGTTTCGAAAAGTTTTCTGAAATAGTACCGATGTCTGATACTATAGGAGGGCCCGGTACACCTTTCTTATGTATCTTCGGTAGTGTGCACAAAGTTCCTGGTCTTGGATTTTGATTCTTTAATGAACGGATTACTTCCTTACCTCCACCTGGAATTCCACAATCAATAAGACAATCAAGCTCTTGCTGGTAGGATAGAGTTGGATCAGTATTGAGATGAGTGTTATAGTCACTAGTAGATAACTGCCTTTATCATATGAGAAACATGCAATTTTTTACAGGCGGAAGCAGCATGACATGTTCTATGGTCTTTGACAGGCACAACTTGTCTGTTTGACTCGCACCAATTCACATATGTCTGACAAAATGACCCAAACAATTTCTTTAAAGTGAATATGAGCATGAAGTCAAAAACATGTCCGACTTCAGTAGGCCTTGCCAATACCCAAATCTTGGCCTATTATCATTTATTGGGAAGCTTTGGGAAGATTATGTCAGATCTGTATAATTATTAGTCTATTAACCCATTACCCAACACAGGCGATATCTAAATTTATCGTATGACTCGTCAGTTTTGTTCATTTTAAAACATTTGATATTTTGTTTTTGTATTAATCAGTGATAAATAAAGCCTTCCGTCAATTTCATTGGTCAATTTCACAACTAGACAATTTGATTGGCTGAACAAAATAGAACTGGGCCACATTTTTATAATTTGCGTAATTAGAGTTGGGAGATTTCATTGGTCAATTTCAAAACTGGACAATTTGATTGGCTAAACAGAATACAACTGGTGACATTTGCATAACTTCAGTAGGGAGAATTTACGTTATCTGTCCTGTTTAGGGTGGGTTATATTGTATTAATCGTTTACCTACAAGAAAAACGACATTCATTTTCTTTTTATATTTTCTTTTTTTGCTTCCAAAACATACGTTATGACCTCTCATTGGAACGAGCTCGACGAGCTCGTTCCAATGAGGGGTCATAACCTATGTTTTGGAAGCAAAAAAAATACAAATTTTTAGTTATACGAGGATGTTTTTTTCAAATTAGGTGATGGGTTAAAAAGTCATACTAAGTGGCTTTTTAACCCATCGCCTAACTTGAAAAAACATCCTCGTAAAACTAACTCGTCCGAATTTTCCTTTTGGGCTCGCCAGAGGATCGCCAAAAAGGAAAATTCTTAGACTCGTTTCATAAATATTATATGAGAAAAACATTCATTCCGTATCCTCTGTATGTGAGTATAGATATACATTTTCTTGAAAACGAGTACAGAAACTTGCTTTCTTCGAACATCAGTTGTAAAAAGAAACAAAACTGTCAACATTTCTCAATAAGGCCTCGGAGAATGAGAGCTCTTAATGTAAAGATTCAGATGACTGTACACCATTTAATGCAATTAATCTCTCAAAGTATACACCATCTAAAGTTGAGGTGTTTGTTCTCCAGAAAGGACTTCCTTTTTGCCCAAGTGTTTATATGGATAAAGTCAAGCATGTGCCGATATTGGAGATTGTTTTAGAAGGATGAGATTAAAGGAATTTTGTCATGAACAAGACAAAGTTAAACAATCTATAAATGTCGATAAAGATGAGAATAACGGCGGATGTCTCTTTCTTCGGATACGGCCGCAGCAATTATATTCTTAAATGAAAACATCGCTGAAAGTTAGAGTTTACGATAACCTACGAGAACTATTTTACTGTGCGTAAGTTCAATTATATTCAAATTCAAATCAATAAAAATGGCCAAAGTTATTAAAATGTTGTTCATTTTAACATTTAACGTCATTTAACTCGTTAACGCAGAATTATTTAACACGTTAACGTGCTAAAGAAAAATTTAACTCCTCCCAACCCTGACCATATAATGATGGACTTGAAGCCATAGAAAATCAACTGAAAGATACCGACTGTAGGGGAATATCGAAGCGATCGATTCTGCTCATTTCTGATTTCGTGTTAAAACATAACTATTTTACATTTGATGGACAGTTTTACCCACAGAAGATGAGTTGCAGAATGGCAGCGCCGATGTTACTGCAACTGGCTAACCTTTTTATGGCGGCCCTTGAAGAAATATTCATGCAAACTCAGCACCTAAAGCCTAGACTATATTTCAGATTCATTGATGATATTTTCCTGCTGTGGGATCACGGACGAGGGGAGTTAGAAAGATTTGTGAGTGAACTAAACGCGTATCACGAGACTATAAAGTATAAAATGGCATGCTCGGATGGTGACATCAATTTCCTGGACATAGCTGTTCATAAAAATGGCACCAATCTCTCCACTAAAGCATACCGCAAACTGGCAGACAGTTACACCTACTTCAACCCAACAAGTTTCCACCCAGACCACACGAAAATCTCATTTATTTATAGTCAGAGTTTAAAGTACGCTCAAATCAATTCTGATTCTGAAACTCGTGATCGATAGCATGATACTTTATCTAATATGTTTCAAACTTAGGGTTATAATAAACATCTTGTCCCTTCTTAAATTTACGGTGCTAAAGGGTATGGCTGGCTGATCAACTCGCGTACAACACACGGATCGTGTTATCCTAATTATGATGTATCCCCCAGCTTTTGAGAAATTGCAAGTTATAACATCTGAATTACAGCCCATGTAATCTGAGAACTGCTAAGTGAAGTATTTCCAGAAAGAACTCTAGTGGCAACGCAACAACTGCCCAATCTCAGAAATAAACTTGCGTCCAGTTCAAACAATGGACGCACGCATGTGGTGGAACAAATCAGTTTTAAGGTGCTGGATCTGAAAGATGTGAGAGCCAAAAGCAAAAGAAATTTGTCTGAATAAAACTCAAACAGCACGGAAGTGAAACCAATTTTCACCTAGCCTTCGGCCTGATGAAGACCTTCTTTAGGGTACAACAAATATACACAGTCGACAAAATAAATAAAATGTGGCAATAAAGGTTCTTGTAAGCCAAGTTTTGACTGAACGGGTGTGTAATACAACCCGAAAAGAAAAGAAACTGGGGTAAAAGTAGAAAGCAAAAGATAAAAAAAAAATACTGTTAGACAAATTCTGAAAAGTATTCTAGAAAGTCCTAACTCCCAGTAAAATCTGCTTTTAACCCTTTACCTAACCTCAAAAGCAGACGACACTTGCAAAAATAATTCTTGAATAACTATTTTTTTTCATTTTTTTGTCTCAAAAACATAGGTTAAGACCCCTCGTTGGAACGAGCTCGTCCGTTCCAACGAGGGGTCATAACCTATGTTTTTGAGACAAAAAATGAAAAAAATAATGAAAATTAATTGGCGATTTTTGAGAATAGCGATGGCCGGTTTTGGCCGTTACGTTAGGTAAAGGGTTAATATACTATTTGAAAATTAAAAGGAACTGGAACATTAGAAATGCCAAGATACTTCCAAGTATTACATGAAAGTATGATAACTAGATGATTTAAAATCAATTTTGTTTGCAGCCCGTTGCCTTAAAATGCAACAAGTAGCCCGTTAGGAGAAAATTGTAGAGTTTGGTGTTTTTTCTAGCTGGTGCGAAACGACCTGAGGTGTGATGGGAATGGGATAATGCCACTAACTGCTTGCTTTTCCCTGTTACTGGTGCAGGGAAGCGACAGAGGAAAACGTACATCAACATGACCAATGCCTGTGGGTACCGACGCTGCCTAAAACACTTCGATGATCGCCAGAAGAAAAAGTGAACATATTTCGCAGCAGGATTAATAGCGAAAAATGTGTAAATAGGCTGAAAAGACATTGACGATGATGAAAATGGCAGCGACAGACAAAAATAAAATGCGTCCAGGCCGCTGAGTGCAGTTGCTTGAAATTTACGAAGTTAGTACTGCGATCCTTGATGGACAGTCAGGTATCTTTGTCGAGTGAATACATCGGATGGAAACAACGTGGATCGCGTGGAAATCGAGTAGTTGATTCGTCCTTGCTTAAGAATAGTTTGAATGTGAAGTTCTGTTGAGATCTAGAGGTCTATACGTGCACAGCTGTTCGAGCCACAATGTTTCCCGGGCGACCCGATCTGCTTTTGTCCAATCGGACTTGGAAACAATGATGACGGCCTGAAAAGAAGTAAAAGGGTGACCCGTTTACATGCTGTGTCGTGTAATAGCAAAGCCACGCTATATATTATGTTTTTGTTTTCTGACTATTTGAAATTATTCACATATGAGAGACTACCTTCGGATCACGAAATCCGTCGATGAGACACTAGAAAAGCGATTAAGTATTACATGTTTTAACATTTTGACAAGAATGACGTTCACATAATCCACTTTAGATTTCTCGCCAAAAGTGGACTGTTATGTCACAAGATGACACACTACATACATGTATCAACTCAAATGTTGATTTTTACAAAAATCTGTCATCAACATCCCGGCTTCGGAAGCTTTTCCCGTGTATCCACGATCATCCCTTGAAAACATCTGATGAAATCTCCGACTGTGCACAAACTGGACGATCTCGGGATGATCTAAGAGTTTTATTTTTGCACAATCTTCGAGATTCGAACGAGACGAAATGAATCCTCGTAGTCTCTATCTCGGCAATTTGATTTTCATCTGATTTCTGACTTGAAAAAATCGTGTGTCGTCTCGTAGTATACGAGCACATTTTGTGAGAAGTCTAAACTGTAAACGTATTGCACTTAGTCAATTTCTCGCGAAAATAGGCTAACAAAGTCCATAAAAGGGTTTTCTTGTGCCCGAATACCCAAGTATCCACTACTCGTAGGCATCCCAGACAACACGCATTCGATCTTTCTGTAGACCTGTTTGATTGAACCTAACACCAGAGATATATGGTCTTTTGCACCAAAAATCTGCTTTCGTTGTTTCCAATGACTTGTTGGAGAGCTGACAGCTGCTCGTCGTTGCTCGGTGGTTCTCTCCGGGTACTCCGGCTTCCTCCACCCGTAAAACTGTCCCGGTCACGATTAGCCATTGTGCATAAGTATGTGACCTTAAACACCAATAAATAAATAAATAAATTTCCAATGACTCATATATTTTTTCTTGGGCAAGCCACTTAATTCCGATTATCTATGTGGGGGTTCGGTGGCAGTGCGTACAGAGGCATACTGCACGTCGATGGTACATTTGCCTTCAACCAATGCTAACCCTGTTTGTGTGGTCTGTGGAGTCAGTAAGCTAGGGAGTGTGAAAGTTACTCGCCATTGCTTTGTGGTTCTCTCTGGTTACTCCAAATTCCTCAACCCGTAAACCTCTAGCTGTCGAAAGTGTCGTGAAACAAAATAAATAAATAAATAAATAAATAAATAAATAAATAAATAAATAAATAAATAATTCATATGATATGGGGACGAAATGGATTCCAGTTGATTTGATACTAAAGAGTATCTCTAACCTGTCAATATCCTCAAAAACAATTGAAAGTATAAAAAAGTGAATTTTCTTAACCTTCAGCTTTGTTCTTCGTTTTATGAAAATCAGATCACCCTGAGCTGTTATTAGGTGTGTGGTGTATTCCACATGCACAGTACAGGTGGCAATGTATTGTAAAAAATAGACGTGCTACTTGTTGCGTCTTTTCACTCTTTTGATTGGGGTGCCATTTGTTCATCCATAATTCGTCTGGTAATGTGCGAAGAGGTTTTGTGAAAATTAGCTGAAACATGCCTGAAGGCAAATTCCCACAGCATTCTACAATAGAGTTGCCCCGGCCAGTCGAGGAAGTCGCAAACATAATATTCGGAAGACCGTTGTTGGAAGGGTCAGTGCCTCCACTAGTCATAATAGGGACCTTTCTTAAGGAAAGTGGGATGAGAGGTACCGACCGTCGGGATCTAGATAAAACCACGTCTCCCCTTGGCGTGTGTAGACCATGTTTAGGACTCTGTGCTATGTGAAACATGCTGCAGGATGGCGTTTTGGCAGCAGACATTTTAGGGGGCTGACAACAAAGAAAACTTTAAATGATTATTGTCACATCTCACTCGTGCCAGTTACATTTTAATGCATTTTGCTTTGCCACTACTTGTTCGTGAGAAAAACAAATCCACTTTGAGTTCGTTACAAATATTTGCAGAAACGTTAACCCTTTACCCAACCTAACGGCCAAAACCGGCCAGCGCTATTCTCAAAAATCGCGAATTAATTTTCATTATTTTTTCATTTTTTGTCTCAAAAACATAGGTTATGACCCCTCGTTGGAACGAGCTCGTCGAGCTCGTTCCAACGAGGGGTCATAACCTATGTTTTTGAGACAAAAAATGAAAAAAAATAATTATTCAAGATTTTTTTTGCAAGTGTCGTCTGCTTTTCATGTTAGGTAAAGGGTTAAAAATGTTTTTCTCTATTCCAGGCTCTTTCTCAAACAGAATGGATCACATGTTACACTGTCAGCAAAATGTTTGGAAGTCGCATAGACTGTAACTTGAACATAATTGATACACCCGGCTTTGGTGACACTAGAGGAGAGGAGTATGATAACTTCCTTGTACGCCAGATCGATCACCTTTTCAAAGAAAAGAGCGAACAGGGTATATCTTCACTTGATGGCGTGTGCTTTGTTACACAAGCATCACTTGCAAGACTGACGGACTCTCAAAAATATATTTTCAATTCCGTATTAAAACTGTTCGGGAAGGACGTCATGAATAGTATTTTAGTTTTAACTACATTTGCGGATGGAAACGAGCCGAAAGTTTTAAATGCTTTAAATGAAGCTGAGGTACCATTTCGAAAACATTTTGAATTCAATAATTCTGATCTGTTTGACAAAGACATATATTCACGTGGGGCTAAATTAAGAAAGCATTACTGGGAAATGGGGGAAGAAAGTTTCGATTCTCTTTTCGAGGAACTGACAAAAACTTATCCCGTGAGCTTAACGATGTCCGCTGACGTTTTGAGTACTAGAACGCAACTAGAAGCAACGATAAACGGCCTTCTACCGGATATGGAAGAGGGCCTTCGGGTATTACTTGAAATTGAAAAGGACGAACAGGCACTCAAAGAATGTGAAACGAACGCTGAACAAAACAAATGCTATGAACAAGTAAGGGACGAGAGAAAGCGAATGAAAAAAGATTTGCCATTCGGATTCACCGTCAATACCTGCACAGAATGCCAACAAACATGCCACGAAAAGTGTACTATTGGAACAGATGATCAGTTAAGAGATTGTGATGTAATTCGAGATGATGGTATGATGGACAACATCCGCAAATGGTGGTATACTGAGGACCACTGTTGCAAAGTTTGTGATTGCAGCTGGCGTTCTCACGCGAAAACCAATTACTTCTATAAGATGGTTACGGTCCAAGTCAAAGTGACACTCGATGATATAAAAAAGAAGTATCTTCTTGCACAGTCTGATTTAGAAAGTAAAACATTTGATCTAAGCAATGTTAGAGCCAGGTTTAAAACTTGTTGGGACAATCTTTTACTTCGTATTAAAAAGATCAATGCCTGCTTAAATCTACTCAATAAAATGGCTTTGAAACCTGATACTATTAGTTGCAGGGATTACATTGATAAAATGATTGAGCGAGAGAAGGCTTCAGAAAGAGTCAAATCCAAGGAACGTATTCAGATGCTGCAAAAACTTCGTGACGAGGCCGCATCAGATGAATAATGTAAAATCTTTGCAAAAGCCTAACACTAAAATTCAACAACGTTTTAACTCTCACTTTTCATGTTACATCTGTTGAATCTTTTAACCCCTTACCCAACACGAAACGCAGACAGTACTCGCAAATAAAATTTTTGAATAACTAAAGGTTTTCATTTTTGCATCAAAAACAGCGCTTATTACCCCTCACTGGAACGAGCTCGTTCCAATGCGGATCATGATCTATGACTTTGAGACAAAAAAAAAAAAAAAGAACAAAATAATGAACATTGAATGATGGTTTTGTGAATGCTGCTGGCCAGATTTAGCCATTACACTAGGTAAAGGGTTACACGCCACCAATATTTACAAATGGCAGAGAAATGAAAAGAGTTTCACTTGGGCGTACAGTATTTTGATGACATGATTTTTTGGTTTTAGTTCTGAATTTTTATAATATTAATATAATAGTTTTTTAGTTTTATGTAGAACCAGCAAAGTGCAAAAACGATTTTGTAGAGGTTCAGTACAGTCGCCGTGGATTGGTCGTAATCCACACGTAGGCAGTTATGTCCACGCATGTGTTTACCAGGTAGTAAAAATCATCATCAGCAAAATTTTAATTCATGAAGCACCGGGCTATACCCGGTGCTTTATTAATTAAAGTTTTGATGATTATTCCTGTAATTAGTGTTTGGAATCTAATATTATTGCGTCCGTGGAAATATTGCCCACGCGTGGAAAGTGACCAGTCCACGGCGACTATAGTGTAAAGCGGGCCATCCACACTCAATATGATTGTCAATATAATTGTCAATAATTTATATTGACAATCTTATTGATCATGAATGGGCGATATTGAAGACTTGATCAATGTATTGAAGAATATCAGAGAGCTCAAATATTTATTGACGTATTGTCAATAATATTGATGTGCATTTTTGTCACATCAATTGTATTGATTGATCAATATTTCATTCTTGTCAAAAACACAGAGCCATCAAGATGGCAAAATCAATCAAAGATTGATCAATCAATCCTATGATTGTCGAATCAGAAATGAAAGAAATATTGATCAAAATGATAGTGCAGTTGAGGGCAAACATTATATTGTCAATAATATTGAGTCAATAATATTGACAATTATATTGACTGTGGATGGGCCGCTTAACAGATGGAGTTACTCAAGATTAGTGAAAGAGTGGACACAGAAAACGAAAGCATTATCCCCATGCACACTGATGCCAAAATATCCAGATTTGAAGTAGCCATTTTCCCATAATGCAACTGGGAATTTAACTAATTCAATCTTGTTTGACAGAGATCAAGATTGAATTGGTTACATTTCTAGTTGCATTATGGGAAATATTTGAACCCTGAACTTTAGATATTTCGACATCAATCTGCAGGTGGTTAAACAAATTAATTGAATGATGGAAAAAATGTTTTTTCGCGTCGGTGTTAACCATTTACCCAACGTTACGGCCAAAACCGACCAGCGCTATTCACAAAGAATGGTAATTAATTTTCATTATTTTTTCATTTGTTTTTCTCAAAAACATAGGTTATGCCCCCTCTTTGAAACGAGCTTATTCCAATGAGAAGTATAACCTATGTTTTTGAGACAAAAAAAAAGCATTTTAAAAACTAGTTATTCAAGAATTGTATTTGCAAGTGTCGTCTGCTTTTATGTTGGATAAAGGGTTAATAATGTGTAAAAAAGGGTAGGCAAAAGGTTGGTTTATGTGGCTTTCATAACAGATTTTTCATTGACAGTAGTTTAATTTGAATTTCTATACAATTTGTCTATTTCAAAGCACATCGTATCTTGACACAAAAGTAGGAAAATCTTATATTGAAGATTGCTTAGATGAGCATCAATATCTAATCAGGAATTTGATAAGTTCAGCAATTTGATATTTTGAGTAGAAGTGTACTGCATGGAAACATATTTGTTCCAGGTTGCATTAAAGAATTAACCCTTAAACCCGAGAGGCTTCTTTTCCGGTATAGGAACAGGATACGTCTTAATTTCATTATGTGGGATGGCGTTAAGTGAATAGGTGGGTACACCAATCAATATTTACAACCTGTGGCCCCAAGACAGCACGTTGAAAATATTAATTGGTATGTCCCCAAATAATGAATATGGACTCTCTCAAATGCTAACGTTGAACTGACAGGGAAGATGCCACTAGGGTTCAAAGGATTAAGATGCGGGATCAATGTCTGGCTTAAAGAGAATAAAGGAGATGATTTGTCAAGGATATGTACAATACAACATTATATATTCCAACGTACTAGCCGTAGCCCCGAACCCACGTCGGGAAATGTACATGGAAACTTTTGACGACAACACGTTCAGTAAATAAACTTCTCGTGAACCTCACAACATCATTGGAGAAATAATCTTAATTTAAACCGTAACTCGATTTGTAATTTATAAACACTTATTCGGAACATCGTTTGCTGTGTGAAAACTCTACAAACATGAATTGATGGAATGATTTCGAAATGAGCAACCTCATTTAAAAAATCGCGTTGTGTCGTCAAACGGTAACATGTGCTCAATGGTCCGTAAACATAGAACAAAACTATGCGAGCTCCCATCCAATCAGAAGGCACGGATTTTGGTCTCATTTGATCATATGTATTTGTGTAGTAGTAAAAGTTAGTTTCAAACTGGCTAAGCATCCAACATGCAAAGTCTGGTACTGGTGCAATGTGATCTCTGTCGACAGGTTAGACCGTTATTTTGAAAAGCGATGGAAAGTACGGGTGAATTATGGACAGAAGTGCTGTGTTAAAGAGAGACAACCAAATCTTAACCCTTTACCGAACAACGAATTTCTTGTGACCCCTCATCAGAACGAGCTTTATTTATTTATTTATTTATTTATTTATTTATTTATTTATTTATTTATTTATTTATATTTTTGAAGGGGGCGGGGGGGGGGCAACAAAATTACAAAAGTACTGAAGAGTCATTGGCATTTATT
The DNA here is from genome assembly GCA_031216915.1 of Pictodentalium vernedei. NCBI lineage: Eukaryota > Metazoa > Mollusca > Scaphopoda > Dentaliida > Dentaliidae > Pictodentalium > Pictodentalium vernedei. Next base: position 64,921,243 of record CM062296.1, read on the forward strand.
GGGTAACGGTGTTTTATTCGATAAACTGTTAATAGAACTTTGGAACTCGGCAAAAATATCTCAGATAAACTCATATTCAGAACTTACTAAAACAGAGATTATCTTGTCCTCGAAACGCCTGGTATGTTGATGCCATCAAGAATACAACATCAGCTCTTAAAATGGCGCCAATCGTATTTACAAAAGTACTGACAAATCTCAAGGAGCATTTGACTTCAGACAGATTAACACGTCTGATAAACATTGTAATGACTAAACATTTTAAATAGAGTCGAGTAGTTCAGGAATATATAGGTAGTGTTGTCAGAAAAAATAGACCGATACATTATTGTCTCCTAGAAAACAAATGAAGCAATGAGAGAATGGAACTGTCTTTATTGCAAACTGAGTATATGTAAATACTGTACGATGTATGGAAACTGTTCTTGTATGGACGTGATTAAAAACTCTAAATTGGTTGAACAGTTCTTGCGAGTGTTAACCCTTTGAATAAGAAAGGCAGTTTTCCGGCCAGGAACATGATACGTCATAACGTCATTAAATGGGATGGCTGTTCAGTAAATGTGTGTGGTTGACCAATCGATATTTTCAACGTACAGCCCCGAGGCTGCGCGTTGAAAATACTGATTGGTCATGCACAAATAATGAATATGGACTCTTCCAATTGCTGCCATTGAACTGGCAAGGAAGATACCAGTAGAGTTCAAAGGGCCAAGCGGGTTATTTTATCCTGTTACGAATTCTGAGATTGACTGTTACACCATATATAGAATGTATCGGTAATGGTATGTTTATTACCTTCGAGAGTTTGTACTTCCCTACTGTTCAATGTAGAGACATATGATCGCTGATTTTAATTAAATTTATTAGAGTATCTTTCAATGAGTTCACAACTGCTCATACTGTTTCCCCTATTATGCAAGGAACACGTGTGTGGTAAACTAAAGTTGTGATAGAGCGCCAGTGAAGGTCGACCGTAGTCCCACACGAAGCACGTACCCAGTATTTCGATCTGGTTGAAGAGAACAATGCATTCAGTTAAGGTTGTCTGCTGATGAGCAAAAAAATGTGTAAAACATATGCTTAGAATAGTTCTGGATGAAAAAATCAGTTGCAACGAGTATGAGGTTTTAAAACATTGTATTACATGCCCATGCAGTCCCTCTTATGTAATACGGCGTGCAATACGGCTGTGCAATACGGAATTCCGTATTGCACACCAACCTGTTCCAACCGGCACTTTTTTATGCAATGCGACTGCATAAAGTGCATGGTGTTTACCACCGTTGATAGAAAAGAAAATTAGGTCAGTAGGTGCTTGGGTCATGTAATAAATACAAAACCACATGTATGTTTCAATGAGTCGTTTTGTTTTCAATTCGCCAGATGTGCGTAGAAAGAAAACGTCTCGACCTTCGGTCTCGACGTTTTCTTCCTTCGCACATCTGACTCATTGAATACAAAACGACTCATTGAAACAAACAATTAGTTTTGTCTATGTCTTCCTATGAGCAGGTGATGCGTTTTGTCTGTGGAACTAACAGCATCTCAGCAATCAATATTCGGATAATTCTAGGCTGGTTCCCTGCAAGCCAATAGATACAAGTGCTCTAACGCTGAGCTGAAATGAAATCCTGGTTGCCACGACAGTTTGAACTGCAAGAACAAATAAATGTACAGTAATGAATTATCAGTTATGATTGCTTCCCGGATTGACTATCAATGTGACATTTTATAAACAGCTGTGAAACCCTGACCGTTAATCTTGTCTATTTACTTACCTGTGTGCCAGTCTCCACCGTTTCTCCGCCGTTCTAGACGAGGTTATACCGTCCGTTTCCACTTCTGTGTTTTGTGTACAACCCTGTGCATCTCAGTGACGTCATACTACTGGTTTAAGTTGTCCGTGCTTTGAATTACTGGAGGAAAGACCCGTTTGTCGATTCGGAAGTTATAAAGTTTATTTAAAGGTACTTATTTAGTATTTAAAGGTAATTCGAGGTTTATTATGAAAGGGAAGTATGACTCCACGGATGTGCAAACGGTTATTACTTGATTATTGTATTTATGTCGTTTTTCAATAAATAATTGTCATTTTAATTATTCTCACCTATTTTCGTGGGGCTCCTGTAGAGTCCGAACCCAACTCAGAAGAAGTCTCTGTCTACGGAGGTATGTTATCGGGCGGGACGCTACGCGGTGATATGTATTAATGTAGTAATATTTCTGATGTAGTAGAAAACTATAATCTCTTATTTTTATAATATGATAAGACTTTGTTACACTATTGCTTTTCTGATTGACAATCAATTTGGATTTTTTTTATCAACACCGATATGTATTGATGTATTTATAATTCTGAAATAGTAGTGAAATGTAGTCTCTTAATGTTTTATTATTATGCCCCACGTTTGTAACATCAGCCGTGATTGGTTAATATGACACCTTCTAAAAGTCATAGTACTGGAGTTTTGGGGCAAAACACGGGTACTATTGGAACGTTTTTCCCTGGAGACAAGAGAACGAAGAAAATGTAAGCGCCACTTCCATTGATCAGCGTCGAATTTCTCAACACCAAACGCTGGCTCCGTGTCCGTTTAGCTTTTTCAACACCGGTAGACACAAACTTACCAACAAATATATCACCTTCAGTGGGTGTGTTTTCAATTTTAACTGCAAACAATGAATTCAAAAGAATCAGAAATATTAAAAAACTCACTCACGTGTTGTTCACCACTTCAGTGAATCCTGAATATGAGTCTCAGTTATGACTTGTGTTTCACTCCGCTTAATTCTATCAACTGTTGTCCGAGAAACATGAATTTATATTCCATTAATTTAAATCACTTTTCACACAAGCATTAACAATGAATTATAACACGAACAGCATGATGCAGTTGTTAACATTGGCATTTGTTGATAAAGAAACTCCCAAAGCGACGGCACTTGTGACAAGTCATTTTCGAAGAGACGTCATTCGTTCGAAATGACGTCATGTTTTTGGATTCGACTACATTGTTGTTACAAGATTGATGGCATGCTACAGTTAACGCTTAACAATGAACGCTATTTTTTGTTCGGCATAATAAAATAATTAGAACGTTTCTTTTCATGTTCTATCGATCGATAGTACCTGAGTTTGTGTGATTTCTGAAATAAAACCTGAAGCAGCTTCGCTGCTTCAGGTTTTATTTCAGAAATCACACAAACTCAGGTACTATCGACCGATAGAACATGAAAAGGAACGTTCTAATATTATAATATGATAAGACTTTGTTACACTATTGTTTTTCTGATTGACAATCAATTTGGATTTTTTTTTATCAACACCGATATGTATTGATGTATTTATAATTCTGAAATAGTAGTGAAATGTAGTCTCTTAATATTTTATTATGTATGCATGTATTAACCCTTTGAACCTGAAAGGCCCCCTTTCCTCCCAGGAACATGATACGTCATAAACTCTTCAAATAGGGTGGATGCTAAGTGAGTGCGTGAAGTAGACTAATGAATATTTTCAATGCGCGGCCCCAAGGCTGCACGTTGAAAATATTAATTGGTCTACCCCCCAAAAATCAATATGAACTTTTCCAATTCCTGCCATTGAACTGTCATGGTAGATACCACCAGGGTTGAAAGGGTTAATAATTCTTATATAGTGGTAAACTATAATTTCTTAATGTTTTATATTTATAAGACAACGTTAGACGATTGCTTCCCTGTTTGACTATCAATTTGACATTTTGATATGCATGAATATATTAACCATATGAACCCGACAGGCCGTTTTTCGGCTCAGGAGTCAGGAACATGATACGTCATAAGCTCGTTAAGTAGGATAGATGCTAAGTGAATGTGTGAAGTAGACTGATTAATATTTTCAACGTGCAAGCCGAAGACTGCACGTTGAAAATATTAATTGGTCTACCCCCCAAAAATCAATATGGACTTTTCCAATCGCTGCATTGAAATGTCATGGAAGATACCACCTGGGTTCAAAGGGTTAATTATTCTTATAGTATAGTAAACTATAATCTCTTAATATTTTATAATATCGATAAGACAATGTTTCACGATCGTTTCCCTGATTGACTATCAATTTGACATTTTATAAACAATGATATGTATTAATGTATTAATATATCTTATACAGTAGTAAACAATAATCTCTTAATATTTTATAATATTTATAAGACCACGTTAGACGATTGTATTAATGTATTAACATTTCTGAGATAGTAGTAAAATAAAATAAAACACCAACTGCAACTGCAACACCCGCCATGCCAATGTAAAAGGTTATAGTTTACCACTTTTTAAGAAATATTAACCCTTTGAACTCTAGTGGCATCTTCCATGGCAGTTCAGAGGCAGCAATTGGAAAATCCATATTGATTTTTTTTTTTTTTTTTTTTTTGGGGGGGGGGGGGGTGGGAGATACCAGTTAATATTTTCAACATGAAAATATTAATTAGTCTACTTCACGCATTCACTTGGAATCCACCCATCTTAAAGAGCTTATAACGTATCATGTTCCTGGGCTAGACAAAACGGCCTGTCTGGTCCAAAGAGTTAATACATTCATATATATCATTGTTGTTATAAATCCCAAATTGATAGTCATTCACGAAAGCAATTTTTTTTGATCACGTGACATGAGGAAAGTCGTGTTCACATCGGAGATAATGTATCATTAAATTATATTAAGGAAATAACCAGAATTGAATTTGCAAATATATGCAAATGAAGATAACGGAAAAAAGTATTAAAGGTATGAGAAAACTGACGTTTTAAAACAGGATTTAAGTTGGCTGTTACGTTAGGTAAAGGGTTAAGTTACCAAAACCTGAGTCTGTTTTTTCGAGGAGAAATAAACGCAAGATGGCGGAACATCAAGTTCAAAACAAAGAACCGGAAGTGGAGAAAAGGCTTAGAAAAACACGGTCGACTTCCAATTTCGCAACAAAACAAATGGACCAGGGATGTTTTACTGGAAGGGATTATGATGACGCCTTAAATCATGAACTCGGTTTGTCTGAAACAAAATGAAAAACACAGAAGACGCGGAGTAAACTTTCACCCACAGATGAACCGATCATTCATTACCAAATATGTCAGGACAATAACGGACAGTGGAAAGAAAAACCATGTAACGTTGAATTTGTTATTGACATTAAAGCAATTCCTTCGGTTTGTGCCAAGATAGAAGAACTATCGAGTTCAGGTTTTATAGTGGAAGAAAAGAAGGTTTTGCATACCTATAAGCAGCTAATCTTGTTCCGAAAAGCTACTAAAGCAAAATATGTGACAGTTAATTTATACAAGAGCAGGACAATTTTAGTTCAGGGCATTGAAAATTACTTGGACTGGCTGACCAAATATTACACCAGTTTGAAATTGCATAACACGCTCTCTGGACAAAATTCGCATCCAATATCTAAAGAGAATGTACACGCATCGCCTGCGAAGCAGTGTTTTGTTCAGAACACACAGTCATGTCAGCCACATCAAAGGGAGATCCCAGATGCAATTAACGAAGATGAATGTCTGTTGCATAACAGAGTCTCTCGTCTCACACTGGGATTCTAACACCAGCCAGGAAACTGGAGCTCAAAGAGAAAGCCGAGAAATTGTCCAATAGAACCGAGTCACAATTTATGGCAGTTGAAGCTCTGCTTTCAAACATGTTTGTGGAAGTAAGTGAAATTTCAGCAAAGGCAAATGGCATAGCAGCAATTTCAGAGCGGTTAGGCAAGCTTGAGGCTGAACAAAAAGTAACATCTAAACCTATCCACAACCTCAGTGAACCCACAGTTAATATGTTGGACGACAAGCTTGTACACTTAGAAAATAGACTTTTTGCAAAACTTTCGAAAGTTGTCTCAGAACATATTAACCCTCTCAAAACATCAATGGAAATGCATACAACAGAGATAAGATCTCTACACGCTAAGTTAGATCAATTAATGGAAATCAGAGATTCATGCACGCAGCGTGAAAATGTATCTGCGGTACGAGGGAATGGTGAACATCAGGGCACTGAGCCTATGAGCAGAGTGCCAACACTTAATCGGTCTTTTGGTGATGTTAACCCCTCAAATGAACAGATGCTCCAGGATTGAATTAACTTGAGCGACACAAAGTTGCCGTCTCAGAAAGATGTGTTGCCGAAACCACAGTCAACGCCGAAGAGTATTTTGAGCCAGCGTTCTGTCGATCCAACACTGATTGATGAACACTCCGCATATAATGTTTCCGTATCTAACCGCTACGGGCCTCTCAATTCATAACGCAATGCTAGAAAGCCAATTTCACGGACACAACCTTCTGATAAGAAAAATTTAATTCTTACGAACTCGATCGCAAAACGTGTAAATAGTAGGAGGTTTGATCCATACGGAAACACGTGGGTACAGTTTGAACCGAATGGAGTGAAGGGGTTAACAAGGTTTGTTGAAACTACAGATATCTCACCGGCTGTTCGAAACGTGATTGTGGTTACGGGAAATAGTGCTATAGGTAGTGCGGAACCGACGCTTGTGTTTAAACTTTTCGAATCGCTGAGTAACCTATGTCTCAGTAAATACCCCAATGCTAAAATTACATCCTGTTCTGTTATTCCAAGGATTAATGACAACGAAATAATTGTGAAAACTGATGCCCTGAACACTCTTGTTCGAGAAATGTGTCAATAAGATGTACAGCTACATTTCTGTGATATATCCAGCCAATTTAAGGCAGAAGATAACAACGCAATAACAAGACTATACTTTGACAAAATGCACTTAAACCAGGTGAGACTCGGTAAGTTTTGTGGTAGCATTAGGAATCTTCTCGGATTACCATCGAGGGGTACCCCAAACGGAAACAAGTTTCGATCAGAAGAACCATTATTACATAACACTCCGACAAACAGTTATAAACACTATCAGATCAGATCAGACATGTTTCCAGCACAAGCAGACACTGAAGACGCTTCGACCGTCGGTGGTCTTGGTAGAAGCAGACGTACAAATAGAACGCCGGCCAATAGACAGGAATTGTTACAAATGTGCTCAACAATAATTTCTCATTTGTCTGGAGTTTAAAATCTCAAATTCATGCATGGTTATTTCCAAAATATATATTAATTATTACCTCTTTCAATGGTTCAAGCATCTCTAAAAGTTAGCTGTTGGAACCTACATGGCCAAAAGGACCCAGCGGGTCAACATAAATTACTGAATGATGGTTTTATTGAGAGGCATGTCAAGAAATTCGATATCATCGCGTTCCAGGAAACCTGGGCCGCAAGTACCGACTTTGTTGACATTCCGGGATATAAATACTTCTATATGAATAGGACTGTAAACAGGAGAGGGGGGTTGCTGATGTACTTTCGACACAGTGGCGGTGCTACAGGAGGGCACGGGGGGGGGGGGGGCATTTGCCCCCCAAACGTGGGCTCTGCCCCCCCACTTGCCCCCCACCCACCACACACACATCCATCCAAACACACAAACACACACACTCTCTCTCCCTCCCTCCCTCCCTCTCTTTGCCCTCCCTCTCTCTATCTCTCCTCTCTCTCTCTATCCGCCTCCATCTCTCTCTCCCTTCTCTCTCTCTCTCTCTACCCCCTCCATCTCTCTCTCTCTCCCCTCTCTCTCCGTCCCTCTCTCCCTCCCTCCCTCTCTCTATCCCTCTCTCTATCTCTGCCTTCTCTCTCTCCAGACGCGGATCCAGGATTTTTTGAAAGGAGGAGCGCTGATTACCATTACATTTAGTCGAAACTTGGACCCAAAGTCCGTAATATCATTTTTTGGTTTGGTACGTCCACAGGACGTACCAAACCAAAAAATTATATTACGGACTTTGTGTCCAAGTTTCGACTACCTCATAATAAAGTAATGATATGATCCTTTACGTATTTGCCCCCCTTCATGGGGAGTCTGCCCCCTACTTGCCCCCCCCCCCCCCCCCTCCCCCCACGAAAACATTTCTGGCGCCGCCACTGTTTCGACACCGATTGTTGCCAGGCATAACACAATTAAAATCTAAAAGTGAAGATGTCATGTGGTTTAAATTACACAGACAATTTTTCAAGGTAGAGCATGATATCTATCTCTGTACCTTTTACTGCGCACCAGAGGGTTATTCTGATGGGCGTTGTAGCGCCACTGATACATTTGATTTTTTACAGGAAGAGATAGCAAATTACTCGACAAAGGGTTATTTAATAGTACAGGGCGATCTAAAAGCACGTACTGCTAATCTACTTGATTTTGTAACGGACTATAGTCCATCAAAACAACACTACATTTATACCCAATTATCAGTGTGACAAAACGATTAACACGCGTCAAAGTTTTGATAAGAAAGTGAACAGTCGTGGCAAGCAACTTATAGAACTATGCATTCAGTCTGGCTTGAGAATCTTTAATGGCCGTAGTCATGGAGATTATATGGGAAAATTCACATCATATCAACCACTGGGATGTTCTGTTGTGGATTATGTCATATGCAGCGAAGACATTCTGTCAGTAATCCCTTGTTTTCACGTGAACGATATCACATACTATTCGGACCATTGCCAAATTTGGTTGATATTGAATGTAAAATATCTCCCAGCCAAATCTGAAACTGCTTCAATGGTTGGGGTAAATTCGTGTCCCAACACATTTGTGTGGGATAAGTTTTCTAAGTCAAACTTTCAGGAAGCTTTTGCATCCCTTGACGTACAGAAAAATTTAGATGACATGCAGCATAATGAAATGAATGATGTCAACGCTGCAGTCGCACGGCTCAATTGCTTATTTCAATTGGTTTCTTCAAGATGTTTGAAAATTAAGAGACATAGCAAAATCAAAAAACCACGAGCGAGGCGAAAACGGTGGTATGATTTATCATGTTCTGAACTGAAAAAAGTTCTAATTTCCATCAAAAACACAATGAAAACTTTTGGCAATGATCCGATTGTTAGGGGTAAATACTTCACTGCCAGGAAGCAATATTATAAATTGCTCAAGCGGAAGAGAAGGGAATATCGGAGTAATATACTCAAAGGACTTACCGACATGGAGAGCACAAACCCCAAAGAGTATTGGGATATGATTAAATTACTTAAAGCAGAAAACGAGGAGGGTGGGTTTAATGACCCCACAAGTGCAATAAACCCGGGTCAGTGGTTTCAACACTTTCATGCACTTGGTAAAAACCCAATGGCTTCAATCAGGAATTTAAAACAGAGATATTGGCCAAGTTACCAATTCTTGAAAGTGAATTGTTATCCAACTCCGATTTAGACTATGACATAACAGCTCAAGAAATAAAACACTCCGTTTCAAGCCTAAAATGTGGGAAATCGGAAAGGCTTGATGGTATTAAAGCTGAAATGATAAAATCAGTGTCCTCTGGGCTTATGCCGGTTTTAACTAAATTGTTTAATTGTGCACTTAAATCGGGAGTTTTTCCAGCAGACTGGTCAAAGGGTTTCATTATCCCCATTCCAAAAAAGAATAACCCCACCACACTCGATGATTTTCGCGGAATCACCATCACAAGCATTCTGGGTAAAGTATACGTAAAAATTCTCTTGGAAAGATTAACGCAATTTGGTAATGAGGTGGATGTTCCCTCCCAATATCAGTGCGGTTTTCGGAAGGATCATCGAACTACCGATAATATATTTATACTTAATTCTATTCTCAGGAAAAAGTTTGAGGAGAAGAAGAATGTTTATGCGTGCTTTGTTGATTTTAACAAAGCCTTTGATAGGGTTTGGCGGGATAGTTTACTTTACAAACTATCAACTTTAGGTGTCGGGGGAAAATGTACAAGTTATTAAGGTCCTTACTACATAATAACGTTTCGAGTGTCTAATTGGGAAACGGCCTGATTGACGTGATCAAATCTGACGTGGGCCTATTGCAAGCCAATAATTTGAGCCCATTTTTATTTAATCTGTTTATTAACGACTTTCCAACGGCCCTCGGTGAAATGGAATGTGACCCCGTCACGACAATGGGCACCGTTATACCCTGTTTGATGTACGCTGACGATCTTGTTCTAATTTCACAGAGTGCCGAAGGTTTACAGTCCATGCTTCAAAGGCTCTACGATTTCTGCGATAAGTGGCAAATTACAGTAAACAAGAGGAAAACCCAAACCTTAATATTTAATAAAGCAGGTAAAGACATAAAAAAACGTTTCTCATTTGGAAACGATGTCCTAGAATCAACTCAAGAATATAAGTACCTGGGACTTATTCTCTCTGCCTCTGGTAACTTTGGTAAAACCGTTGTGGATCTTACCCACAGAGCATCGAAAGTGGCATTTAAGATTTACAGCGCGCTTAATGGACAAGACTCCCCAGTGCTAGTCACTACAAAACTGATTGACGCCTGTGTTAAACCAATTTTAACGTATGGGTGTGAAATTTGGGGGGATTATTGTTTCCGCAAACAAGTAGGTGTTATAGAAAATTTCCACCTACGTTTTTGTAAAAGGGTACTCGGGGTTAATAGAAACACATCTCATGCTGCTTCCTTGGCTGAAATGTGGAGATTCCCAATTCAGCTGGAAGTACTGAAACAAATGGTTAAATATTGGTTAAGACTGGAAAATCTTGAATCTGACAGATTATTATCTGCATACTATAATAGTTTGAAATCAGTGAAAAACTTAAAGTGGCTTGACCTTGTCAAAAACAAGCTTTACAGTCACGGATTTGGAAACGTCTGGCTTGCGCCGACTTCTGTTGACCAGAATAAATTCCCAGATGTATTCTACGAACGCTTAAAGGACAATTATGTACAGGAATGGAAATCCGCTGATTATGTGGGGAAATCTAGTGTCGCAGGCAAAGATTACAAAATGGCTGAGTATTTAACAAGCTTAAATTTTAGAGAACGTTACTCTATAAGTAAACTATTCCTCAGCTGTCACGATCTCGAAATTGAAAAAGGACGTTACACTAAACCTAATCGGACACCCGCTGAGGAGAGATTTTGTCGGCAGTGCCAATTAGATTTAGTCGAAGATGAAACACATTTCCTACTGTTCTGTCCGGCATATAATACATTGCGTAAGAGATTATGGGACTCGGTGCGACATAATGATAATTCGATACATTTTCATGCCCCCAAGCAACAAATTAGAATGATGATCAGCTCAAAAAACGATAAAATTCACAGAGCTTTGAGTAATTTTATAATGTGCGCATTTGACATAAAGCACAACAGATCGAGTGTATCATAATTTTAAACATTACTTGCTTTGTTTCCTAATTTCTTTGTACTCTCGTATTATTATTGCTTGTTTTTTGTTTTTCACATTATTTTCGCCTATTTGCCAAACCTTTAGATGGTCGTGCAATAAAATATTCTATTCTATTCTATTCTATTCTAATCGTGTGACACAGTCTTATTATACTATAAAAAGTAAGAAATTAGGTCTAACAAATTTAGAGATCTGTTTCTCGGGGCCTCTCGAATGGTGCTTTTGTCTCCCGCATGCTCTCCTTTTATAACCAATGCAAGCTCAAAAATTAAAAAGATTTTACCCAAGTTAATAAATTTGATAAATACAAATAAAATACACCAACACCCATGCTATTCTGTTGATTATGAGGCCTAAAACGTAAAACAAACCAAGAATATGAATTTCAGGTCGCAAAGAAATAACTATCAAAAAAAATAAAAAACCGCCCGCATGCATGCAATTTTACAAAAAAATGGCCTGAGAAACAATCTACTTTGTGGGGGCTTATTTTATTTTTATTTGTATTTATCAATTCGGCATGGCCGGGGTTGCAGTTGGCATGCAGTTCGCAGAATTAAGTACTTAGATGCAACTATCTGATGTATAATCTTTTAATATTTTATAGTATTAATCCTTTACCTAACACGAAAAGGAGACGACACCTGCAAACAAAATTCTTGAATAACTAAATATTTTTATTTTTTGTCTCAAAAACATAGCTTATGACCCTCATTGGAACGAGTGCATCGAGCTGGTTCCAATGAGGGGTCATAAGCTATGCTTTTGAGACAAAAAATAAAAAAAAATAATGAAAATTGATTGGGGATTTTTGTAAATACAGTTACAACTAGAAGTCCTATCCTGAAATGCGCACAAATAGCACGTTGATCTGCGCGTTAATGTACGCGTTATGGCCATAGTAAAGCTATCAAATTCTGTACATATGGCCTGTGCACAAGCAATGTTTCAGCCAATGGACCTCCGGGTAACCCGGGGGTCCATTGGCAGAAACATTGCATGTGATTGCTATGAGTAACCAGGAGAACCTGCCGTGCTTTGGATGTCATTCGATATGGCAATTGCGCGCAATTCCAACGCGCAATTAAGCCTAGATAAGCGCACTATTCGTGACAGGACTTCTAGTTTTTACTGTAATGGTGGCAAGTTTTGGCCGTTACGTTGGGTAAGGATTAATAAGACTATGTTAGACGATTACTTCCTTGATTATTATTGGACTAAGTTATAAAGGTAATAAATTAATTTATCATATGACTCGTCCGTTTTGTTCACTTTAAAACATTCGATATTTTGTTTTCATATCAATCAATGATAAATAAAGCCTTCCGTCAATTTCACTGGTCAATTTCAAAACTACACAATTTGATTGGCTAAACAAAATACAACTGGGCCACATTTTCATAATTTGCATAATTAGAGTTCGGAGCTTTCATTGGTCAATTTCAAAACTGGACAATTTGATTGGCTGAACAAAATACAACTGGGTCACATTTGCATAATTTCTGTAGGGAGAATTTACGTTATCTGTCCTATTTAGGGTGGGTTATATTCTATTAATCTTTTACCAAACGTAACGGCAAAAACCGTCTCGCGCAATACAAGAAAAACGCAATTCATTTTTTTTTTATATTTTCACTTCTTGCTTCCAAAACATAGGTTATGATCCCTCATTGGAACTAGCGTGTCGTGCTCGTTCCAATGAGGGGTCATAACCTATGTTTTGGAAGCAAAAAATGAAAATTTTTAGTTATACGAGGATGTTTTTTCCAAGTGCCGTCTGAAACTTAAGTTAGGTGATGGGTTAAAAAGTCATGCGAAGTGGCTAATTTGTGCGTGTGTGGGTCATATGATAAATAGAATATGAAATGAGTGTTTTTCTCATATAATATTTATGAAACTCGTCCAAATTTTCCGTTTGGGATCGCCAGAGGCTCGCCCAAACGGAAAATTCATAGACTCGTTTCATAAATATTATATGAGAAAAACACTCATTTCATATCCTCTATTACTTGAATACATGCAGACAAATAAGTAGAAATGTAACAGATTTTTTTATTTTGACCGGATTTCACGTATTGTCATATTAATATTAATAAGACTATGTTAGACGATTACTTTCCTGATTATTATTGTATTGTAAACACTAAGCTGTAAAGGAAATAAATTATTTACTTGAAAATCTATCTGCTCTTTGGTGGTTTCGTCAATTCACGAGTTAACTGAACTAAAATTTCAGTTAACATTAGTATTTACTGAATTTTTTAGTCAATTCTAGAATTCCTCAAGTGAAACAGTCAATACGAATTGACTGACATTTTTAGTTAATACGCGTGTTGACTGGATTCAAAGATTTACTGTAACCAATACAAAGAATTTAAACCTTTCCTCCGTGGCTTCCCTTTTCTTCATTTTAAAAGATTTATACGTCAGATGTGATGCGATCGTTCGGAGTATTGTGAAAATATGACATAACATAAAAGGTTGGAGTTCGGGAACCTGGAATAAACGACCCGACATGGGGTTTTTCCTGTATTTCACGTGAAAAACTTAAACAAGGGCCCTGCCTTCTCTCCCGCACACTCTTCCCGAATTATGTTTTGTATTTATAGCTCGAGTCAAGTAATACATGCAGCTTCAAGTTGAGCTGGAAATATTTCATGAAAAATGAACTACCTGCCCCATGAGCTGAGTGACCCCCCCCCCCCGTCGTTGACTCCTCCCCGCACTCTACCCAAATTGCGTTCTGTATTTATAGCACGATTCAAGGGACAGTTTCCTAGAGCTGGATGTATTTCATGAAGTTGAACAATCTACTTCGTGTGTTGAGTGTAACCGAGCCCCGTTACTGACTTCTGCCACCCCCCCCCCCCTGTACTCATGGCCAAGAAAATGTTTCCTTTGATGCGATTCTCTATAACATTACATCCCCTTAATTTGGTAAAGCTGTTCGGGCATTTTACACTGAGAGAGATGGGAACTTCGTCGCATGAGCGAACTTGCCATGAAATCAATGAAATCAATGTTATAGTCGAGACTGAGATAGGAAGTAATGGATGAGATATGGGGCGGCATAACAGAAGCCAATAGTACTGGTACAAGGCCGCAATGGAACAAGACTGCTGTAGAAGCTAATGATAGGACAGATAGGCCATAGACCTGTAATGGCCTTGGAACTTTGGCGACAAGATGGAAACGGTTGGTAAGACTACATTAGACTCATTGAGGGCTTTTACATAGCCCAATGCGACAAAAAAGGGATTCTCCAAAAGGTATCCTCGATAGGTATCCTCAATAGGTATCCTCAAATAATACAATACCAGGCCATAGGTATCCTCAAATACTGAAATGAGGCTAAGAGTCGTAGTAAATTATACTTCATTGAGGGATTGTTAATGGTCCTTATAACCTCAAAATTCAATGAGGCTATGAGGGATAATAGATGAGGACTCATTGAGGGCTTTTACGTAGCCCTCATGGCCTCATACGACAAAAAAGGGATTCCATAGCTACGGGCGTTTCCCAAAAATGAGATTCCATGGGATATGGCTCTTGGATATAGGCTTTTGTTATACACAAGGGAGATAAACCTGCATACAGATTATGGGAAATCAAGCAATCTGATTGGTTAGTTATGATCTAGATAAATGAAACAGCAAGAGTACTTGGAATAGGGTCAGAACTAACAAGAATAGACCAGAGATTGCTAAATATAGTAATAATAAGGTAAACTGTTCCACCTAAAAGGCTCTTCTACGCTACTGAAGTATACTCCGGAACACAGGAACATACCCAGATAGACGAAAACTATTGTATATATAGATAGAAGCAGAGAATTCTGAAAGAATTCGAAATAGTAAAAGTTGGAGTGGATTTTGGTGATTTGGAAGGATTGTCGGGTTGTTTGTGGTAATTAGATTTACTCTTCTTCAATCGAATATACCCTCCGAACATACCCCGTCTTATTGCAGAGAAATTGGGTAACATAGCAACCACGTGCTACCATAGAAACCAAGATGGCGGCCTCCAGTATACAAAATGGACGACGGAAACACGTATCACCCTAACAACACGCGCTGCGCATGCGCACTAACACCACGTATCACTATGGGAATGACGTCACAACATGGCCGCCCACGCAGGTTACCATGACAACACAACATGGCGCCACTACGTCACGTGACATGACGTCACTTCCGGGGCCCGGCACCGGGGTCCGGCAACTAACCCCTGTAGGGGAACATGACATACTACTGATGTGGTTTTACAATTTTTTTCCTCTGATGAATTAAAACTTCCAAATTGCTTTGAAAGCACATTCTCGGACTGTACGATAACGCAAAGATGGATGAGAAATTACACAGTAATTGCTTTAATTGGTGTCGCTATTTCACACCTCATTGCCATTCATCCACGCACATAAAGTCTCAGTAATTTCACACCTCACCATCCACATTCACTGCCTTCTTAATTGGATTTCGAAGTTCAGTAATCTCAAGGGAGATAATTTTCGCGTAAGATATTATTTTAATCAATATTGTTGGGAATGATACCCAAATTGTGTTCTCTATTTATAGTGCGGCTCAAGTAATAGTTTCCAATGCAGCTGGACGCATTTCATAAAACTGCCTCGTGCGTTGAGTGACATCGAGCCCAGGGTGTGTGTGTGGGGGGGGGGGGGGGGGTCTCACCCCCAGCTAGGAGTATTGTTTTCAATAGTTGGAAATTCCGATGTCAAAAATTAAATAGTTGGAAATTCAATAAATTAACATTGTTCATGAAAAATATTAAAATTCTAACTAATGATGAGAAATTTCGATCTTTTATTTCCAACTGGAAACTTGAGTTTCAAATTTCCTATAATTGACATGCCTCAAAATTTCGACTCTGACATCAATCCTGTAAATTTTCGGTTCAGTCTACTTTCGCCTACAGTGCACTTTCGCCTACAAAAATTATCAGGTAAAAGTGTAGGCAAAAGTGCACTAATTGAGGTATAGATATTAGTGGCTAATTACCATCTCTACCCACAATAAAATAGACTGACCTTTTGGGAATAGAAATAATGACAAACCTTGCAGTCAAGTTACTTTATTGCAATATCTTAATTCTAACAGAATATTAGACATCAATATGTAATAAATATACATAAATAAGAAAAGAAAGAATGTAACATGAGCGAACTCTCCATGAAATAATAGCGGAACCTGACACTTTATATAGAATTTTGGCTCCAATATGTAATTTGTTGCGCTGCATTGGTGGCACCAGAGTCTGCTATTATTCCATGGAGAGGCCGCATGAGCGAACTCTCCATGAAATAATAGCGGAACCTGACACTTTATATAGAATTTTTACTCAAATATGTAACTTGTTGCGCTTCATTGATGGCACCAGTCTGCTATTATTCCATGGAGAGCTCGATGAAATTTAAAATTTATAAACACAGTACTTTACTTATTGCAAGTTAACATCCCTATTTTACCAGGTGCCCAGCTGCATCAAGAAACTGCATTGGCGACTTTTGTCCTAAAAATAACTGATCCTTGAGTCTTAGAGGTCTCTGATCATCATCACTATCATTGATACACAGGAATCGTTGCTCAAACAGTGTTACACACCATCTATCAGGTAGGTACACTTCTGAAAGTGAAGTTGGAAGGGCTGGTGTAGTTTTCCTTCGTCTCTTATACAACCCACTCTTTAAACTTGGCATGATGGAATGTCAATAGCCAAGTCTCGTTGAATAGTACTGATTTCTTCGTCGTAAATAGTTTGGATCGGCGCAGTTTCACTCTGACAACACTGACGCAAATTTTCTAAAAATTCATTTACGTCTTCCTGCTCTTGTGGGTGGTTATGCGAAGTTACATTTCTGACAAAATCATCTACAGTTGTGCATTTTCCATTACAACCAGCGTCAACACATTTCCAGTGCACACATGACTTTCTTCGGTTATTCAGTCTATATCTGTAACCATTAAACAGAACCTGCATTCCACCTCTTTGAGACTGTACATACTCCACACGCTGGAGGTGTGCCATTTTGGTAACTCTGACTAATGAATGAATGAAAGATTTTAGCGCGCCGAAGGCGCGCAGGGACGATGTGGGATTTACTTGGATCTTGGATCACACAGGCCTAGCTTTCCTATTGCCTCAAATGGGGTCTGAAGGGGTATGCACGCGGTTAGAATTCCCGGCAGTTTGCATTGGAGTGATAGATTGTCAAAGATCAATCCCTCAACGCCATTAAGACTATTAGAGAGTGGGCTCTATTCGGTTCCAGCTTGGCGATGGTAGAGGTCTGAGTCCCACCATGGTGGCGAGCCAGAATATAATGTTGTGCGATGGCAATTTTAAGGGAAAAATAAAAAAAAGAAAACCAAACAGCAACGCCGGTTGGGTAGCGGCCCCGGTATATGACCTTAGCGGTTACAAAAAAGGAGTGGAGAAAGCTCCAACAGTTTAATTTGAAAAAAACGGGAGTCATCCATCAAGCCTTCTGGGAGATAGGATGCAATATGTGACTCTGACTAAACATTGCCATGTCTCTATATATGTACATTTAGATGTTCACAGTTTACACAAATCTGAGGGCTGATTACTTTATTATTGCAAACTACAGTCTTTGATTTGGTAATTAATCAGCAGTTGATATGTCTTCAACAACAACAACAACAACAGTGTTTGTTGTCTGTAAGTTGAGTGTCTTAAAAACAACAAACAAAAATGTTGTTTTAACTGAGGCCATGCTAATAAGTTGATTTATGCTTTAAAAACATTTCAGTAGTTTGTCTTAAAAACAACAAACACTGTACTTGTTCTAACTGAGGCCATTCCAGTAAGTTGATTTGTGCTTTTAAAAACAAATCAATATTTGTCTGAAACAACTATCTTACACTCATGTTCTATTTGTAACAAACAAACGCATAACATAAGAAACCCACTCCATCAATCAGATATCCTAGACTTGATTATCACCAGCAAATCACTAACCAGCCAAATGCAAGACATATTTGTAGGAGATGATGATCTGGTCAGTGATCACCTGCCGGTTCACGCCACTCTGAAATGTAATACTGGTCCCGCAAAGTATCCTCCCGTGAATAGGAGGAACCTATCAAAAATTGACTGGAACCTCTTCAGAAACATTATCGAAGTAAAAATAAAGGCAAATGACCCCTCAAATGTTCATGAACTAGAAAAAGCCTGCACCCACCTTAACGAGGTTATCAACAGTACGCTAGATGAAATCTGTCCCAAGCAAACAGTAAAGACGCGGATAAACAGAATAACCCAAACAACTCTTCAAATAATCAAACAAAAAAGAAAAGCCTTCCGGGCTTACCAATCAGAGAATGATCAAATGAAAAGAGCAGAACTTAAAACCGCGTATAACCGCCTTCATGGGGAAGTAAAAAAGGCCATAGCTAACGACAATCGCGTGAGATGGGAAAAAGCAACCGAAAACCCAAGTGGGCTGAGAGAACCTAAGAGGTTCTGGGATACATTTAAAACTCTTACTGGCCAAAAGAGCAAAATTGCCAATAATAATGCGCTAAAGACTAGCGACGGATCTATGGCCATAGACGACAAGGCAAAGGCCAGTGCTTTTGCCGAACTTCTAAAGAAAACACATCGTCCACAAGAAGGGAACAGATATGACAACGATTTTAAGGTACGAGTAAATAAATTTGTCCAAGATAACAACTCAATCTTCAATGAACCGAACTTCGACCAAAGGCATGAAGACGGGGACGACCATGAATTAACCGAACCAATAAGCGTAGAAGAGGTCATGGGTATAATCAGAAAATGCAGGTCATCTTCGTCCCCAGGAGAAGACGAAGTCTCTTACAAAATAATGAAACAGTGCCCCAACATCTTCTACTGTAGACTTACCAAACTCTTAAACTGCTGTCTCTCCTGTGGGTACTTCCCAAAATGCTGGAAAGTGGCCACGGGAGTCATTATACCTAAACCCGACAAAGACCTTACCAACCCTTCTAACTACCGCCCAATCAGCTTGCTTAGCTGTGTTGGGAAAATATTTGAGCGGATTCTCACTACGAGACTTCGCAGCTATCTCGAATCAATCAATTTTTTCAACAAATGGCAAAGAGCGTATAGGAGTCAGAAAGAGGGAATCAAACACGTATATAGACTGGTCGATTATATGAAAACAGCATTTAGTCAAAACGAAATCGGAACCGCGCTTTTCTTGGATGTAGAAAAAGCGTTCGACTCGGTATGGCACAATGGCGTGAGATATAAACTAGCGAAAATGGGATTACCCACTAAAATTCTAAGGATCATATCATCATTTCTAACTGACCGAAAAATCAAGGTGAGGGTTAATCGCGAGGTGTCAGAGGAAGTAATACTCGAAGCGGGAACACCACAAGGGTCGGTTCTAAGTCCGCTTCTTTTCATAATATATGTGAATGATATAGAAAAAGTAGGGAAAAACTTTGTTGAACTATCGCAGTTCTCAGACGACAAAGGCATTTGGACAGCCAGCAAGTCCAGAAACATAATTAAAAATCGTCTACAGGATACCATTCGCGATCTTGAGAGCTGGTGTGCCCTGTGGCGCATCAAACTCAATGCCGCCAAAACTCAAAAAGTTACGTTCTTCAAAACGCAAAGGAAAAAACCAGTCCCGAGTATCGATCTCCAGTTATACGATCACAAACTAGAAGCAAACAAAGAGGCCAAATTTTTGGGATTTATCCTAGATAGCAATCTCAGTCTAAACAGTCACGTAAACTCCATTACGGTTAGAGCTACTAAACGTATCAATTTTCTGAAGATGATCAGAGGTAGAAATTGGGAAGCAAACAAAGATGTGCTTCTCAAGCTCTACAAAACATTTATACGTCCGGTACTAGAATACGGTGCCATAATAACAAGCGACCTAAGCAAAACCAACATTCAGAAGCTACAGAGGGTTCAAAATTATGCCCTGCGAGTGGCACTATGCAAACCGAAATGGACACCGATAAAGGAACTTCACGAGCTAGCAAAAATAGAAACAATTGATACGCGATTAAAGACCTACAAACCAAAACCCTCAACAGACTCCAAGATAGTGAATTAATGGTTGAGCTGAACGAACACCGATCCCTTAACAGAAAAACAAAATAAGTTTCCAGAAAATAAAAAAAAAAAAAAAAAATAAAATAAAATAAAATAAAAATTATACAATATAACAAAATCGCGTGGAGTCAGTGAGGATTGCCTCGCTACTCATTGGGAACTTTAGGATAGAGTCTGTGAGGACTGCCTCGCAACTCTGCTGAAGCGCGATTGAAACGCGTTTAATAAGATCTATATAACAAAACCCTCCACATACTCCAGGATAGTGAATCAATGGTGAAGCTGAACGAACACCGAACCCTAAACAGAAAAACAAAATAAGCCACAGTAAATTAAAATTACTCAATAGAATAAAACTGCGTGGAGTGAGGATTGCCTCGCTACTCATTGAGATCTTCAGGATTGAGTCTGTGAGGATTGCCTCGCAACTCTGTGTGTGGGGAGTGGGCTCCGAAGAAACACACCCCTTACCCCATCCATAGCAACAATCACACAGCAGGCACAATATACAATAGCGGATACCTATCTTTCTCTCTACTTTTCAAACTGAACATTCTCAAATTTTCTTGCAACACTCTTATCAAGAAGACGCATGGAAATGGTAGACAAAGCGTAGGAGGAATTGGTGCAACCTACCTTTCTGCAACATATACAAGAAATCACCAAACGCTAGGCAAGGATTGAAACAAGCTTGTCTGGCTGGGAACGAGTGTACATTTGATATAAATAAACATTTGAATAAAGATTTAACAGTCCTTTTTTTGGGGGGGGGGTGGAGGAGGTCATTTGGAATTCCCGAAGGATAACCAGATACCTCAAAATCACATACGGCATCCTATCTCCCAGAAGGCTTGATGGATGACTCCCGGTTTCTTAAAACTAAACTGTTGGAGCTTTCTCCACTTCTTTTTTGTAACCGCTATGGTCATATACCGGAGCCGCTATTAAAAATCAAAAAATAATAAATTCGGAGCACAGGCGAAGGCTAATATTATTGGACTAATATATTTCGTAACTTTCCCTGAGTATACTTTCCAAATTTGATAGAAAACAACCAACAAATAAATGAGAAAATGATTATTTAATTCCCGACTACACTTTTTCTCCGACACGGACACGCACTACACTTTTTAGTGTGTCCCGGTCCTTTGGACATTCACCAAAGCGCACGGACTCAAGTACACTCAATAGATCAGAGATATCCAAGTGACTTTATTTGAACACCTAGTCTATTGTTCTACCGTGTATTTCAAGTTGTTTGCATTTCCCCAAGATATAATAGAACCAGGGTATAATTTGAATTAAGTGAATGAGTATGATACAGGGACCGACCTGGGCATGCGCCAGTGCGTATTTGGTTCTGAAACATCAGGACCTGGCTCTTAAATCTCAGAAATAGGCTTCTCAGTTAGCGCGTTACTTCTCAGATCATATTTTGATATTCCTTCGATGGATAATCGAGAGAGACACTCTTACATATATTATATATATGATTATCATTTATCATTGTTGTAGAGTGCTTAAGTTAATACTTCAAGTCTTAATTATCAAGCATTAATCTTCACTGTGGTTTCTGATCAAGTCTTGGCTGCCTAAATAGGCAGCCAAGACTTGATCAGAAACCACAGTGAAGATTAATGTTTGCTATAGTGTACTAAATGAAAATGATGAGAGCTAGTACATACTTACTGTGTGTGTTACAAACAGCAGTGTGACTCCGTAAATTGAAATCTGGCGCATGAATTGAAAAAATAGGCTCCGAGGCAAGAGCGTATTTTAAATAGTCCTGATCGGTCCCTGATGATATTTTGAAGAAGAATATCACTCACAGCAATCACGGTATCAAATAATAGACATCACCTTGTTATCCCGGATCTAACTTTCAACATGGTTGATAACTCTGATGTGAGTATCGCTGTGGAACAAAGACAAATACCAATACAACTCGAGAATCGTGATGTGACCGTCTGGGCGATCGATGCGGACTCCCGCGTTGTGTCATTGGGCAAGGCACTTAACACCGATTGTCCACAGAGAGATATTATACACGAAATATGAAAGCATTCCGACCGTTTGATCTGAAGAAGAAGAAAAATTTTATATAATTTTTTTTCGGATTGCACTAAGTTCAAATTTGGGCTACCATAGGGAGTTAAAATATAGGGAGTTAAATTTCAGGTTCTCATATGGCGCCCAAATATCAAACCAGACACTCGAGTTGAACAAATTTGAATCTGACCCGCCCCCCCCCCCCCCCCCTCCCCCTTCCTAGATATGTTGTATACCAAATATGAAAGCATTCCGACTGGTGGATCAGAAGATTTAAAAAAAAATTCCTCATATTGCACTAAGTTAAAATTTGGGCTATCAAAGCGAGACCCAAATATATACCAAGGGGCCCGATTTCAATAAACTTGAATCTGCCCCCCCCCCCCACCCCCACCCCCCAATAGAGATGTTGTATACCAAATATGAAAGCATTCTGACTGGTGGATCTGAGAAAGAAAATTTTATCCCCATGTTGAACTAAGTTAAAATTTGGGCTTCCATAGGAATCCCAAATATTAAGCTAGGAACTCGGTTTGACCAATCTTGAATCTGACCCTCATAGCAATGATGTATACCAAACATTAAACGATTCTGACTGGTGGTTCTGAAGAAGAAATGTTTAAAGAATATTCCCTATATTGCCCTAAGTTAAATATTTGGGCTCCCGTATTGAGCCCTTTTATGAACCAATGGGCTTTATTTTAACAAACTTGTATCTGACTTCCCTATGAATGCTGTATACCGAATATCAAAAGATTTTGACCACTGGTTCTGGAGAAAAGATTTTAAAAAATTTTTGCAAAAATATGCCGACTCAGAATTTTTTCGATGCCCTCTACAGAACACCCTAATATAATAATAATAATAACTCTTTGGCCAGCCGCTGATTTGTCGCGGTCCTCATAAGAGAAGGCCATCATTCCCCCTGCACCCCACCCCCTCTTCCCCTCCTCTCCTCCCAGCATTCAGATATAAACTGCTTAATAGTGTCCCTCACTTCCTCTTTTTCAATTTCTTCAATAAGCATTCCTACCCTCTCCCTCGTGTCCGCCTTCAGCCATCTATCCTTTGTTTCTTCACCCCACTTCTGCATTATTCTTCCAGTAAATTTTATTCTATGAGGTATATACTGTGGGCATTCCAAGAGAAAATGTTCCAGGGTCTCCACTACTCCAGAGTGGCACATTTGGCATCCCTTTTCCCCATCTCTCCCAATTTTTCCCCGAAGCTCCAGTGATCTTGATCTCAGTTTGAACAGCAGTGAACCTCCAAAGGTGCCATCTAGGTACTTCTCAAAAGCTGGCTTTTCTTTATATTGTAACCCCTGCAGTGATCTTTTCACGCTAACCCCTGCTCGCCAGTTTCGATTGCAATCTTCCATGACTCTCTCTTTGACAAACCTTTTGCCTTCTTTCATTCCTACTTCTATGTTTGTGACCTCTATAGAGTAATTGTCCATTAGTTCCCTCACATGTTTTGACCACCCCGTTTCTATATTAGAATTCCAAATGGTATCGAGCATCAATTTGCACCACCGGTTGTCAGGCAGGTTTCTCAAGTAGTTAAAGTAACAGAGTTTTCCCAAATCTACCCTGTCCTTGATTTTCATCCACCCAAGCTCCCCCCAATGGCACTTCTTTTACCATTCAATTCCACTGGTCCTAAGGATGCTTCATACCAAATAACAGCTCTCTGTTCCGTGTAGTTTGGGAAATGTGGGCGTTTGAAAATATTTCTATTTTTAGTCCCTGGGGTTCCCATGGGGACGCGGGCATATTTGTTTTGCACGAGTCAAGTACTTATGACCCAATAATACCACACACCAAATGTGGTTCAAACTGGCCCATTGGTTCATAAAATATATATTTTTTTTTTTTGGGGGGGGGGGGGGGGGCGAAAATTCTTACCTAAAAGCCAAATATTGCTTCACGAACGTTGTTTGAACCAACTTGATTCTACACCTTAAAAGGAAGCTCCATAACAAATATCAAGATTTTAAAAATATTTTGGAGCATTTTCCACCACCTCCCTCCCTATGGGGCTGGACATGCTGAGTTGAACAAAAATGCAATACCCCTTCGGGATCATCACTCACACAAACTTTCACTTGATTTGGCCCAGTGGTTTGGGAGAAGAAGAAGTTTTCTTTTTTCCTGAGGTAGAGAATCAAGATATACGGGTTTCGTGTAAATGTTTTTTATATTAAAATAAAATCTCATTTTACGTAACCTTTCTGATTTACCCACTATATCCGAATGCTTCCAGGTTTGTGTATAATTGTCATGAATACTTTTAAGAAAAAATCGTCCCCTGAGTTCCAATGTGTTCGATGTGCCTACTGGCACATAGAACACATTGGAACTCAGGGGACGAAATATCAGGGAACATTTCGATATTTGCTACCGAGGGGGTGTTCCACACATAGCCAAACCCGTATTTATTGAGACTGTCGCGAATAAGATTAAACCAGTGGTTGTCACCTCGCTGCTTGGGTGCTTTATTGCAATTATAAAGCAATCTGCATTTGGGGAGAAATTCCAACCGAAGCCAGTATTTTATCATACGCTTCAAAACTTCAAACTTCAAAGGAAATCTCCTGATTTCCGCTAGAGAGGCCACGTTTGATGCGTTACGCTGGACAGCAAGAGCATGAGAGTTTTCAATTTCATCAACCCTTTTCAAACAGCATCGTGATAACTGAAAGTGGTATATCATTACCGCCATGTGAATTATGCACTTTGAAAAGTGCCTTGGAGGTTCTGCCTTTTAGATCTGAGATGGCGTAACTAAGATTACCCGAGGCGGAAAAATTCAAACCCAGATATTTATAGTCCAGCGAAGAGCTACGTGCAAAATTACCCATTCTGAATGTGTGGTTTATTTTCCTTCCCATTTTGTTGAATATCACAGTTTAGTGTTTGCAGTATTAATTTCAATCTGCCAATTACTACAAAAAGTGTCTAATTTATCAAGCATGTTCTGTCGACCTGATGGAGATTTTGAGATTAATATTATGCCATCTGCGAACATCAAACAAGGTATAGGAGTACCCATGACTTCATTTAGATCGTTATCCGCGTGTTTTAATTCATCTGTTAGGCTATCTTTCAATAAATTAAAAAAATAATGCACTAAAGCAATTGCCCTGCATTACCCCCTGGGTTGTGGGGAACGTTCTAGATATTATTTTTTTATTTTTTGGTGTTTAAGGTCACATATTTCTGCACAATGGATAATCATGACTGCGACAGTTTTACGGGAGGAGGAAGCCGGAGTACCCGGAGAGAACCACCGTGCAACGGCGAGCAACTGTCAGCTCCCCAACATACTAACTCAACACAAGCAGGGTTATCATTGTTGAAGACAGGTGCACCGCCGACGTGCAGTGCGCCTTAGCACACAACGTCACCGTCCCCCACGTAGGCAATGGGAGTGAAGTGTCTTGCCCAAGGACACACAGCGGTTGCTGTAGGTGGGGTTCGAAGCGAGGACCTCTCGGCGTGCAGCCTGCACCTCTACCTACTGAGCCACCGCGCCCCAACGTTCTAGATAAACTATTCGATATCTTCACACATAATTCAGTACTACTGAACAGACTCTTGATTGTGCGATACATTTTTCCACCGACACCAAGAGATGCCATACGGCATAGAAGTCCCTCTCGCCAAACCTTGTCAAATGCTTTATTGAAATCAACAAAACACGTGAACAAGCAATTGTTTTGTGCCGTACTCTGTTTAATAAGATCGCTGAGAATGAAGATATTGTCGGCGGTCGTTTTTGAAACCAAATTGATATTGCGATGGAACTCCTAACTCATCCGTGTAATTGGTCAATCTCTCTAGTATGACACTGAGAAAACCTTTACCCAATGTGCTGGTAATAGTTATACCCTTGAACTGATCTGCGGTCGATGGGTTGTTGCATTTTGGAATCGGTACTATATATCCCGAGGTCCATTCCTTAGGAAATACGCCTGATTCCAAAATGTTGCTAAACAGTTTCGTTAGAATTGGTACAAATGTCCGTTTAGTAGCTTTTATCATTTCTGCTTTGATCCCATCGAGGCCCTCTGATTTCCCACACTTTATTTTAGAGATGGCATGCAGTTTTTCAAGTTCGCCAATACTGCAATCGAGAGTGTCGTTTTGAATAAACTGATACTCAAGATTACAGAGTTTCATTGCGATTTGTTCTTTTAAGAAATGACTGTTGTTTTCCTTCGGTTTATGCGATATAAACCGAAAATTTTCAGCACAAGCTTCATAACTCGCGTAGCGAGTTATGAAGATTGTGCTGAAATTTTCTGTTTATATCCCATCAACCGAAGGAAAACAACAGTTATTTCTTATAATTTAATCCGGCTGTGATATTAAAATATAAAAACTATGTGTACGTGAACGAAAAACTTTTAATTTTCGCATAAGACAACAGTCAAACTCAGGAAAGTGTGCCACAAACGGGTCACGTCAATCATTGTCAAATTGTTTGTTGTTTTGATTTTCGATCGCAGACGACAGATATTTAGCAAGTCACGTAACAATATCATTAAAGACATTTTTTTTAAGTTCCCCCAAAATCATGTTTGGGTATATGATCTTTTATTTGTCTCCCACTTCGGTATATTTTATGAAATCCAATTGTTCCTGGGAAATTATCATTATATTCTCGCTGACTGAAGGCGCTGAAAAATCGATCATTGATCTTTGTTTACAAGCTTGTTATCCATCTATCGGTCTGTCGTCACGCCCTCACAGCGACAATTGGATTGAGTGGGCGGGGCTTCCATAGTCTTCAAAGTTGGGTCGGATGTGAGAATATGTGGCGACATTCCAAATCATGACGTGATTTGGTTTATACGATTTTGACAACTTTCACGCTGTATGCTTTCAACCAATCAAACGCAGAGGCGGGGCAAATGATTAAATTATTAAAATTTGTATTGAATGAAGTTTGATCAGTCTGATGAATGAGAGTTTTGAATTGATCACAGAACCCATTTGGTGGAACATAAATAATTGGGTCAGGTGACTTACTGAATTCGATTTAATTTTTAATAAAGCATTCCAGTAATCCTACGGTTTCTCACTGCTCAGTTTGGACAAATTATCCAAGAGCAATTGTCGGTATTCTTCACGTCTCAACCTATGGGTTTTATTATACCGTTTTCTGGTCACAAAATACCATCCGCGAACTACCGGGTCATTACTGTACAGCGTTAACAATTTACGGCACGATAAAAGATGTTTTTTTAGTTCCAAACAACTTCGATCGTACCAGGGTTTGGACTTTATTTTTGACCACCTGCAAGTTTTTGTTGTCTTACATTTTAGACTACGCATCGAGGCAAGTCTAAACATCAGTTTTAATTAGGAGACCGATATATTTACATGAATGTTGTCCACGTTAACCATCTCTGCCTGATTTTGCTGTATGTCAGGCGACTCAAAGGCTGAAACAAATTCATCTTTTTCCTGACAGAGCGATCAGGAAAAGGTTTTGTTTCTGACTTTGTCTGACGAACACGGGTAGATTTGACTTCGACAATTTTAAGTATGAACCATATCTGACAGTGGTCTGGAGTGAGCGATATATCTTCCACGTGGAAGCATGGAATTTTTGGAAGCAGCTGTTCACTACAAATGACGTAGTCAACAACCGAGCATCTAAGCGGCTGATAGGAAGTATATTTTCCAAAGGTTTATTCCCCAAACGTCGACTCGACTAAAACAACATCTCACCAAATTCGCGGATTAAGTGGTGCCTTAGGGCGAATTATTCAACATACAACATAACACTGGCTAATTAAAAATATTTTATTGAAGAATAGGTTTATTCCCCGAACGTCGACTCGAATGGTACCGATAAATTAATGAACATATATACAGAAATACTGAAAAGCAGAATTAATACATTTATGAACATATACACAATAAAACAAATAAAAAATAAGTACTAAGAAATGAACATTATACAATTTATACATTTATGAACATATACACAATAAAAAAAAAAAATAAAAAATAAGCACTGAGAGATGAACATTATACAAAATACCCAAATAAGCACTTAGATATGATAAACAATTATTAACAAGCAAAAAAAAAAATTGATGAACATATACATAGAAATAAATTTAATACTAATAATTTAACCTAAAGGCAGGAGCTGAGATGCAGAATCCGCATATGACATTGAGTCAAGAGTTCCATTCAGATATCTTGCTTTCAATGTTAACAGTCAATGGTCAATATTCATATATCTCTTGGCTCGTGGACGACTGGTTCCTCCTACAGCTCTTTGAATTCTATTTATTTCATTTGCATTTTGGACGTCTTTAAACATTTGTATTGCAACAAATACATTCGGGTGGGCATGCTGAACCATCTTTTTTAACTTGCTGTGCCATCCCTCAAGATTGTTGGTCGTGCGTGGACCCTCGTTTTCAAAATGATTCCAGAGTGATCAATCTCCTTCAACCCATTGCTGTGTGACATAATCTACAAATGCTAGTGTCTGTTCTGTTATCTCGGCATCATCTTTGTCCTCTAGGGCTTGGAACCATACATCTTCAATGGCATTCAGAGGTACAAGGGGGAGAATAGCTGATCATCTTACCAAGGTCCTCACATCATTGTTGTCTCTGTATGGATTCTGTAGACCTGTTGCTCGTGCCTTCTTCCAAATGCATTGGGTGTAATGAAAAAAAACATCCTTTGATGGTGATATTTGGAAAAAATTGCTTGATGGAATTGTGGGCTGCTGTTTCGAAGTCTGCCAATACAGAGGTGGGAGCAAACGTTAAACCAAGTTCTCTCATCTTGTTTACCAGTAATGTAAAGAATCTGGAGTATGTGGCTGTACTTTTCCTGGCAGAAATGCAAATACGACCGATGTCATTTTGTCTTCAGTTTGGATATGTATACTGTAGATCTGGTGGAATATGCGAGGACATGTGTAAAAGGTGCTATCACAGAATAATGTGTCTGAAGATGAAAGACTTTGGAGGTTCTCTGTTGTTGCAAAGGCGATTACCCCCCCCCCCCCCCCCGGTACGTTGGGTTTCGTCGAATAATAAAAATCTATCTCCAGTTGATGTTTCAGTCCATCGACCCTCAAGCGTGATGTCATTTTGAGTCTTTGGGAGTGATGGTGTCTGTTTTCGCCGAGATCTGTATAAAGATGATTTGGCTGAGTTGAATGTTGGCAGTTGCTCGACAACATCTCTTGTGGCATCATCCCATTCGTTGTCACAAAGTTTGTTCAGTTCCTCTGAAAATATGCTTGGAATTGATCGGACTTCCTCTTTGCATCGCATGGTGACCTGGTTCATAATTTGTTTTGCTACAACTTTTGTGTGGTCTGCTTGGTGGTTGTGGGGCTTTCTACCAAATCCAATCGGAATGTCGTTCGCCGTCGAAATCATAGCTGGGCATCCTGGTACTGTGCATTTCCAGATGAGTCGATCTGTCCCTCTTTTGTTCACTTTGTAGATATACCCGTCTTCTGCCAAGTTTTGACCTCCCTTTCTGTTGGTAATAAACTTTACATCTATCTGTGCATTTGCTACAGTTAAAACTAGAAGTCCTGTCACGAATTGTGCGCTTATCTAGGCTTAATTGCGCGTTGGAATTGCGCGCAATTGCCATATTGAATGGCATCCAAAGCACGACAGGTTCTCCTGGTTACTCATAGCAAACACATGCAATGTTTCTGCCAATGGACCTCCGGGTTACCCGGAGGTCCATTGGTCGAAACATTGCTTGTGCACAGGCCATATGTACATAATTTGATAGCTTTACTTGGGCCATAACGCGCACATTAACGCGCATATCAACGTGCTATTTCTGCGCATTTCATGACAGGACTTCTAGTTTTAACTGTATAGCTGAATAACTGTAATTGTATCTAAGTGGAATGAAACATGAATGAATGAAAGGTTTTAGCGCGCCGAAGGCGCGCAGGGACGATGTGGGATTTACCAATCCCTTGCGACCCGGTTAACTTTATTTTATTTCACTTGCATCACACAGGCCTAGCTTCCCATTGACTCAAATGGGGTCTGAGGTGGTATGCACGTGGTTAGAATTTCCGGCAGATTACGTTGGGGTGATAGATTGTCAATAATCAATCCCTCAACGCCATTAAGACTATTAGAGAGTGGGCTTTATTCGGTTCCAGCTTGGCGATGGTTGAGGTTTGATTCCCACCAGGATGACGAGTCAGAGTACAATTTTGTGCGATGGCAAATTTAAGGGAAGAAGAGAGAAGAAAACCAAACAGCAACGCCGGTTTGGTAGCGGCCCCGGTATATGACCATAGCGGTTACAAAAAGGTGTGGAGAAAGCTCCAACAGTTTGGTTCTGAAAAACGGGAGTCATCCATCAAGCCTTCTGGGAGACAGGATGCCGTATGTGATTATGAGGTATCTGGTTATCCTTCGGGAATTCCAAATGACCTCCCCACCCCAACAAAACCCTAAATAAATAACGAAAAAAACCCTCAAAAGGGCTGTTTGTTGGCAAGATTGTTTCAATCCTTGCCTTGGTCTTATTTAGGTTTTCCGCATCTTTGCATGAGGATTGTTTCAATCCCTCATAGTCTGTCATTCAGTTTTGGTAGTGTGTCTGATGAGATAGAGGAGGTAGAAAATATAGAGAGCTGGAAATTAGAGCAATTCGGTTTTTAATTTACAACTGTTCCGTCCGTGACGATCAGTGACATGTGGATGAGGAAGTCATCAATTTTTCCCCGAAATTTATATCTCGGGGAGGTGAGAACCGGCAGCAAGTGGAGATTTTCGTCGCAGTTTGCACGTCCCACTGGCAACAGAGGCAAGCTTTCGTGCGTATCGTGTCACCCGCAGCCAGTTCTGAATTTTTCGTCACCGAGTGCATGGCTCACCCCATCGCAATGATGTAATCTTTAACCCTTTCGAAGGATATTTAGTTTTCCTAGTACCGTGAATTTAGTTACTTATTCCCGTTTCCTTATTCGACAATCAAAATTCGAAAAAAATTACCGGATATTTTGGTGTTGATGGGTGGCGCCCAAGGAATAAAGAAGATTGACACCTCAACCGCCCCAATCGGACCACATTTAGGGGCCCTACTAAGGCCCCAAGAAGGGCCAGTTACTAAATTTTACCAAAGCAGGTTAAAATCACGGAATATTTTGGTGTTGATGGGTGGCCCCCGAGGAATAAAGAAGAATGACACCTCAACCGCCCCAATCGGCCCACATTTAGGGGCCTTACTAAGGCCCCAAAAAGGGCCAGTTACAAAATATCACCAAAGCAAGTTAAAATCACGGGATATTTTGTTGTTGATAGGTGGCCCCCGAGGAATAAAGAAGATTGACATCTCAACCGCCCCAATTGGACCACATTTATGGGCCCTACTAAGGCCTCAAAAAGGGCCAGTTACAAAATATCACCAAAGCAGGTTAAAATCGCTGGATATTTTGGTGTTGATGGGTGGCCCCCGAGGAATAAAGAAGATTGACCCCTCAACCGCCCCAATTGGACCATATTTAGGGGCCCTACTAAGGTCCCAAAAAGGGCCTGTTACAAAATATCACCAAAGCAAGTTAAAATTACGGGATAGTTTGGTGTTGTTGGGTGGCCCCCGAGGAATAAAGAAGATTGACATCTCAACCGCCCCAATCGGACCACATTTAGGGGCCCTACTAAGGCCCCAAACAGGACAGTTACAAAATATCACCAAAGCAGGTTAACATCGCGGGATATTTTTGTGTTGATGGGTGGCCCCCGAGGAATGAAGAAGATTGACACCTCAACCGCCCCAATCGGACCATATTTAGGGGACCTACTAAGGCCCCAAAAAGGGCCAGTTACAAAATATCACCAAAGCAAGTTGAAATCACAGGATAATATTTTGGTGTTGATGCGTGGCCCCCGTGGAATAAAGAAGATTGACATCTCAACCGCCCCAATCGGACCACATTTAGGGGCCCTACTAAGGCCCCAAAAAGGGTCAGTTACAAAATATCACCAAAGCAAGTTAAAATCACGGGTTATTTTGGTGTTGATGGTTGGCACCCAAGGAACAAAGAAGATTGATGCCTCAACAGCCCCAATCGGACCACATTCAGGGGTCCTACTAATGCCCCAAAAGGGCCAGTTATAAAATATCAAAGCTGGTTTAAATTACGGGATATTTTGGTGTTGATGGGTTGCCCCCGAGGAATAAAGAAGATTGACACCTCAACCGTCCCAAGCGCACCACATTTAGGGCCCTCCTTAGGCCCCAAAAGAACTAGTTTCAAAATATTACCGAAGGAGACAAACATCGCCAGATATTTTTATGTTGGTGTGCGACACGAGAAGAATAAAGAAGATTCCATGGAGCGCCGTCCCCAAATATGAAGATATGAGGAATGACGAATTGTGGCTCACTAAGAATTTTCTCGTGGCCCTCATGACCCTGAGGATATGTGGAATGGCAAGTTGTGCTTCATTGCCTTCGGCTTTTCATGTAATGAAAAGGGCATCCTGAAGGCCAGCCAAGTAACAGAAAGAGATTCCACAAGTCTATCTCTATGCAACATGGTCTGTAAATATCCCAAACTGGGGCCCAACTTCCATTTCACGATTTACTCACCTTACCCTTACTTCCTTTCCTTCCTATCTCTAAGTCTTGGCATGCCCAAGGCCCTGCCTGAAGTTTGCTGGCTTCTCCAAGCATACCAATACCACCCATTTTCCTTCCACTTTCTTATTCTTTCTAAACTCTGGCTTACTAACGGGCCTGTTGGTGTCTGCTTGCTACGTCTTGCATACCAGCACTTCCCATTCTCCCAACTTCCCTATTCTTCCTAAGCCCTGACATGCCCGAGGGACTACCTGATGTCTGCTTCTACGCCATTCATACTAACACTACCCATTCCCTCCCACATCCCCATTCTGGTGTCTACTTACTATGCACGCTAACACCACCCATTCCCTTCCATTTGCTTATTCTTCCTACAGTCATAACTTGCCCAATGACCTGCCCGATGCCCATCTGCTATGCCATGCGTACTAACTCCTGCAGTTGAATACTTGGGTCAGAGAGAAGTCAGAACACGCCACAGAAGTTAATTATAGTAACGAAACACCGATCTTACTCCAAGTATGGGGCTCTTTTATTCTACCGGAGTACATACTTCATCAATCGAAAATACCCCTTATGGATATTATAACACTTCGCCCGACTCTGTTCGGTAACATAAAGTCGATGTCGGTGATTTGGGGTAAGTGTCGAGCTTATTTTAGTAATTCGCCAGACTCCCGTTGAATCGAACACACCCTTAGAACAGTCCCCGTCCGTTTAGAGGTTATTGGGTCACATGGCAACAACAAGCTAACATAGAAACCAAGATGGTAGTCTACAATGTGCTTGCTCACTAAAACCACATATCACTATCGGGATGAGGTCACAACATGCCCGCTCTCCTCTGCTTCTATGACAACCCACGTGACACCCACAATTTGCCGCGGTATGCTGTCCCTTCTGCTGTATGCTACCCCCCCCCCCCCCACCGAAGTCCTCCAGATGGGGCCCATTTGTCACATTTCATACTAATAGAATAAATATAAAGTGCGGCGAAATGATAATATGCGCGAAATAATAATCCGTGCACACGAAATAATAATCCTTGTGCCCGGGTTATTATTTTGTATGTACCGATTATCAATTCGCCTTCGTGGATTATTATGTTGTGTGCACCGATTATTATGTCGTGAGCACGGATTATTAACTCGTGTGCTCGAATTAAAATTTTGTGCGCACGGATTAAAACATAAGGTGTCAGGACCCCCACCCCCGCTGTCCCAAAAGACGGACCTGCTATATATACTTACCACGCCATGCATTGGAATCCTGTTCAGTGGCGGAACCAGAATCCTTTATAGGGGAGAATTCCAATGGAGGGGGCAGCGATATAACGCGGGTATATCTCAAAGGCCGCAGACAGGGAGGGAAGGGTGTAGTCAGGTGAATCACCCTCTCCCATTTGTATGACCTGGCAGTGGTAGAGCCAGAAAAATATCTGCGGGGGGGGGGGGGGGGCTGGGGGTGGAGGCTGCAAGTAGGGGACATGCTCCGTATGGGTGGGTATCCTGAGTGGAGAAGCCAACATGCCCTCCCCGGCCGGGAAAGGGAGGGGGGGGGGGTCGCCTCCCAGACAAAAACAATCACTGTGCATTTAAATCAAGTTTTCTGGTGGCTTTTAGGGTAGATCGCCACATTTTTGGATGACCCACATTTTAGAGACAAGGTTTATGAACGTACATGGCCCATAAGTATCTGCATCCGAACTTGCAAAATTCCAGTGGATTTATGTTTATCTGCTGAGTTTGTATGTAAATAAAGAAAAGAGAGTCACTGTGTGTGTAAGAGAGGGTGGCTTTATGTGACAGTTTTGGAGAAGGGCAAATGAGAGAGAGAGAGGAGGGGTGGCAAAGACTGTGTCCGGGGGCAAATGCCCTTTCATGACCTCCTGTAGCGCCGCCACCGGATTCGGGACCTCTCCCCGAATTATAATTGGAGCTCTGTAAGGGACTCTGAAGCCTCCTTAGAGGAGGTGAGGCCATTGGTGGGGGCCGGTTATCCTTCCTCGGTAAATTTTTCAATTTTAACTGTGAAGCTTTGAGAGCGATTCTGGAGCCAAATGGAGGATGGCGAGGTCATCGGTAAGGGCTTGAGTCTCTCTGAATATTCTCCAATTCCGAAGCTATATCAACTGTTTTGAAGTCTCCTAATGGAAGGTGAGGGAGGGGGTCGAAATATGGCAGTTTATATTTATTATGAAGGGGGAGGTGCAATGTAAGTCTATTTGGGGGCGCGCTGTGTGCGTTTTCCCATGCCCCCGCCTCTGATCCCGACCTTCCCAGGGTCTACCAAAAATATAATACCGCCAAGATTAGACATGTAGCGGACAAGCATAGGCATATGTTGCCATCCCAGGCAACTTTAGGCGACGTCCCATCCCAAATTCCCCCGGCATTGTGAAGTACTTTTCGATGGCTGCTTTAAAGGCCCTTTTAGTCATCTGAATTTTATATCTTCGCTG
Source organism: Pictodentalium vernedei (assembly GCA_031216915.1). Taxonomy (NCBI): domain Eukaryota; kingdom Metazoa; phylum Mollusca; class Scaphopoda; order Dentaliida; family Dentaliidae; genus Pictodentalium; species Pictodentalium vernedei. The sequence goes on from CM062296.1 coordinate 64,956,727, forward strand.
ACATATCTTTGCGCCCCCACGTCTCAACAAGAGATCCCCCCCCCCCCCTCTCCCGCCACGCTTACATACACCTACTTACTGCCACAGGCCCAGAGTGCAGCGATGTGAGGTCTTACGCAGACTTCACTCCGTCCTAACTGGCCTATCGCACGTTAAAAAAGGGAAGCATGCCTAACAAGGCCATTAGTTTACCCCTCCTGACCTTCCTTCTTGAAGAGATGAGGAGGCGGTAGCGACCGAGGGCCGAAAGGTCCTAGATAACTTAGGTCCAAACAAGAACAAGTAGACCTAAGAATTGTTGTTCCAGCGATAAGATGATAGGATACCAGTATACCAAGGTCACAGGTTGGATGCCATTTTGACTAAATAACCTATACCATAGTTTTTATATCTTTCATTTCATGCGTACGGATTTATTTCATGTGCATGGATCAAAGTAGTAGTGCTCGTTCCTTTCGAGCAAGATCTGGTGAACCCCGTGGTGGACCCCGGAAGTGACGTCATAGTCACGTGACTGGGTGCCGCCATTTTGTGTTGTCATGGTAACGCGCTTGGCCGGCCATGTTGTGACGTCATCCACATGGTGAAACGTTGTATCACTGCGCATGCGCAGCGCGTGTTGTTATGGTAATACGTGTTTCCGTCATCCATTTTGTATACAGGGCGCCGCCATCTTGGTTTCTATGGTAGCTCGCGGTTGCTAGGTGACCCAAAGGCATCTAATAAGACGGGGATATGTTTGGAGGGTACGTTCGATGCAATGAGAGTACAACGAGTTAACCAGATGATCCCGTGAACGACTTATTTTCACCGGAAATCACCAAAATGGATCAGAATTATTTTAGAATATTGACCCTATAGCACCACGTAGTGTTATAAGATCCATAAAAAGGTGTGTTCCTTATCTAGCTCGAATTCCATAAGAATCCTCGTTTAGTACTACATATTTTATACCCTATCTGTTCTACCTGACTTCTATCTACTCTAGTATACTGATTATCCCTGACTGCCCCTGTCGATTCTTATGCCTGTTCTACCCATGATATGATGGCATTGTCCGTGTATTCATGGCTGTCTCTTACCTTAGTAGATTATTTGGCTTGTTCTACCCGTGATGTGATTATTATCTACACTAGTCTACCATTTGTTGGGCTTACCAGTAGACCCAGACATAGCTACAGGGGGACACTTTCCCGACGGGCCATCGGTGCCCCGTTTTCTTCGTATGAGGCCATGGGGGCTATGAGGGCCATAAGGAAATGCCATTACTCTCATCCTCATCTCGGTATTTTGTCACCACGGTCCACAGAATCCCAATTTTGGAATTCCTTTCTAGTGTCTGGATGGCCTTCAGAATCGCCTTTTCACCGTATGAGACCACGAGGACTATGAGGGCCATAAGGAAATGCCATTACTCTCATCCTCATCTCCACATTTGCCACCACAGTCCACAGAATCCCAATTTTGGAATCCCTTTCTAGTATCTGGATGGCCTTCAAAATCCCATTTCACCGAATGAGGTCATAAGGGCTATGAGGGCTACAAGGAAATTCCATTGCTCTCATCTTCATCTCGGTATTTGGTCGCCACGGTCCACAGAATTCCAATTTTGGAATCCCTTTCTAGTATCTGGATGGCTTTCAGAATCAGAATCCCCTTTCATCGTATGAGGCCATGAGGGTTATGAGTGCCATAAGGAAATGCCATTACTCTCATCCTCATCGCGGTATTTGGGTACCCCTTTCGTCGTATGAGGCCATGCGGGCCATGAAGACCTCATAGCCATCATGGCCCTATGGCCTCATCTCGGTATTTGGGGACCCCCACCCCATGGGCAAACGATTACTGGTACCCCGTTATGGAATAGGACTAGCCTTTGGGGCCTCTTTTTTGTCGTATGAGGTCCTCATGCCCTCATGGCCTCACACGAAGAAAACGGGGCGCAGATGGCCCGTCGGGAAAGTGTCAACTGCAGCTATGTCTAGGTCTATTGGTAAGCCAGATAATGGTAGACTAGTGCAGATAATAGTCATATCACGGTTGGAACAAGCCAAATAATCTACTAAGATAAGGGAGAGACAGGAATACACGGACAATGCCATCATATCATGGGTAGAAAAGGCATAAGAATCTACAAGGACAGTCAGCGATAATCAGTATACTAGAGTAGATAGAAGTCAAGTAGAACAGATATGTTATAAAATATGTAGTTGTAAACGAGGATTCTTATGGAATTCGAGCTAGATAAGGAGCACATCTTTTATAGATCTTATACCACTACGTGGTACTATTAGAGTCAATATTCTAAGAGATTTCGGGTCCGTTTCGGTTATTTCGGGTGAACAGCAGTCGTTCTCGGGTTCATTTTGGGTAATTCGTTGGACTCCCATTGAATCGAACGTACCCTCCAAACATACCCCCATCTTATTAGAGGCATTTGGGTCACCTAGCGACCACGTGCTACCACAGAAACAAGATGGCGGTGCCCTATATACAAAATGGACGACGGAAACTCGTATTACCATAACAACACGGGTTGCACATGCGCAGTGACACCACGCGTCACCATGAGAATGACGTCACAACATAGCCGCTGATGCGGGTTACCATGGCAATACAAGATGGCCGCCTCCAGCCACGTGACTAAGACGTAACTTCCGGGGTACACCGCGCGGTCCACCAGATCTTGCTCGAAAAGTACGTGACATACTACTGATCAATAATCCATTTGCACAGCTTATTAATTTGTGTGCACGGAATATTATTTACTGTGCACAGATTATAATTCACGCGAATGATTTATTAATTCGTTCGCATTGATTATTATTTTGTTTGCATGGATTATCATTTCGTGTGCGTGGATTGTTAATTCATGCACACGGATTATTAATTCAAACGCACGGATTACTAATTCGTCTGCCTCGATCATTACTTCATGCACGGATTATTAATCTGTGCGCATGAATTATTAGTTTGCGTACATGGATTATTAATTTTGAGGTCTGTCTTTTGGGACAGCGGGGGTGGGGGTCCTGACACCTTATGTTTTAATCTTGGCACACAAAATAATAATCTGAGCACACGAGTTAATAATCCGTGCGCACAAAATAATAATCGGTGCACACGAAATAATAATCCGCGTAGGCAAATTGATAATCTGTACATACAAAATAATAATCCGGGCACAAGGATTATTATTCCGTGTGCATGGATTATTATTTCGTGTGCACGTAATATGACAATACGCAAGGCGTAAGAAGGAACCCCAAAGTATCCAACATATTGAAATATTTCATTCCGCAACCATTACTCCAAAAACATTTTGGTTTATTCAGTCGAATTACTGCAATTGTTTAATTTCAGCCAAACATGAATACGTTTCACAGTACTAAATATTTTCCCATAGGCGACCATTATAACGTTCAGGCGAAAAAAAATATGGTCGCATCATTTTTTAGCATTCAAATATTTTTTGTTAAGTATAGCCCTTCAGACAACCTTTTAATGATTTTTAAACAGGGGTCATGCAACAAATAAAAGAAAAACTAACAGAAAGGGAAGTGCTGGTCACATGTTCATATTTCTCAGGGAATTTCCAAACAAAACACATCAATAGTCAAACAATTTTTTAGGTTCTAAAAGTCCTCAAATCATCCTCTTTATTCATCTGGAACATTCAACAGTAATGCAAAATGTTAGTAGACTTCTTCAAATGTTCATTGAAACAATATATTTCCCCAAGACTGCTTAGTTTTGGGAATTACATAATTTCCGAGCGCAACTTTTCGAGGCAGGTAAATCTAATTAAAATATTTACAACATTTATACCTATGAGCAAACCCAACCCCACCAAAGATACATTTACCTCTTCTATGTGATGAAAGACTCATTTCTGCAATAGAATTCAACTTTTGGCTTCTGCCTAGTTCAAAGCATGGGAAATTTGTTCTTTTGAAGAGAACTGTCCAATCTGCGTCAAATAAGCTTAAAAACTGTTATTGCCTCCGACAGAATTTCTACTCTGTTACCCAATAAGTTGGGAGGGATAAGAATTCACAGCTTTCTTTGAAACTACCCAAATCCCAAAATAAAACTAAAATCCACATCAGCACACAAAACCTTTTCACAAAATTTGTTTTAATTAATCATACAGCAAGATAAATAGGGCCCCACCACCATGAAACAATATGTCAATTTTGTTTCAAAATTGGGGTTGTGCAGGGCTTATAGTTCCTCTAAATTTGGGAGAATCCATTTGGATTCTTGCGGAAATCGTTCCGAGAATTCAGACCTGCTATGGGCCAGGATCCTATTAGGTCAGTATGATTGAACCCCTGTTGCATACTGATAATACATGTTAACCCTTTACCCAATACAGCTTTTTAATTTTTACAACACCAACTACTGATCTTTACCCCCCCCCCCCCCCCGGGGGGCCTTAATCGCTCACCTGACGAGGTGGTTCAGAGAAGTATTTTGGATCAGATTCAGTTAGTCAAGGTTCATGGACACTATATAGGAATAATGTTATGAAATTATTCATAATTCTATTGTCCATGTCAGATGATTATTAGCATAGGTCTTCCTGATTGCTTCCAATTCTGACAGCTGTAGACAAGTACTGCCAAACTTCCAAGGGTTGTTGTGTCACTGCACTTTGAAAGGCAAATTTTATGGAAAAGCTCTAAGGAATGGATTTGAACATTTATGAACAACCTCGAACCTAACCCACCCCTGCCCAAATGTTAAGCCACAGACCTGAAATGAACAAACTCAAATCTGCCCCCCCCCCCCCCTCCTCCTGCGATACCAAATATGAAAGGGTTCTGACTGGCAGGAACCAAACTGGAACAAATTTACATCTGACCTCCCCAGAGATGTTGTACACCAAATATTAAAGCATTAAACTAGTGGGTCTGAAGAAAAAGATTTTTAAAGAAATTTTCACATGTTGCTTTGAGTTAATTTGCACTCCCATAATAAGCCCATATATTAACCCATAGATTTGGCTTGAACAAACATGAATCTGACCCCCTTAGAGATGCTGTAAACCAAATACGAAAGGATTCTGACTGGTGGATCTGAAAAAATACGAGTTTTAAAGAAATTTCCTCATACTGCACTAAGTTAAACTTTGGACTTCAATAGATAGACCAAATATTAGCCCAGAGACCCGATTCAAATAAACTTCAATCTACCCCCCCCCACCCCTGCCCCCTCCCCCCCCCCACCCCACTAGAAATGTTGCATTCCAAATATGAAAGCATTCTGACTGGTGGATCTGAAGGAGGTTTTCAAAGAAATTTCCTCATGTTGCACTGTTGATTTTTGGGTGCCCATAGGGAGCCCAAATATTAACTCGGGGACTTGATTTGAACAAACCTGAACCTATCCCCCCACCCACCCCCCCCCCCCCACCCCCCACCCCTAGAGATGCTGTATACCAAGTATCAAAAGATTCTTATACATGGTTCTGGAGAAGATTTTTTTTCAATTTTGGAAAACAATTTATGCATGCTATCAGAGAAATGCTTGGGGCCTCCTGTGGGTGTGGCAATGTTATTTGAACAAACTGGAATTCATATATGATAAGGAACATGAATATCAAATTTGGTTCAATTCGGCTCAGTTGTTTATGAGGAGAGGTTGGTAATGTAAAGTTCACGCCGGACAGGATGGACTGATGGTCGACAGACAGAAAGTCATCATTTAAACGCCCCCTGACTTACAGTCAGGTGAGCTAAAAATAAACAATATTCATCAAGCATAATAATTATGGATGTTACTGGACAGCCGGTTCCAATGACAGCCATATTTGTACAAATTTTATTGCCAGTGTCACAATATTTCAGGTCATGTTAGTGTTGTATTGGTTAATTTGCTGCCTTTGTGTTACGTAAAGGGTTAAACTGACTCAGTTCTTTTCATGTGAATCCTAGCAGCAATGTTACGAGAAGCTACATGGTTTCTCACTGGTTTTGTTGCATGGATCTCTTCGGGAATCGATTCTCAGATTCTTATAAGCCCTGGCTGAGGCTATATAATCCACCGATATCACTAGAAAGTGCCATTTTATCTCAACAAATGATGTCAAATATTCTTTTACCTAGTGATGAGGTAAATTATAGCCCTGGATGTAACCCCCCCCCCCCCACCCCAAGCTCTCAGTATGCATTTTTTCCTAAAACAAGAGACCCCAGGGGGCCTGAGGGCGCCCACCTGTACATGGTGACCTAAATATCAACCCACAGAATTGATTTCAACAAGTTGCATCTACTCCTCCTAAGAAAAGCTTATACCAAATATCCAAAGATTCTGACAAGTGGATCTAAAAAAAATGATTTTTAATATTGAACCGAGTTATAATTTGGGCTCCCACAGGGAGCCCATATATGAACCCAGGGACTTGGCTTTAACAAACTTGAATCTCACCCCCCTAAGGATGCCGCACACCAAATATCAAAACATTTCAACTGCTGGATCTGAAGAAGAAGATTTTTAAAGAAAATTCCTCATTTTGAACTAAGTTACAATTCGAGCTCCCACAGTGAGCCCAAACATGGACCTAGGGACATGACTTGAACAAACTTGAATCTTGCCTTCTAAGGATGCTGCATAAAAAATATCAAAAGCATTCATCTGGGATCTGAAGAAGATTTTTTAAGAAAATTCCTCATTTCGAACTAAGTTACAATTCAAGCTCCCACAGTGAGCCCAAATATGGACCTAGGGGACATGGCTTGAACAAACTTGAATCTCACCCCCCCCCCTAAGAATGCTGCATACCAAATATTAAAACATTCTGACTGCTGGATCTGAAGAAGAAGATTTTTAAAGAAAATTCCTTATTTTGAACTAAGTTATCATTCCGGCTCCCACAGTGAGCCCAAATATGGACCTAGGGACATAGCTTGAACAAACTTGAATCTCACCCCCCTAAGGATGCTGCATACCAAATATCGAAACATTCCGACTGCTGGATCTGAAGAAGATTTTTAAAGAAAATTCCTCGTTTTGAACTAAGGTATAATTCGGGTTACCACAGTGAGCCCAAATATGAACCCAGGACTTGGCTTGAACAACTTGAATCTCACCCCCTAAGCATGCTGCATACCCAATATCAAAAGATTCTGCTGCTGGATCTTGAGAGAAGATTTTTTCAAAGAAATTTGCCTGAAATGCACTAAGTTCAAATTTGGGCTCCTATACTGAGCCCAAATATGAACCCAGGGGGGGCCGATTGGAACAAACTTGAATCAGATCCACCCCACAATGTTGCATATCAAATATCAAAAGATTCTGCCTGCTGGATCTGGAGAAGATTTTTAAGAAATTTGCCTGAAATGCACTAAGTTCGAATTCGGGCTTCTATAGTAAGCCCAAATATGAATCCAGGGGGCTGATTTGAACAAACTTGAATCAGATCCACCCCACAATGTCGCATACTAAATATCAAAAGATTCTGCCTGCTGGATCTGGAGAAGAATATTTTTAAAGAAATTTGCCTGAAATGCTTCTATAGTGAGCCCAAATATGATCCAGGGGGCCGATTTGAACAAACTTGAATCAGATCCACCCCACAATGTTGCATACCAAATATCAGAAGATTCTGCCAGATGAATCTGGTGAAGAAGATTTTTAAGAAATTTGCCTGAAATGCACTAAGTTTGAATTCGGGCTCCTATACTGAGCCCAAATATAAACCCAGGGGGTGGATTTGAACAAACTCGAATCAGATCCACCCTACAATGTTGCATACCATATATCGAAAGATTCTGCCTGCTGGATCTAGAGAAGAAGATTTTTTAATGTTTTTCCCATTGCCTACAGTGTTAAAAAGTGTTTTCAAAGTCCCGAAACTGTACCCTATGATAAAACCGATGGCAATTTTTTTGACCAATCCTTTCTGTTGGTCATAAGGAAGCTTCACACGAAATAAAAATTCTCAGTGCCGTGCAGTTTTGGAGATATGGCGTTTTACTTTTTTCTATTTTAGCTCCTGCGGTTTCCACGGGGCTACAGAAAAAGAAAATTTGGCATAAATTAGGTACTTATGACCCAATAAGCCCTCACATAAAATTTGATTCAAATCAGCCTCTCGGTTCGGAAAATAGAAATTTTGGGCGGGGCCAAAAATTTTGCCCCTCCCCATAACGATGCCAAATATAGCCCATCAAACTTCGCTTAAAGAAATCCAAGTCTACACCTTAAAAGGAAGCTGCATACCACATATCAAGTCTCTGCTACTGCTGGTTGATGAGAAGAAGATTTTGGTGCCCCTTGGGGGCATGGCACCACCCAGGAGAAGGGGGCAACTTCATTTGAACAAATCTGAATTGGCATTAGGTAATAAACATTTACCCAACATTTGAATAATGTAAGTTAATACCGGACGGACGGCGGACAGAATGTGATCAGTAAAGCTCCCACTGAGCTTTTGCTCAGGTGAGCTAAAAAACTTTATTAATTTATAAATAAATTGATGGTGACATGAATTTCCCATTATTTTTTAATCACATTCTTGCTTCTGAACACATTTCACATTGTGTTTGATATTCTGCAATCTTTGTAAGAAAAAGCCTAAGTTTTCTCAGTTAAGGACACCTCGAGTCATAAAACAGTGATTTTTTCCAACAGAATGACCAGTACCTGCTACTGTGGTGTCTCATGACACTGTTAAAATTCCTAAAATCATCAAATATTGATTCATTAGTGCTGTGCTTGTGCTGCAAATATCCACAACTGCACCTTCACTATTTTGGTTTTAATCCCCACAGGCACAAATTCTGTCAAAAGGAGTGAAATTGTAGAAAATATGTTCACAAAGAGGACAAATCAGTTACATTACAGTCACCATGGATGGGTTGTAATACACGCGTGGGCAGTGGATGTCCACTCATGCATTTACCAGTCAATAAAAATCACCATCTACAAAATTTTAATTGATGAAGCATCGGGTTGTACCTGGTGCTCATTATTTAAATTTTGGATGATTATACTTATACTTAGTGTTTGGCATCAAATATTATTGTATGAATTTGTATCCGTGGAAATATTGCCCATCCATGGAAAGTGAGCAGTACACTGCCACTGTACTGTATTTGTTTCAAGTATATAATATACTCTTTGATGTTTAATATATTTGTGATAGGCTGGGTTCAAAGAACTCAGTACTCGTAGTACTCGAGTACCACCTTTTTGATAAAATACTTAATACTTGCCAGCCCAGATTTTTGTATGTGTGTGTGTTTGTGTGTGTGTGTGGGGGGGGGGGGGGGGGGGAGGTTGGAGTGTGAAAGATAGCTGCAAATTATTTAAAATGTTGACCCAGGCAAATGAAAAGCAAAGAAACATTTCATCTGAAGGAGAGACAGACAGACATGCAGTAACAAATTTGGGAAGCCTAAATAAAAGTAGTGACTAACTTAAAATGAAAAATATAGATAGAAGAGCCAGGGCAATGTTGTCAAACAGAAAACAAACAAGAGCCCCCTCAGAGGGCCTGATGGCATTCACCTGACATGGTAGCCAAAATATCAACCCAGGGAATTTATTTGAACACTTAGGTGCATCTGCCCCTCATAAGAAAAGCTTATACAAAATATCCAAAGATTCTGACCGGTGGATCTCAAAAAAAAAGGATTTTTAAAGAATATTCCTCATATTGAACTAAGTTATAATTCAGGCTTCCACAGAGAGCCCAAATATGAACCCAAGGACTTGGCTTGAACAAATTTGAATCTCACATCCCTAAGGATGCTTCTATATACTAATCAAAAGATTCTGACTACTGGATTTTAAAGAATATTCCTCTTATTGAACTAAGTTGTAATTTGGACTCCCACAGGGAGCCCAAATATGAACCCAGGGACTTGGCTCAAACAAACTTGAATCTCACCCCTCTAAGGATGCAGCATCCCAAATATCAAAATATTCTGAAGAGTGGATCAGAAGAAGATTTTTAAAAAATATTCCTCATATTGCACTAATCTAATCATAGAGAGCCCAAATATGGACCCAGGGATTTGATTTCAACAAACATGTGAATAAATCTTCTAAAGATGTGATATGCAAAATATGAAAGCCTTTGGAGCAGTGGCATGGGAGAAGAAGATTCTTCAATGTTTTTCCCATTACTAAAATGATGACTCCGCATAAGTCCTGGAAAACTTCCCTATGATAAAACTGATGGCAATTTTTTTTTACCATTCTTTTCGGCTGTCCGTAAGGAAGCGTCACACAAAATAAAAATTCTCAGTGCCATGTAGTTTTGAAGATATGGGCATTTTAAATTTTTTCTATATTTAGATCCTGCAGTTCCCACAGGGCCACAGGAAAATGTTTTGGCATACATTAGGTACTTACGACCCAATAAGCCCATCATATCAAATTTGCTTCAAATCAGCCTCTCAATTTGGAAAATAGAAATTTTGGTACAATTTGGGCTCCTACAGGAAGCCCAAATATGAACCCAGGGACTTGGCTTAAACAAATTTATACCTCACCTCCCTAAGGATACTGTATATATCAAAACATTCTGACTGCTGAATGTGAAGAATACTTTTGAAGAATATTCCTCATTTTGAACTAAGTTATAATTCAGGCTCCCACAGTGAGCCCAAATATGAACCCAGGGACTTGGCGTAAACAAACTTGAATCTCCCACAGTGAGCCCAAATATGAACCCAGGGACTTGGCATAAACAAACTTGAATCTCACACTGGCTCACACCGATTAATCGATTAACCAATGATCAATATCTTGATTGATGAAAAAACAGTAATTGATCGGTTAAGCGTTACTTTTGAAGTACGGTACTATATGGCAGGGTATTTGATGGCTGGATTCACATCGCAAAATGCTATACAAAAATGTCCAATTGTTAACCATTTTTCTTTCATATTGGGTAAGCTTATATTCACTATTTATCATCACTTTTTGAAACCAAGATGGAAACTGTTAATCAAATTTTTAAAAACAAAAAATACCCTGTATGGGTTAACTATGGAACAAACTTGCTCCAAAACAGGCAAACATTGTCACACTGGCTCACATCAATTGCATGAGACAGAAATGCATGCCAGTTAAGTGCCAAAATACTTGTTCACTTGCATGATCATTATACTGTATCAGTAGCTGAAGACGGTCATTCTCACCCCTTCACCAAATGCAGGTAGCAGACGATACTTGCACAAGAAATTCTTGAATTACTAAAGATTTTCAATGTTTGTTTCAAAAACATAGCTTATGAGCCCCCCCCCCCCCCCTTATTGGAACAAGCTCAATGAGCTTGTTCCAATGAGGGGTCATAAGCTATGTTTTGAGACAAAAATTGAAAATATAATAAAATTTGAATGGACATGTTTGTATATGGCACTGCCCGGTTTTGTCCATTATGCTGAGTAAAGTTTTACTTATATAAATGGTCAACGGTACAGCAATTATTCAGCTACCTATTGGGGCAAGTGATTAATCGGTTAACCAAGGTTAACCCATGCAATTAATCAATCACGAAAACCCTTTAATCGTTTCAGCTCTAAAATTAATTTAATTTTATTAAATTTTATCTGATGAAAAAATGCTTATATTTTTGGGGGAATGGTAAATATGGATCTTCTTAACAAGCATTTGCAAGAACATCACAGGAATGAAATCACCGTTCTCGCAATTTGCAAAACCCTGGTGAGCCAAAATATAGGCTTGGCTTGAAGAAACTTAAATCTCACCCGCCTAATGATGGTGCATAGCAAATATCAAAAGATTCTGATTGGTGGGTCTGAAGAAAAAGATTTTTAAAGAATATTCCTCATACTGCACTAATTTCAACATTTGGACTCCCACATAGAGGCCAAATATGGACCCAGGGATTTGATTTCAATAAACGTGTAAAAAAATCTTGCAAAGATGGTATATGTGAAATCTGAAAGGTTTTGGAGGAGTGCCCTCCAATAATGAAGGCAAATAAAGACCCACAAACTTCTCTTGAACAAAACTGAGTCTACACCTACACCTCAAAAGGAAGCAGCACACCACATATCAAATCTTTGCTACTCCTGGTTCACAAGAAGATTTTTTTAAGATTTAGGCAAAATTTTGGGGCATGGCCCTACTGGGGGCAGGGCAACTTGATTTAAGCAAAATCAAAATGCAATGTCATCACAAACAAGCATCTCACATTTCACTTAAATGATTAATCAGTTCAGCAGGTTTGGAGGAGAAGACGCAAACACCATGTTCACGGACGACGGACGACAGTTGGCAAGTGATCACTACACCTCACCCTGACTGAAAGTCAGGTGAGCTAAAAACTCAGTGGACCATGAGTGCTGCAGTTGGGCGAGATGCTTGGTTCAAGGAGAGAAGAAACTTGTAGCTGCTTGATTTCGAAAGTGTTGTTAAAACCCAATAAATAAATAAACAAGAGGTCCCACAGGGCCTGAAGCGCTCACCTTGAACAGAACACCATATAAACAGAGAACAGAACATGATATAAGAGCCCAAGAATGAATCTACATTAAGCAATCCATCTGCATAGGATACACTGCAAATCTTTGAGCCCCTCAGGTGTGACAAAAACAGTCCAAGCATCATGCCTTTTCTTTAGTTGATTATGATGTAAAATGTGGAGCTCCCCTCTCAAGCCCCTTGATACAACCTTTGTAGATTACTCTTCACCTCTTGAGGGTACTGAATAAAAAATGTCTAATACTTCAGCTACTTGGCCAATTCCGGCTCCCATAGGGAGCTCAAATATCAACCCAGGCACTCGATTTGAACAAAGTTGAATCTGATCTCCTTAGAGATGCTGTATACCAAACATGAAAGCATTCTGACTGGTGGATTTGAAGAACAAAATTTTAAAGAAATTTCCTCATATTGCACTAAGTTAAAATTTGGGCTATCATAGCGAGCCCAAACTTTAACCTACATACCCGATTTGAACAAACTTGAATCTCACCCCCACCCCCACCCCTCCCCCTTAGATATGTTGTATACCAAGCATCTGACTGGTGGATCTGAAGAAGAAGATTTTTAAAAAAAACTTCCCCCTACAGACCCGATTTGAACAAACTTGAATCTCACCCCCACCCCTCCCCCCTTAGAGATGTTGTATACCAAGCATCTGACTGGTGGATCTGAAGAAGAAGATTTTTAAAAAAAACTTCCCCATACAGCCCTAAGTTAAATTTGGGCTACCAAAGGAAGCCCAAATATTAACATAGGGACTTGGTTTGAACAATCTTGAATCTGACCATCATAACAATGAGGGTACCAAACATTAAAAAATTCTGACTCGTGGTTCTGAAGAAGATTTTTAAAGAAAATTCCCCATAAAATTTGGGCTCCTGCATTGAGTCCAAATATGAACGAATGGGCTTCATTTTAACAAACTTGTATCTGACCCCTCTACGGATGCTGTATACCAAATATCAAAAGATTCTGAACATTGGTTCTTGAGAAAAGATTTTCTAAAATGTTTGCAAAAATGCTGCGCCAACATTATTCTGATGCCCTCTGCAGAATTCTCTAACAACAGAGGGCATTTTTTTTTACCATTCAATTCTACTGGTCCTAAGGATGCTTCACATCACATAACAGTTCTCTGTTCCAAGTGGTTTGGGAAACATGGGAGTTTGAAAACATTTCTATTTTTTGCTCCTGGGGTTCCCATGGGGATGCAGGGTTTTTTTGCATGAGGTAAGTATACTTATGACCCAATATTACCACATACTGAATTTCATTCAAATCGGACCATCGGTTCGGAAAATAGAAATTTTGGGTGGTACCAAAAATCTAACCAATGCCATTACAAAGCCAAATATTGCTTCACAAAGTACGTTTGAACAAGCGTGATTCTACACCTCAAAAGGTAGTTCCATAACGAATATAAAGTCACTGTACCCACTGGTTCATAAGATCTTAAAAATATTTTGGGAGCATTTTACCCCACCCCCTCCTTATGGGGCTGGGCATGTTGAGTTAAACAAAAAATACTCACACAAACTTTAACTTGAATTGACCAAAACATGGTGTTGATGGATGACAGATGGATGGACAATGAATGGAGAGTGATTAGATAAGCCCTGCTTGACTTTGTCGAAGTGAGCTAATAAAAAAAAAATTAAACGGTTCCTGTCCGATATTTTACCCATGTTATTAAAATTGATAAATTTGTCCCTGGAGTGCAACAAGGTTTATGCTATACATGTAGCATTGCAAAGCCTTCTTGCACTCAAGTGATGGAATACACCTCCACCCAAGCTATTCTGTAGATTATGAGGCCTAAAACAAACCAAGAACATGAACTTATGCATGAATATTATTACAATGAATACACTGTCTCACACAAAGGAATACCACACAATCCAGTGTAGACTGATTTCAAAAAGTCCTCCGTAGTGGAAGGGCAATTTTAACAAACATACAGGCCCAAATAAGCTTCATATACAGTGTAAAAATTTCACAAAATTAATAAACATTCATATATGTTTAATAGGAATTAGGAGTATTGTAATTAAAAGTCAATTGTGTGGTTGTTTATAAACTTATACTACTTTGTTATCAGGTGTTAAAAAATATGAATATTTGTAAACACACCCACCCATTTAGATTAGTCCCTGCTCATAGCAGTGACACAGACATACAGTACAGTTGCTGGTCATAATCCTTGCATGGGCAGTGCATGATGTCCATGCATGTTTTTTCCAGGTAATAGAAAATCCTCATCAATAAAATTTTAATTAATGAAGCACCAAATTGTATCCTGTGGTTCATTAATTAAATTTTTGATGAATATTGCTGTAAACAATGTTTGAAAACTAATATCATTGCATCCGCGGAAATATTGCCCACCCACAGAAAGTGACCAGTACACAGCAGCACAGACTCAAGGTAATTGTGTTTTACTGTCTTGAATTTCAAATTTTTTTTTTTTTTTTTGGGGGGGGGGGGGAGGGTGCACCAGACCCTCCACTGATGAGAGGGTCACACATCCTCTTGTCCTCACCCTTATCTCACTGCTATGTGGCTCAGGTGATTCTGTGCATCATATTCTTTATGACTCCCACCAGATACATGTATTACTCTTGCCCCTACAGTTAAAACTAGAAGTCCTGTCACGAATAGTGCGCTTATCTAGGCTTAATTGCGTGTTGGAATTGCGCGCAATTGCCATATCGAATGGCATCCTAAGTACGGCGGGTTCTCCTGGTTGCTCATAGCAAACATATGCAATGTTTCTGCCAATGGACCTCCGGGTTACCCGAAGGTCCATTGGCTGAAACATTGCCTGTGCACAGGCCATATGTACAGAATATGATAGTTTTAATTGGGTCATAACGCGCACATTAACGCGCATATCAACGTGCTATTTGTGCGCATTTCATGACAGGACTTCTAGTTTTAACTGTACATGTAACTTAGATATCCTGGCTAAGCACTAGTATAATGGTAAACTAACATCAAATTGTGTGCTTATGTACAGTAGCTAACATATTGGAATAGTATAATGAGCTTTGTCAGAAACTTGATCAAGTATTGATGACAAGCAACAATTTTCATTACCAGTACCTGGGGCCAGTTATAAAAGTAAGATTTGCAAATATCACCCTGCGTTTTTTCAGCTATTAACTAACATAAAATTGTGCGCTTCATGAAAATTATTTCGTTACTACCTGTTAAAAATTACGTTTCTTGTTTTGCTCTTTTAGAAAAAGAAATCACTCCTTTTCTGGCGGGCATACTAAACACCGAGGCAACCAAGGGATACCAAGGTGAAGGAAAACAGGAGAGAAACGGGTATGAGGTGGTGTGTTCTTTTTATTATTTATTTATTGGTGTTTAAGGTCACATTTATCTGCACAACAGCTTATTGTGACCATGGCAGTTTTATGGATGGAGGAAACTAGAGTACCCAGGAGAACCACTGAGCAATGGCAAGCAACTGTGAGCTACCCAACATACTACACAAGCACAGTTAGCCTTGTTCGAAGACAGGTGCACCAAGAACATGCAGTATTTTTTAGTACACAGCATACCTTGCCCCCACATGGGTAGTGGGGGTGAAGTGTCTTGCCCAAGGACACAAAGCTGTTGCCGCAGGTGGGATTCGAACCGAGGATCTCTTGGCTTGCAGTCTGCACCTCCACCTACTGAGCTAATGCACCCCTGATGGTGTACTCTGATTATGTAAATAGATTTAAGCAGTACTAGTATGTGATTGGTTTTAATGCCATATTTGAGAATTATGGGTGCTGAAGTAATAAGAGTGCGCTGAAAAATCTTCCCTTTGGTATTTAGTAGGTAGCTTGGTAATGGTAAAGTGACTTCACGTCAGTAAGCAACAGTGTGAAAGCTGGCAGCCATCTTTAATATCGGGCCACCGCACCCACAAAACACCCGTTCTCATCCCAAGGTGATAACAAAGGTACCCAAGAAGTTTCATGAAGATCGGTTCATAAATACAGCCTCCAGCCTTAGCGTATTGACATGTGCACTTACAGTGTATAAGTAGCACTGAATAAATTAAAGGTCATCTAATTTGCATAATTTCTGCAAGAGAAAAAAACCTGTATTATACCGTATCTTTTGTGATGTATTCCATGTTACTAAACATTCATACAAAAATTTATTCAAATCAGAACTTTCATACAGAAGTTCTGTACAAAAAAACTGATTGCACTAATTTTGGTACAAAATGGCTGCTAGTGGCCATCTTGAATTTCGAACTGCACCCAAAAACACTCGCTCTCATCCCACAGTGATAACAAAGGTACCCAAGACGTTTCGTAAAGATTGGTTCATAAATACGCGCTCTAGCCTGAGCCGTATAGAAGTTGTGTACAAAAAACTGATTGTATCTAATTTTGGTACAAAAAGCCTCTGGCAGCCATGTTGAATTTTGGATCGCACCCCAAAACACTCGTTCTCGTCCCTAGGTGATAACAAAGGTACCCAAGAAGCTTGGTGAAACTCGGTTCATAAATACAGCCCCTAGCCCGAGCCGTATTGACATGTGTACTTACTGTGTTTAAGTAGCACTGAATAAATCAAAGTTTGTCTAATTTGCATAATTTCTGTACAAGAAAAAAACCTGTATTTTATGTGATGTATTCCATGTTACTAAACAATCATACACAAATTTATTCAAATCAGAACTTTCATACAGAAGTTCTGTACAAAAAACTGATTGCAGTAATTTCAGTACAAAATAGCTGCCGGCGGCCATCTAGAATTTTGGACTCCCCCCTAAAACACTCATTCGAACCCCATGGTGATAACAAAGGTACCCAAGAAATTTTGTAAAGATCGATTCATAATTACGGCCTCTAGCCCAAGTTGTATAGAAGTTCTGTACAAAAAACTGATTGTACCTAATTTCGGTACAAAATGGCCACTGGTAGCCATATTGAATTTTGGACCGCACCCAAAAACACTCATTCTCATCCCAAGGTGATAGCAAAGGTACCCAAGAAGTTTGAAATTCATGAAGATCAGTTCATAAATACAGCCTAGCCCGAGCCGTATTGGCATGTGCACTTACTGGGTATACATGTAAGTAGCACTGAATAAATTAAAGTTCATCTAATTTGCATAATTTCAGCACGAAAAAAACACCTTTATTATATGTGATGTACTCCATGTTACTAAACATTCATACAAAAATTTATTCAAATCAGAACTTTCATACAGAAGTCCTGTACAAAAAACTGATTGCACTAATTTCTGTACAAAATGGCTGCTGGAGGCCATCTTGCATTTTGGACCGGACCCCAAAACACTCCTTCTCGTCCCACGGTGATAACAAAGGTACCCAAGAAGTATCGTAAAGATCGGTTCATAAATACAGCCTCCAGCCCGAGTCGTATTGAATTGTTGTTCCCAAACAGATGGACAACGGGCTATGACACAACCTTAAATATGACTTTGTCAAAGCTGAGCTAAAAATGGGGAGTGTCCAAAGTATCACAAAACAGAAACCTATTTTGTAAAGGACTCCCCCTTTCAAGGACAATGGGACAGTATTGGCATTCACCACCATGCTGCCTTGAGGCTGCATTTTGAATTCTTGTGTTTGTTGTTCTTATGAAATATTATTTTATTATTATCAATTATGGTACAAATATGGTACCAATAGCACACTTTCAGGATCCGCTGATGTCTGATGGCAACTGTGTGTCAGTGTGTGAGATGCACACATACTATACACCACATCCTTCATTTTGCTATATAATTTGTGTAAATTTATTTGGAATTTATAGAATTTCAGACTTGAAAATTTCATAGTATTCTTTTTGCCTTAGTTATGGTGCTTTATAAGTAATGGGCAATTTAGTTTCAAAAAGGGGTTCATGAAGATTCAGTCACAGGAAGATTCAGCCCTCATACTTTTTCGGAGAATATTCGGTCTCAGTCGTGGTCGAATGTCATCACCTCTTGAGGTCAAATCCTCACAGAATTTTTTTTTTTAAATATTCTATGCATTTTTTCTATTGTTTTATGTTAAGGATTTATGATTACTAATTATGACAAAATTACAAGTGTGATATGAAACAAACCTTAATGAAGCTAGAACAAAAAAAACCTTCCCAAAACAAGCTGTGAGAGGTTCTCAGCTCGAATCCCAATTGCGGCAACTGAAAAAAGGCATACTGCACATCAATGGTGCACTTGTCTTCAACCAATGCTAACCCTGCTTGCTTGGAGTTACAATGTTGAGAAGCTGTCAGTTGCTTGTTATTGTTGCTCGGTAGTTCTATCCGGGTGCTCTGGCTGGGTTCCTCCCCCAGTAAAACTGTTGGGTGGCCCTGGCTGTAAAAATTGTTGTTAAACCCAATAAATAAAGAAATCAAATTTGCTGAATCCAAGACCTTTGAATGATGGTTTTGATTGGGGTGTGTGTGTGTGTGTGGGTGGGTGGGTGGGTAGAAGGGGGGGGGGGGGTTATACAGTGGTGCCCACTTAATTGGATATATCTTAATTGTATATCCCTGTTAATAGAATATAATTTCCCAACACAAAACCATTTACCTCCAGTACAAATTTGATCTGGTAATTGAATATAGGTTATAGAGTAATCTCCTGTTAATTGAATAAAAAATCTTGTAACATGTTGAGAAATTGCCCTGACTCTTCCCAGTTTTCCTTTGGTTACAGACCAATTTGGCCTCAGTACATTCAATACAGGCATTTAATCTATTATATCTTGTTTGACAGAGCTCATGGAGCTCTGTCAAACAAAATATAATAGAATAAATGCCAAGTTTATCTCTGGAATACAGGAATGTGACACAATCCCTGTCAATTGAATACTCCTGCTAATTGAATAATGTTATTGGCAAAGTGGCTCTTCAATTAACAGGGTTCCACTGTACAGCAAAAACAAATATCACAAACTAATAATGAAACTATGTACTTGTGAAATTTTCATGTGGTCATTCTACAAAATGTTTTAGCTGGTACTATACAGTTTTGAAGGTTAAAGGGATCAGTACTTACAGTTAAAACTAGAAGTCCTGTCACGAATAGTGCGCTTGTCTAGGCTTAATTGCGCGTTGGAATTGCACGCAATTGCCATATCGAATGGCATCCAAAGCATGGCAGGGTCTCCTGGTTACTCATAGCAAACACATGCAATGTTTCTGCCAATGGACCTCCGGGTAACCCAAAGGTCCATTGGCTGAAACATTGCTTCTGCACAGGCGACATGTACAGATTTTGACAGCTTTATTTGGGCCATAACGCACACATTAACGCGCATATCAACATGCTATTTGGGTGCATTTCATGACAGGACTTCTAGTTTTAACTGTAGAGGTGAAGGCTGCAAGCCAAAGGGTCCTCTATCAAATACCACCTGTGGCAACCACTTTGTTTCCTTGAGCAATACACTTCATTCCCACTGCCTACGTAGTGCCATTGCGTACCAAGGCATACTGCATGTCAATCGTACACTTGTCTTCAACCAATGCTAACCCAGCGTGTGTGCTGTTTGTACGTTAGATGTTTGTAATTGCTCTGTGGTTCTCTCTGGCTTTTCCCACCTGTAAAACTGTCCGACATGAAGTGACCCTGGCTATCGAAGTGTCATTAAACCCCAATAAATAAATCAATAAGAATCATGTGTCCCTATTCTGGAGAACAGTTTGGGGCAAATTGCCAAAGGATGGTTTGGGTTAGATTAGTATCCAGTTTGGGTCAAATTGTTGGAGGACAGTTTGGATGCAATTCTCACGAATTCCAGTCACTTTGGCCCCAAGTCATTTTGGCCCCAATCATTACAGCCTCAGGTCAATTCAGCCCCAATATACTAGGTCATTTCGGCCTCTTCAAATATTTTCAAATATTGTTTGAATTTTAACATTTTTCTATTTAATTTTTTTTCAACATATATATCTCTCAATTAGATATTCAGGTATACATGATATATGTCTAGTAGATTTTCTTTCATGATGAATAAATAAAAGAAAAGTTTCAGCACGTCAAAGATGCACATGGACTATGTGGGATTTGAAATCCCTTGTGACCTGAATAATTTTATTTGCTTATGAATCTATAAGAGCCGGAAGCGAGGGTAAGTAATGTTATTTGGTTTGAGTGTTCGCCTTGGAAGTGGGGCACTGGGATCAGACCCCCATGGACATCGAACTGGAAGAGGACTAGGAATTGCGCATGACTACGAAGATTCTGCTCTATGTTTTAGAAAATGTGGACATATTTATGGTAGTATCAAAATCGCAGTTTGGTGATTGTTTCAGAAAAAAAAGAAAAAGAAACCATGTGAACCTCACACTGGAAGGTGACTAGGAATTGTGCATAACAATATGAATGAATGACTGCATATTCTGGTACTTTGCAAAATTTCAAAGTAAAATAATTTCTCTTACTTATACAGATAGCATCTTAAATGAATGTAAAATTGAACACATGGATAATTTTTAATGTCATGTATAACTGTTCTGTACACTGTGTAAATACAAATAACTGAACATTACTTAATAAAGGTAATTACCCATTATTTCTAAACATGAACTATGCACTGATCTTTATAGATCTCTACACTTAAAATGGTGCCGAAATGACCAAGGGACCAAAGTGACCAGGAGAGAGATGACTTTGAGGTCGAATTGACCAGAGGATAAAATGACTTGGAGCCGAAGTGATTGGATATCATTCTAACAGATGAGAGACGTTAATTATTACAGAACACATTGAATGTGAATTTACTGCAGAGATAATTGCTCGACGATATATTATATTAATATTTTTTCAATAAATATCGAACAATCTATTAATATTTTTTTTAAGAATTATTTTCAGGAGTTAAAACGAATATCGTAGCGTATCTAAAATATCCTAACAGATGTGTACTGCTTTTCTTTTGGATGATTCTTCCCTGGGCCTAGTTCTCCCCAGGCTGAAGATTCCCCCAGTTCCCGAAAAAAGATGACATGCCATTTTCAATGGCGGTAAATATCCAAAAGGGTTATTATTTTCCATTTTTAGTTTTTGAAACTACAAAGCACTGTTCAGAAATACAGATGCACCAAAAAGTAACACATTATTACTTTGTTTTGGTTTCTAACGGGACTGAAAGCAACCTGTCAGTATCACTTTTTCGAATTACACCCATTTCGTCTGCTAACCAAATCGTCCGCTGCAATTTTACCCAAGTCGTCCTCTACAATTATACCCAACACGTCCGAAACTCGTTCGCTGGGGGAAAGTATTCAAGTATTGCATTTTGAATCATTTTTTATTTATTTATATAATAATTTTATTGTATAATTTATTGTATATTACCTTTTGTAATATATCTTAATGTACCTCCATTGTAATATATCTTAATGTACCTCCCTGCATTAAATTTCATATACAGTTAAAACTAGAAGTCATGTCCCGAATTGTGCGCTTATCTAGGCTTAATTGCGCGTAGGAATTGCGCGCAATTGACATATCGAATGGCATCCAAAGCACGACCGGTTCTCCTGATTACTCATAGCAAACACAGGCAATGTTTCTGCCAATGGACCTCCGGGTTACCCGGAGGTCCACTGGCTGAAACATTGCTTGTGCAGAGGCCATATGTACAAAATTTTATAGCCTTACTATGGTCATAACGCGTAGATTAACGCGCAGACCGGCGAGCTATTTGTGCGCATTTCATGACAGGACTTCTAGTTTTAACTGTATGTGTATGAAATTCTGAATACAGAAATGTCAGAACAAAATAAACTATCCAGCCATGTAATAAATTTTAATTACTGTTTATTCAATGGATTACCAATAAAAATTATATTATTATAGTAAAAGTTCTAAAAGTATATGTACGTTATATTAAGTTCCACAACATAATCTTATAATTTTGCAATTTTTCATTGAAGAGCTCCACCAGCACCTTACAGTGAATAACTGCAAAATTATTAGCCTAAGTATTATAAGAATTAATTATATTAAGAAATGCAATAAAATTTGTTATATTAAGTTCTGCAACATAATCTTATAATTTTGCAATTATTCATCGAGGCGCACCGTCACTTTACAATGAATAATAGCAAAATTATTAGCAAATGTATTATAAGAATTAACTATATTAAGAAATGCATCAAAATTTATGGTTTATTAAATTCTGCAACATAATCTTATAATTTTGCAATTATTCTTGGAAGAGCATCACCGGCCCTTTACAATGAATAATCACAAAATTATTAGCAAATGTATTATAGGAATTAATAATATTAAGAAACGCATCAAAACGTGTTATAATTATATTAAGGAATGCATCAAAACTTGTTATATTAAGTTCTGTAACATAATCTTATAATTTTGCAATTATTCCAGGGGGAGGGGGTCCTTGGGGGGGGGGGCAAAATTTGCAGAGGTGGGCGAGTCTCTTGGGTGCACCAAAAATGTGCATTTCCAACTTGTGCAATTTTTTAAAAACATATCAATATATCGGCTAATATATGACATCATTTGTGCTTCAAACCTTAAAGATGATGTTGTACATCACACTCTTAACATAAATACAACATCAGGAGGCTTTATATGTGAGAATATTGGGCTTAATCTGGGAAAATGTCACACGTTAGTAGGGGGGGGGGGGGGGGGTGTCTTGTTCGAAATGTAGAAAATGTGCAGACAATATTTCCCTTGACAAGCGGACGACTCGGCTTGCGGACGAAACGTCCGTATACCCTTTTTTTCAAGCAAACTTTTCCTTACTTTTACAGCACCTTAACATTCGGATAATTCAACAACTGAGTTTCTGTTCATCTTGATATTTCACGAGATACGTGTCAATGCATATCTGTATACAATCGCACCAATATAACAACAATTATCAGTTATATTATCGGTTATATGTACGTTTTTTTCGATTGAGGTTATCACTGGCAGACAAGTTGCAACGAAATCTGGACTGAGTGTTCGATCTGAAATGACGAGATCATCAGCTGAGCATATTGACAAACCTCCAGAAGGACAGAACTCGAGTAATAATAGTAACACTTTGGCCGGCCGCTGATTTGTCGCGGTTCTTGGTTGAGAAGGCCTGGTTACCCCTGAAGTGTAGATATGTAGGCCAATGTATCACGCAAAGCTTTGAGGCGAAACAAAAAACATTTGATTCCTAGAGGGGGACAGGCCAATAGCAATTGCATGGGCAATTCGACACCGGAAGTTACGTGGTTTTTTCACTGAAATTTACTGTCCACTTCATAAATCACATTGACGGCTATAGAGAATTCTGTTCTGGAACACATTTATCTGACTGGGTATGTGGAACCCTTTGCGGGCCTACGGCCCGCTTGGGGTTCCTATTATCATTTCGCCGCACGTTATATTTATTCTGAGTAGTATGAAATGTGCCAAATGGGCCCCATTTGGAAGAATTCGGGGGGGGGGGGGGGGGTGGGTGGTAGCGGTCAGCATTCCACAGAAGTGACAGCATACCGCGGGGTATTGTGGGTGTCACGTGGTTTTCATAGAAGCGCAGGAGAGCGGGCATGTTGTGACTTCATCCCGATAGTGATACGTGGTTTTAGTGAGCATGCACATTGGAGGCTACCATCTTGGTTTCTATGTTAGCTTGCTGTTGCCATGTGACCCAATGACCTCTAAACGGACGGGGATCTGTTCTATGGGGGTGTTCGATTCAACGGGAGTCTGGAGAATTACCAAAATAAGCTCGACACTTACCCCAAATCACCGACATTGACCTTATGTTACCGAAACAGAGTCGTGTGAAGTATTATATGACCCATAAATGGTATTTTCGATTGATGGGGGATTGACTCCTGTAGAACAAAAGAGCCCCATTCTTGGAGTAAGATCGGTGTTTTGTTACTATAATCAACTTTTGTGGCGTGTTCTGACTACTCTCTAACCCAAGTATTCAACTGCAGAAGTTAGTACGCATGGCATAGCAGATGGGCATCGGGCAGGTCCTTGGGCAAGTTATGGCTACAGGAAGAATAAGCAAGTGGAAGGGAATAGGTGGTGTTAGCGTGCATAGTAAGTAGACACCATGGGGAACTGGGAGGGAATGGATAGTGTTAGAATGAATGGCGTAGCAAGCAGACATCAGGTAGGCCATCGGGCATGTCAGGGCTTAGGAAGAATAGGGAAGTTGAGGGGAATGGGTAGTGCTGGTATGCAAGACGTAGCAAGCAGACACCAACAGGCCCATTGGTATGCCAGAGTTTAGAAAGAATAGGAAAGTGGAAGGGAAATGGGTGGTATTGGTACTTGCATTGGTATGCTTGTAGAAGCAAGCAAACATTAGGCAGGGCCTTGGGCATGCCAAGACTTAGAGATAGGAAGGAAAGGAAGTGAGGGTAAGGAGAGTAAATTATGAATTGGAAGTTGAGCCCCGGTTTTGGATATTTACGGGCCGTGTTGCATAGAGATAGACTTGTGGAATCTCTGTCTGTTACTTGGCTGGCCTTCAAGATGCCCTTTCCATTATATGAAAACACGAGGGCAAAGAGGCACAACTTGCCATTCCATATATCCTCATGGTCATAAGGGCCATGAGAAAATTCTTAGTGTGCCACAATTTGTCATTGCTCATATCCTCATATTTGGGGACAGCGCTCCATGGAATCTTCTTTATTCTTCTCGTGTCGCACACGAATATCAAAATATCTGGTGATGTTTGTCTCCTTTGGTGATATTTTGTAACTGGCCCTTTTTTGAGGCCTTAGTAGGGCCCTTAAATGTGGTCCGATTGGGGTGGTTGAGGTGTCAGCCTTCTTTATTCCTCGGGGGCCACCCATCGAGACCAAAACATCCTGTGATTTTAACATACTTTGGTGATATTTTTTAACTGTTCCTTTTTGGGGCCTTAGTAGGGCCCCTAAATGTGGTTTTGGGGCCTTAGTGGGGCCCCTAAATGTGGTCCGAATGGGGCGGATGAGCTGTCAATTTTCTTTATTCCTCGGGGGCCATCCATCAACAACAACGTATCCCGTGATTTTAACTTGCTTTGGTGATTTTTTGTAACTGAACCTTTTTGGGGCCTTAGTAGGGCCCCTAAATGTTGTCCGATTGGGGAGGTTGAAGTGTCAATCATCTTTATTCCTCGGGGGCCACCCATCAACACCAAAATATCCTGTGATCTTAACCTACTTTGGTGATATTTTGTAACTGCCCTTTTTGAGGCCTTAGTGAGGCCCCTAAATGTGGTCCGATTGGGGTGATTGAGGTGTCAATCTCCTTTATTCCTCGGGGGCCACCCATCAACACCAAAATATCCTGTGATTTTAACTTGCTTTGGTGATTTTTTGTAACTGGCCCTTTTTGGGGCCATAGTAGGGCCCATAAATGTGGTCCGATTGAGGTGTTTGAGGTGTCAGTCTTCCTTATTCATCGGGGGCCACCCATCAACACCAAAATATCCCGTGATTTTAACTTGCTTTGGTAATATTTTGTAACTGGCTCATTTTGGGGCCTCAGTAGGGCCCCTAAATGTGGTCCGATTGAAGCAGTTGAGGTGTCAATCTTCTTTATTCCTCGGGGGGCACCCATCAACACCAAAATATCCCGTGATTTTAACTTGCTTTGTGATATTTTGTAAATGGCCCTTTTTGGGGCCTTAGTAGGGCCCGTAAATATGGTCCGATTGGGGTGGTGAGGTGTCAATCTTCTTTATTCCTACGGGGCCATCCATCAACACCAAAATATCCCGTGATTTCAACCTGCTTTGGTGACATTTTGTAACTGGCCCTTTTTGGGGCATTAGAAGGGCCACTATATGTGGTCCGATTGGGGCGTTTGAGGTGTCAATGTTCCTTATTCCTCGGGGGCCACCCATCAATTCCAAAATATCCCATGATTTTAACCTGCTTTGGTGATATTTTGTAACTGGCCCTTTTTGGGGCCTTAGTAGGGCCTCTAAATGTGGTCCGATTGGGGCGTTTGAGGTGTCAATCTTCTTTATTTCTCGGGGGCCACACACCAACACCAAAATATCCCGTGATTTTAAACTGCTTTGGTGATATTTTGTAACTGGCCCTTTTTGGGGCCTTAGTAGGGCCCCTAAATGTTGACCGATTGGGGCGGTTGAGGTGTCAGTCTTCTTTATTCCTCGGGGGCCACACATTAACACCAAAATATCCCGTGATTTTAACCTGCTTTGGTGATATTTTGTAACTGGCCTTTTTTGAGGCCTTAGTAAGGCCCCCTAAATGTGGTCCGATTCGGGTGATTGAGGTGTCAATCTTCTTTATTCCTCGGGTGCCCCCCAGCAGCACCAAAATATCCTGTGATTTTAACTTGCTTTGATGATTTTTTGTAACTGGTCCTTTTTGGGACCTTAGTAGGGCCCCTAAATGTGGTCCGATTGGGGCAGTTGAGGTGTCAATCTTCTTTATTCCTCGGGGGCCACCCAACAACACCAAAATATCCCATGATTTTATCCTGCTTTGGTAATATTTTGTAACTGGCCTTTTTTGGGGCCTTAGTAGGGCCTCTAAATGTGGTCCGTCGGGGTGGTTGAGGTGTCAATCTTCTTTGTTTCTCGGTGGACACACATCCACACCAAAATATACTGTGATTTTAACTTGCTTTGATGATTTTTTGTAACTGGTTCTTTTTGGGGCCTTAGTAGGGCCCCTAAATGTGGTCCGATTGGGGCAGTTGAGGTGTCAATCTTCTTTATTCCTCGGGGACCACCCAACTACACCAAAATATCCTGTGATTCTAACCTGCTTTGGTAATATTTTGTAACTGGCCCTTTTTGGGGCCTTAGTAGGGACTCTAAATGTGGTCCGATCGGGGTGGTTGAGGTGTCAATCTTCTTTGTTTCTCGGGGGGACACACATCAACACCAAAATACCCCGTGATTTTAACCTGCTTTGGTGATATTTTGTAACTGGCCCTTTTTGGGGCCGTTGTAGGGCCCCTAACTGTTGTCCGATTGGGGCGGATGAGGTGTCAATCTTCTTTATTTCTCGGGGGCCACCCATCAACACCAAAATATCCTGTGATATTAACCTACTTTGGGTATATTTTGTAACTGGAATTTTTTGAGGCCTTAGTAAGGCCCCTAAATGTGGTCCAATTGGGGTGATTGAGGTGTCAATCTCCTTTATTCCTCGGGGGCCTCCCATCAACACCAAAATATCCTGTGATTTTAACTTGGTTTGGTGATTTTTTGTAACTGGCCCTTTGTTAGGCCCCTAAATGTGGTCCGATAGGGGTGGTTGAGGTGTCAGCCTTCTTTATTTATCGGGGGCCACCCATCCCCACCAAAATATCCCGTGATTTTAACTTGCTTTGGTGATATTTTGTAACTGGCCCTTTTGGGGGCCTTAGTAGGGCCACTAAATGTGGTCCGATTGGGGCGGATGGGGTGTCAATCTTCTTTATTCCTCGGGGGCCACACATCAACACCAAAATATCCTGTGATATTAACCTACTTTGGTGATATTTTGTAACTGGAATTTTTTGAGGCCTTAGTAAGGCCCCAAAATGCGGTCCGATTGGGGTGATTGAGGTGTCAATCTCCTTTATTCCTCGGGGGCCACCCATCAGCACCAAAATATTCTGTGATTTTAACTTGGTTTGGTGATTTTTTTGTAACTGGCCCTTTTGGGGCCCTTAGTTAGGCCCCTAAATGTGGTCCGATTGGGGCAGTTGAGGTGTCAATCTTCTTTATTCCTCGGGGCCACCCAGCAACACCAAAATATCCTGTGATTTTAACCTGCTTTGTTGATATTTTTTAACTGTTCCTTTTTGGGGCCTTAGTAGGGCCCCTAAATGTGGTCCGATTGGGGCGTTTGAGGTGTCAATCTTCTTTATTCCTCTGGGGCCACCCATCAACACCAAAATATCCTGTGATTTTAACTTGCTTTGGTGATATTTTGTAACTGGCCCTTTCTTGGCCTTAGTAAGGCCCCTAAATGTGGTCCGATTGGGGCAGTTGAGGTGTCAATCTTCTTTATTCCCCGGGGGCCACCCATCAACACCAAAATATCCCGTGA
This sequence comes from Pictodentalium vernedei, assembly GCA_031216915.1. Classification (NCBI taxonomy): domain Eukaryota; kingdom Metazoa; phylum Mollusca; class Scaphopoda; order Dentaliida; family Dentaliidae; genus Pictodentalium; species Pictodentalium vernedei. The sequence goes on from CM062296.1 coordinate 64,985,211, forward strand.
TTTTAACTTGCTTTGGGAACTTTTTTTTAACTGGCCCTTTTTGGGGCCTTAGTGAGGCCCCTAAATGTGGTCCGTTTGGGGCGGTTGAGGTGTCAATCTTCTTTATTCGTCGGGGGCCACCCATCACCACCAAAATATTCCGTGATTTTATCCTGCTTTGGTGATATTTTGTAACTGGCCCTTTTTGGGGCCTTGGTAGGGCCTCTAAATGTGGTCCGATTGGGGTGGTTGTAGTGTCAATCTTCTTTGTTTCTCGTGGGCTACACATCAACACCAAAATATCCCGTGATTTTAACCTGCTTTGGTAATATTTTGTAACTGGCCCTTTTTGGGGCCTTAATAGGGCCCCTAAATGTTGACCGATTGGGGCGGTTGAGGTGTCAGTCTTCTTTATTCCTCGGGGGCCACACATTAACACCAAAATATCCCGTGATTTTAACCTGCTTTGGTGATATTTTGTAACTGGCCTTTTTTGAGGCCTTAGTAATGCCCCTAAATGTGGCCCGATTCGGGTGATTGAGGCGTCAATCTTCTTTATTCCTCGGTGGCCACCCATCAGCACCAAAATATCCTGTGATTTCAACTTGCTTTGATGATTTCTTGTAACTGGTCCTTTTTGGGGCCTTAGTAGGGCCCCTAAATGTGGTCCGATTGGGGCAGTTGAGGTGTCAATCTTCTTTATTCCTCGGGGGCCACCCAACTGCACCAAAATATTCCGTGATTCTAACCTGCTTTGGTAATATTTTATAACTAGCCCTTTTTGGGGCCTTAGTAGGGCCTCTAAATGTGGTCCAATTGGGGTGGTTGAGGTGTCAATTTTCTTTGTTTCTCGGGGTACACACATCAACACCAAAATACCCCGTGATTTTAACCTGCTTTGGTGATATTTTTAACTGGCCCTTTTTGGGACCTTAGTAGGGCCCCTAACTGTTGTCCGATTGGGGCGGATGAGGTGTCAATCTTCTTTATTCTTCGGGGGCCACCCATCAACACCAAAATATCCTGTGATATTAACCTACTTTGGTGATATTTTGTAACTGGAATTTTTTGAGGCCTTAGTAAGGCCCCTAAATGTGGTCCGATTGGGGTGATTGAGGTGTCAATCTCCTTTATTCCTCGGGGGCCTCCCATCAACACCAACATATCCTGTGATTTTAACTTGGTTTGGTGATTTTTTTGTAACTGGCCCTTTTGGGGCCCTTTGTTAGGCCCCTAAATGTGGTCCGATTTGGGTGGTTGAGGTGTCAGCCTTCTTTATTTATCGGGGGCCACCCATCACCACCAAAATATCCCGTGATTTTAACTTGCTTTGGTGATATTTTGTAACTGGCCCTTTTTGGGGCCTTAGTAGGGCCCCTAAATGTGGTCCGATTGGGGCAGTTGAGGTGTCAATCTTCTTTATTCCTCGGTGGCCATCCACCAACACCAAAATATCCCGTGACTTCAACCTGCTTTGGTGACATTTTGTAACTGGCCCTTTTTGGGACCTTAGTAGAGCCCCTAAATGTGGTCCGATTCGGGCATTTGAGGTGTCAATCTTCTTTACTCCTCGGGAGCCACCCAACAACACCAAAATATCCCGTGATTTTAACCTGCTTTGGTGATATTTTGTAACTGGCCCTTGTTGGGGACTTAGTAGGGCCATTAAATGTGGTACGATTGGGGCAGTTGAGGTGTCAATCTTCTTTATTTCTCGGGGGCCACCCATCAACACCAAAATATCCCGTGATTTTAACCTGCTTTGGTGATATTTTGTAACTGGCCCTTTTGGGGGCCTTAGTAGGGCCCCTAAATGTTGTCCGATTGGGGCGTTTGAGGTGTCAATCTTCTTAATTCCTCGGGGGCCACCCATCAACACCAAAATATCCCGTGATCTTAACCTGCTTTGGTGATATTTTGTAACTGGGCCTTTTTGAGGCCTTAGTAGAGCCCATAAATGTGGTCCGATAGGGGTTGTTGAGGTGTCAGTCTTCTTTATTCCTCGGGGGCCACCCATCAGCACCACAATATCCTGTGATTTTAACTTGCTTTGGTGATATTTTGTAACTGGCCCTTTTTTGAGGCCTTAGTAGGGCCCCTATATGTGGTCCGATTGGGGTGGTTGAGGTGTCAGTCTTCTTTATTTCTCGGGGGCCACCCATCAACACCAAAATATCCCGTGATTTTTACCTGCTTTTGTGATATTTTGTAACTGACGCTTTTTGGGGCCTTAGTATGGCCTCTATATGTGGTCCGATTGGGCGGTTGAGGTGTCAATCTTTTTTTCCTCGGGGGCCGCCCAACAACACCAAAATATCCCGTGATTTTAACTTGCTTTGGTGATATTCTGTAACTGGCCCTTTTTAGGGCCTTAGTAGGGCCCTAAATGTGGTTCGATTGAGGCAGTTGAGGTGTCAGTCTTCTTTATTCCTCGGGGGCCTCCCATCAACACCAAAATATCCCGTGATTTTAACTTGCTTTGGTGATATTTTGTAACTTTATTTCTCGGGGGCCAAATGTGGTACGATTGGGGCGGTTGAGGTGTCAATCTTCTTTATTTCTCGGGGGCCACCCATCAACACCAAAATATCCCGTGATTTTAACCTGCTTTGGTGATATTTTGTAACTTTATTTCTCGGGGGCCAAATGTGGTACGATTGGGGCGATTGAGGTGTCAATCTTCTTTATTCCTCGGGGACCACCCAACAACAGCAAAATATCCGGTAATTTTTTTTCGAATTTTGAATGTCGAATAAGGAAACGGGAATAAGTAACTAAATTCACAGTACTAGTTTTCCTATTGAGGACGCGATGCGCATTGAGTTCAATTATTAATTCCTGTCTTGAAGTCTAGTTAGAGTTTTGCTTTGAAGATCTTTTAAGCGCATTGCTTTTGTGTCTATTTTTGCTATCTCGTGAAGTAGTTTTATCGATGTCCACGTGGGCTTGCGCAGAGCTTCGCGCAAGGCATGATTTTGGACCCGTTGTAGTTTTTCAATGTTGGTTTTATTCAGGTTATGGCCCCCATACTCTAGTACTGAGCGTATATATGATTTGTAAAGCTTGCGGAGAATTTCTTTATTGGCTCCCCAATTTTTACCTCTAATCATTTTCAGAAAATTGATGCATTTTAGTGGCTTTGACAGTTACTGAGTTTACCCGATTGTTTAGATTGAGACTGCTATCAAGGGTGAATCCCAGAAACTTTGCCTCATTACTAGCTTCAAGTTTGTGGTCGTAAAGCTTAAACTCAATATTAGGGACAGCTTTTTTCCTTTGCTTTTTATAGAATGTGATTCTTTGTGTTTTCACGGCATTTAGCTTGATGCGCCACAGAGCGCACCAGTCTTGCAGGTAGCGGATGGTATCCTGCAGGCGGTTTTGTATTATTTTTCGAGACTTACTGACCGTCCACATTCCTTTGTCTTCTGAGAACTGAGATAGTTCAACATGGTTCTTCCCTACTGTGTCAATGTCATTCACATATATTATAAATAGAAGCGGGCTAAGGACCGAACCCTGTGGAGTGCCCGCTTAGAGTTTTACCTCGTCTGACACCTCGCGGTTGACCCTCACTTTGATTTTTCGATCAGATAAAAATGATGATATGATCCTTAGAATTTTGGTAGGTAGCCCCATTTTAGCTAGTTTGTATCTCATGTCATTGTGCTAGACAGAGTCAAACGCTTTTCTACGTCGAGTAATAGCACGGTTCCTATTTCATTTTGACTGAACGCCGTTTTCATATAATCTACCAGTCTATAAACATGTTCGATTCCCTCTCTTTGGCTTATGTAGGCCCTTTGCCACTTATTGAAAAAGCTGATTGATTCGAGATATGCAAAATATGAACTTTGTTCACTGTGATATCTTGATTACTTGTTGTTTTAGTTCAGTAGTCATTCTGAAATAAGTGGTCCCCGAACGTCGACTCAACAAATTAATTAACTGATAAGTTTCACCCTTTCGGCACCTCTTAATCCGCGAATTTGGTGAGATGTTGTTTTAGCCGAGTCGACGTTCGGGGAACACACCCTTTTAAGCGCATTGCTATAGTTAATAACTGAATTCTTACTTGTGATCAAGGCTATATACACAATACAATAAGTGCGTCATGTCATAACAAGTTTACTTGATGTAAAGATTGAAGCAAGCTTTCACTGGGCCTTAAAGAGATGCGTTATTAACTTTGTGAATGTAGCTTAAATAAACAATGGAGGGAAACAACGAATAGAGGCAACTTGTTGTCTTTGAGAGAGGCTTGCAATCACACGACGAATGAAGAAATATGCCAAGTTTGAAACAATTGAAATTAAATTGGACAAATTGCGAATTGTAGATTGTGAATGCAATATAATAACAGTAAATTTATCTTTTTGTTTCGAAAGTTTATCATGGTCTGTACACGCTCAGGTGATACATAATAATAATAATAATAACACTTTGGCCAGCCGCTGATTTGTCGCGGTTCTCGGACGAGAAGGCCTTGGTTACCCCTGTACTCCCAACTGTTTCCCTATTCCCACGCTTCACCTCTCCTCCAACACTCGGAGACGAACTGCTTGATGACATCCCTTGCCCCATTCTTCCCAATCTCTCCCATTAGCATATTAACCCTCTCGTTTGAGTCTACCCCTAATCGCATGTCCTTCATTCCCCCATCCCACTTCCCCATTATACCTCCAGTGAATCTTATTCTGTTAGACTGGCACTTTGGGCATTCGAGAAGAAAGTGTTCCAGGGTCATCATTCCCAAATTACATATCTGGCAATCTTTTTCAATGATTTTTTTTCAATTTTTCCCCTCAGCTCCAGGGATCGCGACTTCAGCTTGAACAACAGTGACACCCAAAGGTACTCTTCAAAACCTGGCTTATCTTTATCAAACAGGCCACCCAAAGACCGCTTTGGTTTGACCCCCTCTCGCCAATTACGGTTACAATCCTCCATGACCCTTTCTCTCACGATTTTTTTACCCTGGTTTGCCCCAACGTCCAGGTCCGAGATCTCCAATGAGTAGTTCTCTACTAGCTCCCTCACTTGTACCATCCACCTCGTCTTGATATTTCAGTTGAAAATTCTCAGGAACATTACTTTACATCATCGGCTGTCGGGGAGATTTACCAAATAATTAAGATAACCGAGTTTCAACAGGTCTATCCTGTCATTAATCCTCATCCACCCAAGCTCACCCCTGATTGCTTCTAGTGCTGCGGCACTATTCGACTCCGTTATCCATCGGCTGGCATCGTTCTGCAGGATTTCCAAGCTCTTTACAGCCGTCTGGTTTAGGGGTACCAATTCCGTACCGTATGTTATACTTGGCAGACCCACCATTTCCCAAATGGTTTTCCCCACGAAAACCTTATTGAAACTGTTTCTCCCTATAAGTTTCATTTGGTTAAGGATTCGCTTCCCCTTCAGAATCAATTTATTTGTGTGGTTTCGGTAGATGCCTCTTCCTGTAATGTTTATATTTACCCCCAAATACTCGTAATCACCTGTCTCTCCTACACTGAGAGGTTTGCTGCTACCTTCCGGAATGCAGAACTCACTCACTCTCCACCTTCGAGTGGGGTCCACTTTGCGGTCCACAGGTATAACTTTGCTCTTGCTTTCATTAAGTTCGAGTCTCCATTTGCCCCCACATTTCCCAGCAACTCTCAGCATTTTCGTTAGCCCCTCTTCGCTTTCTGACACTAGCACCATATCGTCTGCAAAAAATAGTCCTGGGATCTTCAAATCCCCAACAGCTACCCCTTCGTCGCTATGCAGGAGTTCATCTCCTAAACCTTTGATGTACAATGCAAACAGAATTGGCGAAAGTATACACCCCTGTTTAAGGCCTATCTCCATAGGCACACGTTTTGTTGTAATGTTTCCCAGGCTAAGTTCACTCTGTACGTCTTTATATAATGCTTTCATAATTCTCGCCTCCTAAGCCCGGAGCCGCCAGCTCGCGCCACATACCCTCCATCCATACTCTATCGTATGCCTTTTTTGACATCCAAAAAGGCCATAAACATCTTTTTTTTTTTTTTTTTTTTTTTAACTTTTGCGGGTTCCATCATTTGGGATAGCGTGAAAAAATGGTCAGTAACTCTCTTTTCCTTCCTGAAGCCATTCTGGATTTCTCCCCAAAAACCCTCCTCTTCAGTCACCTCCTCTAGTCTCCCATACAGGACTTTACAGAAAACTTTTCCAGTGTTGCTACTGACAGAGATCCCTCGATAGTCATCCAAAACGTCCTTTCCCCCCCCCCCCCCCTTTGTGTGAATAAATGTCTCTTTGCTTTCTCTCCACTCCTTTGGGACCTCTTGATTCTCTATGGCTAGATTGAATAGGGCAGTTAGGCTTTCCACGAATTCCTCTTCCCCTTTTTTGATAAACTCGTTAGGAATTTCATCCACTCCTCCCACTTTTCCATTCCTTAATTTTGAGATCACCTTTCGCACCTCCTCCTTTTTAGTTTCGCTGCACATGAAGTTCGATAGGTTTTCCTCGACCTGATTCGGACACTCAGGTGGGCTCCCCATGCCCCATCGCTTATCGTTTACCTTTTCCCAGTGCTTGACAAGTTCTGATGCGACTTGATCTTGCTCGTTTGTAACTCGGCCATCTACCTTAATACTTTGTGGCTTACTTCCTTTGTTACGTTTATTCACCCATTTCCAAAATACGTTCGAACTCGACCCCCCTGTCGTTCTTATCGTCCTAATAAGACTGCTATTTCGTACTCTCCGATTATCGTCTTTAATCTTATTTACTTTTTTTCGTGCTTGGTGGTATTCTTCCTTAGCAACTGTGGCCTCGTTGCTTTCCGCCCCCTTAAGTTTTCTACTTCTCCCGTATGCAGCACATTTAGCTTTTCTTCCCTTTGTGGCCCTTTTCAGTTCTTCATTCACTCTGTACCCACCAAGTTCCCGTGTTGGCACCCTGATATTTCCTACACTTTCCTTCCCTGCCTCCACTAGGCTCGCAACTATGGCGTCGGCCATCTTCTGGACACTGCCCCCCCCTCCCCCCCCCCTGGGTACGGTTGCAAGCTTTGGTTTCAGTTTTTCATTGAACTTCGCCCAGTCAGTAACCTTTTTGAGTTCCCAGATCTCCTTAAAGCTTCGTTTGCTTTTTACTAGATTTTTGGCCCTGATCATCACTGTAATCAAGTTGTGATCATTATCCACCTCCATTTTACCCTCATCATCCACTTCTACCCCTATCACCTCCCTCCATAAATTAATATCTGTGAGAATGTAGTCGATTATTGATGTTCTGTCGTTCCTCTCCCAGGTCCATTTCCCCTTACACCTCGCGTCCCTGTTCAGAATCTTCAGACCGAGCTCGTTTCTGAAGTTCAACAGCTTCCTTCCATTCCGGTTGACTTTCTTGTCCACCACCCTCTATGCCTTCTTCATTATCACCTATGTGTCCATTAAAGTCACCCATCAGAATTATACCGAGCCCCTTGTTTTGTAGTTCTGTGATATTGGACCTTAGTGTTGAGAATATCGAGTCATTCCACTCGGGTTTGCTTCCCTCCACCGCACAGTACACAATTCCAAGGCCAATACTTTTGTTTCTCAGATTGATCCTTACCCATCCAGTTTCTTTCGATACCTCAGCCGAGGTGCTGACGTCTTCCAGGTCTGTGATTAACAATGGTTTTAAATCCTCTTTAATGTACATACCCGCCCTTCCCCCTTTTTTCTGGCCTTCCGTTCGCCCTACACCTATCCACACGCACCCCCTTACTTGGTCTACCCGTTCCTCGTGTCTTACCCACGTTTCGCTTAAGCCCATGACGTCAAACTGCTCTGCCTCGATCAATGTAGAAATTTCACTTACTTTCCGATGGAAAGCCTGGATGTTGCTATAACCCACTTCCAGGGTATCAAGATTCATTGGCTTCCGCCTCGTGGTCTCATTATTATCTCGTCCCTGTAAGTTTGTATATCCTATTTTGTGTACCTGTGCTGTCCTTGGGATGCTATTCTTAATGAAGTGGATTTTTGGTCCCTTTTTCTTATCCCCCTTATCTCATTTTTTTACAACTATGGTTCATAAACACATTTCCTGTGTTCATTCCCCCCTTCTCTGTCCCCCCTCCTCTCCCTATACCAGAAAAGGCTCCACCACCTGCAACATATTTCTTCCTAAAACCTCTGTACCCCTTGGGCTAAGATGGAGACCATCCCTTCCATATAGGTCCTTTCTGCCCCAAAATAATACCCAATTGTCTACAAAAGATATCCCAAGTTCCTTACAATACTCCCCCAATTCCTAGTTGACCCCAATGGTCCGCGTATTACGCTCGCCCCACCACCTAGTACTGGGAGAAGCCCCGAAACCACTACCTGTGCATTCTTGGCATTCAGTTGAGTTATTAATTCCTTGTAAGTCTCAATAAGCTGAACTGATTTCCTCTCCCTGGTGTTGCTGGTCCCAACGTGTTCAACAACCATTGGGTCTGGGCCTGACCCCTTTACTAATTCACCCACTCTGTCCCTTAGGTTCTCCACCCTAGCCCCCAGAAAGAATAAACTGGTCCTGTTGACACTGTCGGGCCCACACACCACCCTATCTAACCCCCGAACTATACTACTCCCTGCAACCACCAACTGCCTCTTTCCTGTCCTACTACCCCTATTACCACCTCTGTCCCCACTGGACCGGCTCGCAGTCTTGCACTCCGCCACACTAACCTCCATGCCTACCTCCACTTCTTCAGACCCCACCTGCACCTCAGAATTCTCGAAACTATCTAACACACTGAATCTGTTTTGGACACTGCACTCCACGTTTTGCCCACTCCCACTACAAGCCTCCTTGTCCTCGTTTACCACCTTCCTAACCTCCCCTCTGACTCCTGCCCTGACAGATGCCACATGGTCATCGCTATCTCCCTCACTATCCGATTCTAAACGAATACGCCTTTTGGCCCACCGACTCACACTACTAGCCTGGGGATTTGACACTCTAGCCTCTACTTCTCCCCTACCCTCAACCCGACGCACCTTCCTATTCCCAAATGACCCACTATCCACGTCAAAAGTCCGCTTCCAACTACCCACCACCTTCCATCCCCCATCGAATGCCACCCTAACTGGGGTAACACCAGACTTTCCTCCCTTCCCCAATTTCCCCCTCACCTCCTGCACCTCTTCCTCCAACTTTACATAGGTCTCTAACAGCTGCATTAACTCTACGTTGATAGCGCACATCCCCAACTCCCCCAGCTCACGCCCATCCACATGCACCATATCACAGTGCATACACACATCCGACCGCTGACCATCCGTTGATAACTCACTAGCCCCATCTGTGCTGGCCTCAACCACTGCCCACTTCTGTACACCTATACTAACCGTCTCTACCCTGCTAGTCTGAACCTCTCGCGCCAAGAAACACTTACCGTCCACAGCAACCATAGCCAAAATTAGAAGATAGGGAACACGCCACTTATATCCGATAGAAAAACTAAACTAAACACTAATATAACTATCTTTTATTGAAAATCACATCTATACAACACTACAACAATATATATATATATCTATAGTAACACCTAGAAGAAAAGTATGTATAATTGAGCTAACTTTTGACAACTGAATTGAAAATACTCCCTGTTGGTTCCGAGATGGGCATGCCTTGATAAGTACATGTTACAGTTGTGACGCGGTGATATCCAACCTCTTGGTTAGGCCTAATCAGCATGTACCATACTCAAAACTGTTCATGCTGTAAGCGAATCTGCCATTGACCTCCATATGCACGAGACGACCAACGGATTTGGTCGATTTTTCGGGTAACATTACTCGCGTGAACGTTGCAAGAAATTCAAGTTCGTCTGATTTCCATGAAATTTTAGTTTATTGTCGACTACAAAGGTAAGCCTTGATAAATCCATATAATTGTCGTGACTCAAAGTCTCCCAACCTCATATTTAGGCCTAATTAGCATGTACCAGATTAAAATGACGGCATGCGGAGGACTCCCCAATCTCTCCTCTGACCATGCCTTCTCCAAAGGCTTTCCGAAGGCATGCCTTGATAAATACATGTAATTGTCATGGCAAGGGCACCCCGATCATTTATTTAGGCCTATTTAGCATGTGCCCGACTCAGAATTGGACCGGTTGAGATTGATTCGTCACAGACACCCATTTGCATGAAACGCCCCCATCCTCACCCGTCTTCTACAAAAGCATGTCTGCATGCCTGCCTTGATAAATGCATGGAGTTGTGACGCAGGGCTTCCCAACCTCTTGGATCCTAAATGTGTCAAACTGAGACATTTGTCATGGTCGAAGCGAATCGGCTACAGATCCAATTCCCCTATTCCTTCGGCTATGCTTTCATGCCGTCTCCGAAGGGATTTTGAAGGCATTCTTTGATAAATACATGTAATTGTCATGATGCAGGGCTCCCCAACCTATTTATTTAGGCAGACTCAGCATGTACCGGAATAAAAAATGGCCATGCTGTGAGAGAATCGGCCGCAGACCATTTGGATGAGAGCCCCACCCCCCACCTCCTCCGACCAGTTTTGTGTTCGCCATGCAGAGTTTCGCATATATTTCACTTAAAACATGATATTTTTTCACTCCTTCACAGACATAATACGTGTATAACAATAACAAAAACATATACACATTTTGTGGTCTCTTTGAGTTCTATAAGTACAAAATCAGGACTACGGGGACCAGCATAGCTTTGTAGAATTAGGGCGCCATTTGTGTTTCCAAAATTCAGGAGACCATAAACTGATTTTCTAGATTTAGGTGTCATTTTTAAGTCGAAAATTTTATTTCAGTTGATATAAAAACGCTGTAGTGGGCGAGGACGATGCCATTTAATACCATCTGGTTCAAAGACATGTGCACCATCGACGTGCGGTACGCCTTAGTACACGGCGTCATCGTGCCCCCATGTCCGTGATAAAGCATCTTGCCCAAGGACGGGAAAAAACGGGCAGTATGTTGCAATAATGGTTTGGGGGTACGATGAATTGCCCAAACGGGTCGTATTGGAACCGACACGGACTAGAAGGGGCCAAACCGGACTCAATTGTGATAGGGTTCATCACACAGTGTCTTTGGCACAAGCCACAGGCAGTAGCGTAGCCATGGGCTGGCGGCCTACCCGAATGTCCACTGCCCTCCCACCCCACCCCATCCCCCCCCCCCAAAAAAAAAAAAAAACAGTCACGAGTTCTACTGCATAGGGGGTCAACTAAAGACATTAGAAATGACAAATGTCTCTAAATAATGTCATTTGTGGCATATTCTTCACACATCAGCAATACTCTTCTCGTGCTCACCCCAAGTAGCTGCTTCGCAAATCAGATAAATCTTCGCTGCACGACACATGCCCCCTCCCCCTTGCAGCCCATAATTATTTATCCGCCATAGAGTATCCATGCCATAACTTTAGCCGATTTCTAGTGCTAAAGTTTCGAATCACGCTGTGCAACTCCGGTTTCAGAATAGAAGAGATCTGATATAACTTTGTAAGCATCTACTAATAGGGAGCAAGCGCTTAAAACCAACATTAACGGGATTCTAAACCGTTGATTTGAAGAAAACCCAAATGTCATGCATACACTACAGCCCGGAGGAGAACTGGAAAATGATCGCAACTACCAAGATGGATTCGAAGGTGTAGCACGAGCGTGATTAAAAGGCTGGCCATTTAGAAACCTCCCCCACCCCTCCCCGTGATCTTGTGTTGAGCGAAAACCACGACAATGCGAGTCGTTAGTTACTTCTGAGACCACTCTAGGCTCTCAATGAATGTGTTATTGATATATTGGCCTAAAAGCGGAGTTTTTTCTTATTTGCACCCCTTCCATCCTGTAAACTCTGGATATGTTCATCCAGCATCCAAGCACGCCATGCATTCATGTGTTAAACCAGAATAGAAGGGACCAGCTATAACATTGTAAGCATCTACTAACAGGGAGAAGGTCGCTGATTTGAAAACAAAACACCCATGCACACACTAAAGCCCACTGGGGAATGGAAAATCGTTGGACTCGAAGATGTAGCACGAGCGTATTTAAAAGGCTAACCATTTGGGATCCCCTATCCTCCTCCCCCATGATCTTAGGATATGGTCAATTAAAACCACGATAATGCCTTTCAGTAGTTACCTTTGAGATCACCCCAGGCTCTCAATGAATGTTTTATTGATATTTGGACCTAAACTCGATTTTTTTCTCCCCCCCCCCCCCCCCCCATATTTGTTAGAGCTGTCACAATTTTTTAATTTAGGAATCGACTAATCGTCGCAAATAATCGATGATAATCGATTGATCGTACCTAGATGATCCCCCATCTCCTTCTCTTTGAAGTCGATACAAATGAAGTTGAAGTCAGTTGACCTACCTCAAGTAAACAACGAAGACGATCCTCTTCTAGTTACATTCAAAGCTTTGATGTTCTGAACTTTGAACCGTCAGTGTAATAATCAAGACCGGTCGGCAGTTGCGAACTTCGCAACTGCCGACCGGTCTTGATTATTACACTGACGGTTCAAAAGTTCAGAACACCAAAGCTTTGATGAATGTACCTGAAAGACAAATGCTTCCAATAGCTTCTTGGGGTTTAACATCGATGTTCTTAACTCTTTACCTTTAGAAACAATAGTTTTTTCAGCATATTATTCTTAATTATTAAACGTCTAAAACGGGATATAATTTGACGATTATTCGACAACGAAAAATACTAATCGATTTCGCCGTGACCGATCAACAATCAATTAATCGATTAATTGTGACATCCCTAATATTTGTTAAATGATATTGCACTCGTGTGTGCTGCACCCCACTCCTGTGGACTCAGGATGTGTTGAACCAGCATCCGATCACGCCAGGTTTTCATGCTAAAAAAAACAAATTATGATTTTATGAATCATTTGTCATTTTTGATACCACTCCAGGCTCACAGAATGTGTGTTTTGTTGAAATCCAGGCACCAAATCCTCCTTCTTCAATTGCCATCTGCCTTCGAATTCCCTCTGTGGTCAACCGGAGTCTGTTCAGTACGGGTTTTCATGCAAACAAGACCTAATCACAAGAACACGAGTTATTAATTAACTCTGAGACCACTCCAAATTCGTACCTTTCTTAATCGCTGTACTCCACTGAACTCTGTATTTGCTCAGCCTTCCTGCGACCGATCCTGGTTTTCATTCAGACGAGCTCCAAATCATGATAACACGACTCATCAGTTACCTTTCGCGCCGAGAGCGAATCGGCCACCAACCCCTATATGGATAAAACGTTTTTTCCCATGATTCTGCAGAGCTTGCCTTCATGCCTTCCCCGAAGTCATTTCGAATACATGGCTTGATAATACACGTAAATGTCGTGAAACAGGAACCCCAACCTCCTGTTTAGGCGTGCTTAAAATGTACTGGACCTCTTATGTATGCCTAATTAGAATGCACAACAAACCTCCATGGCACGAGATGCCCCCCACCCACACCTGACCTCGACGACAGGAATACCTTAATGCCTCCCTTAATAAATGCATGCAACTGTCGTGGTCCAGGGCTTCTGGATCTCATGGTTAGGCCTGATTCTCGTGTACAGAATACAAAATTTATCTTGCTGGCAGCGAATCGGCCTTTGACTTCCATTTGCATGAGACACACACCCTCAACCCTCCTCTCGGACGACTTCCCCGAAAGCATGCCTTCATGCCCACTCCGAAAGTATTTCAAAGGTATGCCTTAATAAAGATATGTAATAACTAATTGATGTGATGCAGGGCTTCCCAACGTCTTGTTTAGGCGTGTCAGAATAAAAATTGATCATATTTGGAGGGGAAATCACCACAAAATTTCATTTGCATACGATACCCCACCGCACCTCCCCCGCCAATACCTTTCCCGAAGACATGCCATCACCGAAGACATTTCCAAGACATGCCTTCAAAAATGCATGTGGCTGGCAAGATGCAGGGCTTCCCTAACTTTTGTTAAGACGTACTTAGTATGAAACGGACTCAAATTTGTCATGTTCGCAACGAATCAGCCTCAGACCCCAGTTTTGATGGGAAGTCACCTGTATTTTATGTATATATATTATATCTGTGAACTCTCTGTATTTGTAACTGTAATTTATGTATATATATTATATCTGTGAGCTCTCTGTATTTGTAACTGTATGTTATGTACATATATTATATCTGTGAGCTCTTTGTATTTGTAACTGTATTTTATGTATATATATTATATCTGTGAGCTCTTTGTATTTGTAACTGTATTTTATGTATATATATTATATCTGTGAACTCTTTGTATTTGTAACTGTATTTTATGTATATATATGTTATATCTGTGAACTCTCTGTATTTTAATTGTATTTTATGTATATGTATTATAACTGTGAGCTCTCTGTATTTGTAACTGTATTTTATGTGTATATATTATATCTGTGAACTCTCTGTATTTGTAACTGTATTTTATGTATATATATTATATCTGTGAACTCTCTGTATTTGTAACTGTATTTTATGTATATATATTATATTTGTGAACACTCTGTATTTGTAACTGTATTTTATGTATATATATTATATATTTGTGAGCTCTGTGTGTTTGTAACTGTATTTTATGTATATATATTATATCTGTAAACTCTCTGTATTTGTAACTGTATTTTATGTATATATATTATATCTGTGAACTCTCTGTATTTGTAACTGTATTTTATGTATATATATTATATCTGTGAACTCTCTGTGTTTGTAACTGTATTTTATGTATATATATTATATCTGTGAACTCTCTATATTTTATCTCTATTTTATGTATATATATATTATATCTGTGAACTCTCTGTATTTGTATCTGTATTTTATGTATACATATTATATCTGTGAACTCTCTGTATTTGTAACTGTATTTTATATATATATATATTATATCTGAGGACTCTCTGTATTTGTAACTGTATTTTATGGATATATATTATATCTGTGAACTCTCTGTATTTGTAACTGTATTTTATGTTTATATATTATATCTGAGAACTCTCCGTATTTGTAACTGTATTTTAAGTAGAGATATTATATCTGAGAACTCTCTGTATTTGTAACTGTAGTTTATGTATACTTATTATATTTGTGAACTCTCTCTGTTTGTAACTGTATTTTATGTATACATATTATATCTTTGAGCTCTCTGTATTTGTGACTGTATTTTATTTTTATATATTATATCTGTGAGCTATCTGTATTTGTAACTGTATTTTATATATATCTATTATATCTGTGAGCTATCTGTATTTGTAACTGTACTTTATATATATATATATTATATCTTTGAGCTCTCTGTATTTGTGACTGTATTTTATTTTTATATATTATATCTGAGAACTCTCTGTATTTGTAACTGTATTTTATGTATATATATTATATATGTGAGCTTTCTGTATTTGTAACTGTATTTTATGTATATATATTATATCTGTGAACTCTCTGTATTTGTAACTGTATTTTATATACATATATTATATCTGTGTGCTCTCTGTATTTGTAACTGTATTTTATGTATATATATTATATCTGTGAGCTAACTGTATTTGTAACTGTATTTTATGTGTATATATTATATCTGTGAGCTCTCTGTATTTGTAACTGTATTTTATGTATGCATGGTATATCTGTGATCTCTCTGTATTTGTAGCTGTATTTTCTGTTTACCGTGAGTACGGTATCTATTTTTACGGTACGGTCACTTTCCACGGGTGGCAATATTTCCACGTACGCACTGAATATTAGAGTTTAAACGCTAATTATTGAAATAATCATAAAAAACCACTAATTAATGAAGCACCGTGTACAACCCAGTGCTTCATTAATTAAAAGTTTGTTGATGATGGTTCTTATTACCGGGTTATTAGGTGGATTACGACAAGTCTTCGGCGACTGTACTGTAAAGGGATAAATAATTAGTTTCGTTTTGGGTGAAAAGTTGGATTTATTTCTTTATTGGTGTTTAAGGTCTCGATGGCAAAGCGTTACCGCAACATGGTTATAAAGACGAGTCCAGCCAACATTGGTTACCGGGTCTTTCTTTACCTGTAAATCTGAGCTTGTTTACCAAAAGGGAAAAAGGCTGAATTATTATTTCTTTCTTCATTATTTATTTATTTATTGGTCTTTAAGTTCACATAATTATGCACAATGGCTAATCATGACCGTGACAATTTTACGGGTGGAGGAAGCCGGAGTACCCTAAGAGAGCCACCGAACAGCGGCGAGCATCTGTCAGCTCCTCAACATTCTAACTCTGTCCAAGCTCCGCTCAAGCAGGGTTACAGCGGTTGAAGACATGTGCACCATCGACGTGCATTAATCCTGAGTACACTGCGTCATCGTGTCCCCATGTTGGCAACTGGGATAAAGTGCCTTGCCCAAGGACACAGCGCAGGTCGTCCCAGAAGGGGATCGAACTCGGGACCTCTAGCATAGACGTCCAAAAGTCTACTGCTGAGTCACCGCGCTCCCGACTGAATTATTAGAGCTTATAGTTATTCTAACTATGACATGTATAAGTAGTGCCGGTGTGACAGGAATGATAGTCGGTAGGAACGTTAGTCCCTCTGGACTATTATTCCGCGGAATTATAGTCCTAGGTCTAACATTCCTAGGAATAGTAGTCCGGCGGACTACTATTCCTAGGAATGTTAGACCTAGGAGTATAATTTAGAGGGACTAATTTTCCTACGGACTATCATTCCTGTCACACCGGCGCGCCAGAATATGTTTCACCTGTGGGTGCAAATATTTGTGATCGTTTGTTTCTGAAATCGCAGGGTGTGAGATGATATTTCGGGTTGGGGTGTTCATCATTCAACATGTCATCAATTATTACCCAAACTTGTCCGTCGAATGCGAACATCACTTTCTGATTTCATGTTTACTTATTCTTCGAAACCATGCGTGGTAGTGGGGTCCAAAGAGGTTATAAATGTTCGCTTCTCTGTTGAAGAAAGAATATGGTCTACGGTCTGGTGTCTTGCCTGATGATGATGCTTTGCGTCAGCCATGTCTGTACTTATTGAAGTCACTGATGATTGAGACATCAGAACCACAGACATTACAGATGATTCATTCTATCCCTCTCGTAATTTGTCGGAGCACCAGACTATGTTATTTTCAATGGAAGCTTTTTCTCTTTTTAATACATGCTTCAGTAGAAAAAATCGAGCGGTTACGCGAAACTCCAGAAGTACACTAAGCACGAGGGAGGTTTAACTTTTAGAAATGGATCTGATTGACACAAAACTCCGGTGGTGGCGGAACGATTTTCAAAGTTTGGGGGGGGGGGGGGGGGGTGTTATCGGGCGATGAATGGTCGTCGCCCCGTCGTACGAAAAACTCAAATTCCAGGGTCCCAAAACTCCCATTTACATGTATCTGAGCGGATATTTTGAGATTTTTCAGGAGATGTGTTTGAAAGATTTCACACTTTGAGAGCCGTTAAAAACGTCGGTAAAACATACAGGTAACATCTATTTATCAGCTCTGGTCGGAACGACCAAAGCTGATAAAAAGGCCTCACATGTATGCTTCACGGGACGTTAATAGCAATTATACTGTCTGTGGATTATCTTGTCTGGGGTGGATTTGGTACATGTATGTCTGTAAGATTACTATCTATTTCAGTTAACCGATCTTAACAGACTTTATACATTTTAGCTTTTGCAACCACTTACTGCAAAAATGACCCGAAATCCATCTAAACTGAACCAGTACGAGAGAAACATAGCTGACGAAAATATGGGGGAGGCTCTGGATCCGCCCCTTGTTTACCAGTCATTGGTTGTGTTAAAATATACGCATACAAAAAACATGGCCCAGCAAAAAAAGTGTGTGGGGGTTGGGGTGGGGGGGGGGGGGGGTGAAGCACCACAGCCCATCACTCTCGATTCTGCCACCCCTGAACGCTGTATCGAAATACGAAATGTATATCTACTGTGAATTTGTTAGCAATAGTAAGTTCAGCAGTGAAGTAGTTCAACATTTGTATCGGGTGTCTAACTCGAGAAGCCTTACTGATGTAGAGGGAAATCTTGGTGAGAAGAATGAGCAAATATGTATAGTCCAATTCTACCTGTTTTATTTTTAGGAGATTTTCGACGGTTTTCGCACCTTCGAAGCATTTTATGTCATAACGATCAATATTTTACGTCGTGGGAAGAAAAGTGCAAAGAAACATCATTTCAACTGCCCTATGAGCTAACTATATAATTTTTATTGTGATATCTTTTGAAGTTGTTGAGATGGAATAATCACAAAATGGGAGAGACTGACGCCATATCTCCGGTATTTGAAGAGTAAAAATTGTTCAGTTGCTTCACGTTTCTATCTGGGAAGGGGCAGAGGCCACAAATGGTAGGTCACGTGGTGGAACTATCGGAAGTGAAATACACTTTTGACGTTTGTTCAGAAAGTTTCACTCGTTGTTTAAAATACATGGACGTACAGCAAGATTGTGCTGGCAACTGTGATCATGTGTGCATAAACAACATGATCCAGAAAATATTCTGCAAAAATTTATTCGAGAGAGAACGGGTTGGAAACTACAAAAGGTAAATTACATGGAGGGAAGAAGGTGTATCTCAAACCTAAGATGATAAATAGAGGATATCTGACGAGTCATGATTTGATATGGAATTTATTAACTGAGTTCATTAATATCGATCTGAACCGAGGTTTGCCGAGCCTCAGATTAACATTACTGTACGAAGCTCAGAAAGTTCATATCGACTCGTGACGATTTTCATATTCTTTTTATCACATGAGGTGCAATTTAATCCATTACCCAATGTGACGGCTAAACCTGGCCCACGTTGTTCACAAAAATCGCCAAACACATTTTATTATTTTCCCATCTTTGCCCCGAAAACATAGCTTATGGCCTCTCATTGAAACGGGCTCGTCCAGCTCTTTCCAATGAGGTGGCATAAGCTATGTTTTGCGGGGCAAATATGAACAATTTTAGTTATGCGTGAAATGTTATTTGCAAATGTCGGATGTTAATCGTATTAAATGAAGGGTTAATAGGACATAACAGTACATTAATTAAATTCTAAGTTCGAAACCAAGTCAGGATATTCTTCGACGTCTTGTGAACAATATTTCTACAATGAGCTATTTGAAGGTTGATATATGATAAAACGTGATATACGGAAAACTTTGTAGATATTAGAAACAACTTGCTGGTTATGGTGGATATAACACATCTTATTGTAAAAAAAATCCACTACGATACAAAATTAATATGTGACACAAAATCAGTTCAATTGATAAGCAAATTGCACTTGGATTGTTTTGTGCAAGGAAATATGTATTGAATAACATTGAAATGAGAGTGAAATTGCATTACCTGTTAGAAAAATTTCGTCTGATTGGTGACTTTTACTTTGGAACCAGTTTGTCCTTAAATAGTTCATCACCAATTTTTAAAATAAATCGGTTGGAGCATTTCAGTTGGTCGGAAAATCTGAACAGTTCACTTTTTTCCGACCAGCTGGAATATTTCATCCGGTTGAAGCTAAAATATCCTAAAAATTGATTTATTTGAATCAACGCTAGAAATATTTCTCAATCGAGACTTGATTCGACAGAATGGGAGCGCAGTGTCTCGGTGGATGTGGCTTTGGACTTCAAACGGATAGGTTAACGGTTCCATCCCCGCCAGGGATAACTGCGTTGCGTGTTTGGGCAATGCACTTAATATCGATGTGTGTACTGCACGCCGATGGTGCACTTGTCTTCAAGCAATGCTGACCCTTCTTGTGCGAAGTTAGTACGTTGCGTAGTCTGACAGTTACTCGCCGCTGCTCGGTGTTCTCTCCGGGTGCTCCGGCTTCCTCTACCTGTAAACCTGTCTGGCACGAGGTGACTCTGGCTCTTGAGAGTGTCATTAAACCCCAATAAATAAATAAAGTGTGTAAACAAACAGAGTCGAGTTATTTATCCAATTCGCGTGGTGACCTGAAGATTTTTGAAAGTAGAACCATTATTAAACCAACCTCGAAAGGACGTTCCGACCAAGACAAAATCTCCATTTTATGAAAAATCTGAAGGACATTTTTCAGTTATTTTTTGCTATTGAGGAAATAAAGTAAGGTGCGTTTGTCTACATGTGCACGTGATTTTTGAAACTACAAGTAGCTTTTATTTTTTACAAGAACGAATATTGTCGACCTAAGAGTTCATCCAGGTGTACATAGTCAGATACCTCTAAGACTCTAACACTTGTTTTATTTTTTATTATGCCACCTGTTTAATTTGACCAATCAACGTGCTCTAATAGCATAAGTGGACTATGCGATATTAGGTTATTCAATGGGTAACCAGATATGGGATTGAGTCAATACACTGCCAGTGACGTGTATGAGCTCATACACCCCCATCTGCTTGGCGCCATTTTGTTACGAATTAATTTTGCCACCTCAAGTTTTTTACCTATTTACGTGCAAATAAATGACAGTTTCCAGATAAAATTCAAAATGAAGCGATTTGGATCCTTCATGTTATTATTTAATTCGTTTGGTGGCCTAGTAAATACATTACAGGACGTCTACTTGCCAGGCAAGGCGTCATGCGAGGATTAGCGCGATCAATATTAGGCTCGGCCTATGGCCTCGATTAATATTAATCTCACTTCGCCTCACCTGGCAAGTAAACGTCCTGTAACTTATAATACCTGCCTTGATATAGCCCAAACTAATATATTATCAGTCAGAGGTCGTTATCGAGGGTTGATTTCAAGGTTGACATGGAATCAAACAAATAATATCCTGTTTCTTCATAAGATGGTTAAATTTAAAAACGGCACAAGCGACACAAATTTAAAGCGGAAATGCTATTTATACTATTAACCCTTTACGTAACGTAACGGCCAAAACCGGCCAGCGCTATTCTCAAAAATCGCCAATTAATTTTCATTATTTTTTTTCATTTTTTGTCTCAAAAACATAGGTTATGACCCCTCGTCAAGAATTATTTTTGCAAGTGTCGTCTGCTTTTCAGGTAAGGTAAAGGGTTAAATAAGGTCAGCAAACTTGGAAGTTACCGACTTTCTAAGTTACTGACCTAATGTAGCACAATCAATCGACAAGCCTACAGTTAAAACTGGATGTCCTTTCACAACTAGTGCAGAAAATGGGAGTGAGGTAATGTGCTCTTTACTGCAGAAGCATGAAATAGTCCGAAATAGGTGTCGGGTCGTTTCGCCCTAATTACCGTTCGCCCGGATCGTTTCACCCCTATATTGGAGCGTACTGACCCGGGTATTAGGGGCGAAAGGATGATGATTTTATTTAATCTTTTACAATACTTTCAAAGTACCTTTCCACCATCAATTAACATTAAATTGCATATAACGAATACGGATACAACACACTTACCATTTTGAAAACACAAAAGCAGAAAAATAAATTCCGCTACATGCTGCATTGGATGAATGTATTGGTACTATACACTGAACGAATGAATGAAAATTTTCAGCACGCCTTAGCATATTATCCATAACGATTATTAAAAAGGACAAAAATCCACCAATATGTATTTTTGAGACCCGGGCGTCATCCATCAGCCCTTAAGGGAGAGTGGATGCTAAATCCTGGCCTGCCTTCGGGGGAACATATGGCGGGGTGGTGGGAGAAAAAAAAATTAAAAAGAAATTCACGCACTCACATACACGCACCCAAAAGGCCTCAATGGGCTGTTATACCTTTATTCATGTGTGTATTTATTTAAAATGTACACGGGTCTCAGCCAGGAAAGCTTGTTTCAATCCTTGCTAGGTGTTTGGTGGTTTCCTGTGTATACTAACATGAAGCATGTTCCAATTCCCCCTGTACTTTTCTAGTTCATTAGCATTTAAGGGGTCATTTGCAATTATTTTTACAAAAGTGCAAGATAAATTTCTTCTTGGTAGCATTGACATGAATGACTCAAACTTACATAAACTTGTCGTGATTACAGTTATCATAGGGTTAAAATTTTCAGTTTAGTAACAATTATGATAACTGTAATGGAAATTGTTGACTTCGGTAAATCCTTCGGGAAAAGGTACTAAAGGAAACAATTACATTGCATTACCAAAAGTAAATTTGGGGGCGAAATCAACCTCCACCGCCTGTGGGACGAAACGACCCGGGGCGAAATGACCCTGCGGCGAATGATATTCTGGGCGAAACTACACGGGAACTTGCAATACACAAGAGCGTTTGCATATCCAGTCGACTTTTAATATCTACTTACATGTACGTCATTACATGTATTCCAGTAGAGATTAGGAATGATGTTAATGATCTCTATTTAGTATAGAAGTACAGAGTTGGACAGGCTGTTTTCTACAGAAATTGAGTTACGCTAATGGTGTAGTATGCCAGAGGCCAAAGTGCTCTTACGTATCGCGTTATTTCTTGAAAATAGTGCACGATACAGTCATAGGACTTCTAGTTTCAATTGTATGCCACTGTGGTTACGTATTTAGAACACAAGATGGAAAGAAACCGTCAGTTTGATCAGATTAGGATTGACAAAACTCTACCATGTGGCTTTATATATCAACGTTATTGGCCATTATTATTATGTGCAGTTTATGGATTAGTTTTAGATTCTGACATTCTGTATGTTTACCACAGTTTGAATACAATCATGAGTCACAAATAGAAACGTATCTCTGTAGAGTTGGTTGGTTTACTGATTCACAATATTTGGCATTCAATTCACTCTCAATTATCGACGCGTCTGCATTTGATTACAGGCAAGAAATCGCCATTGCGTCGAATAATTATTTTAATATTACCTTAATACGAGGTATGAGTTGACATTTAACGCTTTAAATATATTCAAAGGAACACACACACACAAAGCAAAGAGTAAACAATTTCGTTGGCAAAGAGAACGCGCATGTGTTGGTAGCGGTGCCTAGTAAAAGACGAAACATGTATAATAACTGTCTGGGTAACTGGTCTCAGCCGAACGGAAATCAGCACCTACCGAGTGTGGGAAATATAACCGAGTGTGGATTATGTATCCAGGAAGGTAGATATCACAAGGTTTCAAGCAAACACTTGGTATATAATTAATAATGACTACTAAGTGACACCGTCGTGTCTTGACAGACATGCATTTGTCTGTCAGCTATTCAAAGAGAATATACATATAGAATAAAGTTTTTGTGTTTTCAAGTAAAAAAATTATTCTACGAGTAGGATTCAGATCTGAAACCGACGAGTCTCTGGCGAGTCGGTTTCATTCTTAATCCTACGAGCAGAATAAATTATTTTCTTGAAAACATTCTACTTTTATTTTATTTATCCCATAAATCATTTACAGTGCAGTCGCCAGTGGCGGCGCCAGAACGTTTTTGGTGGGGGGGGGGGGGGGGGGGGGGCAACTAGGGGGCAGACTCCCATGAAGGGGGGCAAATACGTAAAGGATCATATCATTACTTTGTTATGAGGTAGTCCAAACTTGGACCCAAAGTTCGTAATATACTTTTTTGGTTTGGTACGTCCTGTGGACGTACCAAACCAAAAAATTATATTACGGACTTTAGGTCCAAGTTTCGACTAAATGTAATGGTAATTAGCGGTCCTCCTTTCAAAAAATCCTGGATCCGCGTCTGGTGGGTCTGTGCGTGTGTGAGAGAGAGAGAGAGAAAGAGAGAGAGAGAGAGAGAGAGAGACTCCTAATGCCCGTCTGTCATAATGCGAAATCCATGATTTTTTTTAGACAAGGGATATGGATAGACATGCCTTTGTTGGCTCATAACTTAATTATAACTTATAAGTATCTGCATCCGAGTCTTTAAATCTCTACTGCCTGGATGTGTTCATCAGCTAGCCTGAGGCTTTGGGCTAAGTGTGTATGGGAAACTATTGGGAATAAAAAAAGAGAGGGGTGTGTGTGTGTGTGAGAGAGAGTGACTGAATGTGTTTGTGTGTGAGGGTGGATGGAAATGCATGCGAGATGATTGGGGGGGGGGCAACTGGGGGGGCAAAGCCTTCGTTTGGGGGGGGGGGGGGTCCAATTCGATCGACAAGCAAAACTGCTAAAAATAAACAAGGCGCAGTGATACGTTTCTGACAATTCCCCTACAAACTTGAGCTAGTTGCAAAAATACTTTATTAAATGAACAATGCTTATCTGTCTCATTTTCGTTGTTTATTATTGTTGTTTTTGCCATCGTCGATTCAACTTGAGTTTTATAAACAAAGCAGACGACACGAGCATTTATTTATTTATACTTTACTAATTTAGCAAATGAAACATCACTCATCATGCCCTCGGCTTTCACAATCGAACTTGTATGCTTTTCAGCGCTTGGTTTCGAATGATTTACTTTGTGTTTTCTTTGTTAATTGTTGTTCGTTTTATTGTTAAGCAGAGTGGAAATGTGTCATATATTCTAAAACTAAACATTTCAGCGACGGTCAACCTTTGATAAACGTCGGCTCATTTTAATTTAAACAATATTTTTTCAATATTTGAT
The DNA here is from genome assembly GCA_031216915.1 of Pictodentalium vernedei. Classification (NCBI taxonomy): domain Eukaryota; kingdom Metazoa; phylum Mollusca; class Scaphopoda; order Dentaliida; family Dentaliidae; genus Pictodentalium; species Pictodentalium vernedei. The sequence continues at coordinate 65,009,720 of CM062296.1, forward strand.
AAGCAAATACATTTCACAATAATAGTTGAGTAACAGAAATCAGAACAACACAAGATACAGTACTACAGTTAAAACTAGAAGTCCTGTCATGAAATGCGCACAAATAGCACGTTGATATGCGCGTTAATGTACGCGTTAAGGCCCAAGTAAAGCTATCAAATTCTGTACATATGGCCTGTGCAAAGGCAATGTTTCAGCCAATGGACCTCCGGGTAACCCGGAGGTCCATTAGCAGAAACATTGCATGTGTTTGCTATGAGTAACCAAGAGAACCTGCCGTACTTTGGATGCCATTCGATATGGCAATTGCGCGCAATTCCAACGCGCAATTAAGCCTAGATAAGCGCACTATTCGTGACAGGACTTCTAGTTTTAACTGTAGTATTATATACGAAACAAGTAAAGGCAAGGAAATTAATTGCTCTGTAAAAGAGGGATTTGACGGGAAGTTTAAAGCTTATGTAGGTCGTCTCACCAACAGTTTTAAAAATTACGGCTCATCTTGTCTTCCACAAACATAAAACAGGTCATGACAGCACAAATGCGGTAGAGATCAGAGGTCAACAAGTCAGTCTCTACTATGGAAATAAATCCTTTCAGTGTTAAACATACGGGAACAATTTATCACCCCACTAGCAGCTCTACGAGGTGAATAAAGCAAAAATGTATCCAAGACTTTTATTGTTCGAATAAATGTCCATTTATGGGATAAAAGAACTTACTGGAGGAAAAATCATTGGCACCATTAAAGTCTGTTTGTTTATTGGCAGTTTAACAGCCCTTCAACAGCCTGGTGGAGAAAACCAGAGTATCCAGACAGAACCACCGAGCAGCGGGGAGAAACTATCAGCTTCTTCAACTCACTCGTTCGCCACAAGCATCATTAGAGCGGCTGAACGCAAGTGAGCTATCGACATATAGTACACTTTAGTACACAGCGCCACCGCACACCCACGGGACAATCGGGATTAAGTTTCCTACCCAAGAACACAACGTACTTACTGCTATTTAGTATCGGTCTATTGACCTTCCGGTTTATAGTGCAATGATTTGGCCACATCATTAGTGGTGTAGTTTAAATTGAATAAAGCATCATGTCTAGTGTCAATTTTTGTTTGTTTGCGTATATTAGGAATCGTTTGCAATTTTCCACGTACTTCGCATGCAGCTAGATGTTCCGCATTCCGTTTTGCCCCCCTTCAGCAATTATACCTTTAGATCGTGATGGTATATACCAAATGGTAGAGTCTATAATACTCTATATTCCTTACATGGGGGAAGACCAATCAATATTTTCAACGTGCAGCCTTGGGGCAGCACGTTGAAAATCTTGATTGACCTACCATACAAATTCAGTGATCAACAATCTACTTTATAGAGATCGCAGGGAGCTCTATAGGTAGCACACATGCGTATGTAGAGAAACACACAATTTCCAATGAAACAGTATATCTAACAAACTGCAAATTGTGTTTTCCAGTTTGCCCATCGGGGACGGCCATTTGTTTGGTTCGATATTAAATTCTGTGATAGCTGAAAATAAAAATAGCAACAAAAACAAGAGATTGCACCGTGTGTTCGCCGCGTCAATCTGAATAAATGACGTTATTATTTCTTTTAACTTGACCATTGGCTTCCTAGAATTCAGCATTAAATTGATTTTTGATACTTGAAAATTTTACAAATCCTACTTTTGACCACGAATCTTTTCTCGTTTGGTTTACTGACAGTAATATAGTATCAAAAGTTGACAAAACTACCGGCGGTATGAAGAATCCTTTTCTTTCAATTGTTCAATACTGTAGAGTCCTTTGCTACTGCGATCTCGTTCGCTTGGAAATGCTGTATAAGTTAAAACACGGCCTGATGGTGAAGAGTGATGATGAGCAACTTACCTCGATAACAAAAAAACCCCGCAACTCACATTGTGAAAGTCTCCAAATCCCTTCCTGTAAGGCAACTTACAGGAAAAAGAGTTTTTATCCCCGGGCGATTAAGGATTGGAATGGTCTACCCCATAGTGTTATGGCTGCAAAAACAGTGGAGTCTTTTAAGACTCGGCTGGCCTGCATCCACTCTTAGTCCCTCCATGCTTATAACTAAATAACAGTGTCCCACTCTCATCCCCCTCCCCTTTCTATCACCCTTTAACCCTTTACCCAACGCAGACGATATCAAAATTTATTGTTTTAAATATAATGTTTTCAAATTTTTCAAAAAATTTCAACAAAACCATATCATGTGACCCCTCGTTGGAACGAGCTCGACGAGCTCGTTCCAACGAGGGGTCACATGATATGGTTTTGTTGAAATTTTTTGAAAAATAATATTTTTTTAACTGCTGAATTTGCACATTACGCGGGCGGATGCGGGCGATTCGTTGGGTAAGGGGTTAAACCTCTTTTCTTTACTTTATACTAAAACTGCGCACTCCAAACACCCTGACAGAATCACCAACAAGTTGACGATGGTCAAAAGTTGAAGTTGAAGTTGAAGATCTAACCGAATTCATGTTTATAGTCCAATGCTTTATTAGTTTCCAAAGTGTGATTTACTGGGATTTCCGGATTTGATTATAAACGATAACTTCACAAGTGGATTATGAAATCAACAATATTGTGTCATGTATCCGTGTGCGCAAACGAAGACGCTTTGCTGGGGGTGTAATGGGGACTTCATTATTTTTTCTATTTTTAACCCTTTACCTGTCATGAAAGATAGACGACACTTGCAAAAAAAAAAAATATTGTTGAATAACTATTATTTTTCATTTCTTGTCTCAAAAGCATAGGTTATGACCCCTCATTGGAACGAGCTCGACGAAATCGTTCCAATGAGGGGTCATAACCTATGTTTTAGAGACAAAACATTGGAAATTTTTTAAAATAACGCTGGCCGTTTTGGCCGTTACGTTAGGTAAAGGGTTAAATAATATAATTATCGTTAATAATGAAAAGTAATAAACAGAGTAATCGATTGACTGGACTGGTTACGTGAAATAATTCACTCGAGGCGAGGGAACATATTGTGAAACACTCGTGCACATTCGCGCACTCGTGTTCGTACAACGTCCCTCACCTTTCATGAATTATCTCTCGTAACAAGTCCAGTCAAGCGATTACTCTCTTTTCAGCTGCAGAGCCAGCGCCCCCGGCGTCATCAATGGTGTAGTTTTAAAATTGAATAAAACATTTTCTCGACAACCGGGAGGTCTAGTGTCAATTTTTGTTTGTTTGCGTATATTAAGAATTGTTTGCTATTTTCCACGCACTCCAAATGCACTAGATGTACCGCATTCTGTTTTGCATCTTTCCGTAATTAACCCTTTTGGTAGTGATTAACCGTTTGGGCCATGCTATTACAACCCATCAACTGATAGAGGCCATATTCCTTATCTGAAGGAAGACCAATCAATATTTTCAACGTGATTTTCAACGTGCAGCCTTGCACGTTGAAAATCTTGATTGATCTACCATACAAATTCGGTGATCAACAATCTACTTTATATAGAACGCAGTGACCTCTATAGGTAACACACATGTAAAGCCCCTATTCCCCACTTGGGGGAAGACCTATCCACAAACTCAACGTGCAGCCTATCAATCAACATTTGGTGTTGCACGTTGAAAATGTTGATTGACGACCATACATATCCAGTGAGCAACAACCTACTTTATAAATTCAGGCCGTATCACTATCCTGACCGGGAAAAATGGCCTTTCTTTAAGTCATTGTCTTACTCTACGAACCCGTAAGCACAAATTGTTTGTGTCATTCTCTTACAATTTTAAGTCATTTTCTTCAGTTGTAAGAAATATATTCAGTGAGCAACAATGTACTTTATAAATTCAGGTCGTATCACGATCCTGGCCGGGAAAAGCGGCCTTTCGGGCTCCACGTGTTAAGTCACTAGATTACTCAACGAACTTGTAAACACAGACTATTTGTACCATCCTCATACAATTATATTATCATCTTCCTTTTCATCTGTAACAAACATAATCAATGGTTAATATAGTTATAATCAATTAATCGATTATCAATTCTGTTTTAGACTAATGCCACTCAACACTGCAGCTGATATAAGAAGAAGACATAGAAGCACTAGACGTACTGTGGGTGCCGGCGAATTGTATTTTGTCTTTGCCCAGTTTAGACATTTTCAAAAAGGGTTTGAATCGCAAATTCGGCAATATCTTTTCTCATTAATTTTCCATTAATATTAACTGGAAAGGAATCCATGAACACAACATATTTTGGTTTGTAGTCCACCCCATCAATCAAGCCATCAAATAACTGTAAAAGAGCATCTTGTGACACAGTTTGTCCACGTTTTAAGATAACACGTGCACAGATTTCTTCATCGTGTATTTCATCAGGTACCGGAACAATAACAACATCTTCAATCTGTGGTATATTAAGTTCCATGATAAGGTTTTCTATTTCTGTCACGCTGTTTGTTACCGTATCACGAGTCACACTCTCTCCGCTCCTGCCAATGACAAACAATTTATTGCTTTCGGAAATATAACCTACATCTCCTGTATCATACCACTTGGAAGGAGATAATACCTTTTTTGTCATTTCTGCATCACTATAATATCCCTGAAATTGCTTTTCACTACGGATAAAGATCCTGCCTTTTGTACCCCTGCTCACCACTTTATTCGAATCGTCTGTAATTTTAATTTCAACGCCAGGGACGGCATAACCACCAATGTTATCTTCTAAATCCATCCCCTTTACGATTTGAATCATACTCACACCTCCGTTTTCCAAAGTTCCATATGCACACAATAGACAATTAACAAATTCCAGAAAAACTTGAAATTTTTTCTTGATTGGTGTTCCGCTTAGCCCTACTATGTCAACACAGGGTGGAAAATGAAAGTTGTCATTCAAAATACGTTTCAATACGTCAGTGGTTAAACCGATCAAAGAACACGACTCGCTTTCAATGACGTGCAAGTGTCTTTCGATGGTTATCATTGATTGTTCTCCAGAAATAGTGACTCTTGGTACGCCACTAAAAATCTGTGCAATCGGCGAGCCTCCGAACCATGAAAACTCTGCATTAGAATACATCTTACAGGACTCTTTGGACCAATGACCAAACATCTTTTGTAAATTCAAATGAGAATGGGGAATTAACTTAGGACGCCCCGTTGTTCCGGATGACCGCATAATCAGAGCAATGTCATCAGGATCGATAGTGGCGTTACATACCGAATTCTTATCTACGGACACATTTACCATCTTTCTGTAACTTAACAGGACTCCATCGTCACTATCTATATCTGTAGATACGGCGAACTTGAATTTGGATGAATCTTGTTCTACAAGCCCTTTCACGATATCACGTAAACTCGGGCTTCCGCCTGAGAAGAACATTGCGACAGCATGTGTTTTCTCTACAATGTAATTTACATCTGCCACATCTTTTCGTACAATGTAACTACTCACGGGAATTGCACCAATAGTCATCAGTCCGAATACTATTATCAGCCAATCCGTAGAATTAGATAAACGTATGATGACTTTATCACCCTTTTGTATACCAAGTGACGTCAAAACTCGCGAAAATTCCACACTTTTCCAGTACAACTCAGAAAATGTAATACTTTCCCTTTGTCCACTTAGTGAGTAGAAGATGAATATTTCTTTGTTTGGATGTAATTCCGCTTGCTCCTTCAGTTTATCTGGTATTGTTAAATACTGAACAGGGAAATTTCCAGGAGAGTTCACATAGCTGAGTTGATCCATCCTTTGTCAACCTTAAGCTGTAAAATATATTGAGAAAAAAATCAGCCATATAAAACAGTTCCTAACAGAAATATCCCCGGCGATTACGTGAGCAGGTCTTGGGTAATCAGCTCGTGCTGATGTCCCTAACAAGTGAAAATCTAATCTTTCGAGTAGTTTCACGAGAAACATTCCTTTGCCGGACGGGTACATTGTTTAATGGTAAGTGTTGAAATTGTCATTTTTTGTTTAATTTTTCTCCGTTACCCGATAGAATAAAAACCTTACGATATGTGCTTGGCACACCACGTATGGATTCCGGCCTACATGTAAGAACGTCGTTACGCATCTCAGTGAATTTTTTACGTTAATAAAATGATTTGATACAAACGGTTTCGAACAAGAATGTAATCAGACCGGCGAAGGTGATATTTGCTTAAAAATTTTAACTTCATCACAATTCAAATGTAATCGTGATATGAATACTGAACACAATTTGGATAAAGTACGCGGGAAGGAATCAACGACATTTGTTAGAGTCTTTCCTGCATTCCATATGCATCACCGTAGCACGTGAATTACGGGAATAACACTAATTCGGATCGTTAATTCCAGTCCACCCTTCTGCATAAACCAGTTTACAACAGAAATATCTCCAGCGGTTACGTCACGAGGTCTTAGGTAATCAGCTCGTGCTGATATCCTTAACGAGTGAAAATCTAATCTGCCGAGTAGTTTCACGAGAAACATTCCTTTGCCGGACGGGTACATTTTTCTGTTTTATTGTTATCAGTTACCCGATAGAATAAAGACTTTCGATATGTGCTTGGCACACCACGTGTGGATTCCGGCCTTACGTGTACGAACGTCGTTACGCATCTCAGGGAAATGTTTACGTGAATAAGATACTTTGATACAGACGGTTTCGAACAAGAATGTATACAGACCAGCGAAGGTGATAGTTGTTTAAAAATATTAACTTCATCACAATTCAAATTTAATCGTGGTATGAGTACTGAACACAACTTGGAGAAAGTACTCCGGAAGGGATCAACGACATTTGTTAGAGTCTCTCCTGCATTTCACGTGCGTCACCGTAGCACGTGAGTTACGGGAATAACACCAATTGGGATCGTTGATTCAAGTCCACTCTTCTTCAACCTGGTTGTGTTCTGTCTCATTCAGTCCCCTCCAACTCAACATTGTCCAAACAAATATCAACTTGTTCAATGTTAAAAATAATGATCCGGGTCATACACATGTTAGGTATTTCGCCACCTGAGTGCTAGAATGTCCTATGTCCCATAGGGGACATAGGACATTCTAGCACTCAGGCGACGATCTGTCCGCCATGTACTCTTGAGTACCGCCATTACGTGACGTACAAACTAAAAATCGCACACACAAGACGTGTCATGTGACGTTATAGGTACGGATCAACAACAGCGATCACTGCATCGCCGATCTTCGTGACAAGTTCGTGAACTTTTTTTTATTTTGAATTTTTGTTTGAAACAAGTGTATATACTTGATGGCTCGGATAGTGAATCCACACGTATCATTCAATGAAGCAACACCAACGCCGATCCCCTTTTCTCCAAGATGGTTGTGTCCGGATCATATGGGCCTAGGCGTTACCTTGCATGTAATTTGGACATTATTCAGTGAAGATTATTTCTGACGTTTTATGACGCTTGGTCGGATTTAACGTTATAGGGTTCAAACGAAAAAGCTGAGGTCCTGCGCAGAGCCTCAAATTCGGAAACAAAGGAAACGCAATTTTGCAATCTATCGATCGAAGCCGGAGATGACATCATGGAAATCCGTGCATCACTCGAGCGGTTTTGCAGTCTCGTCTTGGATTTGAAGCTAAATAATTGACCGGCGCTTGTGTAATTTAGAAGAGGCTGATGCAATTAATAACAGTGAACATTTTTAACCTTATCAGTCATAGATGACAACGTTTTAAGCTCTGTTATGTTGACAACAGTCGGATAATCTCTGTGTCGGGGTGGGGTGCTCTGCTATTGTGAGATGGATCTGGGAATTATGGAATAGCATTCTCACGTAACTTCTGCATTACAGTTAAAACTAGAAGTCATGCCATGAACTCTGCGCTTGTCTAGGCTTAATTGTGCGTAGGAATTGCGCGCAATTGCCATATCGAGAGGCACCCGACGCACGGCAGGTTCTCCTGGTTACTCATTGCAAACACGGGCAATGTCTCTGCCAATGGACCTCCTGGTTACCAGGAGGTCCATTGGCTGAAACAGTGCTTGTGCACAGACTATATGTACAGAATTTGATTGCCATCCTATATTCATAACGCGTAGATTAATGTGCAGATCGACGTGCTATTTGTGTGCATTTCATGACAGAACTTCTAGTTTTAACTGTACCTGTTTGTGTTGACTTACAGGTGTTTGTAAGTTTTTATTTGTATCAATCGCAATACGAATGTTAGGTGGAAATAGCGTAACAATTTTAAGGGAACTATTCCAAGTCGACGCGAGATAGTCAGGGTCAAAGGTTATTGTTAGCACCCGGATGTGTATCGTGCAACAAACGGTTAACAACAGTGCGGGTTATTATCACTTCATGTTTTTTAACCATTGTTCTCATTGCTATTTGTTTCACTCACTTTAGCCAATCAGAAGTCGCGTTCAATACTTAGAAGGGCCATGACGGAAGTTTGGATTCCAAAGATTTCTCACCAGGGCAGAATGGGCGTCCAGTTGGATTCCCCTGAAGTTAGAATTCCTGAAGGCACCAGTCGAAACATTTTCCACCTATCGAAGTGGAATAGTTATTAGAAGTCCCCAGACGGGCACCTTCCCCCTATTCATGACCCCGTATCGAGAACCCTGTTAATTGGAGAACAAGTTGCGCCGACACAATTATTCTTTCTTGTCCACAAAAATGAGCCACTATACAAATATTGACTTTCCTTGAGATTGATACGAGGAATTATCAACCCGCGAAACGTAATATTCACAAAGACCGCAGCGAAATCAATTTTTGTTTTATTATTATAACAGAAAAATCGTTTGCCAATTTTTTGATTTATTACCTAGTTTTCGAAGAAAAAATATATCATATTCTTATGCAACAAAATAAATTTAATTTCAACATATATATATAAGAAGCAATGTGCATTAACTTATTTCTTTTTCTGTCATATAAATATTTAAAAAAAGTTACAAATGCTCATTAAATTATTTATATATTTACTGGGATGAACGACACTTTCAACTACAATTGTCAGATCTTGTTTGACAGTTTTACAGTTCAAAAAGCGAGGGTAGTTACTGTTATAGCATAGCTCTAATAAGTACAAAAGGAAACTCTTTTAATAAAGGTTTCATTAAAATATACAGACATAGGGCCATAACAAATCAATACCTAGATTATCATCGGAATTTATTTTAAATTGGGACGAAAGGGAAGATTTTATTTCTTCCTATTTATTTTCTGTGAAACAAACGTTGAGAAAAAACAGGCCCTCCATGTGTGTATATATGCATGCAATAACTGGCAGTGTGCTAAATTATTCTCTGTCGTCATAATTTGTTCATTTGTTTTTGCCATGTTCCAATTCATGGAGGCGTGCCTGTGGGCATTTTAACAAGTCAAATCCATACGTACGAAATACATAGATAATATGAAACACGTAGATAGAATGTGATGCTTTTAAGTTGCGTACAGTTAAAACTAGAAGTCCTGTCATGAAAGACGCACAAATAGCACGTTGATATGCGCGTTAATGTGCGCGTTATGGCCCAAGTAAAGCTATCAAATTCTGAACATATGGCCTGTGCACAAGCAATGTTTCAGCCAATGGACCCTCGGGTAACCCGGAGGTCCATTGGCAGAAACATTGCATGTGTTTGCTATGAGTAACCAGGAGAACCTGTCGTGCTTTGGATGCCATTCGATATGGCAATTGCGCGCAATTCCAACGCGCAATTAAGCCTACATAAGCACACTATTCGTGACAGGACTTCTAGTTTTAACTGTAACCTGCACTCCAGAATATAGCGCAAACCAACTTCACGTGTTAATGAAGTAATGGCATTAATAAATAGTAATTATGGGTAGCAATATATTGTTCACTTATTTAAAACAAACTATAATTACACTTTCTATGAACTTCGGGCAAACCGAGGAAATACTTAAATTTTCAGAAGGCGAGCAGCCGGCAAATCGAGTCAACCGTTCTGCAGTTCGAAAGGCAAGGGCAGTCTGGGATACTACTATAAGAAATGTGCCCCGTTAACGAATTGTACGACCTAGCACACTACACCATAGTGCCCCAATACACACAGTCGGGATTGACTGGCTCCAGAACACTACGCGGATGACGCTGGTCAGGATCTAACTTACAGCCTTTCAATCTGAAGTGCAATGCATTAACCAATGAGCTAATATAGGAACTCGCAAATTAAAATGCATGTGGGTGTTCCAAATGTCCGAAATAATTTTTTCATTTACACAGTTCCTGACTGGAATTTGTAATAGCCTTCGCGTATGGGTAGATGTCACACAATCCCTGACTGGAATTTGTAATAGCCTTCGCATATGTGTAGATGTATGTTGTTATTTTAGTGACAGAATTTGAAATAGCCTTCGCGTATGTGTAGATGTATATTCTTGCTATGGTGACAAAGAGATTCTTCTAATCATTGATCTCTGTATAACTAAATTGGTGGAACGTTCATTTGTCACAAAGAGAAAAGTGTTCCAGCTTCTGCCATCGTGTGCATGACATCTAATATTATAGGTTATTGTGGTGAATTGACGGTAATATTATCTGAGGTTTGCGGCTGGGAGCTTATGTTCAACCGAGACCCGAAGCGTTGAGGTTGAACATGCGCTCCGAGCCGCAAACCTCAGACCATGTTACCGTCAATTCATCACAATGACGCATATGTACCAATAGACACTACCCATAGCCCAAAACCTACATCCTGAAACACGAGAGGCTTATTTACTAAACTTGTGATCGTTAAAAGTTGCCTTGTTCAAGGTAACTTTTAACGATCACTGGTTTAGTAAATAAACCTCTCGTATATCCACGACGGCACTGGATAAATAATCAATAAACCAGATAAACTCATTCCATCTTAGTTCAAATCGTAAATCGGTTTGTAATTTAAACAACACTTCATCCGGAACACCGTCTCCTGCACACGTGAAACATCCAGAAAAATGAAGCGGCTTGTTAGAGATGGGTGGTTTTGATTTTGCAGATTCGGTTCGGTTCGGTTTCAGGAAAAAAAACAAACTCGGCTTTGGCTCGATTTTTCTCTGTGTTAAGAAGAGAGAGTAAACTAGAGAAACAAAATTTATTGCATCTGATAAATTCAAGTCTGTATAAATGGGATAAAGCATCAGAAATAATAAACAAAATAAAAAGGGAATTTATGGAGGCTTAATATTGGGGGTGAAATATTTTTAAAGAAATTAGAAATAGGTTTTCGTTATTAGTATTTAAAGATATTCATACTGAAATCAGATAAATGTTTCCAAGAAGTCAGAAAACAATATGTGCACAGCATTCAAAAGGTTCGATAAAGGAATAAGAGATGGACATTTGTTGCTCTGCAAGTTATTTTAATGATGTTTAGAGCAGTAATGTGAGTATGGAAAGGGTTTACATTATTCTTTCATTAACAAAATCTTTGGAACCCACATTGATGTCCTGAGATGGTTAAAAACACTGAACTGAATAATTTATACTTTATTTCCTTGCAAAGCAAAGGGTTTCTCTCAACTTAGTTCGAGGAACTGTTTATAATAGCAAGATAACATTCAATGTTTGACAGCTGTCTCCACTTCTGTTCACATTTCTCCAGTATGAATAAATACAACATAGTATTGCTTGGGGATAATTTACTGTTACAGGAAATTAGAGGCTGCAAAACCCCTGTAGCCGACTGTGCCACACGCAAGGGTTCTAGCGACCTGGAAAACATAGAGTGCCGGGAACTTGTGACTGTCTGTCAGTATCCAACAATCAGAGAGATAAGAGATAGGACGATTCGTTTTCGAGTTATCGTGCGGACAAGGAAGTACTTTGAAGACAGAAAACAGGAGAAGAAGAAGGAGAAGAAGCAGAGGAAAAAGAAGAAAAAACTAAAATAAAAAGAAACCGTAAAAAACAATAGTCTGCTTGTTTCACACAGACTAATGACACTTAAGGCTCCTTAACTTGGAAAAAACACCACAATAGTATATACGACACAACTCAACAGAAAAGCCTTATCTGTATTGGGTTCATGTTAAATTCACTTTGGGTTCTAGGGGTTCAGCTGCTAAGCCTATTTAGTCAGTAAACACATAAATCCAGGTAACAAATGAATAAAACTATGTTGTTTTCTTATTATCACATCTTCTACCTTATTGACTCGTCCAAAGGACGTGTCAATAAAGGAGAACATATGACAATGAGAACACGTCGTTTTTGCCCGTTTCAGGAGAGACATTCCCTCCCAGGTAGATAGTTTGATCAGTTTGTACACAAACTCTGTAAAATCGTCCGATGGGTGTTTGCTGGGTCTTGCCGTTCGGTTTTCCGGGATGTTGCAAAAAAAAAAAAACGGAACCGAGCCAGAAAACCGACAAACCGCCCAGCCCTCATGTCCCCCACAAATGTTTCTTCGAAATCGACGCATACGCGCCGAGGATGAGAATTTCCACTCACAAACTGGGTCCTGTGACTCGCTAAACAAAGCCGATACAAACTAGAGAAACAGAATTTACTGCATCCAGTAGATTTAAGTCTCTGTGAAAAGGGTTAAAGTATCAGGAAAAAACTATATAGAAAACAGCTTTATGGAGGCTTATTTACGGGAGTAAAACAGTTTTAAACTAAAGAAACAAAATTTACTGCACCAGTAAATTTAAATCTGTGTGGAAAGGGTTAAAGTATCAGGAAAAAACTATATAGAAAGAGAATTTATAGAGGCTTATTTTCGGGAGTAAAGTGTTTTTCATACAAATCAGAAACGGATTTTCATTGGCAGTATTTACAGATAGTCATACAGGAATCAGAACAATTTTTATAAGAAACAAGAAAAGGCATATATGTGCACAGCATTTAAAGGATTCGATCAAGGAATCAGAGATTGACATCAGTGGCCCTGCCAATTATTTGAATGATGAGATATATGGATAATCTTCTGAATTGCATTAGTTGTCATAAAACACAATTCCTAATAGTTTAGAAAAATATGTGCTTAATTCTCGCATTGAGGTGGTCCACATTTTAAATCACCAGAAGTTTTCAGTCATTCGGTGTTGGACCCATGTCTATAGGTCAAACCGAACCTGAAGAATAGGCGTAACCCACTTTAAAAATACTGGCTCCACCAACTCCGGATCTGACATATTTATAGATGATAGCAACTATTCACATTACCATGAAAATGTTAAGGAACATGATACCTCTGGAAAATATATTGCGAGTAAAAGAATTCGGTTGGAATGTAGACGTAAACGGCCCCCAAGAGCCCATGCGTATGGAGAGTAACGTTGTGAGAACAGAAAGTGTTATCATTATTCCTGCATTGTGAACGTAAATATTTGGGGACCCATATTAAGATACTGAGAGGGTTAAAATAATCCATTTAAATACTCCATTTTAACCCTTTAAAAAGGAGCTCATTCCAATGAGAGGTCATCAGCAATGTTCTTCAGGCAAGAATGAAAAAATAATGGAAACTGAATGGAAATTTCAGTGAATAACGCAGACTGGTTTTCGCCCTTATGTTTGGTAAAGGGTTACGAACGCCTTATATTGGAAGGTACACCTGGAAAGGGGTCGTATTCCATGTAGAATTAAATGTTACAGAAAGGAAAGCATAGAAACATTATGTAGCCATGAGTTATACGAAGGGTGTTTGCACTAACACTGAATTATTAAGAGGGTTAAAAACAGACCATTCAAATATTCCATTTCATTACTTTATAATTGTGATAGGTGTTTTGAGAAAGCCACACACCACTCCATACCGCGACCTGTTGATCCTGAGTTATGATTGAGAATAAATAAATTTTAAAAATTTTAAAAATGCTTTGCAATCTGAAGCTTTCTTTTTTTCAACATAGTTAATTTCGTTACATGATATTAAATAAATATACAATACTATTCGACGTAAAATTTACCGCATCCCTCCGATCTCTTTGTCTATGAGAGATTCTATCAAGTTTTAAATAATGGCTATTGACTTCAGTGAACTCATTTGCAAGTACAGTCTATCAGTATAACAAAACATTAAGATAGGATTTATTTTATTAGGTTATCGTGTTGACAAACAGTGCACAGAGGACACAAATATTACAGCCACACCACCAAGGCATGCCTTCTATTAATGTTATTCATTTATTTATTGGGTTTAACGACACTTTTGACAGCCATTGTCACCTTGTGACGGACAGTTTTACGGGAGGAGGAAGTTGGAGTACCATGAGAGAACCACCGAGCAATGGCGACCAACTGTCAGGCTCCCCAGCAGACTAACTCCACACAAGCAGGGTTAGCATTGGTTGAAAACAAGTACACCATCGACGTGCAGTACGAGTTAGTGCACAATGCCACCATGCCCCAACGTAGGCAGTGGGGACGAAGTATGCCAAGGACACACAACAGGGGTGCCGCAGCTGGTATTCGGACCGAGGACATCTCGGTTTGAAGCCTTCACCTCTACCTACTGAGCCACGGTGTCCCTTCTATGAATGTAATTGGAATACTTTGAAGGCTTATTTACGGGGATGAAAGAGTTTTAAAGAAATCAGAAAAAATAATTTCGTTAACAGTATTTAAAGATATTCATTCAGGAATCGCATCAATTTTCAAGAAACCAGAAAAGGCATATATGCGAAGACCGAAAAGGGTTCAATCAAGGGAATACATTGGGGAGGGGGGCAAAATGTGTTTGCCGGCAATTCTGAAAAGTTCACTCAATGAACCCAAGGTGACCTCAGCGGCCTTAATCCATATTTTGACCCCCACTGAGGGTCGACTCATTTGTTGTTGGACCCAGGTTCATTCATCATACCATACTTGAGATGAGTGTGTCCACTTTCAAAATATTTGGCCACGCCCATTTTTTTCATGTAAAAATGCATGTATGGATTTTGGGAATGCATTAGGGGGTTCAAGAATGTAGTTTCCAGCAATTCCGAAAATGCACTCAATGACCCCTGGGTGACCTCAGTGACCTTGACCCAGATTTTGAATCTCCATCGAGTGTCGACTCATTTGGTGTTGATCCCAGGTCCACACATCATACCGAGCTTGAGATATAAGCGTGACCCACTTTCAAAATATTTGGCCACGCCCACTTTTTTCGTGTAAAAGTGCATGTATGATCTTCGGGAAAACATTTTGGGGTCCAAAAATGTGATTTCCAGCAATTCTGAAAAATGCACTCATTGACCCCTCGGTAACCTCAGTGACGTTGACCCATATTTTGAATCTTCATCGAGTCTCGTCTCATGTGGTGCTGGTCCCAGGTCCAAACGTCATACCATACCTGAGGTATGGGCTTGACCCACATTCATAACACCTCTACGGCACCCCTAATGTCCGAGAATCTGACAAAACAAAGCTGGGCGAGGATTTGTGACTGTCTATCAGCCTGTCAAATATCAGTGAGATGGGACAATTCGTTTTCGAGTTATCGTGCGGACAAAGAAGCACAAAGAAGAAAGAAGACAGGAGAAAAAGAAAAAGAAAAAAGAAGAAGAAAAAGAGAAAAAAAAAGAAAAAGAAACCATACAAAAACAATAATCTGTGTGTTTCACACAGACTAAAAAAACCACACTCAACGAAATCCCGTTTCAACTCACACGCAGTACAGAAACGCACACATGGTGCAGATCTTTCAGCGTTAATCGTTGGAACATTTCCCAACGAATTCTTCCGAATTTGTCTCAAGCAAATCAAATTGAGTGCAGAATATTATTGACTAAAATACAAAGCAACGGCAGCGAAGAGCCGGACAATCTTCATATGGACCGGAGACAACAGTCAGCACAAATTGTATTTATAATCTCAGTTTGTATTATTCACACGTGTCATTCAATGTTGGTAAAAAGAATAATATACCTACAACTATTTCTTATTTCATACCTTAATTTTATGTTCAGCACGGGTAGGGTGAATCGCTACCTAACCACCTTAATTTTATTTACAGCACGTGGAGGGTGAAATGCTTCCTAACCAAGTGTATGAAAAGAATATTCCGGAGGGAGTGTGACCAGTGCACTCTATTTTTGTATTAACAAATGCACCAGCGTAGTCTGGGCCATAGTGCTGACAAATCTCAAATTTTAGTTTATGGTCTGCATGAAGGATCAGCTAACATTGCATGAAAAAGAAATATACACATTTTTGGAGAATATTATCAGCTACCCCAATAATGAAGTTAAACTAAATCCAACCACCAGCCAAGATAGCTTCCATAAACTCGCCCCTCCTGAAAAATAAATCGCATACGTTATTAATTAGTTAGGATTTTCTTTCGCAGAATTGCCCATCAAGATTGACGGATATGAATTCAAAATAGGCTGATATGACGCCGATCTCGGCTGATACAGTTAAAACTAGAAGTTCTTGTCACGAAATGTGTACTTGTCTAGGCTTAATTGCGCGTAGGAATTGCGTGCATTTGCAATATCGAATGACATCCAAAGCACGGCAAGTTCTCATGGTTACTCATAGCAAACGAAGGCAATGTTTCAGCCAATGGACCTCCGGTTTACCCGGAGGTCCATTGGCTGAAACATTGCTTGTGCACAGGCCATGTGTACAGAATTTGATAGCCTTACCATGGTCATACGCGTAGATTAACGCGCAGATCGACGTACTATTGGTGCGCATTTCATGACAGGACTTCTAGTTTTAACTGTATGAACCCATCTAGAGTTGACTCCTTGATGCGTTGTCGGACGCAACCAATCTATTTACAATTTAGTTGCTTACTGTTATTCGTCTGACACAATCGGAGATATTGGCATCACCAGTCGTAATGGAGAAGTTTGAAGCTGAATTTTTGTGTGGTGAGGAATTAATGATTACAATAATTAAGGATAATGTGGTCGAAGAGAAGAAAGAAGAACACGCCTGGCATTTTCAGGAGAGCGATTTATTCGCTACTGCTTGCCTTAAAAAATTAAGGAGGGCGAAAATTAGCCCTCCTGGCCTTAGAAAATAATGATTACCATAACAGCCTATTCCTAAAACCCACTTCTTTTCAAATCTCTGCTATGTTAGTGGACTCTGTAAGACGGCAACACTGCCCCCAGACACACACACCCCCGGGCCTTGACCTGTGCTGGAGGTGAAGTGTAGCCATCTCACAGAGACTACCTTGTTAGCCGCAACAAATAAGATGTACAAAGCCCACTGGGTAGAATACTAAGACTTTATTTTGCATTTGTAAGCTTGAGGAGAGCTAATCACTCCCCTAGGCCATGCGAGGGGAGCGATTTGTAGCTCCCCTGCATTTTTAAGAGTGCCAGGCCTGGAAGAGGGTTGAACAGAAAATGCATCGTAAGGAATATTCTGAGTTGTAAACGGAGATTTGTTGAAGTTGGAGAAGAGATTCAGCTTTGCGAACGTCACGGCTACCCCAGACGTTCCAATAGCTGCACTGGGAGAAGCTGAAACTTCAGATATTATGAAAAGAATGAGAAACAACAACACTGTCAGAAAACTGTAACAAATCTGAGGACATTTTATAATTATTTTTGTAGGTTAATAAATAAAGAGGTTATGACTTGGTTAGTTTCATATCAACCCTAGGTACCTTCACATTAGTCTTCGTGTTTCGGTCTCAGGCTGATATGAATTTACCTCGGGCTGATATCTCAGCCAGTATGGAACTAACCAAGTAATAACGTGAAAATATATAGTGTAAATTTGAGTTCTTTTCTAAATGTCTGCAGATGGTACCATTTGAAGCATATTCTTAAACATATTCTCGGGGTGTTGGGTATTCTGACTGGCAACTTACTTGTGTCTGAAAACGATTTTCATTCCTCATGATTACTGAGTGATGCTGACAAGGAGATTATTGGTCTGTGTGAAACACACAGACTATTGTTTTTGCACAGTTTCTTCTTCTTCTTCTTCTTCTTCTTCTTCTTCTTCTTCTTCTTCTTCTTCTCCCGTCTTCTGTCTTCTCATCACTGTTTTGTCCGCAAGATAACTCAAAAACGAATTGCCCTATCTCGTTGATTTTTGGCATATAGACAGCCACAAGTTCTCGGCACTGAATATTTTTCAGATTCCTGGGGCATTAGGGTTCTACGTGGGGGTGTTTTGAAAGTGGGTCACGCCCATATCCCAGGCGTGGTATGACCTAGGGACCTGGGACCAACACCAAATGAGTCGACACTCGATGGACGTTCAAAATATGGGTCAAGGTCACGGAGGTCATCTAGGGGTCATTGAGTGCATTTTTCAGAATTGCTGGAAATCACATTTTTTGACCCCCCTAAAGTATTCCTGACGTACACACATGCATTTTGACGCAAAAAAAAGTGGGCGTGGCCAAAATTTTTCAAAGTGGGTCACGCCCATATCTGAGGCGTGGTATGACGTATGGACCTGGAACCAACATGAAATGAGTCGACACTTGATGGAGATTCAAAATATGGGTCAAGGTCACGGAGGTCACCTAGGGGTCATTGAGTGGATTTTTCAGAATTGCTGGAAATCACATTTTTGATCCCCTAAAGTATTCCTGACGTACACACATGCAATTTGACGTAAAAAAAGTGGGCGTGGCCAAAAATTTTGAAAGTGGGTCACGCCCATATCTCAGGTGTGGTATGACGCATGGACCTGGGATCAACACCAAATGAGGCCACACTTGATGGAGATTCAAAATATGGGTCAAGGTCACAGAGGTCACTTAGGGGTCATTGAGTGCATTTTTCAGAATTGCTGGAAATCACATTTGTTGACCCCCCTAAAGTATTCCTGACGTACATACATGCATTTTGTCATAAAAAAGTGGGCGTGGCCAAATTTTTTGAAAGTGGGTCACGTCCATATCTCAAGTGTGGTATGACCTACGGACCTGGGACCAACACCATATGAGTCGACACCCGATGGAGGTTCAAAATATAGGTCAAGGGCGCGGAGTTCAACTAGGGGTCATTGAGTGCATTTTTCAGAATTGCTGTAAATCACATTTTTTTACACCCTAAACAATTTCTGACGTACACACATGCATTTTGACGTAAAAATAGTGGGCGTGGCCAAAATTTTTCAAAGTGGGTCACACCCATATCTCAGGCGTGGAATGACGTATGGACCTGGGACCAACACCAAATGAGTCGACACTTGATGGAGATTCAAAATATGGGTCAAGATCACAGAGGTCAACTAGGGGTCATTGAGTGCATTTTTCAGAATTGCTGGAAATCACAGTTTTTGCCCCCTAAAGTATTCCTGACGTACACACATGCATTTTGACATAAAAAAGTGGCCAAAAATTTTTTGAAAGTGGGTCACGCCCATACCTCAGACGTGGTATGACGTATGGACCTGGGACCAACACCAAATGAGTCGACATTTGATGGAGATTCAAAATATGGGTCAAGGTCACGGAGGTCAACTAGGGGTCATTGAGTGCATTTTTCAGAATTGCTGGAAATCACATTTTTTGACCCCCTAAACTATTTCTGATGTGCACACATGCATTTTGCTGTAAAAAAAAGTGGGCGTGGCCGGCCAAAATTTTTGAAAGTGGGTCACGCCCATATCTCAGGCGCGTAATGACATATGGGCCTGGGTCCAACACCAAACGAGTCGGCACTTGATGGAGATTCAAAATATGGGTCAAGGTCACAGAGGTCACCTAGGTGTCATTGAGTGCATTTTTTCAGAATTGCAGGAAATCACATTTTTTGACCCCCTAAAGTATTCCCGACGTACACACATGCATTTTGACATAAAAAGTGGGCGTGGCCAAAATTTTTGAAAGTGGGTCACACCCATATATCAGGTGTGGTATGACCTACAGACCTGGAGCCAACACCAAATGAGTCGATACTCGATGGAGGTTCAAAATATGGGTCAAGGTCACGGAGGTCAACTAGGGGTCGTTGATGCATTTTTCAGAATTGCTGGAAATCACATTTTTTGATCCCCTAAGGTATTCCTGACATACACACGTGCATTTTGACGTAAAAAAGTGGGCGTGACCAAATTTTTGAAAGTGGATCATGCCCATATCTCTGGCATGGTATGACGTATGGACCTGGGACCAACATCAAATAAGTCGACACTTGAGGCAGACTCAAAATATGGGTGAGGTTCAAGGAGGTCACCTAGGGGTCGTTAAGTGCATTTTTCAGAATTGCTAGAAATCACATTTTTTTCATCCCTAAAGTATTCCTGACGTACACACATGCATTTTGACGTTAAAAAAGTGGGCGTGGCCAAAATTTTTGAAAGTGGGTCACGCCCATATCTCAAGCGTAGTATGACCTACGGACCTGGGACCAACACCAAACGAGTCGCCACTTGATGGAGATTCAAAATGTGGGTCAGGGTCAAGGAAATCACCTAGTGGTCATTAAGTGCATTTTTCATAATTGCTGGAAATCACATTTTTTGACCCCCCCCCCAAGCATTCCTGAGGTCCACACATGCATTTTTATGTTAAAAAAGTGGGCGCAGCCAACATTTTTGAAAGCGCGTCATGCTCATATCACAATCGTGGTATGATAAATGGACCTGGAACTAACACCAAATGAGTCGACACTTGATGGAAATTCAAAATATGGGTCAAGGTCACGGAGGTCACCTAGGGGTCTGCCTGAAAGAGGTCACCAAAGTCATCAAGTGCGTATTATTCAGAAATACTGGGAAATGAATTTTATTACACCTTAATGCATTTCTAATGTTTATTAACGCATTTCATCACTCAAATTAGTGGGCAGAGCCAAAAATGTCCATTTCTGATTCGAGTGTCGAACCCTTTGAATGCTGGTCACATGTGTGCCTTTTCTGGATTCTTATAAATAATTGTTCTGATTCCAGTATGAATATCTGTAAATACTGTTAACGAAAACCCATTTCCGATTTGTTTAAAAATATTTTACTCCTGAAAATAAGGCTCCATAAATTCTCTTTCTGTATAGTTTGTTCCTGATTCTTTAACCCTTTTCACACAGACTTGAATTTACTGGGTGCAGTAAATTCTGTTTCTCTAGCTATAGTTTCTCTTTTCAATTAAAACACTCGGAGGATAAATTATTTTCTATCTCCATTATCGTTACCTCTTATCCTCACACTTACAGAGGTTTTACTCTAGTTAGTCTGTGTGAAACACACAGACTATTGTTTTTGCACGGTTTCTTTTTCTTTTTTTTTTCTTCTTTTTTCCTTTTTCTTCTTCTTCGTTCTTCTTCTTCTTCTTCTTCTTCTTCTTCTTCTTCTTCTTCTTCTTCTTCTTCTTCTTCTTCTTCTATTCATATCTTTTTTGTCCGCAAGATAACTCAAAAACGAATTGCCCTATCTCGTTGATTTTTGGCATGCGGATAGACAGCCACAAGGACTTGGCCACCTATGTTTTTTTCAGATTCCAGAGGTGTCTGTAGAGGTGTTTTGAAAGTTGGTCTTGCCCATAACTCAGGTGTGGTATGACATATGGACCTGGGACCAACACCAAATGAGTCGACACTCAGTGGAGATTCAAAATATGGGTCAAGGTCACGGAGGTCACCTAGGGGTCATTGAGTGTATTTTTCATAATTGCTGGAAATCACATTTTTTGACCCCCCTAAAGCATTCCTGACGTACACACATGCATTTTTAACATTAAAAAAGTGGGCGGGGCCAAACTTTTGAAAGTGGGTCACGCCCATATCTCAGGCGTGGTATGATGAATGGACCTGGGACCAACAACAAATGAGTCGACACTTGATGGATATTCGAAATATGGGTCAGGGTCATGGAGGTCACCTAGGGGTCATTGAGTACATTTTCATAATTGCTGGAAATCACATTTTTTGACACCCCCAAAGCATTCCTCACAAAAACAAATGCATTTTTACGTTGAAAAAGTGGGCGTGGCCATACTTTTTGAAAGTGGGTCACGCCCATATCTCAGGCGTGGTATGATGAATGGACCTGGGACCAACAACAAATGAGTTGCCACTTGATGGAGATTCAAAATATGGGTCAAGGTCATGGGGCTCACCTAGGGGTCATTGAATGCATTTTTCATAATTGCTGGAAGTTACATTTTTTTTACCCCCTACAGCTTTCCCTACGTACACACTTACATTATTACATTAAAAAAGTGGGCGTGGCCAAAATTTTTGAAAGTGGGTCACGCCCATATCTCATGCGTGGTATGACGTATGGATCTGGGACCAACCCCAAATGAGTCGACAGTCAATGGAGATTCAAAATATGGGTCAAGGTCACGGAGGTCACTTAGGGGTCATTGAGTGCATTTTTTATAATTGCTGGAAATCACATTTTTTGACCCCCTAAAGCATTCCTCGCATACACACATGCATTCTTTACATTAAAAAAGTGGGCGTGGCCAACAATTTTGAAAGTGGGTCACAACCATATCTCAGGCGTGGTGTGACTAATGAACCGGGATCAACAACAAATGAGTCGACACTAAGTGTAGATTCAAAATATGGGTCAAGGTCACGGAGATCACCTAGGGGTCATTAAGTACATTTTTCATTATTTTTCTGGAAATCACATTTTTGACCCCCTAAAGTATTCCTGACGTACACACATGCATTTTGACGTAGAAACAGTGGGCGTGGCCAACATTTTTGAAAGTGGGTTACGCCCATATCTCAGTGGTCCTATGACGTATGGACCTGGGACCAACACCAAATGAGTCGACACTTGATGGAAATTCAAAATATGGGACAAGGTCACGGAGGTCACCTCGGGGTCATTGAGTGCATTTTTCATAATTGCTGAAAATCACATTTTCTGACACCCCCAAAGCATTCCTGACAAAAACACATGCATTTCACGTTAAAAAAGTGGGCCTGGCCAAAATTTTTGAAAGTGAGTCACGCCCATATCTAAGGCGCGGTATGACGAATGGACCTGCGACCAATGCCAAATGAGTCGACACTTGATGGAGATTCAAAATATTGGTCAAGGTCACGGAGGTCACCTAGGGGTCATTGAGTGCATTTTTCATAATTGCTGGAAATCACATTTCTTTGAGCACCCAAAGCATTCCTGAGTTTCATACATGAATTTTTACGTCGAAAAAGTGGGGATGGGCAATATTTTTTAAAGTGGGTCACGCCCATATCTCAGGCATGGTATGACGTATGGACCTGGGACCAACAAAAAATGAGTCGACAATCAATGGAGATTCAAAATATGGGTCAAGGTCACGAAGGTTACCTAAGGGTCATTGAGGGCATTTTTTATAATTGCTGGAAATCACATTTTTGGAGCCCCCAAAGCATTCCTCAGGTCCATACATGCATTTTTACTTTTAAAAAGTGGGCGTGGCCAAAAATTTTGAAAGCGGGTCACACTCATATCTCAATCGTGGTATGATGAATGGACCTGGGACTAACACCAAATGAGTCGACACTTGATGGAGATTCAAAATATGGGTCAAGGTCATGGAGGTCACCTAGGTGTCCGCCTAAAAGAGGTCACCAAAGTCATCAAGTGCATATTATTCAGAAAGACTGGGAAATGCATTTGGTTACACCTTAATGCATTTCTAGAGTTTATGAACGTATTTTATCACTCAAATTAGTGGGTAGGGCCAAAAATGTCCATTTCTGATTCATGTATCGAACCCTTTGAATGCTGGTCACATATATGCCTTTTCTGGTTTCTTATAAATAATTGTTCTGATTCCAGTACGAATATCTGTAAATACTATTAACGAAAATGCATTTCTGATGTGTTCAAAAATATTTTACTCCTGAAAATAATTCTCTTTCTCTATAGTTCAGTCCTGATACTTTTAGCCTTTTCACACAAAATTGAATTTACTGGGTGCAGTAAATTCTGTTTCTCTAGTTTGATAATAATCTACAACATCTTTTTTTCTCTACAGTCTGCTATAGTGTTCAATTTTCAGACGCGTCGCAATCGCTAAATGCCTTTTTAATGTACATAATTTGATGTTTGTGAAAACCCATTTCGGAACGTGAAGAGATAGCCTTGGTTGGGGGTGGGGGAAAGTGCCCTCCTACCACTACACTACTTAACATCCAACCTTTGATAAATCCATTTGCGCATCCCCACATTTGCACATCCCAATCCAACTGCTATCTGTGAATTTACAAATGTTGAAGAAATCCGAATCCCCTTCTCTTCAAATATTTCCTCCCTCCTTCTCTCTTCGAAATATATGGCCTTTGCGTTCTAGAGTTGGAAATCGTCTTTTGAGTACAACAAAGCACCATCTGCAACTGATTCCAGTCAGAAAATCCCATGAAATATGGCTAATAAGGCAACACAATTGCAAACGGCCACAGCTACAGTTAAAACTAGAAGTCCTGTCACGAATAGTGCGCTTATGTAGGCTTAATTGCGCGTTGGAATTGCGCGCAATTGCCATATCGAATGGCATCCAAAGCACGACAGGTTCTCCTGGTTACTCATAGCAAACACATGCAATGTTTCTGCCAATGGACCTCCGGGTTACCCGGAGGTCAATTGGCTGAAACATTGCTTGTGCACAGGCCATATGTTCAGAATTTGTTAGCTTTACTTGGGCCATAACGCGCACATTAACGCGCATATCAACGTGCTATTTGTGCGCCTTTCATGACAGGACTTCTAGTTTTAACTGTACAGATAACATGAAACGAAATCTTCTTTCAAAGAGCGTGAAATTTCCAAACATTTGGAGTTCGAGGCTTAACATTTCTTACTGTTGAAAATATTGGCAAGTATGAGGGGCGACTGAGACACCCCAACAACCTCCTGTCACCAAGTACCCTGAAACGAATATGTTTATGAAGTACGCATTTTCTCACGACAATGCTGATATAATTTCCACACCACAATTTAGTTATGATAAAACGCCTATTATTTTCTCTCCAGTTCTATATTTACAAATCTATACGGAACACGTGTTTCATACAAATTTCTGTTGACGGACTATTTTTCCACCTGGCGTCATAAATCCATCATACGAACTAAACTTCGCCCTTTTTCGTAATCGGTCAATCGAAACGTTGCATCTGGCGCAGATCGAACTCTTCGGTCAATAAGTCATCAAAAGTTTTCAAATTTGAAAATTTCTGGGTGTAATGTTTGAATTTTTGAATTAATGGATTCTAGAGGCATGTAATAAACACATCACGCCACGATGAGTGACTGCGTTCGTCAATGCGGCACTCATGCTGTGCCTTTGCGATCTTTCCTTTCGCGCTGACACTCGTGCTGTATTGGAGAACGCATTCACACATCGTGACGTTCTGTGTATTTATTGCCCAGAGACAAGTGCGGATAATGGATGTATGGTGCCATGTTACTCGTTTTCGTGTTAGACTTCCGTTTGATGTTTCGAGTCACAGGTGAAGAACTTTTTTCTCCAGCAATGGTTTCTGATGTCCTTTCATCTTGGATTTGGAAGCCACTGCCCAAAACTACACAGTAAATTATCAAACATATTAAAATGTTAACCCTTTGAACCCTAGCGGCCGTTTTTCCGGCCAGGAATATGATACGTCATAACGTCATTAAATAGGATGGCTGTTCAGTAAATGTGTGGGGTAGACCAATCAATAGGCTGCACGTTGAAAATATTGATTGGTCTACCCCAAATAATGAATATGGACTCTTCTAGTTGCTGCCATTGGACTGGCATGGAAGATACCACTTGAGATCACAGGGTTAATGGACGTGTTTTAACTGTGTTTATTATAGAGTGGTATTTGTATTGGTGTTTTCGTGATACTCAAATCTGCAAAATCATATCATGGTACAACAGGGGAGCGAAATCATATCATGGTACAACAGGGGAGCGAAATCATAACATGGTACAACAGAGGAGCGAAATAATAACATGGTACAACAGAGGAGCGAAATAATAACATGGTACAACAGAGGAGCGAAAGTAATCCCATCTCTTTTCAACAGTAAACAGAAAATGTCAGTTGAATGGACTAAAACTGTCTAATTAGCCCGTTTAATCCTTTCAGTGCAACCCTTTATATAGCATGGATAGAAGACGACACTTGCAATGAGAAAAAAAAAACAGATCATGAAAACGGAAAAAATCACTTTACGTTTCCAAATCATAGTTTCTGACCGAGGGAGGGGACTTTTGAAGAACTCGTTCCAATGAGTAGTCATAAGCAATGTTTTGAGAACACATTTTTGCGCGTGTTATCCTCTAGCTGTGTTAAATAAAGAGTTAATATCACATGGAGTAGTTCTAGTCTAATGATAAAGAAAAATATCAGTGGTACAACCCTTGATGATATGTTTCAGAAACCCCCCACCCCGCCCCTCCCGACACTCTTTCTGATATGTTCCAACAGTTCTAAATGTTTCAGATTGTGGACCTACAGGAATTTTGTATTATTTACCGAAGATAAGTGTTGGAGTCTGGGCAAAGACTCTGCTCTGTGGAATTGAGTGTGCAGTAAAAATAAAACCTTTATCTTCCGTGTAACTGGTTTGAAAGATCATTCGATATTGATTAATAAACTTCCCCACGTTACAAGACAAATCTTTGAACTTACCCGGTTTTGATTGGTTTTGTTGTCGGAAACTGTGGTATCTTTGTTGTCTGCCTTCAGTTGTGACCGGGATCAGGTTGGCTTTTCTGGCAATTAATCAGCTTATGTATACTATATATACAGTCTAATTAATGCACAACGTTGCTTTTAGAATGTCACGTTTGACGCGTGATTATTGAATTATTTTTCTTTCATTTGACATTGTATTGGACAATATATAGTTTGGGTTAACCCTTCATTCAATGGTTTTTCGTTCGTTCACACTTGATTAAGTACAGTTATTAGACCAGACATTTCCCGGAAAAGTGATTTTAATCATATTTCGGTTAAAAAGAGTAAAACACAAAACGCTTTGTCTATAAAACTGAATACGTCATACGTTGTAAATAGAACAATGTCTCACATCTACAAAAATCCTGGGATGGCCACAGCAGCCACCATCAAGGACAAGAAGAGAGAAGAGAGAAAGGATGAAAGGAAATCCAGAAGAGAAAGAGAGAGAGAGCAGCAAGGAGAACTTCTACTGGTAAGTTGAATGGACTTATTGATAATCAAGCTAGGGAGACCACTAGTCTAGAGGCAGAGATTGCCAGTCTTAACAATACTGTTAGCTCCCTAATTGCACAGTTGGCAGGTCTTAGGGACGACATCAAAGCCAAGGATGCACAGATAGCTAGGCTCACTCTAGCCTCAGCCACAGCAGCCAGGCATGATGTGCCGAGCAGCATGCCTGATGCTGCCTCGGAAGTCATTCCACTCTCTCCTGGCTCTCCTCCCAGGGAGATCCAGGTTGTGGTGGATGTTCACCCACTCCACTCCCCACTCTCAGATAAGGATAATAACACCGTAGTATCGAATACAAATGACCACGACACCATAGATACCATAGAGCAAAGCTGTATAGCTTAAGAATCCAGCAACTCAGCAACCCCAGCAATCTCCGCATCTGAAGAGGGCAGAAGCCCAAGATCTTATGCAGAGGTCGCTAGGGCTACTGGAGAGAAAACAACTAAAAGAAACCTCTCTCCAGTGGATCCGAAGGACCCTCTCAATACCAGAAGCTTCAATCCTGACAAGCCACTGTCGGAACTATTCAGTTCTGGTAACAGCCTGGAAGATCATAATGAGAACAGCCTACCTGATAGGAGACCCTCCTCCAACAAGGACACCGAAAGTAGAATTTACACCCATAGTAAAACTCCTCAAAAAAAGGAAACAAAAAAGGGACAACACAGACTCAGACACAGAGCCTACAGTAGATCATGAACGAGGAGGGCTTCAACACCATGACTGAACGGAAAGTCAAGAGGTGCAGGAGCTTCCTTCCTCGCCCGTGCTCTTCTGGCTCTGCCTCAGTTCCAGACCATATTAATATTAATACCAATAGCGCCTCAAACACAGCAGTTAAGGCACCAGGCCAGCCGACTCCTTCAAATCCCAGACAAACACCACTGCCAGCCCCGATAATGGAGCTAGATTTCTCTGCTGCGGTCAAAAGGACAGCAGATCGCGAGCCAACCAAAACCAATAGACAAGGGAAAGCGACTCCCACCCCCCCCCCCCCCCTTGTAAAAAAGATAATACCACTCACGATTGTCGTTACCCGGGTTCACCCAGAAACCCCCAAGGAAGCCATATCAAGGGGTTTGCCAAACTGCGAATTGGAGAGGTTCACCTCAAGAGCCACGGGCAAATGCACGTGGAGATTGAAGGTGAACTGCCCTAGCAACAACATAAAACAAAAATTAACCGCTAATGGAGTGACCATCAATGGCAGAAAACATGTGGTGGAGGAGTACAGAACTACCCCTCCACCAATCTAGTGCAACAAATGCCAAAAATGTGTGCACATAGTGACTAAGTGCAGGGGAAATCTGACCTGACCCCCCCCAAACTGCAAAGGGGAGCACATCAGCAACTACCGCGGTTGCCCCCACTTCAAAAAGGTGAAACAAAACATAGAACTAAAAAACTTGAATCTTGAAAATCTCGACAGCGCCTCTTCCCCTCACACAATCTGCTCATTAGTTGCGGGAGCACTGTTTTCCGTACTAAACAGACATGTCAGTACAAATCTGTCTGACATCTGTCAAGATGTTAGCCGGTCAGCGTCCCGGCTTTTCAAAACCCAAATATCAGAATCTCTAATTAAAGCCGCAATCAACACCCAATAAAGCCACCAATCACCTCTAATCAAACACCGCGACTAAATTACAACCCTATCGTGAATAAGTTACAAAGAGCCGTGTGGGACGCTAGAATCGTTAATAACAAAAAACTTCAAATGAGCCGTTATTTCGGAGATATAGACATTATCTGCATCTGCGAAAGTTGGCTTCAAACCAGCAAAAATTGTTCATTAAGTGGGTTCAGCACTATTAGGAGAGACCGACTCATCACCCAAGGTGGCGGCCTTGCTCTTTTAATAAAGCAGAACATCAAAACTAAAACCATAAAAACTAATCACCTCGATGCAGAGGCGACTGCTACTGAAATCACAGTCGACAATAAAAACATCGCGATTGTTTGTTATTATAACGACCCAAGTAAAATTGTTTCTGACAATGTCTTTGATTTCTTTACGAGGAAATACAACCACTGCATTTTCCTCGGCGACTTCAATGCCAGGAAATACAAACACTGCATTTTCCTCGGCGACTTTGGCTGAAACAAAACCAGCCCTAACGGTGAAGCCCTCCTCGAAATCACAAAAAAACATAACCTTCATGTGGTTATGAACGACAACTCAGCAACCTATATCAGTAACAACCCCCCCCCCCCCCCCCACCACTCTCCGCAGAAATTTTAGAAAAATTAATTGGAACCTCTACCGCGACATCATCGATGTCAAACTCACAAACTCCCCGATCCAATGTAGCGGAACTCGAAACCCAATGCGAGGGCATAGAGAAAATCATTAACACAACTCTAAACGAAATATGCCCAAAAGAAGAAGTGCACCCCTGGAGAAATACTATCTCTGGGGACACACTCTCACTAATCATAACTAAACGGAAAGCTCTTCGTGCTTTTAAAACCGAAACTGACCCCGGTAACAAAGCTGACCTCAAAAAACATACAACCGCCTTCATGGCGAAGTCAAGGAAGTCGTCAAAGGTGAAAAACAAGCCAACTGGGAAAAGGCAACAGCCAATCTAAACGGGGGCCAGGACGCCAAAAAATTCTGGGACTCTTTCAAAATCCTAACCGGGCAAAGAAAACAAAAGCCGCAAAGCCGCAGCCAAACCTCTTAAAGGGGAAGGACAAGGCCGACACCTTTGCCGACCTCTTAAGAAAAATCGCCCGTATCAAGGTGCGGGCAATGACGACGCCGTCATAAACGCCATTGATGACTTCATAAATGAACACCCTGATATCTACCGCGACCCCAAATTCGATAACGAGCCAGAAGACGGGGATGACGATGACCTCGTCACCCCCATCACCAATGACGAAATCATCAACGTCATAAAAAAATGAAAAAATTCGTCCTCACCCGGCGAAGACGAAGTGAGCTACAAAATTCTAAAACAAAGCCCAAATTCCCTAATCGAAAAACTAAACAAACTATACAACGCATGCCTCACCCATGGCTACTTTCCCAAATGTTGGAAAAAAGCCATCGGTGTCATGATTCCAAAACCTGACAAGGACCCCTCCGATTCAGCCAGCTACCGCCCAATCAGCCTCCCCAGCTGCATTGGTAAGACATTCGAACGAATCCTTACCAATCGGTTCGGGGGCACCTCGAAGACAACGCTTTTTTCAATAAATGGCAAAGAGCCTATATAAACCGTAAAGAAGGCATCGAGCATGTCTGCTGACTAGTCACTCAAATGAAAAGCGCGATTGACAATCAGCAAATAGGCGTGGCAGTCCTGTTAGACGTCGAAAAAGCTTTCGACTCGGTCTGGCACAATGGAATGCGCTATAAATTATCTAAAATGAAACTCCCCATGAAATTGCTACTATCCTCTTTCCTAAATGACCGCGAAATCAAAGTCAGAGTAAACAACGAAATGTCTGACAGTGTCCCCCTTGAAGCAGGTACCCCCAAGGATCCGTCCTCAGCCCCCTCCTTTACATCTTCTATGTAAATGACCTCAAATTCTCCGAGGATCGTGCCCAAGTCTCCGAATTTGCAGACGATAAGGGCCTATGGGACTCTAGCAATACGGCCAATCTTCTCCAAAAACCCATGCGACGCGCTCCTGAAGACCTAGAACCATGGTGTGCCAAATGGAGAATTAAGCTGAACGCCAACAAAACCCAACGAATCACTTTTACTCGCAAGAAAGGCAAACGCGACTTTGACCTGAAACAAATGGATAAAATCCTGCCAGAATGCAAAGAGGCGAAATTCCTCGGCATCACCATTGATCAAACACTGTCCTTTAATAAACACACCGACGATATGACGAGTAAAGCAAACAAACGCATCAATCTATTGAAAATGTTAAAGGGAACTTCCTGGGGAGCCAACCAGTCCACCCTGCTAACTGTACAAAGCCTTTGTGCGCCCAGTACTCGAATACGGGGCAATCATCCTTACCGACCTCAATCAAACTAATATGGGAAAACTACAAAAGGTTCAAAATCACGCGCTTAGGGTGGCCATCCGCGCCCCATGGGACACACCCATCAAAACACTCCACGACAAGGCCGATATTCCCACCATCAAAGACCGCCTAGCCTCCCTGGCCGCGAAAAATCATGACCGGTTAGCCGACAGCGAACTAATTTCCGAGCTTGGAGCCATCTGCGATAGCCGACTAAAACCCCAAAACTCCAAACCTTGAGAGCCAGACAATGAATATTAACCGACTCAATTAAATCTAAAACCATGCGCAAAATAGGGAACGAGAAGGTGAACTAACAGGCAGATCAACAGCTTAACTGTGGCCTTCTACCAGAAAGGCCTGCCTTCACCGACTCAAATATAATTAAACAAGAACCGAAAACTATGCGTAATATAGGGAACGAGGTGAATTAACAGGCAGATTAACAGCTTAACTGCGGGCTTCTACCAGAAAGGGCTGCCTTCACCGACTCAACCACTGTAATTAAAAATCGGAAACATCGAGAAAAAATTAGGAAACGAGAAGGTGAGCGAAACAGGCAGATTAACAGCTTAACTGTGGCCTTCTACCAGAAAGGGCTGCCTTCACCTACTCTACTAATATTACATCACGTTTAAATACTATTGAACTAAATATGCTCGAGAATAAATAGGGAACGAGCAGGTGAGCTAACAGGCAGATTAACAGCTTAACTGTGGCCTTCTACCAGAAAGGGCTGCCTTCACCGACTCAGCTAAAAATTAGAACATAAGCCTATTCAAAAACTGCATTAAACAAAATGTGATATTTTTATTTTTTATACTTTACATATTCAATTGGAAACTACTTCTTCATTCTTTTTTTAAGCAGGTACACAGAAGATACGTTTTGACCAGCACCCCAATAACCGCTATGCACACTATAACCGTCATGGAAACAGTAACCCCCATGGTTCCTAAACATCCTCCACTCCATCCCTAGAAGTGGTCGACCACTTCAAGGGAGGCGAGTGTTGGTCCTGCGTCCCGCCCCTGCCCCTTTTTGTAAGCGCATTGCGCATCTTCTGTCACATCCCAATAGGACTAAAATGCAGGCCTGCCCCAGAACCAGGGAAGTTCGGGTCTCCTTTCTGGTGGTCCCCGAAAGGGGTCGTTGTTGTTCTCTTTCAAAGACGTCCTACCAAACAGAGACAGCTTGAGGCAGATTATACTTGCCAGTGATGACCATCACTCAAAATCATCTCCGAAGTGGCAGACTATACTTGTCCGAAAACCCAGAACCACTGCACCCTCGGGGAGAGGTAGTACCTTTGTGAGAGGACCCAACCTCTCACACTGGTCCTCACCCGAGGGTTCAACCGACATCACTCAAAGAGACCATAAAGCCGCAACCGGTGACACCTGCCGAGTACCTGAACCTGTTCCTCCTTCAACACGCCTAGACATGTGAAAACTGATCATTTACAGTCACTGAGGGTCGAAAGGGGCTTGTTCCCCACACCGTCCCTGCGCACCTTCGGCGCGTGGAACCATTCCTTTCCACTCAATGCAACATCTAAGGCCAGCCACACTATTAATAAACACTGCCATTTAATTTACATTATTTTTTGTTTAAAAAAAAATGTTTCAAAAACATGTAATACTCACAAAACTTGAACTTTAAAATTACATGTTGAATTTATTTTACATTAATATTACAAGAACTAAATTGACAGATTTGCAAACCGCTCTCTTTCTCTTGGACCCCCGTCGCACGTCACCACCAAAGTTTGCGCCAAATCTTCTCTACCTCATATCAACCAATCAATACCCTTGTCACATGTCATAGAGGTCACAGGTTAAAAGACTTCCTCACAAACATGAACAATGTAAACTCCACAAACATACCTTTAGGTCTTCTGGATCGCACTCGTTCCAATAAAGAATCACCAGCTTTGTGTTTGAGGCAAAAATGAAAATATTCAGATGTTCATGAAGTGTTTGCAGTTGTTTTTGTGTAGGGTAAATGCTATTTATTTATTTATTTATTTATTTATTTATTTATTTATTTAAAAATACTTTTAACCCTCAGAACCTTGTCGTATCGAGCAGTTTTACGGATGGATGAAGCCGAAATACCCTAAAAGTACCACCCACCAACGCCAAGTAACCGTTGAACTCTCCTTACTTAGTCTACACTTATACTAATATGAAGATATGATGATTTGCTGTAATTGTCTAAATTTAGCGTGTTGGACTGTGTACAGACCTCTTCACTTAGAACTTCACCCTGTCACCGAGGGAAAATTCACTGAAGAATTTGGCATGTATCTTTTTCATTAAACCAGCTAGTTCATGTTCCAAGACAAAAATCCGGAACACGCTGGATCTGATTCTTATGAGGGAAGACAGTGACTTTAATGTCTCCGATATAAAAGCTGCATGTCGACAATTTCTTCAAAACGAAATAAAAACGAGGAATTTCGCAATGTCAAATCGATCGACAGAGAAGCTTTTGAGGTGATTTATGTAATTTTGTCGATGCACTGGTCTAACGATACATTAGTAGTCGAATTTGATATTTTTTTCCACAACAAAGTATGCTGTATTTGTGACGAACTAAGTGATGACGGTCCATCTGTACTTCCTAAAAAGAATGTCCGTTCTTTTCATATTTTCTCTGCTGTTAATATAGAAACGGTATTTAAGATAGCATTGAGGGCTCAGCCTGTGACATGTTCTCTTGAACGCATCCCGTCACATATAATCAAAGTACACTGCACTACCACTGCACCAGCTATCACTAAGTGTATCAACCTTACTGTTTTTATGAGTTCTTCCCAGATAGTTGGAAGAAAACATCTAAAATAAGGATGCTAACATAAACTGTAGTATTGGAAGTACCTATCCGAGCACGGTGTAATTCAAAAAGACACATTATGTACTCTGTTATGCAAAATGTCGACGATAACGTAAGCGCAGTGCTCGGATGTAAGTACCGATCATAATTGCAGGTAACAGAATGATATTGTCTGGAAAGTAAAATTGGATTCAAGCTGGCTTGGAAGACAACGTTGTAGTGGAAGATAGGTAATGTGGGATAATTAGGCACGAAGATGGAAGAAACATAAAATACTAGGAAAAAGTGAAGGAGAGTGGTATGTACAAGGTAACAGAGTAACATCTATATAAAAATATAGATATATTCTGCTTAATATAAGTCATAAGTAATCAATTTATGGAAGTGAATACAGTTAAAACTAGAAGTCCTGTCACGAATAGTGCGCTTATGTAGGTTTAATTGCGCGTTGGAATTGCGTGCAATTGCCATATCGAATGGCATCCAGAGCACAGCAGCTTCTCCTGGTTACTCATAGCAAACACATGCAATGTTTCTGCCAATGGACCTCCGGGTTAACCGGAGGTCCATTGGCTGAAACATTGCTTGTGCGCAGACCATATGTACATGATTTGATAGCTTTAGTTGGGCCATAACGCGTACATTAACGCGCATATCAACGTGCTATTTGTGCGCATTTCATGACAGGACTTCTAGTTTTAACTGTAGTACGTATTATAGTACGGAACTAACAAGGGCCCGTAGAAGCGTGACAACATCAAGCAATATTATGACAAGGTGTTATTGAAAAGGGGTAGATAAGTCTTAAACGTTATGCCGTGACATGTTGAGCTGGAGATAGGAGAGAAAGATTCAACCAGGAGATATATACTGGAGCACCATGTACACAATAAGAAGGTTGTTGGAACCCAAGCAGATCCATGATATATATATATATAGTTCATGGAGAAGAGATTTAAAGGATCAGTTTCGGAACTGACAAAACAATTTTAAAGTATTGTATGAAGCAGGAAATTCTTGAAGTCCAAAATATTCACAAAACTTAAAATAGGCTCTCCATTGTATTCGAAATTCTTGTGCTTCTTTCTCTAATAAGGCTAGTTGAGATTCAAGAAAAGGATCTGCCAGTTATTGTTCAAGGAAAAGTATTTATCATATACATGAACTTCCTCCATATTTAAGCTTTTGAATGCGCATTGAAACTTTTGCTGAATTATTATTCCTTCACCCCACCTAGAAAGAAAGTCAGGAAGACGGTTATCATATCCCTGTGATGAGCTCTGATTTCAAATTTACGCAAGGCTGCTATGAAAGCTAATTGCCTTAAACAAGACTGAAAAAGAACATTCCTAGGTGCTCGCTTATTTATAAAGGAGACAGATGTTGAGTTGTCGCAATAAACCAAATTCTGTTTAACTTTATCCCTTTACCCAACGTAACGAGCAAAACCAGCCAGCGCTATTCACAAAAATCGCCAATTAATTTTCATTATTTTTTTCATTTTGTGTCTCAAAAACATAAGTTAAGACCTCTCTTGGGAACGAGCTCGTGGAGCTCGTTCCAAAGAGGGGTCATAATCTATGGTTTTGAGACAAAAAATGAAAAAAATTAGTTATTCAAGAATTTTTGTTAGCAAGTGTCGTCAGCTTTTCATGTTAGGTAAAGTGTTAAGCTTATGCGCTCCAGTAAAATCATCTAAATAGTTCCTAGCTTCCACATCCTTCATTGGCAGAAATTTGGCTATAGGCTCGTTTAAGATCTCGTTTGAACAAATGACAACCTTGACCTTTACGCTTGATAATGTCAACTAATGTATCAACGTTTAGATACTTCAAATGAATAGTCTCCCCTAAATAGGTATCTGCAGGCTTTCTATAGTTAACGGAGGATTCCTTTGAGAAACGTATGTGCAAAATAACACACCTTTCATTCGAATCCTTCATAGGTGCAGTGTTAATCGGATTAATCTTCTTATTAGTAATAAATGGGTTAACAGAAAAAGATCCTATAATAGCCCTATAATCTAATTCTTTTTTGATATATAACAAATCTTTTTCAAATTGTGAAACTCCTTTATGATTAGAAAACTTTACTCTAGTTTGGGGGACTGTCCCAAAATAGCCAACTGGAACGTCAAACTCAATCAAGTCACATATTAAAGTATCTGGGTACTCCTTTAACTTTTGAAGGAAAAAAATAACATTTAAGTAAGAATATACTGGGCTTCTGCAATCAAGATAACTGATATGCCCTGATTCTACTATCTTATCGCTACCTTGTAAATAATCAACAAACTGTGCATTTACTTCACGACCGTCACTACAATTAAATTCAAAACCAGAACCCCATTGAAATTTTGATGAATTTGAATTTTCTTCAATATTGCCATTTTATTACGCATCCATTAAACTTTAAACCCTTGTATCCAACGGAATCGCCGCTATGATATAAATGATTCTTTATTCAACGGGTGAAATACAAGCCGGGACTTTTTTACCGCACAGTGTAGTTACGCTTCGAAAAGTTTCCAAATTTCGTTATACAATCATCGAGCGTCTGTCGCATAGTGTGAAAATGAAAACGTCCAAAGCAAAATAAAGTCGGTTCACAAAAAATTAGCCAAAAATGAGATAATATTAAAAAAAAAAAACAATCATTTCCAACCGGAACATTAACCCAGTCCCGTGGCCGTCTCGTTTTGTGGATCCCATTATAACTAAATTGGTCAACTTTATTTCGGTAAATCTTTGTACATCTTGACATGCTTCGAACTTCTTTTAAAAATGTTTCTCCCAGCTGTTTTGCAAATCTGCACATATTTGTACTTATATTTTTACTAACCGTAAGAGCCACCAAATGGTTAGGCTTGAATTCACGCCTAACCATATGGTGGCTATTACTAATAGTAAACAGCGATACGAATTTCAATAAACATTGGTTCCGAAAAAGTTGTTTTGATTTTTTATCGATCCATATGATCAGTACAGCTTCAGTCAAAACAAACTCTTCACCTTTGGGTTTTAACTTCGGAATTAAAATTTGTTTATTTAAATGAATTTTAATTCATGAGTTGTGTAATAAACACAAAACGCGATGTGTTTGAATCGGTGGGTGTTTTACATAACTCGTTGGAATGGCGTAATCATATTTCGCTCGAGCCTACGGCTCTCGCGAAATATGACTACGCCATTCCAACTCGTTATGTAAAACACACACCGATTCAAACACACATTGCGTTCTGTCTATAACTTCAATAGGAGATAAAACACCAACAGATAACGTACTTGTACCTGATGAATTGTACTGAGAATAATCAGAAGTTAACTCTTCTACATCAACAACTTTAGTATCAGAAGACTGTTTATATAAAAGAACATTTCTCAGAAAAAGGTGTTATTTTTATCATCCTGATCTTCCAACCCAATAGACATCTCATAGAGATATTCATCAGCTACAACAATATTTTCCTTTACAACTCCATTCACTAAATGAGTGTTAAAAAAGAATTAAAACCGTGAGATGCACTTACAAATAACTAGGATATAAAAAAACATCCGCTAAAGGATTTAATCCACTTGAAGTATGACAAAGTCCCAGTCATGATTAAAAGGTACAGGCTTGTGAACATTCGGGATGATTTAATATTTCTTTCCTTTAAGCCAACGTGATGCACAAATGTGTTCTACATTTCTGGATAGACATTTCGCAGCGACCTTTTTCGTGTCCTTATATAAACAGTTATTTCGTTGATAACCTGAGCAAACCCACACAGTTGGGGTATCAAAAATTGCTTTTTCCGAGTGACCAACACTTTGAAAACCAGAAAAAAAGACTTGCTTGGACAAAATTAGTCAGGATTGGTAATTCTATTACACTAGAATCGTGTGACCATTAATCGAAGCCCCATTCAATTCTCCTTAACTATTCTGAATAAAAATTAAACAATCCTTTCCTGTCATAAATAACATAATAATATGCCATATTTTAAGGATGCTCAATCTACCATTCTTCTCAACTTTTGAAATTTTTGCTCGAGTAATAGTTTCCAGTTCGCCGGCCATAAAATGTTGAAGATTTAAATCCTTAAATTTAATATCAGAATTGACAAATTCATATTGTAAAGTTGAGTGAGGAAGCATTTGAGGGCACTTGATCCGATCACTGGCTTTAGCAGTAATTCCTGATTTTAATTCATGTGAATGTTTGTTTCGTGAAAAATATTTGTCAGAAACCAATGAATTAGAATCTGAATTGGAATTATGAGAATCAATTTTTGATTTACGTCCGCATTTTTGTTTCTTTATCTAACAATCATATAGATTTTGTCCTGAAAACCACGAGAAACGGTACGTATCACATAATGTTTTCCGATTCCGTATCATATGGACGACTCATTCTGATTCCGTATCATTTAGACGACTCGTTTCCGGTAGCGCTGCGGGCTATCATAACAGGCACGTGGATACATTCTATGTGCGTTTCAGTGGTCAACCGAACGTTATGTCCCAAATATGTTTAAAAATAATTTAACCCTTTACCTAACATGAAAAGCAGACGACACTTGCGGAGAAAATTCTTGAATAACTAATTGTTTTCACTTTTTGTCTCAAAAACGTAGGTTATGACCACTCATTGGAACGAGCTCGTTCCAACGAGGGTTCATAACCTATGTTTTTGAGACAAAAAATGAAAAAAATGATGAAAATTAATTGAAGATTTTTTGAGAATAGCGTTGGCCGGTTTTGGCCGTTACGTTGGTAAAAGGGTTAAGATTTAATCTGTTTAAGTGACAGAATTGTTAGATAAATGAATTATCATAATAATGTGCATGTCCTGTGATTTGTATCAGATTCTCGGTGATGTCCAAAAATGGGATCACAACTCGCCGGCAAAGCCGGCTCGTTGGGACCCCATTCTGGACACCACCTCGAATCTGATACAAATCACAGGACATGCACATTATCATGATAATCTGTATTTATCAAATTAATACCTCAATCAGAATCTGTGTCAGACTCACAGATTTTCAGATAACAAACTAACCTACATCCCTATTTTAGATGACTTGTTTATAACCTTAGAATGTTTCCTTTTTGTCTTAACATGATCCGCTTCAGAATCAGAGTCGATATTAATTTCTATCAAGTAAAACCATTTTTCCCTTTTAATTATCTGCTTTACGATTTAATTTTTCCATTTTTCCTTAACCCATCACCCAACGCAGACGATTTTAAAATTTACTATTTTAAATATCATTTTTTAAATTTTTTCAAAACATTTCAACAAAACCATATCATGTGACCTCTCTTTGGAACGAGCTCGACGAGCTCGTTCCAAAGAGGGGTCACATGATATGGTTTTCTTGAAATGTTTCGAAAAATAATATTTTTTCAGCTGCTGAATCTGCATATTACGCGGGCGGATGCGGGCGATTCGTTGGGTAAAGGGTTAATCGTCTAACTTTAAATCCCTGGTCTTGGTGTCTCTGTTTGATACAACACACACTTCTTCTTTCCCGGAGAATGAATTTTTGTCACTTTTAGCGGGTTTTTTAGTACCTTTTAAATTGATGATTTCTTCCCGTTTTTTTTTTAACTTCATTCTACAAACGCTGCTTTTCCAAACGTGTTTATTCTTCCTTTTTTGTTGTTTTGAGCGAAATAGTTCTTGTTTTATCTCTTTATCTGAATCATCGAAGGCATCAGAAATTGTTTTCATGTCATGGCTACTTTCAATTTCAGCCATTTCACACTTCGATTCACTGTCGTGATTTTCGTCTTTGATTTTCTGAATCAGTTCTATTCTTCTTTGGATTTACTTGAAACATCATCATTAGTATGGATTTTATCAGAAGACAACTCAGAAAAAATTAAAGTTCCTTTGTTTAAATATTTATAAATAATTATTGCGACATCTGGTCGAGCTCCATTGCCGCAGGTCGCTATAACGACTGATTAAACAAATTTGAAAACCAAAGGATTTCACGAATCAATCAGACGATAACATTATCACACAAACCGAATTTAGCCCTTTGAGACTTTAATTATTCTGACGCTCAAACGTCACTGGGAATTCAGTTTCTTCAACGTTTTTCAAAATGCGACGTCAAACGTCGGAAAGTACAAATAACAAGATATTTTTCACATTAGTGATTATCTGGTTGAGGGCTAGATTATTTTTGGTGGTCTGAATTTGTTATTCAAAACTTGTTTTATTACAAATTATTGGAGAGTGCCTACAGACACTCTCCAATAATTTGTGATAAAACAAATTTATATAAACAAAATATTATTTGTGTTTGACTGAATATGAAATAGAAGCAAGGGAAGAGTTGGCTTTTGCTCTGGTATCCTCAATTTTGTGAAAGCCCCGATAGTGTCCTCTTGCACTCAACCAGTTATGAAGTCTTGACAGCAGGATTGTATTAGTATTTTAAGCTGCGATAACATTTAGCTCAACGGTTGTCACTGAGCACTATTCGAGAGAAAATATGAATTGAGATAAAACTGTAAAAAAATCGAAAATTAATAACAAAACAAATGACCACAAAGTATCAAGGCGCTGTTTGATTTCATACGTCATAAGACGTACAAAAGTATTAGCGCGCTGTTTGATTTTGTACGTCATAAGGCGTACAAAAGTATCAACGCGCTGTTTGATTTCGTACGTCATAAGGCGTACAAAAGTATCAACGCGCTGTTTCATTTCGTACGCCATAAGGCGTATAAAAGCATCAACGCACTGTTTGATTTCGTACGTCATAAGGCGTACAAAAGTATCAACGCGCTGTTTGATTTCGTACGTCATAAGACGTACAAAAGTATCAACGCACTGTTTGATTTCGTACGTCATAAGGCGTACAAAAGGATCAACGTGCTGTTCGATTTCGTACGTCACAAGGCGTACAAAAGTATCAACGCGCTGTTTGATTTCGTACGTCATAAGGCGTACAAAAGTATCAACGCGCTGTTTGATTTCGTACGTCATAAGGCGTACAAAAGTATCAACGCGCTGTTTGATTTCGTACGCCATAAGACGTACAAAAGTATCAACGCACTGTTTGATTTCGTACGTCATAAGGCGTACAAAAGGATCAACGTGCTGTTCGATTTCGTACGTCACAAGGCGTACAAAAGTGTCAACGCGCTGTTTGATTTCGTACGTCATGAGGCGTACAAAAGTATCAACGCGCTGTTTGATTTCGTACGTCATAAGGCGTACAAAAGTATCAACGCGCTGTTTGATTTCGTACGTCATAAGGCGTACAAAAGTATCAACGCGCTGTTTGATTTCGTACGACATGGCGTACAAAAGTATCAACGCGCTGTTTGATTTCGTACGTCATAAGCCGTACAAAAGTATCAACGCGCTGTTTGATTTCGTTCGTCATAAGGCGTACAAAAGTATCAACACGCAGTTTGATTTCGTTCGTCATAAGGCGTACAAAAGTATCAACGCGCTGTTTGATTTCATACGTCATAAGGCGTACAAAAGTATCAACGCGCTGTTTGATTTCATACGTCATAAGGCGTACAAAAGTATCAACGCGCTGTTTGATTTCGTACGTCATGGCGTGCAAAAGTATCAAAGGGTTAAAACATAAAGTTTTTATTCACGTCTGCTCCACTTAAGATCGTTTAAAAAATTGGTGAAAGGAGGTTATTGTTGAATGTTGAAATGAATTAAGATTATCTGCCTTGACAAAAGTAAATACTGGGGGTGGGGGGGGGGGGGGAGGGGGGGGAGCGGACATTGTACGGAAGCCTATTGTGGCCTGAAAGAAAGCTATTTGACGAATCAAATAAATAATTTGTGAATTCTGTTATTATTATTATTATTTATTGGTGTTTAAAGTCACATATTTTTGCACAATGGCTAATCATGACCACAACATGAGTATCAA
The DNA here is from genome assembly GCA_031216915.1 of Pictodentalium vernedei. Lineage (NCBI taxonomy): Eukaryota > Metazoa > Mollusca > Scaphopoda > Dentaliida > Dentaliidae > Pictodentalium > Pictodentalium vernedei. The sequence goes on from CM062296.1 coordinate 65,051,492, forward strand.
CTCAAGACCAGGGGTGATTGTTAATAAGCCATGTTGCCCATTTTAGAGAGGGGTTGCACCTCCCAAGCATTGGTGACTGGGTCCAATTTTACCAGTAAAACAGAGACTGTTTACCACAGTGAACAGGCACTGCTCCACTTCCCGGGGTTCCCGCGGGGAGTGAATTCTGTTCATAAGGCTTTTTTTAGGCCACCTGCAAGTTCAGAACGTTCACACATACTCAACAGTTGATTTGAAGGGCTGTGGAGTGCATGAACTACACAAGCTGAGGAAATCGTTTCTAAAGGTCTCGGGGATGCTTTTGACTTTCGTTTTGAGGGGACATTTTAAAGTGTAGGTTTTTTGGGAATGTTATTGTTATTCCCCAAGTGGATCGTAAAGAGAATATAGTTAACCCTTCTGGTGATGTAGTTTAATTCTAACATTCGTTGGTAAATGCAACAGATAATAGTACAAAGTAATAAAAATAAAACCATCAATGTTATTGGGTAAATTAATTTGTATTCCAATTCCTCTTCTGCTGCACCACCCTCCCCCATAGCGGCAGTGTGTTAGGCGAACTTGTGCGGTTAGCCTTTGTAGTATTCCTCGAAAAATCTTCAAGCTGCCCGAAAAGACAAACTTCATACGCGCTCGAGGGATGGGTTTGAAAATTATTTAAATGTTGTTTTTAATCAAACTGACCTCTGGACAACATTTTGTTGAACTCGTAGTTCGGGAATCGGAATCTGGGCATTACATAATAGTAGCAAAATTAGTAGTAGACAGAGTAGCTCTAAGAGCACCGGTAACAGTGGTAGCTGTAATAGCAGCAATCGTAACCGCAGCGGAGAGATTAGTTTCCTCAGTAAAATGCCAGTTCTTTGGTCAACGTCCCACGACCCAGTGCCCACGAAGGTAGCTATACCCCCACAGGCAATATTGTCTCATTATGGCTCTGGCGGCTGCTACCTTAGCAACTTAACACTTAAGACTGGGATCCACTCCACGGACCGTGTATGTATGCATATAAAGGAGATGCTCTCTCGACAAAGTTTAAAACAGTCGTCTTAAAAAGCCAATTTTGAGACAAAGATCAATAGCATCAAAGAAGGAAAAGCAAACACTGGGGAAGCGGAAATAAAAGGAAACCGGAAACACTCAAAACTGCTGGATCGATTCTAGCAGCTCCCTGAGAGCTTAGAGAGAGAAATAACATGCCTAAACTCTCTGCTCGTGGCTGCTCAATTCGATAAAAACGGGACGTGGAATACGAAAGGTGTAGAAATGAGTTCCTTATGGAGGAAATAATGGAACTTAAGGTTATTGTCCTCAAACGATTCTGCCTCCAAGAAAGCTAGCAGCCAGCAGCCCCTCCCCTATAATCATTCGACGGAAACCACCGAAGACATCACCATTAATGACGTAATGAGTACCGCTGATGCCACTGAAACAACCTCATCTCACCCCGACGAGCTCAATTTAGCACCCCACATCGAAGAAAAGTCCATCTCCCAAATACTATTTACATTCCCCGACTCTGACTTCCAAATAGCGGTCAGATATCTCTTGACATCAGTGATCTAGAGAATAGCTACACTCCCCTCGAGGAGGAGCTCCCGCCCCTTACCCCAATAGGAGAATCGGAAAGAGAAAAGCCGAACCAACTGTGTTAGACAGAGCAATTTTGAGCAATTGCTCAAAAGCTCATTTACTCATTTGGCAATAATGAGCAATTAGTCGATAGCTCATTTGCTCGATGGGATTCGAGTCTTTTGAGCAATGACTTATTCAATAACTACTCGATAGCTCATTTGGGCAACTTGTCTTTGGAGTGTATTCGATTGCTTCCAGTAGTGGAAGACAACTTTGACAGTGATATTGATTGACAATATTTTATTTCCAAACAAACAATATAAAAAGTACAAAAAACAGAGATTACTCGATAATAACGTAAACTGGAAAATGGATCCAGCAGTAAGCTAATATTTATGTAAGCTGTCTCCACCTTAGGATGAAACGTTGGAGTATGAACGTCCGAAGATCACTTTTAGTTAAAACTCAAGACATCTTGAAAATTAAATTCTGGGTAAATAAATAATGACGACAAATCAATATTTTTTGTAATTACAACGGTATTCAATCTTTACAGGTTTGAATACCGGTATGTACCGGTTTATCGATATACTGTGCAGCCCTAGTACAGAAGAACAGTAGTAGCAGTACTTCAACTTAGTAATGATGGGACTCCTTAGCAAGTGACAGAATAGTTGTAGCTGGTACTAATGGTACAAAGCAGTAAAGGAACACAACTATAAGGGTGGTAGAAGACTAGTATTGGGTGACTAGAAGCACGTGACAGAATAGTTGTAGCTGATACTAATGGTACAATGCAGTAAAGGAACACAACTATAAGGATGGCAGAATACTAGTATTGGGTGACTAGAAGCACGTGACAGAATAGTTGTAGCTGGTACTAATGGTACAATGCAGTAAAGGAACACAACTATAAGGGTGGTAGAAGACTAGTATTTGGGTGACTAGAAGCACGTGACAGAATAGTTGTAGCTGGTACTAATGGTACAATGCAGTAAAGGAACACAACTATAAGGGTGGTAGAAGACTAGTATTGGGTGATTAGAAGCACGTGACAGAATAGTTGTAGCTGGTACTAATGGTACAATGCAGTAAAGGAACACAACTATAAGGGTGGTAGAAGACTATTATTTGGGTGACTAGAAGCACGTAACATAATAGCTGTAGCTGATACTAATGGTACAATGCAGTAAAGGAACACAACTATAAGGGTGGTAGAAGACTAGTATTGGGTGATTAGAAGCACGTGACAGAATAGTTGTAGCTGGTACTAATGGTACAAAGCAGTAAAGGAACAAAACTATAAGGGTGGTAGAAGACTAGTGTTGGGTGATTAGAAGCACGTGACAGAATAGTTGTAGCTGGTACTAATGGTACAATGCAGTAAAGGAATACAACTATAAGGGTGGTAGAAGACTAGTATTTGGGTGACTAGAAGCACGTGACAGAATAGCTGTAGCTGGTACTAATGGTACAATGAAGTAAAGGAACACAACTATAAGGGTGGTAGAAGACTAGTATTGGGTGATTAGAGAAGCACGTGACAGAATAGATGTAGCTGGTACTAATGGTACAATGCAGTAAAGGAATACGACTATAAGGGTGGTAAGAGACTAGTATTGGGTGACTAGAAGCACGTGACAGAATAGCAGTGGCTGGTACTAATGGTACAAAGCAGTAAAGGAACACAACTATAAGGGTGGTAGAAGACTAGTATTGGGTGATTAGAAGCACGTGACAGAATAGTTGTAGCTGGTACTAATGGTACAATGCAGTAAAGGAACACAACTATAAGGGTGGAAGAAGACTAGTATTGGGTGATTAGAAGCACGTGACAGAATAGTTGTAGCTGGTACTAATGGTACAAAGCAGTAAAGGAACACAACTATAAGAGTGGTAGAAGACTAGTATTGGGTGACTAGAAGCACGTGACAGAATAGTTGTAGCTGATACTAATGGTACAATGAAGTAAAGGAACACAACTATAAGGGTGGTAGAAGACTAGTATTGGGTGACTAGAAGCACGTGACAGAATAGTTGTAGCTGACACTAATGGTACAATGAAGTAAAGGAACACAACTATAAGGGTGGTAGAAGACTAGTATTGGGTGATTAGAGAAGCACGTGACAGAATAGATGTAGCTGGTACTAATGGTACAATGCAGTAAAGGAATACAACTATAAGGGTGGTAGAAGACTAGTATTGGGTGACTAGAAGCACGTGACAGAATAGCAGTGCCTGGTACTAATGGTACAAAGCAGTAAAGGAACACAACTATAAGGGTGGTAGAAGACTAGTATTGGGTGACTAGAAGCACGTGAAAGAATAGTTGTAGCTGGTACTAATGGTACAATGCAGTAAAGGAACACAACTATAAGGGTGGTAGAAGACTAGTATTGGGTGATTAGAAGCAAGTGACAGAATAGCTGTAGCTGGTACTAATGGTACAATGCAGTAAAGGAACACAACTATAAGGGTGGTAGAAGACTAGTATTGGGTGACTAGAAGCACGTGACAGAATAGTTGTAGCTGGTACTAATGGTACAATGCAGTAAAGGAACACAACTATAAGGGTGGTAGAAGACTAGTATTGGGTGATTAGAAGCACGTGACAGAATAGTTGTAGCTGGTACTAATGGTACAATGCAGTAAAGGAACACAACTATAAGGGTGGTAGAAGACTAGTATTGGGTGATTAGAGAAGCACCTGACAGAATAGTTGTAGCTGGTACTAATGGTACAATGCAGTAAAGGAACACAACTATAAGGGTGGTAGAAGACTAGTATTGGGTGATTAGAAGCACGTGACAGAATACTTGTAGCTGGTACTAATGGTACAATACAGTAAAGGAACACAACTATAAGGGTGGTAGAAGACTGGTTTTGGGTGACTAGAAGCACGTGACAGAATAGTTGTAGCTGGTCCTAATGGTACAATGCAGGAAAGGAACACAACTATAAGGGTGGTAGTAGGCTAGTATTGGGTGATTAGAAGCACGTGACAGAATAGTTGTAGCTGATACTAATGGTACAATGCAGTAAAGGAACACAACTATAAGGGTGGTAGAAGACTAGTATTGGGTGATTAGAAGCACGTGACAGAATAGTTGTAGCTGGTACTAATGGTACAAAGCAGTAAAGGAACACAACTATAAGGGTGGTAGAAGACTAGTATTGGGTGATTAGAAGCACGTGACAGAATAGTTGTAGCTGGTACTAATGGTACAATGCAGTAAAGGAACACAACTATAAGGGTGGTAGAAGACTAGTATTGGGTGATTAAAAGCACGTGACCGAATAGTTTTAGCTTATACTAATGGTACAATGCAGTAAAGGAACACAACTATAAGGGTGGTAGAAGACTAGTATTGGGTGATTAGAAGCACGTGACAGAATAGTTGTAGCTGGTACTAATGGTACAATGCAGTAAAGGAACACAACTATAAGGGTGGTAGAAGACTAGTATTGGGTGACTAGAAGCACGTGACAGAATAGTTGTAGCTGGTACTAATGGTACAATGCAGTAAAGGAACACAACCATAAGGGTGGTAGAAGACTAGTATTGGGTGATTAGAAGCACGTGACAGAATAGTTGTAGCTGATACTAATGGTACAATGCAGTAAAGGAACAAAACTGTAAGGGTGGTAGAAGACTAGTATTGGGTGATTAGAAGCACGTGACAGAATAGTTATAGCTGGTACAAATGGTACAAAACAGTAAAGGAGCACAACTATAAGGGTGGTAGAAAACTAGTATTGGGTGACTAGAAGCACGTGACAGAATAGTTGTAGCTGGTACTAATGGTACAATGCAGTAAAGGAACACAACTGTAAGGGTGGTAGAAGACTAGTATTGGGTGACTAGAAGCACGTGACAGAATAGTTGTAGCTGGTACTAATGGTACAATGCAGTAAAGGAACACAACTATAAGGGTGGTAGAAGACTAGTATTGGGTGACTAGAAGCACGTGACAGAATAGCTGTAGCTGGTACTAATGGTACAATGAAGTAAAGGAACACAACTATAAGGGTGGTAGAAGACTAGTATTGGGTGATTAGAGAAGCACGTGACAGAATAGATGTAGCTGGTACTAATGGTACAATGCAGTAAAGGAATACGACTATAAGGGTGGTAAGAGACTAGTATTGGGTGACTAGAAGCACGTGACAGAATAGCAGTGGCTGGTACTAATGGTACAAAGCAGTAAAGGAACACAACTATAAGGGTGGTAGAAGACTAGTATTGGGTGATTAGAAGCACGTGACAGAATAGTTGTAGCTGGTACTAATGGTACAATGCAGTAAAGGAACACAACTATAAGGGTGGAAGAAGACTAGTATTGGGTGATTAGAAGCACGTGACAGAATAGTTGTAGCTGGTACTAATGGTACAAAGCAGTAAAGGAACACAACTATAAGAGTGGTAGAAGACTAGTATTGGGTGACTAGAAGCACGTGACAGAATAGTTGTAGCTGATACTAATGGTACAATGAAGTAAAGGAACACAACTATAAGGGTGGTAGAAGACTAGTATTGGGTGACTAGAAGCACGTGACAGAATAGTTGTAGCTGACACTAATGGTACAATGAAGTAAAGGAACACAACTATAAGGGTGGTAGAAGACTAGTATTGGGTGATTAGAGAAGCACGTGACAGAATAGATGTAGCTGGTACTAATGGTACAATGCAGTAAAGGAATACAACTATAAGGGTGGTAGAAGACTAGTATTGGGTGACTAGAAGCACGTGACAGAATAGCAGTGCCTGGTACTAATGGTACAAAGCAGTAAAGGAACACAACTATAAGGGTGGTAGAAGACTAGTATTGGGTGACTAGAAGCACGTGAAAGAATAGTTGTAGCTGGTACTAATGGTACAATGCAGTAAAGGAACACAACTATAAGGGTGGTAGAAGACTAGTATTGGGTGATTAGAAGCAAGTGACAGAATAGCTGTAGCTGGTACTAATGGTACAATGCAGTAAAGGAACACAACTATAAGGGTGGTAGAAGACTAGTATTGGGTGACTAGAAGCACGTGACAGAATAGTTGTAGCTGGTACTAATGGTACAATGCAGTAAAGGAACACAACTATAAGGGTGGTAGAAGACTAGTATTGGGTGATTAGAAGCACGTGACAGAATAGTTGTAGCTGGTACTAATGGTACAATGCAGTAAAGGAACACAACTATAAGGGTGGTAGAAGACTAGTATTGGGTGATTAGAGAAGCACCTGACAGAATAGTTGTAGCTGGTACTAATGGTACAATGCAGTAAAGGAACACAACTATAAGGGTGGTAGAAGACTAGTATTGGGTGATTAGAAGCACGTGACAGAATACTTGTAGCTGGTACTAATGGTACAATACAGTAAAGGAACACAACTATAAGGGTGGTAGAAGACTGGTTTTGGGTGACTAGAAGCACGTGACAGAATAGTTGTAGCTGGTCCTAATGGTACAATGCAGGAAAGGAACACAACTATAAGGGTGGTAGTAGGCTAGTATTGGGTGATTAGAAGCACGTGACAGAATAGTTGTAGCTGATACTAATGGTACAATGCAGTAAAGGAACACAACTATAAGGGTGGTAGAAGACTAGTATTGGGTGATTAGAAGCACGTGACAGAATAGTTGTAGCTGGTACTAATGGTACAAAGCAGTAAAGGAACACAACTATAAGGGTGGTAGAAGACTAGTATTGGGTGATTAGAAGCACGTGACAGAATAGTTGTAGCTGGTACTAATGGTACAATGCAGTAAAGGAACACAACTATAAGGGTGGTAGAAGACTAGTATTGGGTGATTAAAAGCACGTGACCGAATAGTTTTAGCTTATACTAATGGTACAATGCAGTAAAGGAACACAACTATAAGGGTGGTAGAAGACTAGTATTGGGTGATTAGAAGCACGTGACAGAATAGTTGTAGCTGGTACTAATGGTACAATGCAGTAAAGGAACACAACTATAAGGGTGGTAGAAGACTAGTATTGGGTGACTAGAAGCACGTGACAGAATAGTTGTAGCTGGTACTAATGGTACAATGCAGTAAAGGAACACAACCATAAGGGTGGTAGAAGACTAGTATTGGGTGATTAGAAGCACGTGACAGAATAGTTGTAGCTGATACTAATGGTACAATGCAGTAAAGGAACAAAACTGTAAGGGTGGTAGAAGACTAGTATTGGGTGATTAGAAGCACGTGACAGAATAGTTATAGCTGGTACAAATGGTACAAAACAGTAAAGGAGCACAACTATAAGGGTGGTAGAAAACTAGTATTGGGTGACTAGAAGCACGTGACAGAATAGTTGTAGCTGGTACTAATGGTACAATGCAGTAAAGGAACACAACTGTAAGGGTGGTAGAAGACTAGTATTGGGTGACTAGAAGCACGTGACAGAATAGTTGTAGCTGGTACTAATGGTACAATGCAGTAAAGGAACACAACTATAAGGGTGGTAGAAGACTAGTATTGGGTGACTAGAAGCACGTGACAGAAGAGTTGTATCTGGTACTAATGGTACAATGCAGTAAAGGAACACAACTATAAGGGTGGTAGAAGACTAGTATTGGGTGACTAGAAGCACGTGACAGAATAGTTGTAGTTGGTACTAATGGTACAATGCAGTAAAGGAACACAACTGAAAGGGTGGTAGAAGATTCGTATTGGGTGACTAGAAGCACGTGACAGAATAGTTGTAGCTGGTACTAATGGTACAATGCAGTAAAGGAACACAACTATAAGGGTGGTAGAAGACTAGTATTGGGTGACTAGAAGCACGTGACAGAATAGTTGTAGCTGGTACTAATGGTACAAAGCAGTAAAGGAACACAACTATAAGGGTGGTAGAAGACTTGTATTGGGTGACTGGAAGCACGTGACAGAATAGTTGTAGTTGGTACTAATGGTTCAATGCAGTAAAGGAACACAACTATAAGGGTGGTAAAAGACTAGTATTGGGTGACTAGAAGCACGTGACAGAATAGTTGTAGCTGGTACTAATGGTACAATGCAGTAAAGGAAAACAACTATAAGGGTGGTAGAAGACTAGTATTGGGTGACTAGAAGCACGTGACAGAATAGTTGTATATGGTACTAATGGTACAAAGGAGTAAAGGAACACAACTATAAGGGTGGTAGAAGACTAGTACTGGGTGACTACAAGCACGAGACAGAATAGTTGTAGCTGGTACTAATGGTACAATGAAGTAAAGGAACACAACTATAAGGGTGGTAGAAGACTAGTATTGGGTGATTAGAAGCACGTGACAGAATAGTTGTAGCTGGTACTAATGGTACAAAGCAGTAAAGGAACAAAACTATAAGGGTGGTAGAAGACTAGTATTGGGTGATTAGAAGCACGTGACAGAATAGCTGTAGCTGGTACTAATGGTACAATGCAGTAAAGGAATACAACTATAAGGGTGGTAGAAGACTAGTATTTGGGTGACTAGAAGCACGTGACAGAATAGCTGTAGCTGGTACTAATGGTACAATGAAGTAAAGGAACACAACTATAAGGGTGGTAGAAGACTAGTATTGGGTGATTAGAGAAGCACGTGACAGAATAGATGTAGCTGGTACTAATGGTACAATGCAGTAAAGGAATACGACTATAAGGGTGGTAGAAGACTAGTATTGGGTGACTAGAAGCACGTGACAGAATAGCAGTGGCTGGTACTAATGGTACAAAGCAGTAAAGGAACACAACAATAAGGGTGGTAGAAGACTAGTATTGGGTGACTAGAAGCACGTGACAGAAGAGTTGTAGCTGGTACTAATGGTACAATGCAGTAAAGGAACACAACTATAAGGGTGGAAGAAGACTAGTATTGGGTGATTAGAAGCACGTGACAGAATAGTTGTAGCTGGTACTAATGGTACAAAGCAGTAAAGGAACACAACTATAAGAGTGGTAGAAGACTAGTATTGGGTGACTAGAAGCACGTGATAGAATAGTTGTAGCTGATACTAATGGTACAATGAAGTAAAGGAACACAACTATAAGGGTGGTAGAAGACTAGTATTGGGTGACTAGAAGCACGTGACAGAATAGTTGTAGCTGATACTAATGGTACAATGAAGTAAAGGAACACAACTATAAGGGTGGTAGAAGACTAGTATTGGGTGATTAGAGAAGCACGTGACAGAATAGATGTAGCTGGTACTAATGGTACAATGCTGTAAAGGAATACAACTATAAGGGTGGTAGAAGACTAGTATTGGGTGACTAGAAGCACGTGACAGAATAGCAGTGGCTGGTACTAACGGTACAAAGCAGTAAAGGAACACAACTATAAGGGTGGTAGAAAACTAGTATTGGGTGACTAGAAGCACGTGACAGAATAGTTGTAGCTGGTTCTAATGGTACAATGCAGTAAAGGAACACAACTATAAGGGTGGTAGAAGACTAGTATTGGGTGATTAGAAGCAAGTGACAGAATAGCTGTAGCTGGTACTAATGGTACAATGCAGTAAAGGAACACAACTATAAGGGTGGTAGAAGACTAGTATTGGGTGACTAGAAGCACGTGACAGAATAGTTGTAGCTGGTACTAATGGTACAATGCAGTAAAGGAACACAACTATAAGGGTGGTAGAAGACTAGTATTGGGTGATTAGAAGCACGTGACAGAATAGTTGTAGCTGGTACTAATGGTACAATGCAGTAAAGGAACACAACTATAAGGGTGGTAGAAGACTAGTATTGGGTGATTAGAGAAGCACCTGACAGAATAGATGTAGCTGGTACTAATGGTACAATGCAGTAAAGGAACACAACTATAAGGGTGGTAGAAGACTAGTATTGGGTGATTAGAAGCACGTGACAGAATACTTGCAGCTGGTACTAATGGTACAATGCAGTAAAGGAACACAACTATAAGGGTGGTAGAAGACTGGTTTTGGGTGACTAGAAGCACGTGACAGAATAGTTGTAGCTGGTCCTAATGGTACAATGCAGGAAAGGAACACAACTATAAGGGTGGTAGTAGGCTAGTATTGGGTGATTAGAAGCACGTGACAGAATAGTTGTAGCTGATACTAATGGTACAATGCAGTAAAGGAACACAACTATAAGGGTGGTAGAAGACTAGTATTGGGTGATTAGAAGCACGTGACAGAATAGTTGTAGCTGGTACTAATGGTACAAAGCAGTAAAGGAACACAACTATAAGGGTGGTAGAAGACTAGTATTGGGTGATTAGAAGCACGTGACAGAATAGTTGTAGCTGGTACTAATGGTACAATGCAGTAAAGGAACACAACTATAAGGGTGGTAGAAGACTAGTATTGGGTGATTAGAAGCACGTGACCGAATAGTTTTAGCTTATACTAATGGTACAATGCAGTAAAGGAACACAACTATAAGGGTGGTAGAAGACTAGTATTGGGTGATTAGAAGCACGTGACAGAATAGTTGTAGCTGGTACTAATGGTACAATGCAGTAAAGGAACACAACTATAAGGGTGGTAGAAGACTAGTATTGGGTGACTAGAAGCACGTGACAGAATAGTTGTAGCTGGTACTAATGGTACAATGCAGTAAAGGAACACAACCATAAGGGTGGTAGAAGACTAGTATTGGGTGATTAGAAGCACGTGACAGAATAGTTGTAGCTGATACTAATGGTACAATGCAGTAAAGGAACAAAACTGTAAGGGTGGTAGAAGACTAGTATTGGGTGATTAGAAGCACGTGACAGAATAGTTATAGCTGGTACAAAGGGTACAAAACAGTAAAGGAGCACAACTATAAGGGTGGTAGAAGACTAGTATTGGGTGACTAGAAGCACGTGACAGAATAGTTGTAGCTGGTACTAATGGTACAATGTAGTAAAGGAACACAACTGTAAGTGTGGTAGAAGACTAGTATTGGGTGACTAGAAGCACGTGACAGAATAGTTGTAGCTGGTACTAATGGTACAATGCAGTAAAGGAACACAACTATAAGGGTGGTAGAAGACTAGTATTGGGTGACTAGAAGCACGTGACAGAATAGTTGTATCTGGTACTAATGGTACAATGCAGTAAAGGAACACAACTATAAGGGTGGTAGAAGACTAGTATTGGGTGACTAGAAGCACGTGACAGAATAGTTGTAGTTGGTACTAATGGTACAATGCAGTAAAGGAACACAACTGTAAGGGTGGTAGAAGACTCGTATTGGGTGACTAGAAGCACGTGACAGAATAGTTGTAGCTGGTACTAATGGTACAATGCAGTAGAGGAACACAACTATAAGGGTGGTAGAAGACTTGTATTGGGTGACTGGAAGCACGTGACAGAATAGTTGTAGTTGGTACTAATGGTTCAATGCAGTAAAGGAACACAACTATAAGGGTGGTAAAAGACCTGTATTGGGTGACTAGAAGCACGTGACAGAATAGTTGTAGCTGGTACTAATGGTACAATGCAGTAAAGGAACACAACTATAAGGGTGGTAGAAGACTAGTACTGGGTGACTACAAGCACGAGACAGAATAGTTGTAGCTGGTACTAATGGTACAATGAAGTAAAGGAACACAACTATAAGGGTGGTAGAAGACTAGTATTGGGTGATTAGAAGCACGTGACAGAATAGTTGTAGCTGGTACTAATGGTACAAAGCAGTAAAGGAACAAAACTATAAGGGTGGTAGAAGACTAGTATTGGGTGATTAGAAGCACGTGACAGAATAGCTGTAGCTGGTACTAATGGTACAATGCAGTAAAGGAATACAACTATAAGGGTGGTAGAAGACTAGTATTTGGGTGACTAGAAGCACGTGACAGAATAGCTGTAGCTGGTACTAATGGTACAATGAAGTAAAGGAACACAACTATAAGGGTGGTAGAAGACTAGTATTGGGTGATTAGAGAAGCACGTGACAGAATAGATGTAGCTGGTACTAATGGTACAATGCAGTAAAGGAATACGACTATAAGGGTGGTAGAAGACTAGTATTGGGTGACTAGAAGCACGTGACAGAATAGCAGTGGCTGGTACTAATGGTACAAAGCAGTAAAGGAACACAACAATAAGGGTGGTAGAAGACTAGTATTGGGTGACTAGAAGCACGTGACAGAATAGTTGTAGCTGATACTAATGGTACAATGAAGTAAAGGAACACAACTATAAGGGCGGTAGAAGACTAGTATTGGGAGACTAGAAGCACGTGACAGAATAGTTGTAGCTGGTACTAATGGTACAATGCAGTAAAGGAAAACAACTATAAGGGTGGAAGAAGACTAGTATTGGGTGATTAGAAGCACGTGACAGAATATTTGTAGCTGGTACTAATGGTACAAAGCAGTAAAGGAACACAACTATAAGAGTGGTAGAAGACTAGTATTGGGTGACTAGAAGCACGTGATAGAATAGTTGTAGCTGATACTAATGGTACAATGAAGTAAAGGAACACAACTATAAGGGTGGTAGAAGACTAGTATTGGGTGACTAGAAGCACGTGACAGAATAGTTGTAGCTGATACTAATGGTACAATGAAGTAAAGGAACACAACTATAAGGGTGGTAGAAGACTAGTATTGGGTGATTAGAGAAGCACGTGACAGAATAGATGTAGCTGGTACTAATGGTACAATGCTGTAAAGGAATACAACTATAAGGGTGGTAGAAGACTAGTATTGGGTGACTAGAAGCACGTGACAGAATAGCAGTGGCTGGTACTAACGGTACAAAGCAGTAAAGGAACACAACTATAAGGGTGGTAGAAAACTAGTATTGGGTGACTAGAAGCACGTGACAGAATAGTTGTAGCTGGTTCTAATGGTACAATGCAGTAAAGGAACACAACTATAAGGGTGGTAGAAGACTAGTATTGGGTGATTAGAAGCAAGTGACAGAATAGCTGTAGCTGGTACTAATGGTACAATGCAGTAAAGGAACACAACTATAAGGGTGGTAGAAGACTAGTATTGGGTGACTAGAAGCACGTGACAGAATAGTTGTAGCTGGTACTAATGGTACAATGCAGTAAAGGAACACAACTATAAGGGTGGTAGAAGACTAGTATTGGGTGATTAGAAGCACGTGACAGAATAGTTGCAGCTGGTACTAATGGTACAATGCAGTAAAGGAACACAACTATAAGGGTGGTAGAAGACTAGTATTGGGTGATTAGAGAAGCACCTGGCAGAATAGATGTAGCTGGTACTAATGGTACAATGCAGTAAAGGAACACAACTATAAGGGTGGTAGAAGACTAGTATTGGGTGATTAGAAGCACGTGACAGAATACTTGCAGCTGGTACTAATGGTACAATGCAGTAAAGGAACACAACTATAAGGGTGGTAGAAGACTGGTTTTGGGTGACTAGAAGCACGTGACAGAATAGTTGTAGCTGGTCCTAATGGTACAATGCAGGAAAGGAACACAACTATAAGGGTGGTAGTAGGCTAGTATTGGGTGATTAGAAGCACGTGACAGAATAGTTGTAGCTGATACTAATGGTACAATGCAGTAAAGGAACACAACTATAAGGGTGGTAGAAGACTAGTATTGGGTGATTAGAAGCACGTGACAGAATAGTTGTAGCTGGTACTAATGGTACAAAGCAGTAAAGGAACACAACTATAAGGGTGGTAGAAGACTAGTATTGGGTGATTAGAAGCACGTGACAGAATAGTTGTAGCTGGTACTAATGGTACAATGCAGTAAAGGAACACAACTCTAAGGGTGGTAGAAGACTAGTATTGGGTGATTAGAAGCACGTGACCGAATAGTTTTAGCTTATACTAATGGTACAATGCAGTAAAGGAACACAACTATAAGGGTGGTAGAAGACTAGTATTGGGTGATTAGAAGCACGTGACAGAATAGTTGTAGCTGGTACTAATGGTACAATGCAGTAAAGGAACACAACTATAAGGGTGGTAGAAGACTAGTATTGGGTGACTAGAAGCACGTGACAGAATAGTTGTAGCTGGTACTAATGGTACAATGCAGTAAAGGAACACAACCATAAGGGTGGTAGAAGACTAGTATTGGGTGATTAGAAGCACGTGACAGAATAGTTGTAGCTGATACTAATGGTACAATGCAGTAAAGGAACAAAACTGTAAGGGTGGTAGAAGACTAGTATTGGGTGATTAGAAGCACGTGACAGAATAGTTATAGCTGGTACAAATGGTACAAAACAGTAAAGGAGCACAACTATAAGGGTGGTAGAAGACTAGTATTGGGTGACTAGAAGCACGTGACAGAATAGTTGTAGCTGGTACTAATGGTACAATGCAGTAAAGGAACACAACTGTAAGGGTGGTAGAAGACTAGTATTGGGTGACTAGAAGCACGTGACAGAATAGTTGTAGCTGGTACTAATGGTACAATGCAGTAAAGGAACACAACTATAAGGGTGGTAGAAGACTAGTATTGGGTGACTAGAAGCACGTGACAGAATAGTTGTATCTGGTACTAATGGTACAATGCAGTAAAGGAACACAACTATAAGGGTGGTAGAAGACTAGTATTGGGTGACTAGAAGCACGTGACAGAATAGTTGTAGTTGGTACTAATGGTACAATGCAGTAAAGGAACACAACTGTAAGGGTGGTAGAAGACTCGTATTGGGTGACTAGAAGCACGTGACAGAATAGTTGTAGCTGGTACTAATGGTACAATGCAATAGAGGAACACAACTATAAGGGTGGTAGAAGACTTGTATTGGGTGACTGGAAGCACGTGACAGAATAGTTGTAGTTGGTACTAATGGTTCAATGCAGTAAAGGAACACAACTATAAGGGTGGTAAAAGACTAGTATTGGGTGACTAGAAGCACGTGACAGAATAGTTGTAGCTGGTACTAATGGTACAATGCAGTAAAGGAACACAACTATAAGGGTGGTAGAAGACTAGTATTGGGTGACTAGAAGCACGTGACAGAATAGTTGTATATGGTACTAATGGTACAAAGGAGTAAAGGAACACAACTATAAGGGTGGTAGAAGACTAGTACTGGGTGACTAGAAGCACGAGACAGAATAGTTGTAGCTGGTACTAATGGTACAAAGCAGTAAAGGAACACAACTATAAGGGTGGTAGAAGACTAGTTTTGGGTGACTAGAAGCACGTGACAGAATAGTTGTAGCTGGTACTAATGGTACAATGCAGTAAAGGAACACAACTATAAGGGTGGTAGAAAACTAGTATTGGGTGACTAGAAGCACGTGACAGAACAGTTGTAGCTGGTACTAATGGTACAATGCAGTAAAGGAACACAACTATAAGGGTGGTAGAAGACTAGTATTGGGTGATTAGAAGCACGTGACGGAATAGTTGTAGCCGGTACTAATGGTACAATGAAGTAAAGGAACACAACTATAAGGGTGGTAGAAGACTAGTATTGGGTGACTAGAAGCACGAGACGGAATAGTTGTAGCTGGTACTAATGGTACAATGCAGTAAAGGAACACAACTATAAGGGTGGTAGAAGACTAGTATTGGGTGACTAGAAGCACGTGACGGAATAGTTGTAGCTGATACTAATGGTACAATGCAGTAAAGGAACACATCTATAAAGGTGGTAGAAGACTAGTATTGGGTGACTAGAAGCACGTGACAGAATAGTTGTAGCTGATACTAATGGTACAAAGCAGTAAAGGAACACAACTATAAGGGTGGTAGAAGACTAGTATTGGTTGACTAAACGCACGTGACAGAATAGTTGTAGCTGGTACTAATGGTACAAAGCAGTAAAGGAACACAACTATAAGGGTGGTAGAAGACTAGTATTGGGTGACTAGAAGCACGTGACAGAATAGTTGTAGCTGGTACTAATGGTACAAAGCAGTAAAGGAACACAACTATAAGGGTGGTAGAAGACTAGTATTGGGTGATTAGAAGCACGTGACAGAATAGTTGTAGCTGGTACTAATGGTACAAAGCAGTAAAGGAACACAACTATAAGGGTTGTAGAAGACTAGTATTGGGTGACTAGAAGCACGTGACAGAATAGTTGTAGTTGGTACTAATGGTACAATGCAGTAAAGGAACACAACTATAAGGGGGTAGAAGACTAGTATTGGGTGACTAGAAGCACGTGACAGAATAGTTGTAGCTGGTACTAATGGTACAATGCAGTAAAGGAACACAACTATAAGGGTGGTAGAAGACAAGTATTGGGTGACTAGAAGCACGTGACAGAATAGTTGCAGCTGGTACTAATGGTACAATGCAGTAAAGGAACACAACTATAAGGATGGTGGAAGACTAGTATTGAGTGATTAGAAGCACGTGACGGAATAGCTGTAGCTTGTACTAATGGTACAATGCAGTAAAGGAACACAACTATAAGGGTGGTAGAAGACTAGTGTTGGGTGACTAGAAGCACGTGACAGAATAGTTGTAGTTGGTACTAATGGTACAAAGCAGTAAAGGAACACAACTATACGGGTGGTAGAAGACTTGTATTGGGTGACTAGAAGCACGTGACAGAATAGTTGTAGCTGGTACTAATGGTACCATGCAGTAAAGGAACACAACTATAAGGGTGGTAGAAGACTAGTATTGGGTGATTAGAAGCACGTGACAGAATAGTTGTAGCTGGTACTAATGGTACAATGCAGTAACGGAACACAACTATAAGGGTGGTAGAAGACTAGTATTGGGTGATTAGAAGCACGTGACAGAATAGTTGTAGCTGGTACTAATGGTACAATGCAGTAAAGGAACACAACTATAAGGGTGGTAGAATACTAGTATTGGGTGATTAGAAGCACGTGACAGAATAGTTGTAGCTGGTACTAACAGTACAATGCAGTAAAGGAACGCAACTATAAGGGTTGTAGAAGACTAGTATTGGGTGATTAGAAGCACGTGACAGAATAGTTGTAGCTGGCACTAATGGTACAAAGCAGTAAAGGGACAAAACTATATGGGTGGTAGAAGACTAGTATTGGGTGACTAGAAGCACGTGACAGAATAGTTGTAGCTGGTACTAATGGTACAATGCAGTAAAGGAACACAACTATAAGGGTGGTAGAAGACTAGTATTGGGTGACTAGAAGCACGTGACAGAATAGTTATAGCTGGTACTAATGGCACAATGCTGTAAATGAACACAACTATAATGGTGGTAGAAGACTAGTATTGGGTGACTAGAAGCACCTGACAGAATAGTTGTAGCTGGTACTAATGGTACAATGCAGTAAAGGAACACAACTATAAGGGTGGTAGAAGACTAGTATTGGGTGATTAGAAGCACGTGACAGAATATTTTTATCTGGTACTAATGGTACAATGCAGTAAAGGAACACAACTATAAGGGTGATAGAAGACTAGTATTGGGTGATTAGAGAAGCACCTGACAGAATAGTTGTAGCTGGTACTAATGGTACAATGCAGTAAAGGAACACAACTATAAGGGTGGTAGAAGACTAGTATTGGGTGATTAGAAGCACCTGACAGAATAGTTGTAGCTGGTACTAATGGTACAATGCAGTAAAGGAACACAACTATAAGGGTGGTAGACGACTAGTATTGGGTGATTAGAAGCACGTGACAGAATAGTTGTAGCTGATACTAATGGTACAATGCAGTAAAGGAACACAACTATAAGGGTGGTAGAAGACTAGTATTGGGTGATTAGAAGCACGTGACAGAATAGTTGTAGCTGGTACTAATGGTACAGAGCAATAAAGGAACACAACTATAAGGGTGGTAGAAGACTAGTATTGGGTGATTAGAAGCACGTGACTGAATAGTTGTAGCTGGTACTAATGGTACAATGTAGTAGAGGAACACAACTATAAGGGTGGTAGAAGACTAGTATTGCGTGACTAGAAGCACGTGACAGAATAGTTGTCGCTGGTACTAATGGTACAAAGCAGTAAAGGAACACAACTATAAGGGTGGTAGAAGACTAGTATTGGGTGATTAGAAGCACGTGACAGAATAGTTGTAGCTTGTACTAATGGTACAAAGCAGTAAAGGAACACAACTATAAGGGTGGTAGAAGACTAGTATTGGGTGATTAGAAGCACGTGACAGAATAGTTGCAGCTGGTACTAATGGTACAATGCAGTAAAGGAACACAACTATAAGGGTGGTGGAAGACTAGTATTGGGTGATTAGAAGCACGTGACGGAATAGCTGTAGCTTGTACTAATGGTACAATGCAGTAAAGGAACACAACTATAAGGGTGGTAGAAGACTAGTGTTGGGTGACTAGAAGCACGTGACAGAATAGTTGTAGTTGGTACTAAAGGTACAAAGCAGTAAAGGAACACAACTATAAGGGTGGTAGAAGACTTGTATTGGGTGACTAGAAGCACGTGACAGAATAGTTGTAGCTGGTACTAATGGTACAATGCAGTAAAGGAACACAACTATAAGGGTGGTAGAAGACTAGTATTGGGTGATTAAAAGCACGTGACAGAATAGTTGTAGCTGGTACTAATGGTACAATGCAGTAAAGGAACACAACTATAAGGGTGGTAGAAGACTAGTATTGGGTGATTAGAAGCACGTGACAGAATAGTTGTAGCTGGTACTAATGGTACAATGCAGTAAAGGAACACAACTATAAGGGTGGTAGAATACTAGTATTGGGTGATTAGAAGCACGTGAGAGAATAGTTGTAGCTGGTACTAATAGTACAATGCAGTAAAGGAACGCAACTATAAGGGTTGTTGAAGACTAGTATTGGGTGATTAGAAGCACGTGACAGAATAGTTGTAGCTGGCACTAATGGTACAAAGCAGTAAAGGGACACAACTATATGGGTGTTAGAAGACTAGTATTGGGTGACTAGAAGCACGTGACAGAATAGTTGTAGCTGGTACTAATGGTACAATGCAGTAAAGGAACACAACTATAAGGGTGGTAGAAGACTAGTATTGGGTGACTAGAAGCACGTGACAGAATAGTTGTAGCTGGTACTAATGGTACAATGCAGTAAAGGAACACAACTATAATGGTGGTAGAAGACTAGTATTGGGTGACTAGAAGCACGTGACAGAATAGTTGTAGCTGGTACTAATGGTACAATGCAGTAAAGGAACACAACTATAAGGGTGGTAGAAGACTAGTATTGGGTGATTAGAAGCACG
Source organism: Pictodentalium vernedei (assembly GCA_031216915.1). Taxonomy (NCBI): domain Eukaryota; kingdom Metazoa; phylum Mollusca; class Scaphopoda; order Dentaliida; family Dentaliidae; genus Pictodentalium; species Pictodentalium vernedei. The sequence goes on from CM062296.1 coordinate 65,071,123, forward strand.
TGACAGAATAGTTTTAGCTGGTACTAATGGTACAATGCAGTAAAGGAACACAACTATAAGGGTGGTAGAAGACTAGTATTGGGTGATTAGAGAAGCACCTGACAGAATAGTTGTAGCTGGTACTAATAGTACAATGCAGTAAAGGAACACAACTATAAGGGTGGTAGAAGACTAGTATTGGGTGATTAGAAGCACGTGACAGAATAGTTGTAGCTGGTACTAATGGTACAATGCAGTAAAGGAACACAACTATAAGGGTGGTAGACGACTAGTATTGGGTGATTAGAAGCACGTGACAGAATAGTTGTAGCTGATACTAATGGTACAATGCAGTAAAGGAACACAACTATAAGGGTGGTAGAAGACTAGTATTGGGTGATTAGAAGCACGTGACAGAATAGTTGTAGCTGGTACTAATGGTACAGAGCAGTAAAGGAACACAACTATAAGGGTGGTAGAAGACTAGTATCGGGTGATTAGAAGCACGTGGCTGAATAGTTGTAGCTGGTACTAATGGTACAATGTAGTAGAGGAACACAACTATAAGGGTGGTAGAAGACTAGTATTGCGTGACTAGAAGCACGTGACAGAATAGTTGTCGCTGGTACTAATGGTACAAAGCAGTAAAGGAACACAACTATAAGGGTGGTAGAAGACTAGTATTGGGTGATTAGAAGCACGTGACAGAATAGTTGTAGCTTGTACTAATGGTACAAAGCAGTAAAGGAACACAATTATAAGGGTGGTAGAAGACTAGTATTGGGTGATTAGAAGCACGTGACAGAATAGTTGTAGCTGGTACTAATGGTACATGCAGTAAAGGAACACAACTATAAGGGTGGTAGAAAACTAGTATTGGGTGACTAGAAGCACGTGACAGAATAGTTGTAGCTGGTACTAATGGTACAATGCAGTAAAGGAACACAACTATAAGGGTGGTAGAAGACTAGTGTTGGGTGATTAGAAGCACGTGACAGAATAGTTGTAGCTGGTACTAATGGTACAAAGCAGTAAAGGAACACAACTATAAGGATGGTAGAAGACTAGTATTGGGTGACTAGAAGCACCTGACAGAATAGTTGTAGCTGATACTAATGGTACAATGAAGTAAAGGAACACAACTATAAGGGTGGTAGAAGACTAGTATTGGGTGATTAGAAGCACGTGACAGAATAGTTGTAGCTGGTTCTAATGGTACAATGAAGTAAAGGAACACAACTATAAGGGTGGTAGAGGACTAGTATTGGGTGATTAGAAGCACGTGACAGAATAGTTGTAGCTGGTACTAATGGTACAAAGCAGTAAAGGAACACAACTATAAGGGTTGTAGAAGACTAGTATTGGGTGACTAGAAGCACGCGACAGAATAGTTGTAGCTGGTACTAATGGTACAATGCAGTAAAGGAACACAACTATAAGGGTGGTAGAAGACTAGTATTGGGTGACTAGAAGCACGTGACAGAATAGTTGTAGCTGGTACTAATGGTACAAAGCAGTAAAGGAACACAACTATAAGGGTGGTAGAAGACTTGTATTGGGTGAATAGAAGCACGTGACAGAATAGTTGTAGCTGGTACTAATGGTACAAAGCAGTAAAGGAACACAACTATAAAGGTGGTAGAAGACCAGTATTGGGTGACTAGAAGCACGTGACAGAATAGTTGTAGCTGATACTAATGGTAAAAAGCAGTAAAGGAACACAACTATAAGGATGGTAGAATACTAGTATTGGGTGACTAGAAGCACGTGACAGAATAGTTGTAGCTGGTACTAATGGTACAAAGCAGTAAAGGAACACAACTATAAGGGTGGTAGAAGAGTAGTATTGGGTGACTAGAATATAGGCTAATTAAAGGATAGATAGTTCAAGACAATGTGGGAGTCGATGGTAAGACTGTTGGGAGCGCAATAGGTGCTTGGAATCCCACTTTCGGAATCACAATTATGAAATCTTTTTTTCCGAGATAAGCATAAGAGTAGTATGTGGAGTCACTCGTTCGAAAAATTGGTCAAAGCTCATTTGCTCGATAAGATTCGAGTCATTCGAACAAGCAGTAGTGAAACAAAAACAAGCATGGTGGTGATATGATAATAATAATAATAATAATATACACATTTATATAGCGCCAAAATTATAGTTCAGAAGATATAGAACCATATGCTATGTCGCTGTACATGTTACTGAGCTCATGCAAATATACAAACGGAATATATACAATATCTTACATTCAAGAACATCACTTATAGGCTTTCGGAAATAGGTATGTTCTGAGATCGTTCTTGAAAAAGGTTGACATTTGACAGTCGTTTTAGGTGTTGTGGTAAATTATTTCACAAGTGAGGGTCAGCAAATGAGAATCACCTATGTCCAAATGTCTTACACCTATGTTTTGGAACATGAAGCAGTATTTTACCATCAGACCTCAGGTTGTATTGACACATATTCTTAGTATTAAGGAGTTCTTTTAAGTAGGCTGGTGACATGTTGTTTTGTGTCTTAAAAACTAATAATAAAGTTTTGAAAATTATTCTGTACTCGACTGACAGCCAGTGCATATCCCTCAGAACAGGTGTGATGTGTTGAGATCGTGATATGAACTGGGACCCTCAGCGACAGTAGTATTCTAAGACCTGTAGCAGTGCCACAAGTTTGTGGTGGTTGAGACATTCTAGCACAGGCCAGAATAGCGGTAGTCAATAGTAATGGTACAAAGTAGTAATGGTACAAGACTGCAAGACTGATAGAACACCATACCAATATAATATTAGAACGTTTCTTTTCACATGTTCTATCGGTCGATAGTACCTGAGTTTGTGTGATTTCTGAAATAAAACCTGAAGCAGCTTTTCTGCGTCGGGTTTTATTTCAGAAATCACACAAACTCAGGTACTATCGACCGATAGAACATGAAAAGAAACGTTCTAATTATTTTATTATGCCGAACAAAAAATAACTTTCATTGTTAAGCGCTAATTGCAACATGCCACCAATCTTGTAATAACAATGTAGTCGAATCCAAAAACATGACGTCATTTCAAACGAATGACGTCTCTTCGAAAATGACTTGTCACAAGTGCCGTCGCTTTGGGAGTTTCTGTATCACCAAATGCCAGTGTTTACAACTGTATCATGCTGTTCATGTTATAATTCATTGTTTATGCTTGTATGATAAGTGGTATAAATTAATGGAATATAAATTCATGTTTTTTGGACGACGACAGTTGTTAGAATTAAGCGGAGTGAAACAATTTATTTTGAACTTGAGGCGGAGGCTCAGTGAGGTCGAGGAGTACTAAACTTGTGGAAATATAATTGATTGAAGTCATAACTCATATTCAGGATTCACTGAAGTGTTGAACAAAACGTGAGTTTTTAATATTTCTGATTCTTTTGAATTCATTGTTTGCAGTTAAAATTGAAAACCCACCCACTGAAGATAATATATTTGTTGCTAAGTTTGTGTCTATCGGTGACGAAAAAAGTTAAACGGACACGGCGCCAGCATTTGGTGTTGAAAAATTCCAATCAGCGCGTGCGTAATCGACGCTGATCAATGGAAATGGAGCTTACATTTTCTTTGTTCTCTTGTCTCCAGGGAAGAACGTTCCGAGAGTACCCGTGTTTTGCCCCAAAACTCCAGTACTATGACTTTTATAAGGTGTCAAATTAACCAATCACGGTTGATATTACAAACGTGAGGCATAATAAATGTGAATAGAATACAGGCTGATCAGAGGACAGATGGTGGTGACTTTGTACAAGTCAGCAGCTGCTTTCTTGGAGCTATGAAGTGTGTGGGGGAGGTGATCCGGAAGCCAGGTGCTGAATAGGGTTAGGAATAATAACTATTTTCAGATAGATAAGTCTTCTGTCCAACACGGATATGAGATAACACTGGAAGAAATAATTGAACTAGACTTTTTCAACTCTTGCCTCAAGAAAATGGCCCGTGACCATTTTCTTGAGGCAAGAGTTGAAAAAGTGACCATTCGTCGGTGTGGGCTCATCGAGCTAGCTCAGACGAGGGGTCGTGGGCTGTGTTTTCGAAGAAAAGAAATTGAAAAAATAATAAAAATTGAATGGAGATTCCTGTGAACAGCGTTGAGTGCTGATCGCTTTTGGTTCTTATATTGGGTAGAGTGTTAAAATAACTTTCTCTTAAGCTGTTGACTTATAAAATCAGTGGCCATCTGTGTGAATTTCACACTTGGTGTGCTGCTGCTTTCTGTATGTCTGTCCTGTCAGTCCTGGCTACAACAATGGTATGGGACCCCGTCGGAGTCGCGGTGTTGTTGAACTGAAGTATCACCCGTATAGATTTTCAAATCCGAACCGGCAGTGTGGTATTTTATTTTTCCTCTCTACCCCATCTCACTCTTTGGTTCTGACTCTTTCAAGGTTGATCAGCCTTTAGCTTTGTTCCGAGCCGTGTATATACACAACATTGTTTCGAAATACATATTCGTTTGCTTCGCTATCACACACACATACTTTTAACTGTTTTTAAACTTGCGTGCATACTTTGTAATTTTCAATTGTATTTTAAGGAAAGGATATAATCTATGTGCTAGGCACTTGTCATTCAATCCTTTTTGTTAATTATAACAAAATAAAATAAGTTTAATCTAATCTACTGTTCGGGTCCTATTTTTCATGTAAAACGGCGACTGTTTACAGGCACTACTTCATTTCCCAGGTTTCTTTCGTACGCAAAAAAATGTCAGGAAAAGGTACTGACATGACATAATAGCAGTTCACACCGGTCAACAAAACAACTCACGGGCTAACAAGCATGTATGCATTATGTCTCACTCCATTCACCCCTTCCACATTCCACTAACCCTATACTCTGACGGATAGCAGATACATTTGTAAAAAATATTGAATGGCTACATATTTTCAGCCTTTATCTCAGAAACATAGCTTGGGGCACCTTCATCGGAAAGAGCTAGGCGAGCTTGTTCCGAGGAGGGGTAACGGGCTGTTTTTGGGTGAGCGGATGATAACATAATAACATATGTATTACATAATAAAATGTTATGATAACATAATAACACGTGTATAACATAACAAAATTTCGAATGGCGATTTTTGTAGGAGGCGCTGGCCAGTTTTTTGCCGTTTCCTTGACTCTTGTCACGCCCCGTAGCCTGCACGGAGAGCAGGGGCACTTGCGACGGAATTTGTGAGTAGCTAAAAGTTTTCATAGCTTGTGACCCCTTATTGGACCGCTTATTGGACCCCTTATTGGACCGCTTATTGGACCGCTTATTGGACCGCTTATTTGACCGCTTTTTGGAACTAGCTCGGCGAGGTCGTTCCAAGGAGGGATTATGAGCTGTGGTTTTGGGACAGTTATTGAAATCAAAGTGAACTTTGACTGGAGATTTTTGTATCAACCTCCCAGAGTAGTCTGTCTCACTAAGCTCGAAGGCATTATACACAGTTATAAATCATTAACCCTTACCAACACGGATAGAATAGACGCTTGCAGAAGAATTCTTGAATAAATAAAAAAAAAAAAATTTCTGTATCAGGGGCATGGCCAAGTTCCAAACACGGATAGCAAAAACACTTGTAACATGATTCTTGAATAACTAAAAACAACTTTTGTCTCGGAATATAGCTTGTGACCCCTCACTGGAATGAGCTCATCGATCTCGTTCCAATGAGGGACAGGAAACTGTGTTTTGAGAACAAAAACAAATTAGTAACCCTTTACCCAGCATGGATAGTAGGGGAATTCGCTAAATAATTCTTGGTCGACCAAAAATGTTCAACCTTTGTCTCGGAGGCATGGCCTAGTTCCCAAAACCGATAGCAAGACACTTGCAAAGGAATTTTTGAGTGGCTAAATATTCCAATGAGGTGTTATAGGCTGTGTTCCTGAGACAGGGATCGGAAATATAATAAAATGTTGGTGGTGATTTCTGTGAGTAGTGGTAGCCGGGTTGGGCCTTCACGCTAATGCTTGTCCCGCCTAGAACGTTCTTGATTTTTTCCGAAATTCTTCCCATATCAACCTCCAGCCTAGTCCGCCCCACTGGGCACACAAGCCTTACACACAGTTCAAATTATTAAACTTTTACCCAGCACGGATAGAGAAGGCGCTTGCGGGTAATTTTTGAATGATTAAAAATCATGAACTTTTACCTCAGAGGCATGGCCAAGTTCCAAACACGAATAGCAAAAATACCTGCAACGAGATTCTTGAATAACTAAAAATAACCATATCAACCTCCCAGCCTAGTCCGCCCCACTGGGCACACAAGCCTTATACACAGTTCAAATTATTAACTTTTTACCCAGCACGTAAAGAGAAAGTACTTGCGGGGGAATTTTTAAGTGATTAAAAATCATGAACTTTTATTTCAGAGGCATGGCCAAGTTCCAAACACGAACAGCAAAAATACTTGCAACGAGATTTTTGAATAAATGAAAATAACTAAAAAAATACAATTTTTGTCTCCGGTGCATAGCTTATGGCTCCCAATTGGAATAGGCTTGTTGAGCTTGTTCCAATGATGGGTTATGGGCTGTGGTTTTGTAACAAAATAAATTATTAACCCTTTACCCAACCCGTATAGTAAAGAGAGTTGCGGTGAAGTTCTTGAATAACAAAAAATGTTCAACTTTTATTTCAGACGCATGGCCTAGTTCCCAAAGCGGATAGCAAGGCACTTGCGGGGGAATTCTTGAGTAACTGAACAATTTCAACTTCTGGGACATAGCTTGTGATCCCCCCCCCCACACACACACACTGGAATGAGCTCGTCGAACTCGTTCCGGTGAGGGGTTCAAAGCTGTGATTTTTGTTTCTTGAATAACTGAAAATTCCGACTTTTGTTTCAGGATATAGCTTGTAGCCCATCATTGGAATGAGCTCGTCGAGATCGTTCCAATGAGGGGTTATGAGCAGTGTTTTTGTTTCTTGGGAGAGGGATTGATAATACAATAAAATTTGAATGGCGACTTTTGTGAACGGCGGTGACCAGTTTGGGCCGTTACGTTAACGCTTAGCCCGCCTAGTATGTTCTTGATTTTTTAATCGAAGTTGCAAAAAGTCTTCGCATATCAGCCTCCCAGCCTGGTCCATCTCACTGAACACAAATGCCTTATACACGGTCACAAATTATTGGCTTTACCCAATGCGGATAGCAAAGGCACTTGCAAAAGAATTCTTGAATAACTGAAAAAATTCAACTTTTGTCTCAGAGGTATGGCTCGCCGAGCTCGTCCCAAGGGCGGTCACGGGCTACGTCTTTCGGACAGGGATTGAAAACACAAAATAATTTGAATGGCGATTTTTGAGAGTAGCGCTGGCTGGTTTTGGCCGTTACATCAACCCTGTTTCGCTTGTCCCGTCTTGTCCCGCCAAGTACCAAACACGGATCGTCTTGCAAAAAAATTCTTGAATAACTGAAAATTCTCAATTTTTGTCTCAGGGGCATAGCTTGTGACACCTCATTGGAGTAAGCTCGTCGAGCTCGTTCCGGTGTGGGGTCATGTGCTGTTTTCTGGGGAAAGGAATTGAAAATGTTATAAAACCTGAATGGTGAATGGTTGTGGGTAGCGCTGTCCGGTTTTATCCGCTACGTTAACACTTGTCCCGCCCAGTACGGTCTTTTTTTGTTTTTTTTTGTTTGAGGGACCATGAGCTGTGGTCTTGGGACAGGGGTTGTAAACATAATAAAACTTTGATGGCGATATTTGTGAATAGCGCTGGCTGACTTTTGGCAGTTACATTAACGCTCAGTTCGCCTTGTCCCGCCAAGTACCCAACAATGATAGCAAAAACGCAAACGAATACTTGAATAGCAGAACATTTTCAGATGTTACAATATAATATCTACGCATACTATACTAACGGTGTCATGGTATCCAACAGTCACAATGTGAAACCCCGTCTACACCCCATACACTACTCGTACAAGAACTATCTGTCCAGTTGTGAGTATCCAAACACCAGAACTGAAAGAGCTATGAGAACAGCGTCAAGCGCCGAGCCCTTGAAAATAGATGTAAATACGTTCGTCATTTCCAATTCTCATTTATTGTTAAATATTACATCCTAAAAAATGCACATAACTTTATGTGCAACGGTGTATATGCTTGTGTGTCGAAATTTGTTGACACCTCCACATGTCTCCTCTGTGCTTAACTGTTAGAACCCCTCGTCAAACCCCGCCCTACCATGTATCTCACTCGAATGATTGTGCAAGGAGTGATTAACAATAAGGGGTTGTCAACATCTGCTCTGTTCCATCAATTTAACAATCTTGTCAGCACCAACTGACGAGTTCACACATAAATCTCATTCATTTCCTTTCATACCATTTTCGATCTTTTTGCGGAAAGAAGGGTCAGTATCTACTACTAACCGAAAAATGGAACCCTATCCCTCGATTCCCCCAACTAACGAAACTAATTATTTGTGCACCTGTCCTACCATAGTTATTGATATGCAATTTGTTTTGTTGCAATTTGGCGAATAACGTCTGAAGGCACTCTCTAATACATCGCAACTAAACAATTACAGTTAAAACTAGAAGTCCTGTCATGAAATGCGCACAGATAGCACGTTGATCTGCGCGTTAATGTACGCGTTATGGCCATAGTAAAGCTATCAAATTCTGTATATATGACCTGTGCACAAGCAATGTTTCAGCCAATGGACCTCCGGGTAACCCGGAGGTCCATTGGCAGAAACATTGCATGTGTTTGCAATGAGTAACCAGGAGAACCTGCCATGCTTTGAATGCCATTCGATATGGCAATTGCGCGCAATTCCAACGCGCAACTAAGCCTAGATAAGCGCACTATTCGTGACAGGACTTCTAGTTTTAACTGTACATATAAAACAATTTAATATAGAGAATTGACGTTAATGCTACAATTTATGCATTATGTCTGATGGTACTCCCTAAGAACAATCTCATGCGATTATTTTATGTCATTTTTGCTATTATGCTGGACAATAATCATAGGTAGTATACCTTAGTAGGTTTATCCTTCTCCCAAACACACTCAGACTTGAATAACTAGCCATTAGGTTGACATCGATATGGGAACTAATTACTCAGTGGTCAAATGGAAAGTGGAAATCAGAAAACATGGATATTACCATAAAGGCTATATTGCTAAGACATGAATAAAGAACTAGATAACAACCATACCCCCCCCCCCCCCCCCCCCATACATGAATGCTTGAAATCAACTCCAGTACATGTTTTTTTCTTTTTCCTTTACTGCTTTCTCTTCTACCTTTTGCAATATTGTTTCAACTATTAACATCTGCTAATAATAGCACCATTAAACCATTGAATCACATTACAGTTAAAACTAGAAGTCCTGTCATGAAATGCGCACAAATAGCACGTTGATTTGCGCGTTAATGTGCGCGTTATGGCCCAAGTAAAGCTATCAAATTTTGTACATATGGCCTGTGCACATGCAATGTTTCAGCCAATGGACCTCCGGGTAACCCGGAGGTCCATTGGCAGAAACATTGCATGTGTTTGCTATGAGTAACCAGGAGAACCTGCCGTGCTTTGGATGCCATTCGATATGGCAATTGCGCGCAATTCCAACGCGCAATTAAGCCTAGATAAGCGCACTATTCGTGACAGGACTTCTAGTTTTAACTGTATCTTCCCTAGATGAGATATTAAGCACTTTGTGCTCGATGAAGTAAATGTGAACCCCCCTCTCTGTCATTTGAACGTTGGTGGTCGGTTTGGATATCATGGCGGGTAGCAACAACTTGAACGAGATCCAGACTAATCCTGAGTATGATTTCGGTCCCTTACTGAATGATAGAATAGGGACATCTCCCGAAGACAACGACCCTACCCACATTATCGACAATACTGAATGCAAGTATCTTTTCCCAAGTGAGCTGGGTACTTAGCTCAATGGTGTTCGTGGATCTTTTTCAGCATTTCACGTTAACTGTCAAAATCTTGATGCTCACTGGGATCCATTACACCACTTGCTCTCCGACTTGAACGATGCGGAGAACACATTTGATGTCATAGGCCTTACGGAAATCTTCCAAATTCTCGCAAACGTGTCCTGCACTGTAGAAGGATATCACCCCTTTTTTAACTAAAATGAGACCCAGTGACGACAACAGACGCGGAGGAGTTGAGTTGCTCATAAAGAATGATATTGCTTTCACTGTTCGTCCAGATCTCTCTGTTTTTATACTACATGTATTTGAGTCTATTTTTGTTGAATTAAAGTTTAAACATTCCTCTAAAATAATAGACGTAATATATAGACCAAATACGGCACCCAGAGCAGATATAGACCTATTCCAGTCGAAAATGAACTACGTAACAGATATAATTAACAAAGAAAAGAAAACATCCTTAATTATGGGCGATTTTAAAATTGATCTCTTAACAGCGGGTTCTCATCCCAAAACAGACTTATTTATTGACTTGATGTTTAGTGAGGGTTTATACCTGTTATTACCAAACCAACTAGAGTAACAGATCGTTCTGCAACATTGATAGACCACATTTTTTCAAACTCAGTCTCTGGTTCTAATTGTTTCAAATCTGGAATATTCCTCACTGATGTATCTGACCACTTTGGAATATTTTATGTTGAATTAGCTTATGTCAAAGCTGACAGCTCGAAACCATTTCTTACCAGGATAATAAACTCTGCAACTATAGAACTCTTTAAGTCGTTATTGTCCCAGTGCGATTTTTCATCAGTTATGGAGGCTGACTGCCCCAGTGTGGCTTATGAAAATTTCTTGAACATCTACTTGAATGTCTTTGACGCCGCTTTCCTACTGAAGAGCCTCAAACCAAATAAGAAGTACATAAAACGGCAGCCTTGGATGACAAAGGGTCTTTTAGTGTCAGCAAATAATGAGAATAAATTCCTCAACAAGAAGTTAAGATCTAAAGAGGGGGGGGGGGGGGGGGGGTGGGGGGGGGGGGGCTGTAAAACTGACTTGTTCAGACTGGGATGACTCAAGTTCCAACTGATAAAATATTCCAATGCATTATCAGGGCATGCTTACATCGAAGGCATGCCTTGCTGACGCATGCGCCTGGAAAAATGTTAAGCACCACCTGAAAGAGTTACACACTGATGTGTGACCAAAATTCGTAGTTGTTACAGTCATGTTTGTAAAGACCTAAACCATTATCCTGAGACAAAATGTGAATTTGTGTACTCAGCTTTGACATGCAGCGTTTCTGTTGGTCGTGAAAAGAGCAAGCCACCCATGCATTGCTATAAGAGCACTATCCTTTTAGGTCATATTGAACATACTCGGAACTAGTACTGAACTTACATTATCATTTGCTTGATGCTATGGCTAGCAGAAGATTATCTGATAGTGAAAGGTGGCGAATAATATGCATGGCTGAAGCAGGAATGTCTTTCAGAGCTTTTGGTTGGCAGCTAGGGTACCACCATTCAGTGATCAGCAGACTGCTACGGAAATACAAGGAAACTAATGAGGGAAAGGATAAGCCAAGATCTGGAACGCCTTGGGTAAGATCAGACCGCGAAAATCGACGCATGTTCAGATTGGCAAGATGACGATCCTTTGCCACAAGCACTTTTCTGAAGGAAACCTGGATACCACACAGACGGTTATCAAAACGAACAGTGAGAAATCGACTTAAACCAGCAGGTCGGAGGTCAAGGAGGGTGATCAAACATCCAAGGCTGCTGGAGCAGAAACCGTTGGCATGTTATTGAGCGCGACATGGCCGAAACATAAGGTCTTGGAGGCATATCCACTGGTCAGATGAAAGCAGGATTTTGTTCCATGTTCCAGACAGGCGCATTCGGGTGTGGCGCGATAGAAACACGGCATACGCGACTACGAACATTCGACCCACAGTGCCCTTTGTTGGTGAATCAATTATGGTTGGGGGTTGCCTCTCATATGACTGTAAATTGGACTGGATCACTGGGCAGGGTGCACTCACCGGAGAGGGGTGAAATTCTGAATACGACCGTAGTGCCACACTTTGATGACCACCCTATTGCTACCATACATATCTATATGGAATACAGCTCGAGACCACACCGTTTTGGACAGGCGAGAGCATTTCTACAGCAGATTGCCATCGCATCCATCAATTGACCTACCATGAGTACAATAGAGCACATATGGGACATCTTGGAATGCAAAGTACAACAGCTGGACTCTCCAATAGCCGATTGAGGGGAGCTGGAACAAGCCTTGCACCGCGAATTGCAACTTTTACCCCAGCAGTGCATTAAACGCGTGACACGGGGTATGATATGGAGGGTTGAGGCAGTCATCCAATCACGTGGTTCCGATACACGCTATGACATCCTAGGTCACGGAATATCATCTGGGGTCCTGACTGACATTTGTAACAAGATTTATTTTACCTTCTACAATTGTTTTGGAGGTCCCGGAGTCCCATTCTTTACTTTTGTACTAATTTTGTCAATAACACATTCATTATATTGTCATACAAATAAACTGAATAAATTGCCTAAAATGTCAGGCTATTTGTCTTTTTCTATCACCATAGATGTCCTCTTGCAGGAAATAGCACAAGTTGTGGTGTATATTCCACTTTTATGTGTCAGTGCACTGGCTTTTATATTTCAGAATCAAATTATTAGGTGGTGCTTACCTTTTTGCTAGGTGTATAGTTGGAATATTAACAAGTGGGGGTTATAAAGTTAAAGAAAACAGGAATGGGTGCGAGAAAAGTGCCGGTGTTACAGGAATGATAGTCCGTAGGAACGTTAGTCCCTCTGGACTATTATTCCGCGGAATTATAGTCCTAGGTCTAACATTTCTAGGAATAGTAGTCCGCCGGACTACTATTCCTAGAAATCTGACGGACTATCATTCCTGTCACACCTGTACTAGGTACTGCTCATGGCTAGTCGCTAGCAATAACTTATTGTTGCCAATTCTGGAAACGTTAAGGTAGCTTTCAAGAACGGCAGTGACAAGTGAGACTTCAGTTAGCATGGTTGATAGCATGGATGCTCTTTATATTAATAGAGCAGAAATTACACTTAGCCTTTATTGTCCGTATTATTTATGCACAATTTCCATCTTAAACCTTTATCCAACGTCACGGCCAAAACCGACCAGTGGTATTCACAAAAATCGCCAATTAATTTTCCATTTTGTTTGTCTCAAAAACATAGGTTATGACTCCTCTTTGGAACGAGCTCGTCGAGTTCGTTCTAATGAGGATCATAACCTATGTTTTTGAGACAAAAAATGAAAAAAATAGTTATTCGAGAATTGTGTTTGCAAGTGTCGTCTGCTTTTCATGTTAGGTAAAGAGTTAACAATATGTTTGTGAGATGATGTAGTGGACTGATACCAAGCTTTATCATATGACTATGACATTTTTACCCTAAATATCACTACTGTTTGACGATGTTTTCCAAACTGTTGTATCACACCGTGTGAGATTTTTCCGGATCAAAAGTCCATGTCACACTCTTACGGAAATCAAAAATCCATATCACACTCCCACGGAAATATCCGAGAGTTTCCGTGAATAGTTTTCGTAACTCGGGAAGTCGTTGTTGTTTCGTCTGCTATTTTGTAACCGGCTTTTCACCGCATATTAATTAAAATGGCAAATTTGGGTGAACAGTGTGTTGATCCGTGTCGTCGCATCACGTCTCGTTGAGGTGGCCAGATTTTCGGATCACACTCGCTGCCTGCCTGCGGCAGCGAGTGTGATCCGAAAATCTGGCCACCTCAACTCGACGTGAAACTACGACACGGATCAACACACTGTTATAATAATATCTATTTATTCCTATGAAAATGAAAACATACGATGGCAAACGAATCGGGCAGCCGATTTCGAATCGAACCGAATAGCAATTTAAGGTTCGAAATCGAAATCGAATCGAACCTCCAAGCTTCTGAGGGCCCTATGGCTGAACTTGACCCCATACCAATGTTGCGGAAACTATTGATACGCGATTTAAAAGACCTACAAAACAAAACCCTCAACAGACTCCAAGGTAGTGAATTAATTGTTGAGCTTAACGAACACCGAACCCATAAAAGAAAAAAAACAAAATAAATGTCATAAAATTAAAATCATACAGTAGACTTAAAATGCGTGTAGTCAGAGAGGATTGCCTCGATCGCTACTCATTGAGAAGTTAGGATTGAGTTTGCGAGGACTTCCTCGCAACTCTGCAGATTGACGCGCGATTAAAAGACCAATGGAGCAAAAGTGTTTCTGGGCATTTCTTATGTGACCCCGAGATTTTACAGAGGTATTTTGACACAGGGAATGTAATGCAATAGGTTTAATAGAAACATTTTTTTACACATGAACCTGCATTAGCCCTTTAAGTTGTGCCTATTTTATCCAAAGTGGAACATAAGAGTTTTGTTTTATTTTTTTCATTAATTATATTTTTTATTTTAATACCAGTTGGTGCAATTGTTATATGAACCATTGTTCTACTGTTAGTTGTATCTTGACTCTTGATGTATGTTAAAAATAATTTACAGATACTTAAAGTCTTTACTTATGAAGTTGTGACTGTTTTATCCAAATGGAACATGACAGCTTTGTTTTAATTTTTCGTTAGTCTTATTTTTTATTAACACTGGTTGGTGCATTTGTTATATGAACCCAGTGGCGGCGCCATGTGGGGGTACTTACCCCTCCACTTTTTTCACCAAGCGTAGTAAAACAATACTATCATTTTAATTTTTGTTGTATTGAACGTTGCGGTGTAATGGTCGGTATGCTTAATCCCATATTCCCAAGTGCACTAAATCAGAGAAGTTTTGAAATTATGTTTGCCCCCCCCCCCCCTCCCCGTCCTCCCATACACACGCCAGTTGCAAACAACAAACAAGAGTAGAGGTGAGGGTCCAAATTGCAACAAGGCATGCCACGAAACATAGTGCTTAAGAGTATTCGACGAATGCTAAAATCGAGAGCGTGCAAGGCATCCGTTTGGAATTCAGCCTACAGCAATTTTAAAAAATTAATAAAATTTAATATTTTAGAAAAATTCTCAAAGGTATAACTCAATGAAATCATGCAAATATGAATATCATTGGAACCGGCTTGTTCAGCCGGTCCCAATGATATCCATATTCGCATGATTTTGTTGCAAAACAGTTAAAAAATTCTCAACTTAGGGAGAGGACCCCCCCCCCCCCCGAAACCCACCCCAGCTCGGCGCTGCACAATCCCCAACTGTACCCCCTCACTTTTGTAACTCTGGCGCCGCCTCTGTATGAACGTGTGTTTTACTGTTAGCTGTGTCTTGATTATTGATGTGTGATAAACATGATTTACATATACTCCTTATTTCTTAAGGGCCATGACGAACCTAAAAGACCTTTGATTATCTGTGATTACAAGAAATGTTTAAATATGTTTAAATACACAAATAGGATATGCAATTATAGAAATCGAGACACTCAAGGCCAAGCTGGTTCAAAAAATAATGGGCCCAGATAGGCCTGATAGCTCATAAATACTGCCCCACCTGAGTACAGAGCAAATTATTGCAGCGAGTTTTTTTTAGTTCAAAACATGTACAATGTTTTCCATCTGTTTCTGAATATAAGAAATGAGTTCACGATTGTTGGGCTCTGGTTGAGATTGTAAAAGTCCCGGGAAGTTATTGGGATGAAAGCGACCGCCTTTATTCATAACACCTTTGCGACTTGGGCCATGTCTGGTGATTGTGTTTGTACTGTACTGCTTTCAACACTGTGCTCGAGGTTGAGGTAGTGGATGCACCATACAAAAACCCTATTGCAAATGGACTGAATGGGAAATTTATATGTACGACGGAAGACATTTATAATCTGGCAATAAATGGCGGAAACGAAATACCATCCATCACTGTAGGCGTGACAAAAATGTTTTCTTTGTAATTGACAACTCTGACAATAAAAAAACGACGATTAGCTGATAAGCAGAGTAATCATCCCGATGACTGTGGAGTATGGGACACTACAAGAAATTCAACTAAGCATCGTCATTATTCTGAAACAGAGCCCAAATCCCCTAATTGACAAACTGAAGAATCTATTCAATAATAATAATAATAACACTTCGGCCGGCCGCTGATTTGTCGCGGTTCTCGTATGAGAAGGCCTTGGTCACCCATGTTCTACCAACTGCCTCCCTATTGCCGCGCTTCTTCTCTCCTCCCAACACTCGGAGACGAACTGCTTGATAACATCCCTTGCCCCAATCTTCCCAATCTCTTCGATTAGTATATTAACCCTCTCCTTTGAGTCGCCCCCTAACCACATGTCCTTCATTCTCCCATCCCGCTTCCCCATTATACTCCCCGTGAATCTTGTTCTTTTAGACTGATATTTTGGGCATTCTATAAGAAAATGTTCCAGGGTCTCCACCACGCCCAAGTTACACATCTGGCACTCCTTTTCACTGTTTTTCCCAATTTTTCCCCTCAGCTCCAGGGACCGGGGCCTCAGCTTCAACAACAGTGACCGCCCAAAGGTGCCATCAAGGTACTCTTCAAAACCGGGCTTCTCTTTATCACGCAGACCATCCAAAGATCTCTTTGATTTGACCACCCTCGCCAATTACGGTTACAATCCTCCATTACCCTTTCTCTGACGATCTTTTTGCCCTGGTTTGCCCCAATGTCAAGGTCCGAGATCTCCAATGAGTAGTTTTCTACTAGCTCCCTCACTTGGACCATCCACCCAGTCTTGATATTTGAGTTGAAAGTTCTCAGGAACATTACTTTACACCATCGGCTATCGGGGAGATTTACCAAATAATTAAGATAACCGAGTTTCAATAGGTCTATCCTGTCCTTGATCCTCATTCACCCAAGCTCACCCCTGATCGCTTCTAGCGCTGCGGCATTACTCGAGCCTGTTATCCATCGGCCTGCATCGTTCTGCAGGATTTCCAAGCTCTTAACAGCTGTGTGGTTTAGGGGTACAACTTCCGTACCGCATGTTATACTTGGCAGACCCACCATTTCCCAAATAGTTTTCCCCACGAAAACCTTATTGAAACTGTTTCTCCCTATAAGTTTCATTTGGTTAAGGATTCGCTTCCCCTTCGCAATCAATTTATTTGTGTGGTTTCGGTAGATGCCTCTTCCTGTGATGTTTATATTTACCCCCAGATACTCATAGGTACTAGTCTCTCCTACACTAAGAAGTCTACTGCTACCTTCCGGAATGCAGAACTCCCCCACTCTCCACCTTCGAGTGGGGTCCACTTTGCGACCCACGGGTATAACTTTGCTCTTGCTTTCATTAAGTTCGAGTCTCTATTTGCTCCCATATTTTCCAACAATTCCCAGCATCCTCGCTTGCCCCTCTTCGCTTTCTGACACGAGCACCATATCGTCTGCAAAAAATAGCCCTGGGATCTTCAAGTCACCAACTGCAACCCCCTCGTCACTATGCAGGAGTTCATCTCCTAAACCTTTGATGTACAATGCAAAAAGAATTGGCGAAAGGATACACCCCTGTTTTAGGCTTATCTCCATAGGCACACGTTTTGTTGTAATGTTTCCCAGGCTAAGTTCACTCTGTACATCTTTATATAATGCTTTCATAATCCCAACAAACTCGCCCACCAAGCCCAGAGCCTCCAGCTTGCGCCACATACTCTCCCTCCATACTCTATAATATGCCTTCTTAACATCCAAAAAGGCCATGAACATCTTTTTCTTTTTTGCTTTCGCGGATTCTATCATTTGAGATAGCGTGAAAAGATGGTCAGTGACTCTCCTTCCCTTCCTGAAGCCATTCTGGATTTCTCCCAAAAAACCCTTCTCTTCGATCACCTCCTCTAATCTCCCATACGGGACTTTACAAAAGATTTTTCCAATGTTGCTGCTGACAGAGATCCCTCGATAGTTATCCAGGACGTCTTTTTCCCCCTTTTTGTGAATAAATGTCACTTTACTTTCCCTCCAATCCTTTGGGACCGCTTGTTTTTCTATGGCTAAATTGAATAGGGCAGTTAGGCTTTCCAAAAGTTCCTCTCCCCCTTTTTTGATAAACTCGTTAGGAATTTCCTCTACCCCTGCCGCTTTTCCATTCCTTAATTTCGAGATCACCCTTCGCACCTCCTCAGTTTTGATTTCGCTGCACACGAAGGTCGATAGATTTTCCTCGACCTGGTTCGGACACTCTGGTGGGTTCCCCATGCCCCATCGCTTATCGTTTACCTTTTCCCAGTGCTTGACTAGTTCTAATGCGATTTGATATCGCACTTCTGTCACTCTGCGATCTACTTTAATGCTCTGTGGGTTATTCCCTTTGTTACGTTTGTTCACCCATTTCCAAAATACGCTCGAACTCGACCCCCCCCCCCCCCCCCCCTGTTGTTCTTATCGTCCTAATAAGACTGCTATTTCGCACTCTCCGGTTGTCGTCTTTAATCTTGTTTACTTTATTTCGTGCTTGTTGGTACTCTTCCTTTGCTACCAAGGCCTCATTGCTTTCCACCCCCTTAAGTTTTCTACTTCTCCTGTATGCAGCACATTTAGCTTTTCTAACCTTTATGGCCCTTTTTAGTTCTTCGTTCACTCTGAACCCAAGTTCCCGTGTTGGCACCCTAATTTTTCCTACACTTTCCTTCCCTGCCTCCACCAGGCTCGCAACTATGGCGTCGGCCATCTTCTGGACACTGCCCCCCCCCCCCCCCCCCTTGTGTACGGCTGCAAGCTTTGGTTTCAGTTTTTCTTCGAACTTCGCCCAGTCGGCATCGTTTTTGAGTTCCCAAACCTCCTTGAAGCTTCCTTTTCTTTTCTCTAGGTTTTTGGCCCTCATCGTCACTGTAATCAAATTGTGATCACTATCCAACTCCATTTTTCCCTCATCGTCCACTTCTACCCCTATCACCTCCCTCCATAAATTCATATCTGTGAGAATGTAGTCAATTATTGATTTTCTGTCGTTTCTCTCCCAGGTCCATTTCCCCTTACATCTAGCGTCCCTGTTCAGAATCTTCAGACCGAGCTCATTTGTGAAGTTCAACAGCTTCCTTCCATTCCTGTTGACTTTCTTGTCCTCACCCTCTATGCCTTCTTTCTTATCACTATGTGTCCATTAAAGTCGCCCATCAGAATTATACCGAGCCCCCTGTTTTATAGTTCAGTGATATTGGACCTTAGTGTTGAGTGTATCGAGTCATTCCACTCGAGTTTACTTCCCTCCACCGCACAGTACACAATCCCAAGGGCAATACTTTTGTTTCTCAGACTGATCTTTACCCATCCAATTTCTTTTGACACCTCAGCCGAGGTGATGATATCTTCCAGATCTGTGATCAGCGACGGTTTTAAATCCTCTTTAATGTACATGCCTACCCCTCCCCCCTTTTTTCTGGCCTTCCGTTTGCCCTACACCTATCCACACACACCCGCTTACTTGGTCTACCCGTTCCTCGTGTCTTACCCACGTTTCGCTTAAGCCCATGACATCAAACGCCTCTGCCTCGATCAATGCAGCAATTTCACTTACTTTCCGGTGGAGACCCTGGATGTTGCTATAACCCACTTTCAGGGTACCGAGGTTCATTGGCTTCCGCCTACTGGGCCCATTGTTTTCTGGCGCTAGTCCTGGTAAACTTATTCTGCCCCCCTCACTCTTGATTACCCCACCTATATCCACTCTAGTTATACTTGCCTCTGACCTCCCACCCCGCTCCTCTCGAAAAAGGCTCTGCTGCCCGGAGAATTTTATCCCCCAATACCCGTTTCCCCACCCTGCTAAGATGCAGCCCGTCACGCCCGTACATGCGCCCATTGCCCCAAAACGTGTCCCAATGGTCGATAAAGGGTATTCCCAGATCAACACAGTAGTCCTCCAACTCCTCATTTAGAGCCCAAATCCTTGAGTTCCGTTCGTCCCCACCTCCAAGGACAGGAAGGACCCGGATACGACTACCCTTGCATTCCTACTTAGCAGTTTGCCGACTAAGCCTCTATACGACTCCACCAAACTTACTGACCTTCTCTCCCTGATATTGTTGGTCCCCACATGGACCACCACTACCGGTTCCGGTCCTGACCCTGCCACAATGCCATCTACCCTGTCCCTGCGATCCTCCACCTTCGTCCCCGGAAAGCACAAGACTGTTCGATTGGAACTATCAGGACCACAAACTACATTGTCAATCCCACGTACAATGCTGCTCCCTGCTACAACTAATTTTCTTCTTCTGGCCCCAGTTCCTATATCATCTGCACCTCCTCTCGTTTTGTAAGCTCCTGGCCCCCTTTTTCTCTTGACCGCCCTCCTTACCCCGTCTGGCCTATCATCATCAACAACCATCTCACCCCTCACACTTTCCCCCTCACTCTCGTCCCCAAGGGTATCTGAGTCTAAAACACTAAACCTGTTTTCTAAACACCGCCTAGCAACCTTGGCAGCCTTACGCCGACTCTGGCTTCCGGACTAGACGCAACCCTGACCTGACGCCACCTTCCGAATTTTCCTACTAGAACCCCCCTCCTCAGTTACACCCCCCACATCAAGCATTATTCCCCCACGTTTCCTGCTTCCCAATTTCCTCCTTGAGTCCACAACGACCTTCCACCCACCTCCAACCTCACCATCGTAGGTAACCTTCAACGGGGTAACTCCAGATACACCGGCCCTCCCCAACCTCCCTCTCAGCTCTGCAATCTCCCGCTCGAATCCATGCATGCCTCACCCATGGCTACTTTCCAAAATGCTGGAAAACAGCCATTGGTGTCATGATACCGAAACCAGATCAAGATCTTTCTGATCCGGCCAGCTACGGCCCAACCAGCCTTCTCAGTTGCACTGGTAAGGTATTCGAAAGAATCCTCACCAATCGACCGAGGGGGCACCTCGAAGAAACCGACTTTTTTAACAGATGGCAAAGAGCCTATAGAAACCGTAAAGAACGCATTGAGCATGTCTACCGCCCTAGTCAATCTAATGAAAAACGCGATCAATAACCAGCAAATAGGCGCGACAGTCCTATTATACGTCGAAAAAGCGTTTGATTCTGTTTGGCACAACGGAATGCGCCTCAAACTTTCTAAAACGAAACTCTACATGAAACTGCTTAGATTACTCTCTTCCTTCCTTAACGATCGCGAAATAAAAATCAGAGTAAACAATGCAATGTCCGACAGCGTCCCCCTGGAAGCAGGAGGCCCCAAAGATCCCTCCCCAGCTCCGCCTATACTTCATCTACGTCAATGATCTCAAAATCTTCGAGGATCACGTTCAAATCTCACAACTTGCGGGCGAAAAGGGTCTCTGGGACTCTAATAAGACTGCCAATCTACTTCAAAATCCCCTTCAATGCGCTATCGATGACCCAGAGCAATGGTGTGCCAAATGGAGAATCACGCTGAACGCCAGCAAACCGCAAAGAGTAACGTTCACCCGTAAGAAACATTACCGTAAATTTGACTTAAAACTACTGGACAAAATCCTCCATGAATGCACAGAGGCGAAATTCCTTGGCATTACCATGGACCAAAACCTATCTTTCAATAAACACACCAACGATATTGCCAGCAAAGCGACCAAGCGTATTAATTTACTAAAAATGCTAAGGTGTAGAACATGGGAAGCCAACCAGGCTATTTTACTTAAACTATACAAAGCCTTTGTGCGCCCTGTACTCGAGTATAGGGCTATCATCCTAACAGGCCTAAACCAAACAAATATGGGGAAACACCAGATGGTCCAAAATCATGCGCTGATGGTTGCCCTCCGTGCTTCCTGGGATACACCTATCGAAACACTCCACGACAGAGCCGAAATCCCAGCCATACAGGACCGCTTGGCCTCCCTGGCCGCGAAAAATCACGAACGGTTAGCCGACAGCCAACTAATATTCGAACTACAGGTAATTTGCGAAAGCCGACAAAAACCCCAAAAAGCCAAAATTAAATGTAACAACCGTGTAGGTAGGCACCAGACCGCGGAGGTTAGGGCAGGAAACAGCCGCAGGTGTGGCTCTTTTGTTAAGGCCAGCCCCCTCCCCCTATTTCGACCAGAAAATTCCTTAAAAAGGCGAGTAAAAACGGGTCAGCCGTGACCCTCTACCAGGAAGAGCTGTCTTCGCCGACTAAATCACTAAAATTTAATCTCTAAAAATAAACAAATACTGGGAAAGAGATGGTAAACATACAGGTAGTAATAACGGCTCAGCCGTGATCTTCTACCAGGAAGAGCTGTCTTCGCCGACTCAGCTAAAATCACTAAAATTTAATCTCTAGAAATAAACAAATACTGGGAAAGAGAAGGTGAACATACAGGTAGTAATAACGGCTCAGTCGTGATCGTCTACCAGGAAGAAGTGTCTTCACCATCTTAACTAAATGACTAAAATTTAATCTCTAAAATAAACAAATACTGGGAAAGAGAAGGTGAACATATAGGCAGCAATAATGGCTCAGCCGTGGTCTTCTACCAGGAAGATCTGTCGTCGACGTAAAAAATGACAGTTCGAATGCGTTTGCTATTCTGTCTGTTTACCGAGCCGTTATCTCCAACTCTTTCTCTGTATTCAAAACTGTTTTTGTCTCTTTATAACTACATATTGAACCCGTGATTAAGACGTTCAACGAAGTCCAAATGACTTATTGGTATCGTTTTTAATTTTCTTTTTGTTCAACTGCAGTAATCAAATCTGGCAAACCAGTTGAGGGTGACGTCTAGATATACAATTAGCAGTTAGGTTTCTTATATCCAACCTTCCAAAATGAAAGAGTCAATGGCACTGTAGCTCAACTTGTGTAAGACATGTACATGTATAGTATGTGACACAGTAATGACACACATCTAGGTCATGACCTGATAACAAAGGTACATATAAAGTATTGTAATGGTCTGTACATAAATGCTGACCGTAGCCTGTAACAAATGTATAGGTAAAGTATTATAATGGTGGGCAACAGTTAGATGCTAAACTAGAAAAGAAATCTTCATGGGGTTAATGCTACAATGGGGATCCTTGTATGGCGCACCATAAGCCAAATGTTAGCAATTGTTTTGGCCTGTTTGATTCAATCCCTCTAAGGTTGATTCATACTAATTAATAAATATTTGTCCAGTCCTTCTTAACATACAGATATTTGAATTTTTTTATCTTTAGCTCATAGGGTTCCCACGAGTGAGGAGGTTTTTTTCTCATTGTAAATAGAAAATCGGGTTGTGCTAATAATGTTTACCCTCCCCAAACAACAACAAACATTAACACAGGAACTTGGCTTCAACACATTTGAATATACACATCCTAGGGATGCTGAATTCAAGAAACATTATTTTGTCTGGTGTTTTGGGAAATGATTTTTAATTATCTCCCTTTTTGAGTCCCAGAGTGGGTCTGACTGAACCCAAAACTATTTGTTCTCATAGCGCAGTGATAACAAAGGCACCAAATAAATTTATAGCAAACATTACGGACATAAAAAATCTTTACATGTTCTATACAAAAAATGTAATACACAGAATTCCCGTAAATATGACTGCCAACAGGCATTTTGAATTCTTGGCCGAGCCCCAAAGCACACATTACCATCCCATGGTGATAACAAACGTAGTCCTAGAAGTTCTGTACAAAAAACTGATTGCACCTAACTTCAATATGAAATGGCCATCGGCAGCCATCTTGAATTTCGGACCGCATCCAAAAACACTCGTTCCTGTCCCAAGGTGACAAGAAAGGTACCCAAGAAGTTTCATGAAGATCGGTTCATAAATACAGCCTCTAGTCCGAGCCGTTTTGACATGTGCATTTACTGTGTATAAATAACACTGAATAAATCAAAGTTAATTTAATTTGCATAGTTTCTGCACGAGAAGAAAGCCAGTATTATATGTGATGTATTCCATGTTACTAAACATTCATTTAAAAATGTATTCAAATCAGAACCTTAATATTAAAGTTCTATACAAAAAACTGATTGTACCTAATTTGGGTACAAAATGGCCACCGGCAGCCATCTTGAATTTCGGACGGCGCCCCAAAACATTCGTTTTCGTCCCAAGGTGATAACAAAGGTACCCAAGAAGTTTTCGTGAAGATCGGTTAATAAAAACCGCCTATAGCCCGAGCCGTATTGACATGTGTACTTACTGTGCATAAGTAGCACTGAATAAATCAAAGTCCATCTAATTTGCATAATGTCTGCACGAGAAAAAACCCGTATTATATGTGAAGTATTATTCCATGTTACTAAACATGCATACAAATGTTTATTCAAATCAGAACTTTCCTGCAGAAGTTCTGTACAAAAAAAACTGATTGCACTAAGTTTGGTACAAAATGGCTGCCGGTGGCCATCTTGAATTTCGGACCGCAACTAAAAACATTCCTTCTCTTCCCACAGTGATGACAAAGGTACCCAAGATGTTTCGTAAAGAACGGTTCATAAATACGGCCTCCAGCCCGAGCCGTATAGAACTTGTGTACAAAATACTGATTGTACCTAATTTCGGTACAAAATGGCTGCTGGCAGCCAGCTTGAATTTTGGACCGCACCCAGTAACACTTGTTCTCGTCCCAAGGTGATAACAAAGGTACTCAAGAAGTTTCGTGAAGATCGGTTCATAAATACAGACCCTAGCCAGAGCCGTATTAACATGTGTACTTATTGTGTGTAAGTAGCACTGAATAAATCAAAGTTCATCTAATTTGCAGAATTTTTCCATGAGAAAAAAACCATATTATATGTGATATATTCCATGTTACTAAACATTCAGACAAACATTTATTCAAATCAGAACTTTCATACAGAAGTTCTGTACAAAAAACTCATTTCACAAACTTAGGAACTAAATAGCTGCTGGTGGCCATCTTGAATTTCGGACCGCACCCCAAAACACTCGTTCTCGTCCCACGGTGATAATAAAGGTACCCAAGAAGTTTCGTAAAGATCGGTTCATAAATACGGCCTCTAGCCCGAGCCGTATTGAATTGCTGACGGACGGACAGACGGACGACGGGCCATGGCATAACCTCAAATTTGACTACGTCAAAGTTGAAATAAAAACATCACTCTGTCTTTTACTCTCAGCTCCGGTATTAAACCATCTTTTTTCATATTTTGGATATATCATCTCCACCAAAAATCATATCTAAAATGAGGTACCGGCCTTATGTATTGTCAACTGTTACAGCCGAATTTTCAGGTGACGTAAATTAATTTTCGCGAACATTTAGTATAGAGCTCATAAAAATAAGAGGTAGATTTTTTTTTTGATTCATCGCCATTTTTTACGTTTTTACTTTACTTCGAAATTTAGACTAATTTCATTAAAAACGCTACATTTGTGATTCCATATCTCCGAATATTTATATTACACAGCTATGAAACAACACACACCGTTTATGCACCATTGAAATTGTGCACATCAATTTTTGAAATTAAAATGTCACACCCGATTCAATCGTCATTTTCTTGACCATTTAGTTTGAACCTCATTTTGAGCTTTCGTCTTTTGAAATCTGTGGAATATACTCCAAAAACAGCCTCATCTAAATATCTGTTGCCGTCCAAGAGAAATCTGATCATTATGACCGAAATCTGAGGTGAAGCAATACGGTATCACCAGGTCAAAAATTAAAATAGGTCGGATTTATTTGAACTTTTAGTTATAAAGCTTTACAAAATGGCAGACTGGTGTTTTTTCGATTTATTGTCATTTTGACGTTTTTATGCTACTACAAAGTTCATGATATTTTTGTTATATTTCATTAAAAGCGCTACTTTCGTGATTCCATTATCTCTGTATATATAAATTACATAACTAGGAAACTTCCGACACTATATTCTAGATTCCTGGAATTGAAGACACCTCTTTTGGGAATTAAAATGTCACCCCAATGCCAGCGTTGCCACTTTTACGTCATTTTCGTGATATTTTAGCTTCAACTTCATTTTATGCCTCCGTCTTTTTCAGCTTTGGGAAATATACTTCTCAAAGTTTGCTAAGCACCAAATATATCCAACTACCTGTTTTTCGGGTTAGTTCAAATATTGTAATGAAAAGTGTATATATTTTTTGTTTAATTATATCTTTAATGATTTAAGTACAGAAATTAAGATTTTATTTGTGTTTGACATTATTTTTTAGCTTTTGAATACGATAACCATGGAAAATGGATAGTATTGGTAAAAGAGGAAATTTTTCAATTTGCCAAAAAGTTGACGGAGCCAACTGGTATGGGTTCAATATCGAGTATGATACCCATTACTGTTAATTACAGCCTGACAACGCCTTCTCATGCTCCCAATCAGGTCCCTAGTGATCCTTTGTGGGATATTGTTCCATTCTTGGTCCAGCATGGCAACACGCTCCTTTACACTTCTTGGTTGGACTGGACGGGCTGAAATTGCAAACTGCTACTCATTCCAGACATGTTCGATTAAACAAAATGCCAGGTTGGTAGTTTTTTTTTTGTTGTTTTCGATTTATTGTTATTTTGACGTCTTTATGTTACTACAAAGGTCATGATATTTTTGTCATATTTCATTAAAAGCGCTACTTTCATGATTCCAGTACCTCGGTATATATAAATTAAACAGCTAGGAAACTTCTCACACCATATTCTGGGTACCTGAAATTGATGACACATCTTTCGGGAATTAAAATGTCATTTTCTTGATCTTTTAGGATCAGCTTCATTTTGTACCTCTGTTTTTTGCAGTTTTGGGGGAATATATTCTCCACAAAACACCATATCTAAAAATCTGGTGCCGTATACGGAAATTTCAACCCTTATGGCCGAACTCTGATGTGACGTCATAAGGGTCTTAAGGTCAAAAATTGAAATGCGTAAGATTTTTTTGAATTAACACTTTACCTATCGAATCGCTTGCATCCGCCCGCATCCGCCGGCGTAATGTGCAAACTGAGCAGTCGAAAAAAAACATTGTTTAAAATATTTAAACAATACCATATCATGTGACCCCTCATTGGAAAGAGCTCATCGAGCTCGTTCCAATGAGGGGTCACATGATATGGTTTTGTTGAAATGTTTTTGAAAAATTAAAAAAAATCATTTATTAAAATAATAAATTTTGAATTTCTCTACGTTCGGTAATGGGTTAAAATGCAACAAATTTATTTTTAAAATTTTACCCTGTTATAAAGCTTAAAAAATAGTACATAGGCGGGTTGTTTTTTTGTTTTTCGATTTATCGCCAATTTGGTTTTACTTCACTTCAAATTTTGAGATATTGTTTGTCATATTTCATTAAAAGCGCCAATTTCGTGATTACACACCTATTAAACATCACACATCGTTTCATAGGCTCCTGAAATTGTGCTCACCCATTTTGGGAATTACAATGTCGCCCCTGATGCCAATTCTTTGGTCATTTTCTTGACCTTTAAGCTTCTACCCAATTTTGAGTTTCAGCCTTTTGAAATTTGGGGAAGACATTCTCCTCAGTAAACCATATCTAAAAGTGTGGTGATGTTCTAGGACATTCACAACCGCTGTGGCCGAACGACTTGAGTGATGTCATGAATAGGGGCAGAGGGTCAACAATTAAAATGTGTCTGAGTATATTTCACGCTTACTATGTTTTTTGATGTTTGTAAAAAATATTAGTTTGTTAAGTTTCTTTGACACTGTTTCGTGTCAAAGCATTACATTCCATTATCTTACTAAGATGCGCAACACAGATGCGTTCTTACATGGCGTTTTTATGCATAATCAAGACTCCACGCGTGGTGTATCTAGCGAATTCCCTAATGTTCGTATTGCAATGCGTAATGCTGTATATACAACCCAATCGTGGTATAATAGATAAATATCAAGTTTCGTTGCCCTTTATCTAACACAACAACCACAACAGGCATTTGTATTTACAAAACTCGTACTTAAATTTCATCATTTAACTTTTCGCATCAAAAACATAGCTTACGGCACCCATTGGAACGAGTTAATAGGACGGGGTGGGGGGGGGGGGGGCATATACTATATGTTTTAAACAAAAAACACAAACATTTAGTTAAACAAAAATTGTCTTTGCAAGTGCCGTCTGCTATTCGTGTTGCACCATAAAATGACCCAAACTCCATGCATTACCCTTATGCATCACACCAAATGGTCCCCAGATGCATCATTTGGTCACAAGTTGTTCGTACCTCATCATATTTGTCTAGGGGGTGACAGGTTGACAGCCAATCCGGCCATGGCACCCCACACATTTATATACCCATTTATCTAACAATCATATAGATTTTGGCCTGAAAACCACGAGAAACGGTACGTATCACATAATGTGTTTCGACTCCGTACCATATAGACGACTCATTCTGATTCCGCATCAGACAGTTTCCACTTTTTGTAAACACCCCACTATCACATAATATCATTGCGTGCATTGTTATTACGCATTAAAATGGGAAATTCAAACTTTTGATCAATTCCAACCCAGTTTAAACCGCAAAACGGGGGAACGGGCTTTATGTAAGGGGATTGTTAGATAAATGTGTTGCGACCTAATTGTAAACACGACCTCGAATCTGATACAAATTACAAGACATACACATGATCATGATAATGTATATGTATAGTGAGCCAAAATGGAAAGTATAATAAACTTTGAGGAGCAATGTTTTTAGTATTATCGACTTTAATCCCAAACAAATTATTGTAAATTCACATTTGCAGTCTAGTTGTATGAATTTGCATAATTTCATGTTCTTACTGTTGTCTGCGTCACGTCAGAACGTCGCAATTCAGACATGTGGTTAAAGGAAAAGTTCACACATGCAGTCAATAGCGTGTATGTCCACCGATTGCCTCTTGGATGGCAAGACATCGACGGGCGCATGGGCCTGATAAGTCTCTAGATGTCACCCTGTGGTGTTGCGTTCCACTCCTGCCTTAGAACATGTAAATTACATTACTTCGGAAGATCAAGAAGTCATACCCGACGGTCCAGTTGATCCCAAAGATGCTCTATTGGCGACAAATCTTACGAATGTGGGGGCCAGGGAAGACGTTCGATGCTCTGCCCCTCAAGAAAGTAACAACAGATACGCGCCACGTGACATCGGACATTGTCTTGCTGGAATAATTGCAATAAGACGTTCGCGTTGAACAACGGGACAACAAAAGCGTTAAGAATGTCGTCCCTATATTGCTGTCCATTCAGATTACCATCGATGAGGATGAACTGCGTTCGATAGTGCAAAGACATCTCTGTCCAAACCATTACACTACCCCCACCGAAACGGTCGCATTCCCGCACGCAAGCATCAGAAAGCCCTTCTCCTCGTCGGCGAAACACTCTTGCTCTACCAGCAGCGCGCCGTAGAAAAAAATCGTAATTCATCACTAAAAAAGAAATGTGCTCCAACGCTGCTGAGTCCAGCGAACACGCTGACGTACCCATTCCATTCGGACGGTACGATGACGTTGGGTAGGGATTGGTCCGTGGTATGGAGGCTTACTTCGGATGCCGCGTTCAGCGAATCTGTTGCGGACATTTGTGCACTGATTCTATTGTTAGTCCTACCAGCAGTAATTGCTGCTGTCCTCGTCGCCGGAAGTAATCAATCCCGCACGAGAGTCGCCCTGATGTGTCGGTCTTGTGCAGGGGTCGTAACTCTTGGACGACCCAAACGCGGTCGGTCGTCAGTAGAACCAGTGGTTCTATACCTTCCAATGAGACGGTATATAGTGGCCACATTGCCTCCGAACTCAATAGAGAGCTCATCTGGTGGTATCCCAGCCTAACATCTAATTATTTATCCCTTTACAGTACAGTCGCCGAGGAGTGGCCGTAATCCAACTCATAACCCGGTAATAAAAATCATCATCAGCAAACTTTTAATTAATGAAGCACTGGGATGTACACGGTGCTTCATGAATTAGTGTTTTTTGATGATTATTCCTATAATTAGCGTTTAGAATCTAATATTTAGTGCATCCGTGGAAATATTGCCAACCCGTGGAAAGTGACCAGTCCTCGGCGACCGTACTGTAAATATAGTTATCGTATTCACAGTAAACAGAAAATACAGTTACAAATACAGAAAGCTCACAGATATAATATATTTACATAAAATACAGTTACAAATACAGAGAGCTCACTAGAGTGTTTTCTCAATAACCCAGGCTCTCTAGCACAACATAACACAAAGAAAATCGTCAGTCACCCATTCAGTTTCACATTCTCGGGTAGCCCGTGCTATTTTGAAATCCGTAGCTAAATTTATACGGTGTGGTGGACAACAACAACATGTCATTAAACTCTTTGTACGACTTCTTGTCCACAAACATGCAACATTAGAACTATTATATTTCAGCCTTTATGCTATTTTTCACATTTATTTCTATTATACTATTATACTCTCTTTTTTGACTTGGTATATAATATCTGTGAGCTGTCTGTATTTGTAACTGTATTTTATGTATAAATATTATATTTGTGAGCACTCTGTATTTGTAACTATATTTTATGTATATATATTATATCTGTGAGCTCTCTGCATTTGTAACTGTATTTTATGTATATATATTATATCTGTGAGCTCTCTGTATTTGTAACTGTATTTTATGTATATATATTATATCTGTGAACTCTCTGTATTTGTAACTGTATTTTATGTATATATATTATATCTGTGAGCTCTCTTTATTTGTAACTGTATTTTATGTATATGTAACACCCCGTTTGTGAAATTGCCCATTTCATGAAATGGGCAGTCAAACTGCCGAGTTCATGAAATGAGCAAGCAACCTGCCCGTTTCATGAAATGTGCAAGACTCTTGCACATTTCATGAAATGAGTAGCCTTTGTAGTTGCCCATTTCATAAAATTTTCGTACATACCATGCTGAAGTATAGGTATATGGCAAAAATGAGATTAAAATTAACAAAAATTATATTGTTTATTACATAAAAACATATCAGTTCATACATAACACATCATACTCAATCCATCCTTATTATCACAACACTTACATCTCAAACCAGCTATAATTCTTACAGCACTACTACATTCAACGTAGTGCAAAATATAACGATAACCACCGTTATTATGTAAAAGAACCTTTAAAACAACAATTGATCAAACATCCCAGCAAACATAAAACACAGACTCACTGCAATCACAATAGTAAGATCAAACATCCCAGCAAAATAAACAACTTAACTGTCGTCACCATAGTTAATAACGCAGTAATAACAACAATGACAAATTAGCTGTGTATGAGATTTGAATTCTCCTACATGCTTTTGCCCATTTCATGAAATGTGCAAGAGTTTTGCCCATTTCATGAAATGGGCAGGCTGGTTGCTCATTTCATGAACTGGGCAGTTTGACTGCCCATTTCATGAAATGGGCAATTTCACAAATGGGGTGTAACATATATATATTATATATGTGAGCTATCTGTATTTGTAACTGTATTTTATGTATATATATTATATCTTTGAGCTCTCTGTATTTGTAACTATATTTTATGTATATATATTATATCTGTGAACTCTCTGTATTTGTAACTGTATTTTATGTATATATATTATATCTGTGAGCTCTCTGTATTTGTAACTATATTTTATGTATATATATTATATCAGTGAACTCTGTGTATTTGTAACTGTATTTTATGTGTATATATTATATATGTGAGCTCTCTGTATTTGTAACTGCATTTTATGTATATATATTATATCTGTGAGCTCTCTGTATTTGTAACTGTAATTTATGTATATATATATTATATCTGTGTGCTCTCTGTATTTGTAACTGTATTTTATGTATATATATTATATCAGTGAGCTATCTGTATTTGTAACTGTATTTTATGTGTATATATTATATCTGTGAGCTATCTGTATTTGTAACTGTATTTTATGTATATATATATTATATCTGTGAGCTCTCTGTATTTGTAACTGTATTTTATGTATATATCTTATATCAGTGAGCTATCTGTATTTGTAACTGTATTTTATGTATATATATTATATCTGTGAGCTCTCTGTATTTGTAACTATATTTTATGTATATATATTATATCAGTGAACTCTGTGTATTTGTAACTGTATTTTATGTGTATATATTATATATGTGAGCTCTCTGTATTTGTAACTGCATTTTATGTATATATATTATATCTGTGAGCTCTCTGTATTTGTAACTGTAATTTATGTATATA
Source organism: Pictodentalium vernedei (assembly GCA_031216915.1). NCBI lineage: Eukaryota > Metazoa > Mollusca > Scaphopoda > Dentaliida > Dentaliidae > Pictodentalium > Pictodentalium vernedei. The sequence goes on from CM062296.1 coordinate 65,103,279, forward strand.
TATATTATATCTGTGTGCTCTCTGTATTTGTAACTGTATTTTATGTATATATATTATATCAGTGAGCTATCTGTATTTGTAACTGTATTTTATGTGTATATATTATATCTGTGAGCTATCTGTATTTGTAACTGTATTTTATGTATATATATATTATATCTGTGAGCTCTCTGTATTTGTAACTGTATTTTATGTATATATCTTATATCAGTGAGCTATCTGTATTTGTAACTGTATTTTATGTGTATATATTATATCTGTGAGCTATCTGTATTTGTAACTGTATTTTATGTATATATATATTATATCTGTGAGCTATCTGTATTTGTAACTGTATTTTATGTATATAGTTTATATATGTGAGCTATCCGTATTTGTAACTGTATTTTATGTATATATATTATATATGTGGGCTATCCGTATTTGTAACTGTATTTTATGTATATATATTATACCTGTGAGTTATCCGTATTTGTAACTGTATTTTATGTATATATATATATATTATATCTGTGAACTCTCTGTATTTGTAACTGTATTTTATGTATATATATTATATCTATGAGCTCTCCGAATTTGTAGCTGTATTTTATGTATATATATTATATCTATGAGCTCTCTGTATTTGTAACTGTATTTTATGTAAATATATTATATCTGTGAGCTTTCTGTATTTGTAACTGTATTTTCTGTTTACTGTGAATACGATAACTATATTTACAGTACGGTCGCCGAGGACTGGTCACTTTTCACGGGTTGGCAATATTTCCACGGATGCACTAAATATTAGATTCTAAACGCTAATTATAGGAATAATCATCAAAAAACACTAATTCATGAAGCACCGTGTACATAGCAGTGCTTCATTAATTAAAATTTTGCTGCTGATGATTTTTATTACTAGGTTATGAGGTGGATTACGACCACTCCTCGGCGACTGTACTGTAAAGGGATAAATAATTAGATGTTTTTTTTCGGAAAATATCTAGGTGGGTGAAAAGTTGGATTTATTTCTTTGTTGGTGTTTAAGGTCTAATTTTTTCTGCACAATGGCTAAGCGTGACCACAACATGGATATAAAGGCGAGTACAGCCAACCAATTCCAGCCAGGTTGCCCATTTTAGATGACTTTCGTCCCAAGCATTGGTTACCGGTTCCTATTTTAACAACAAATCAAAGCTTGTTTACCAAAGGGGAAAAGTGGGATAGACTGAATTGTTAGAGCTTACAGTTATTCTAACTATGCCATATATGAGCCGTGCCGGGTGTAAAAGAATGGAAGTCCGTAGGAACGTTAGTCCCTCTGGACTATTATTCCGCGGAATTATAGTTCTATGTCTAACATTTCCAGGAATAGTAGTCCGGCGGACTACTATTCCTAGAAATGTTAGACCTAGGACTATAATTCCGCGGAATAATAGTCCAAAGAGACTAATTTTCTTACGGACTTCCATTCCTGTCACACTGGCGCTCCAGAATATGTTTCACCGGTGTGTGCAAATATTTGTGATCTTTGTTTCTGGAATCGCAGGGTATGGAATGATATTTCGGATTGGGGTGCTCATCATTCACCATATCATCATGTATTACCCAAACGTGTCTGTCGAATGAGAACATCACTTTATGATTCCAGGTGCACTTTCTCTTCGTAACCATGTGTCGTAGTGGGGCTCAAAGAGGTTATAAACATTCGCTTCTCTGTTGAAGACAGAATATGGCCGGCGGTCTGGTGTCTTGCCAGATGACGATGTTTTGCGTCAGCCATGTCTGTACTTATTCAAGTCACTGCAGTTTGAGAAATCAGAACAACAGACATTACAGATGGTTTATTCCATCTCTCTCCTAATTTGTTGGAGCACCAGTCTACATTATTTTCATTGGAAGCGTTTTCTCTTTTTAACACATGCTTCAGTTGAATGGCATCGAGCGATTACGCGAAACTCTAGAAGTACACTCAGCACGAGGGTGGTTTTACTTTTCGAAATGGATCTGACTGACGAAACAAGACTCGGTCTTAAAGTACGAAATGTATATCTACTGTGAATTTGTTAGCAATAGTAAGTTCAGCAGTAAATTAGTTCATCATTTGTATCAGGTGTCTAACACGAGAAGCCTTACTGATGTAGGGAGAAATCTTGTCGAGAAGAATGAGCTAATATGTATAGTACAATTTTATCATTTTCGACGTTTTTCGCACCTTGGACGCATTTTATGTCATAACGTTCAGTATTTTACGTCATGGGAATAAAAGTGCATAGAAATATCATTTCAACTGCCCCATGAGCTAACTGTATAATTTTTATTGTGATATCTTTTGAAGTTGTTGGGATGGGAGTATCACATAATGGGAGGGACTGACGCCACATGTCCGGTATTTGAAGGGTAAAAAATGTTGAATTGCTTCACGTTTCTATTTGTGAGGGGGTAGAAGCCATAAATGCTAGGTCACGTGGTGCAATTTTCGGAAGTAACATAAATTACTGACGTTTGTTTGGGAAAGTTTCACTCGTTGTTTAAAATACATGAATGTACAAGATTATGCTGGCAACGGTGATCATGTGTGCATAAACAACATGATCTAGAAAATATTCTGAAAAAATGTATTCGGGAGAGCACTGATTGAAAACTACAAAAGGTAAATTACATGGCGGGAAGAAAGTGTATCTCAAAGACTTAAACGTTGTCAGGGACACCTGAGGCCCCGTAAGGCCTGGGCTGACGTGGGGTTATTTAGTCCCGCTGATGAAGTTGCGGGAAAATTAGACCAACGTGGAGGGTCGGAATCCAAGTGTCGCGAACTCGGCGCAGAGAGCTGAGTTAGACCGACGCCGTGATTTCTTCTCTGCCAAATTGGCCTGAAATAGGTTCGATTTCCGTTAGGTGTGATTCCTAATCACTTCTGGCTGTATAATGGAAAGAATGATTTAAAGTAACAACGATTCTTTTATTTACACATAAAAATAAATCCGTTTCAATATTTCAGCAATCAACAATTCAATTCTTTTCACAGAAAATGGGTCACTACGGTTAAATAATTCTAAACAATCATATAGTCATTCTATAGCCCTGTACTAGCACTATAGTCTACACACTGGAAATGTTACTACCGTGAGCTCGCCATAAGAGCTTCACAAATCTGAAATGTTATTACTGTGAGCTCGCCATAAGAGCTTCACCCGCTTAGGCTCAAATGTCAACGTCTGCGCGTAACTGTACCTCTGGCTGTCGGAGGGTTCCGACCAGCAATGTTCGTCATCTATAAACCACCGTACTTCTGATTTGGGTCAGATATTGTCTACTCATACCTTATGTGCCTTTTGAAAGTCCTCCGTGAAAGTCCTATTGAAATATCCACCGTTCCTGGTTGAATTCACGATTCACAAATGCCCTTTTTTGTGCTAGGGCGAAATTGTCACTCACACCGATCTCCAGTCGGTATTACGATGCTTCGACAGCAAAACAAACTACTCAGAACGCAATCAGTCTGACGCTTCAAAGGGTTAATACGCACAATACAATTAACCTACACTTCTGACTATTGCAGGACGATACCTGCTACTCGACAATCTAAACTTTAACGTTCCACCTGGGGTGTTCCTACTCACGAATTCGGCCCCGTAGCCGCCTATCAACGTTAAGCTAAATCAATCATGGAATGCCCTCTCTGGCGATTCCAGCCGTGTCAGGGTCCTGTGATCGAAGGTACCCTTGTGCCAGGAAACAGAGTCCGCCTGTCCTGGACTTCACCAACGCGTGTGTGACCCCAAGTGTGTGTCTAATGCTCTGCTCTTCCAGGTATATATATACTTTTTACCCTAAACTGTCAGGTGGACCGACGCTCATCTGTCCACCTGTCAAAACGGTGGGAGATGGCGTATATCGAGGCAGAATCAACACAAGTCCTCTCACGCGTGACTTAACGGTGATTCGTTCCTGACACGCATTGCTATAACTAACGATGACACGACATTTCTATCTTTTAGAATCTCGTTTCTCAATTAGCCGTGACGAAAACCGATTACGTCTCGTAAGACTCCGACTACTGTAGAAACTAAACGAGATTAGACCTTATCTAACATACCGTTTCTCCCCTGGGTCCCTGCGCTAAAGCTGGATATACACCACGTGTGTTTTTCCAGCTTTACAGAGAAGTGAAATTCATGTAGGTTTTTCGCTTTGATGCGGAATATATTTTGAACTTACAGTATCTTTAAATATGAGGCCCCTTGCCCCTATATTTAGACTGGCTTTGCCCTGACAACTCCCTTCCCGAGAGAAACACCCTGTGTATCTCTTAAAACACGAGGGGCAAAGCCACGCACGTTCGCCTCTCACACCTTTTTACAATCTACCCATCATGTTCAAGACTACAAAACTGTGCCCTAGTGGTCGTGGGGTTCATGACCGGGCTCATGCGTCGGCCATACCGATTCCCACGACACACACGCTACCACATGCTCCCGTCTTGCGGGTTTACACATGGAGAGTAGCCTTATTCTTAGATTTGCAGCACTCTCTCTCTGTAATACTATATATTTACACCTAAACATACACATTTTTATACACGTTCGCCCATTTTGCAAACAGTTCACTTGGCACTCACTCCGACGAGTAACACCGTCCGCGCCTTTGCGTCAGACGGGTTAATTCCAACGGAGTGTAACTTCGCCTCCCGTTCCCCTATGTCTTGTGAAGGGGCAAACGACCCCTGCATTACGTTGAGCCTCACCCTCGCAAAGCTCAACCAGGGGATTAAAATTGTGCCTCACACACTCACACATTCAACACGCAGATTTTCCGACCGCGCCTTTGCGACAGACGGGGTTAGTGTATCCCACACTTACAAAACTCGACACACAGGCTCCCCGTCCACGCACACGCGACAGACAGGGCAGTGTATCTCACATTCGCACTCACAACCAACTCTAGTCAGCAGTCAGAGCAATAATAATACTAAAATTAAGAAAATTCCTCCCGGGCCTTAACACCGGATTTACGAAACCCATCACCTCACTCACAAAAATATTTGCGACTGGAGCCCCCGTCCCAGACACCAGGCCCACAGCCACCCAACTATTGCTTCTTTATAACCACCGACCATTGGTAGGGGCCCGGTTCCCAGTATCCCCTTGGGTAACCCTTGACACACCCCTACTTCTCGCCCCGCCATTTCTACGGGTATTCCACCAGGGTCCCCATACCCTGTCGTTGTCGCATTCCCAAGAGCTTCCCTTGGCGCTATATCCCCCAGGCTCACTCGTCCCGGCGATTACCGTCGTTCGAACGACACTGGCCGTCCTTGGCCCTTGTGCCGTCGACCCCCCGGTCCATTGCGACGACTACTTGCGCCCATTGGGCACTGTCCGCCCCCGGCACTCTCTACGTGGTCTCCGCCACCTAGGATGCTTCTCCTTTGATTTGTGGACCCTTTTCTCGGTCCCCTGGACGCCCACCTTAGCGGTCCCATCCACTTTAACATACTCAACTTGTGTTGACCCGTGCCCTCTCAATTCTGGGGAAGTTTGCCCAGCCATCTGCGTGGGTCTGGCCTCCCCTCTCCACACGGGTGACACCGACTTCTTGGGGCGCTCAACTCCCCCACATAAATTTGCTTGAGGGTCTTTCCCCAATGATCCCCTTGGGTTCCCTCGCTGTTTGGCGTTTCGCCTGGACCGCCTGCGGCCCCTTCTCCCTAATTGGACAGGAGTCGTCCCTCCTGAAACTTCCCGACATTTCGTCGTGTAGGGGCCATCCCCCGGACCATCGGATTGGTTCCCCCTGGGAACCTTCCCTTCCTTACTCGTTGGGCCTTCACTTGGCCCCCTATCCCTGGACCATAACTCATCAGGGTTTGCCCTCACCCCTGGGATATTACCTATGACCAGGTCATACACAGGTGATTCAATGCACATGGCTTCCACTTCGCCACAATAAAATGGGGTATCCACCGTTATCCTCGCGATGGGGAACCTTCTAACGGTCCCATCTATCAAAATACACAAATGGTCACGACCCAACAATTGCTTGTCGTCAACCAGTTGCCTTCTAACCGCTGCAGAGGAGCACCCAGAATCCCGGAGCAGACGGATCTCCCTTTGTCCCACATACCCTGGGTACACTGGCATATCAACCTTCTCCTGCGAAGTTGTGAGCCTCTCACACATGCCACTTATTATCGGGACAACCTTCCCGCCTTCCAGCCTTAATTCTCCCTCTTGTATACATTCCCGGAGGGGACTGTGTTCTGGACCGATAGTTTGACAGAACGCTGCCGTCTGCCTACTGGGCCCTGGATCTACGCGGTCACCGTACTTCCAACCCCTTGGCGCTGCGTTCCCGGCCCCCTGCTGAGGTGGTCTAATGTTCCCAGTGGTCCTTACCTGCTTCTGCCAGCAGTCCCTGGCAATATGACCCCGCTTGTCGCAGATAAAACAAGTGGTGTCCTTGGGAGCGCTCCCCTTCCGGCTGGTCTGCGACGCCGGAGGGTCGGGGTGGTGTTGCCTTACGGGTGCCATTGCCAACCCGTTTGCCCCACCCCTAGCCGATTTGGGTGCGTTCACACTCCCACCGTGGGCCTCGATGTAGCGTTCTGCCACAGTTGCCATCTCATCATAGGTGGGCGGACCCCTTTCCTTGATGAACAGGCCCAACTCCTTGGAGCATGTAGTTAAAAACTGCTCCCGGAGAAATAGATCTCGCAGGGCTCCATACGACTCATTCACTTCTGCGAGATCAGTCCAGCGGTCAAAGTACCGCCTAGCTCGGGCAAAATACTGAGGTACTGTTTCTCCCTTCTCCTGCTTAATCTCTCGGAACTTGGTCCGGAATCCTTCTTCAGTGAGCTGGTATCTCCGAAGGATGGCATTCTTCAGCTCACCGTAGTCATTAAGAAGTGCAGGAGGCATACTGGTATAAGCCTCGAGGGCTTTACCTGACAACAAAGGGCTCAAGCACATAGCCCATGTGTCTTCTGGCCACATTTGACTGGAGGCAAAACGCTCGAACCTCTCCAAGTACGAGTCCAAGTCATCTGTGTTTTCATTAAAATGAGCGAGGTGTGGGCGTGGGGCATGAATTGCTACCCCTGCACTCCCGTCCCCTGAGCGCCGACTTCCATTCTCCACATCGGCCCTTGCTCTGAGGAGCTCTAATTCTCTCTCGTGCCTCTGTTGTTCTAATTGGGCTTCTCTCTCTCTCGTCTCATTCTCTCTCTCCCTTTCTAACTGAATCTCTCGCTCTTTTGCCTCTCTTGCCTCTTTCTCGCGCTCTCGTTCTAATTGGATCTCTCGCTCTTTTGCGTCATTACGTAAGGCAATCTCCTTGGCCTCACGTTTCTGCTCATCTTTAACGAACTTCTAAAGTTCAGCTCCCTCAAGGCCCATTTCCTTGCCTAATGATACCAGTTGGGCGAGGGGTGTAACAACATCCATTTTGATTTTTTCTTTCTATCTTCAACACTCGTCAGAAAGAATGAAGAAGGAAAAGAAAGAAAGAAAAAAAAATATGGCAATTGATCCTAATTTACCTCTGTAATTTAACGTAATTAAACGCACCAAATATTCTGAAACCTACCGCAGTTATAGTGGCTATTAAGTATCCTTTTGGGGACTACTGTATTGCGATATTAAACCCTCGAACGGCATCGACTGACCGAACGCGTCAAAACCTAAACAGAACCGCCGTTAAAATAAAACAAAATTTCCATATAGCCATTTTTTACCTTTTTAGAAATATCCTGGTTAGCGCTCGCCAATCAATGTCAGGGACACCTGAGGCCCCGTAAGGCCTGGGCTGACGTGGGGTTATTTAGTCCCGCTGATGAAGTTGCGGGAAAATTAGACCAACGTGGAGGGTCGGAATCCAAGTGTCGCGAACTCGGCGCAGAGAGCTGAGTTAGACCGACGCCGTGATTTCTTCTCTGCCAAATTGGCCTGAAATAGGTTCGATTTCCGTTAGGTGTGATTCCTAATCACTTCAGGCTGTATAATGGAAAGAATGATTTAAAGTAACAACGATTCTTTTATTTACACATAAAAATAAATCCGTTTCAATATTTCAACAATCAACAATTCAATTCTTTTCACAGAAAATGGGTCACTACGGTTAAATAATTCTAAACAATCATATAGTCATTCTATAGCCCTGTACTGGCACTATAGTCTACACACTGGAAATGTTACTACCGTGAGCTCGCCATAAGAGCTTCACAAATCTGAAATGTTATTACTGTGAGCTCGCCATAAGAGCTTCACCCGCTTAGGCTCAAATGTCAACGTCTGCGCGTAACTGTACCTCTGGCTGTCGGAGGGTTCCGACCAGCAATGTTCGTCATCTATAAACCACCGTACTTCTGATTTGGGTCAGATATTGTCTACTCATACCTTATGTGCCTTTTGAAAGTCCTCCGTGAAAGTCCTATTGAAATATCCACCGTTCCTGGTTGAATTCACGATTCACAAATGCCCTTTTTTGTGCTAGGGCGAAATTGTCACTCACACCGATCTCCAGTCGGTATTACGATGCTTCGACAGCAAAACAAACTACTCAGAACGCAATCAGTCTGACGCTTCAAAGGGTTAATACGCACAATACAATTAACCTACACTTCTGACTATTGCAGGACGATACCTGCTACTCGACAATCTAAACTTTAACGTTCCACCTGGGGTGTTCCTTCTCACGAATTCGGCCCCGTAGCCGCCTATCAACGTTAAGCTAAATCAATCATGGAATGCCCTCTCTGGCGATTCCAGCCGTGTCAGGGTCCTGTGATCGAAGGTACCCTTGTGCCAGGAAACAGAGTCCGCCTGTCCTGGACTTCACCAACGCGTGTGTGACCCCAAGTGTGTGTCTAATGCTCTGCTCTTCCAGGTATATATATACTTTTTACCCTAAACTGTCAGGTGGACCGACGCTCATCTGTCCACCTGTCAAAACGGTGGGAGATGGCGTATATCGAGGCAGAATCAATACAAGTCCTCTCACGCGTGACTTAACGGTGATTCGTTCCTGACACGCATTGCTATAACTAACGATGACACGACATTTCTATCTTTTAGAATCTCGTTTCTCAATTAGCCGTGACGAAAACCGATTACGTCTCGTAAGACTCCGACTACTGTAGAAACTAAACGAGATTAGACCTTATCTAACATACCGTTTCTCCCCTGGGTCCCTGCGCTAAAGCTGGATATACACCACGTGTGTTTTTCCAGCTTTACAGAGAAGTGAAATTCATGTAGGTTTTTCGCTTTGATGCGGAATATATTTTGAACTTACAGTATCTTTAAATATGAGGCCCCTTGCCCCTATATTTAGGCTGGCTTTGCCCTGACAAACGTAAGATAATAAATGGAAAATATCTAACGAGTCATGATTTGATATGGAATTTATTAACTGAGTTCATTAATATCGATCTGAACCGAGGTTTTCCGAGCTCAGATTAACATTAATGAACGAAACTCAGAAATTTCATATCGACTCGTGACGATTTTCGGGTTTTTTCGCATAAGGTGCAAGTTAATCCATTACCCAATGTGACGGCTAAACCTGGCCCGCTTTGTTCTCAAAAAAATAGCCAAACAGCTTTTATTATTTTCCAATTTTTGCCCCTAAAACATAGCTTATGGCCCCTCATTGAAAAGGGCTCGTGTAGCTCGTTCCAATGAGGGGGGCATAAGCTATGTTTTTCGGGACTAATATGCACAATTTTAGTCATGCGTGAAATGTTATGTGCAAATGTCGGATGTTAATCGTATTAAATGAACAGATAATGGGACACAACAGAACATTAATTAAATTCTACGTTCGAAACCAACTCAGGATATTATTCTACAATGAGCTTTTTGAAGGTTGATATGAGATAAAACATGATATATGGACAACTTTTTAGACAATAAAAACAACTTGCTGGTTATGGTGGTAAACAAATTTTATATAAAACATCTTATTGTAAAGTAAAATCCATTACGATACAAAATTAATATGTGCCACAAAATCAGTTCAATTGATAGGCATATTACACTTCGATTTATTTGTGCAAGAAAATATTTATCGAATAACATTGAAATGAGAGTTAAATTGCATTGCCCGCTTGCAAAATTTTGTCTGATTGAAGATTTTTGACTCAGAAATCAGTTTGTCCTTAAACAGTTCATCACCTATTTTTAAAATCAATCGTTTAGAGTATTTCAGTTGGTCGGAAAATCTGAACGGTTCACTGCAATATTCCATCCGGTTGAATATCATAAAAATTCATTTTCTTTGAATCAACGCTAGAAATATTTCTCAATCGAGAGACATGATTCGACGGAATGGGAGCGCAGTGACTCAGTGAATATGTCTTTGGACCTCAAACCGAATAGGGCTGTCACGATTAATCGTTTAATCGATTGTTGATCGGTCACTGCGAAATCGATTAGTATTTTTTATTGTCGAATAATTGGTAAATTGTATCCCGTTTTAGACGTGTAATAACTAAAAGAAAATTTAATGATAAAAATGTTGTTTCTAAAGGTAAAGAGTTAAGAATATCGATGTTAAACCTCAAGAAGCTGTGAGAAGCATTTGTCTTTCAGGTTCATTCATCAAAGCTTTGATGTTCTGAACTTTTGAACCGTCAGTGTAATAATCAAGACCGGTCGGCAGTTGCGAAGTTCGCAACTGCCGACCGGTCTTGATTATTACACTGACGGTTCAAAAGTTCAGACCATCAAAGCTTTGAATGAAACTAAAAGAGGATCGTCTTCGTTGTTTACTTGAGGTAGGTCAACTGACTTGAACTTCATTTTTATCGACTTCAAAGAGAGGTGGGGGGTCATCTAGATGCGATCAATCGATTATCATCGATTATTTGAGACGATTAATCGATTCCTAAATTAAAAGATCGTGACAGCCCTAAAACCGAATAGTTAACGGTTCCATCTCCGCCAGGGGTAGCTGCGTTGCGTCTTTGGGAAATGCACTTAATATAGATTGCCCGCGTGTGGGCACGGTGGCGCTGTGTGCTAAGGTGTACTGCACGCCGATGGTGTACTTGTCTTCAAGCAACGCTAATCCTGCTTGTGTGCAGTTAGTACGTTGAAGAGTCTGACCGTTGTTCACCGCTACTCGGTGGTTCTTCTGTGTGGTCAGGCTTCCTCCCGCTGTAAAACTGTCAGGCACGAGCAGGCGTGGCGTTTTCAGGAGAGCGGTTTATTCGCTCGCCTACTGGTCGCCTTAAAAAATTGAGGAGGGCGAAAAATAGCCCTCCTGGCCTTAGAAAATTTCTACGAGTAGGATTAAGAAAGAAACCGACGAGCCTCAGTCTAGTCGGTTTCATTCTTAATCCTACTAGGAGAATACATTTTTTACTTGAAAACACTGTACGTTTATTTTATTTATCCCATAAATCATTTACAGGGCAGTCTCGGGGGAATCGTGTTGTTACCCGCTGCAAAAGACTGCGAGAAGTGAGGAGCACATTGGTCCAATTCGATCGACAAGCAAAACTTCTAAAAATAAACAAGGCGCAGTGATACATTTATGTCTAAAAATAATTCCCCTACAATCTTGAGCTAAAGTTGCAAAAATGCTTTACAAAATGAACAATGTTTATCTTTCTTATTTTCGTTGTTTATTATTGTTGTTTTTTTTCGTCGTCGATTCAACTTGAGTTTTATAAACCAAGCGGACGACACGTGCTTTTATTTATTTACACTTTCCTAATTTAGCAAATGAAACATCACTCATCATGCCCCTGCCTTTCACAATCGAACTTGAATGCTTTTTCAGCGTTTGATTTCGATTGTTTTCTTTGTTAATTGTTGTTCGTTTTATTGGTAGATAGAGTTGAAATGAGTCATATATTCTAAAACTAACCATTTCAGCGACGGTCAACCTTTGATAAATGTCGGTTCATTTTATCTCCCACAAACGCAAAACAGTTCATGAGAATACGAATGCGGTAGAGGTCAGAGGTCAACAAGTCCGGCTCTACTATATGAATAAATTCTTTCAGTGTTAAACCTACGGGGAAAATTTATTACCCTAATAGCAGCTGCTACTAGGTGAATAAAGCGAAAATTTATCCTAGACTATTGTTGTTCGAATAAACGTCCATTTATGGGATAAAGGAACTTACTGGCGGAAAAAAATCATTGGCGCCATTAAAGTCTGCTTGTTTAATTGAAGTTTAACAACCGTTTCAACAGCCTGGTGGAGAAAACCAGAGTATCCAGACAGAACCACCGAGCAGCGGTGGACACTGTCAGCTTCTTCAACTCACTCGTTCGTCACAGGCATAATTAGAGCGGTTGAAAGCAAGTGCACCATAGACGTATATAACGCTTTAGTTCACAGCGCCACCGCACACCCACGCGACAATCGGGATTACGGTTCCTACCCAAGAACACAACGTACTTACTGCTATTTAGTATCGGTCTATTGACCTCCCGGTTTATGCAATGCTTAAGCCACAGAGCCAGCACCCCGACGTCATCAGTACAGTTAAAACTAGAAGTCCTGTCATGAAATGCGCACAAATAGCACGTTGATATGCGCGTTAATGTGCGCGTTATGGCCCAAGTAAAGCTATCAAATTCTGTACATATGGCCTGTGCACAAGCAATGTTTCAGCCAATGGACCTCCGGGTAACCCGGAGGTCCATTGGCAGAAACGTTGCATGTGTTTGCTATGAGTAACCAGGAGAACCTACCGTGTTTTGGATGCCATTCGATATGGCAATTGCGCGCAATTCCAACTCTCAATTAAGCCTAGATAAGCACACTATTCGTGACAGGACTTCTAGTTTTAACTGTAGTATAGTTTAAAATTGAATAAAGCATCATGTCGACAACCTGGAGGTCTAGTGACAATTTTTGTTTGTTTGCGTATATTAAGAATTGTTCGGAATTTTCCACGCACTTCGGATGAAGCTAGATCTTCCGCATTCCGTGTTGCCTCCTTCAGCAATTAAACCTTCAGATCGTGATGGTATATACCATCCTATTACAACCCATCAACTGGTAGAGTCTATATTCCTTACTTGTGGGAAGAGCAATCAATATTTTCAACGTGCAGCCTTGAGGCATCACGTTAAAAATCTTGATTGATCTACCATACAAATTCAATGATCAACAATCTACTTTATAAATTCAGGTCGTATCACGATCCTGGCCGGGAAAAGCGGTCTTCCGGATTCAAAGTGTTAAGTCACTTGTTTACTCAACGAACTTGTAAACACAGACTATTTGTATCATTCTCATACAATTATAAGTCATCTTTCTTTCCATCTGTAACAAATATAATCACTGGTTATTATACTTATAATCGATTAATCGATTATCAATTCTGTTTACTTATATAGAGGATCTCAAACGAGTGATGTTTGGATATAAGATTTTTTGAAACTCGTTTGATGGATTTGATTCACAACGAGCCTTTAGGCGAGTTGTGAATCGAATTCATCAAACGAGTTTCAAAAAATCTTATATCCAAACATCACGACTTAAAGATTCTGTATATCACAAGAATTTTCGAATGTTTTTTACACTTTTTATTTAATTCATTGTTGTTGCTAAATTCTTCCAAAACAACCGACAATCAGTTCGTTGGCTCAGACGCTTCACACCATGACGTCATGAATGCGCTTTACTTGCACCTGTTGTCGTAATTGACGTCATGTGAACTACGCACAAGAATACACGCGCCGATTAGACACTAGTTGATAATCAGGAAATAAGACATGGGCCGTTACGTCGAAATTAACGACGTTTCATGTGATATTATAGATTAATCGATTATCAATTCTGTTTTAGACTAATGCCACTCAACACTGCAGCTGATATAAGAAGAAGACATAGAAGCACTAGACGTACTGTGGGTGCCGGCGAATTGTATTTTGTCTTTGCCCAGTTTAGACATTTTCAAAAAGGGTTTGAATCGCAAATTCGGCAATATTTTTTCTCATTAATTTTCCATTAATATTAATTGGAAAGGAATCCATGAACACAACATATTTTGGTTTGTAGTCCACCCCATCAATCATGTCATCAAATAACTGTAAAAGAGCATCTTGTGACACAGTTTGTCCACGTTTTAAGATAACACATGCACAGATTTCTTCATCGTGTATTTCATCAGGTACCGGAACAATAACAACATCTTCAATCTGTGGTATATTAAGTTCCATGATAACGTGTTCTATTTCTGTCACGCTGTTTGTTGTTGTATCACGAGTCACACTCTCTCCGTTCCTACCAATGACAAACAATTTATTGCTTTCGGAAATATAACCTACATCTCCTGTATCATACCACTTGGAAGGAGATAATACCTTTTTTGTCATTTCTGCGTCATTATAATATCCCTCAAATTGCTTACCACTACGGACAAAGATCCTGCCTTTTGTACCCGTGTTCACTACTTTATTCGAATCGTCTGTAATTTTAATTTCAACACCAGGGACGGCATAACCACCAATGTTATCTTCTAAATCCATCCCCTTTACGATTTGAATCATACTTACAGCTCCGTTTTCCAAAGTTCCATATGCACAAAATAGACAATTAACAAATTCCAGAAAAACTTGAAATTGTTTCTTGATTGGTGTACCGCCTAGCCCTACTGTGTCAACACAGGGTGGAAAACGAAAGTTGCCTTTCAGAATACGGTTCAGTACGTCAGTGGTTAAACCGATCACAGAACACGACTCGCTTTCAATGACGTGCAAGTGTCTTTCGATGGTTAGCATTGATTGGTCTCCAGAAATAGTGACTCTTGGTACGCCACTGAAAATCTGTGCAATCGGCGAGCCTCCGAACCATAAAAACTCCGCATTAGAATACATTTTACCGGAATCTTTGGTCCATTGACCAAAAATCTTTTGTAAATTCAAATGAGAATGGGGAATTAACTTGGGACGCCCCGTTGTTCCAGATGACCGCATAATCAGAGCTATGGCGTCAGGATCGACAGTGGCATTACTTACCGAATTCTTATCTACGGACACATTTACCATCTTTCTGTAACTTAACAGAACTCCATCGTCACTATCCATATCTGTAGAAACAGCGAACTTGAATTTGGAAGAGGTTTGTTCCAGAAGCCGTTTCACGATATCACGTAACTCTGGGCTAAAGCCTGAGAAAAACATCGCGACAGCATGTGTTTTCTCTACAATGTAATTTATATCTGCCAAATCTTTTCGTATATTGTAACTACTCACGGGAATTGCACCAACAGTCATCAGTCCGAATACTATTATCAGCCAATCCGTAGAATTATATAAACGTATGATGACTTTATCACCCTTTTGTATACCAAGTGACGTCAAAACTCGTGAAAATTCCACACTTTTCCTGTACAACTCAGAAAATGTAATACTTTCCCTTTCTCCATTCAGTGAGTAAAATATGAATATTTCTTTGTTTGGATGTAATTCCGCTTGATCCTTCAGTTTATCTGGTATTGTTAAATATTGAACAGAGAAATTCCCAGGAGAGCTCACATAACTGAGTTGATCCATCCTTTATCAACCTTAAGCTGTAAAATATATTGAGAAAAAATCAGCCATATAAAGTAATTTACAAAAGAAATATCACCGGCGATTACGTGAGGAGGTCTTGGGTAATCAGTTCGAGCTGATGTTCCTAACAAGTGAAAATCTAATCTTTCGAGTGGTTTCACGAGAAACATTCCTTTGCTGGACGGGTACATTGTTTAATGGTAAGTGTTGAAATTGTCATTTTCTGTTTTATTTTTATCCGTTACCCGATAGAATAAAGACCTCACGATATGTGCTTGGCACACCACGTGTGGATTCCGGCCTTCGTGTAAGAACTTCGTTACGCATCTCAGTGAATTTTTTACGTGAATAAAATGCTTTGATACAAATGGTTTCGAATAAGAATGTAATCAGACCGGCGAAGGTGATATTTGCTTAGAAATATTAACTTCATCACAATTCAAATTTAATCGTGATATGAATACTGAACACAGCTTGGATAAAGTACGCGTGAAGGAATCAATGACATTTGTTAGAGTCTTTCCTACGTTTCAAGTGCGTCACCGTAGCACGTGAATTACGGAAATAACACCAACTCGGATCGTTAATTCCAGTCCACCCTTCTGCATCCTGGTTGTGTTCTGTCTCATTCATTCAGTCCCCTCCACCTCCCAACATTTTCCAAACAAATATCAACTTGTTCAATGCTAAAAATAATGATCTGCGTCATAAACAAGTTAGGTATTTCGTTGCCTGAGTGTTAGAATGTCCTATGTCCCATAGGGGACATTCTAACACTCAGGCGAGATTTGCCCGCCAAGTACTCTTAAGTACCGCCAACTACGCCATTACGTGACGTACAAACTGAAAACCGCACACTCAAGACGTGTCATGTGGCGTTATAGGTACGAAACAAGAACGCTTGTACACTTTTGTTCAGCGATCACTGCATCGCCGATCTTTGAGTGGTTTGCCGTCTCGTCTCCGATTTGTAGCTAAGTTCCTGAGCTTTTTTTTATTTTGAATTTTTTTGGAAAACAATTATATATACTTGATGGCTCGGATAGTGAATCCACACGTATCAAATGAAGCAACACCAACGCCAATTCCCCCACTCTAAGATGGTTGTGTCCTGATCATATGGGCCTAAGCGTTACCTTACATTTAATTATTATTATTATTATTATTATTCAGTGAAGATTATTTCTGACGTTTTATGACGCTAAGTCGGATTTAACGTTACAGGGTTCAAACGAAAAAGCTGAAGTCCTGCCCAGAGCCTCAAATTCGGAAACAAAGGAAACGAAATTCTGCAATCTATCGATCGATGCGAAGCCAACCACGTGAACATGACCAACAGCGAGAAGACAAATACACCAATAAACTACAGTCGATTTTCTCATCCTCCGGTGAAAAAAATTGGGGGCTGAACTTTTTCTCTAAAAATTCATATTGATCCTCCGTGAAACCAGTTTATTTTAACACACACTGAGTCTATGGAAAAGATGGACTAAAATAAACGGGACTAAAAATAGAACAGACTGGAAACTAGGCCACATGACTAGAGAAGCTTGTCACACAGATTTGAATCAGTGTGCTTTCAGCGTTTCAATGTCAATCGTATGAATCCTATTCTCATGGAAAAAACTTTGTAGCACGATAGACGTGTTGGACTGCATGCTGTGTGCCACATGCATATTGTTAGGAGGATTATTGCTATTTAAAACGATGCTGTGAAACTCAAACCCTGTTGTGGAGGACGAAGCCGGAGATGACATTGTGGCAATCTGTGCATCACTCGAGCGTTTTGTCGTCTCGTCTCGGATTTGAAGCTGAAGAATAGACCGACGCTTGTGGATTTAGAAGAGGCAGGTGCAATTAACCCTTTACCCAACGTAACGGCCAAAACCGGCCAGCGCTATTCTCAAAAATCGCCAATTAATTTTCAAAATATTTTCATTTTTTGTCTCAAAAACATAGGTTATGACCCCTCGTTGGAACGAGCTCGTCGAGCTCGTTCCAACGAGGGGTCATAACCTACGTTTTTGAGACAAAAAATGAAAAAAATTAGTTATTCAAGGATTTTGTTTGCAAGTGTCGTCTGCTTTTCATGTTAGGTAAAGGGGTAACAGTGAACATTTTTTTTAAACCTTAACCATCAGAAAACTCAGAAAATTTATCAGTCACTGATGACAACGTTTTTAGCCCTGTTATATTGACAACAATCGGATGGGGGCGCGGTGGCGTCACGGTAACCGGTTCTCGTCAGATCACCGAAGTTAAGCAACGTCGAGCCCGGTTAATCCGCGGAGGGGTGACCGTCTGAGCGATCGATTCGGACTCCCGCGTTGTGTCCTTGGGCAAGGCACTTAACCCCGATTGTCCACATGGGGGCACGATGACGCCGTGTACTGAGGCGTACTGAACGCCGTTGGTGCGTATGTCTTCAACCAATCTAACCCTGCCTGTGCTGCAGTGCGGAGTTACGATGTTGGGGAGCTGGCAGCTGCTCGTCGTTGCTCGATGGTTCTTTCCGGGTACTCCAGCTTCCTCCACCTGTAAAACTGTCACGGTCATGATTAGCCATTGTGCATAGGTATGTGACCTTAATAAATAAATAAATACAACAATCGGATAATGTCTGTGTGTGTGTGGGGGGGGGGGGGGGTCTCTGCTTGTGTGGGGTGGATCTGAAAATTATGGAATAACATTCTCACGTAACTTCTACACTACCTATTTGTGAAGAATTACAGGTAGTATTTGTAAGTTTTTATTTGTATCAACCGCAATACGAATGTTAGGTAGAACAATTTTAAGGGGAGTATTCCCAGTCGACACAAGCTAGTCGGGGTCAAAGGTTATTCTAAGAACCCGGATGTGTATCGTGCAACAAACGGTTAACAACAGTGCGGGGCTTTATCACCTCATGTTTTATAATCATTGGCCTCAATGTTATTTGTTTCACCCACTTAAGCCAATCAGAAGTCGCGTCAATACTTAGAAGGCACATGACGGAAGTTTGGATTCCAAAGAGTTCTCACCGGGGCAGGATGGGCGTCCAGTTGGATTCCCTTGAAGTTAGAATTCCTGAAGGCACTAGTCGAATTATTTTCAACCTATCGAAGTTGGATAGTTATTAGAAGTCCCCAGATGGGGCACCTTCTCCCCTATTCATGACCCCGTATCGACAACCCTGTTTATTAGAATACAAGTTGGGCCGACACAATTATTCATTCCTGTCCACAAAAATGAGCCACTATCCAATTATTGACTTTCAATGAGATTGATGTAATGAATTATCAACCCGAGAAAAGTAATATTCACCAAGGCAGCAGGAAAATCAATTTTTGTTTTATTATTATGACAGAAAAATCGTTTGCCAATTCTTTGCTTTATTACCTATTTTTCGAAGAAAAAATATATCATATTTTTATGCAACAAAATAAGTTTAATTTCAACGTATATATATAAGAAGCAATGTTCATTAACTTATTTCTTTCTCTGTTATATAACTATTAGAAAAGTTACAAATACTCATAAAATTATTTGTTTATTTACTGGGATGAACGACACTTTCAACTACAACTGTCAGATCTTGTTTGACAGTTTTACAGTTCAAAAAGCGAGGGTAGTTACTGTTATAGCATAGCTCTAATAAGTACAAAAATAAGCTCTATTAATAAATGTTTCATTAAATATCTAGATTATCATCGGAATTTATTTTAAATTTGGACGAAAGAGAGGATTTATTTTTTTCTTATTTATTTCCTGTGAAAGAAAAGGTGAGAAAAACAGGCCCTCCATGTGTGTATATATGCATCCAATAACTGTCAGTGTGCTAAATTATTCTCGGCCCTCAAAATTTGTTCATTTGCTTTTGCCCTGTTCCAATACATGGGAGGTTGCCCGTGGGCACTCTCCCATAAATTTTAACAAATCAAATCCATACATACAAAATACATAGATAATATGAAACACGTGGATACAATGTGATGCGTTTAAATTGTGTTACCTGCACTCCAGAATACAGTGCAACCCAACTTCCCGTGTTAATGAAGTAATGACATTAATAACTGGTTGTGATTGGTAGCAATGTATTGTCCACTTATTTAAAACAAACTATGGTTACACTTTCTATGAAATGCGGGCAAACCGAGAAAATATTTAATTTGCTTGCAGGCAGATCGAGAATTGTCAGAAGTCGGGAAGCCGGCAAATCTAGTCATAACCATTTTACAGTTCGAAAAGTAATGATAGTTAGGGAGATTACTGTAAAACAAAAAATTCGTTAACGTATTGTAGGACCCACAGTTAAAACTAGAAGTCCTGTCGTGAAATGCGCACAAATAGCACGTCGATCTGTGCGCTAATCGACGCGTTAGTACCATAGTAAGGCTATCAAATTCTGTACATATGGCCTGTACGCAAGAACTGTTTCAGCCAATGGACCTCCGGGTAACCCGGAAGTCCATTGGCAGAAATATTGCCTGTGTTTGCTATGAGTAACCATGAGAACCTGCCGTGCTTTGGATTCCATTCGATATGGCAATTGCTCGAAACTCCTACGCGCAATTAAGCCTAGATAAGCGCACAGTTCATGACAGGGCTTCTAGTTTTAACTGTAGCACACTACGCCACAGTGCCCCAAACGCACAGTCGGGATTGCCTGACCCCAGAACACTACGCAGATGGCGCTGGTCAGGATCTAACTTGCGACTTTTCAATCTGAAGTATATTGCATTAACCAATGAGCTGATGTAAGAATTCACAAATTAATATGCAGGTGGGTGTTCCAATGTTCGAAATAATGTTTGCATTTACACAGTCCCTGACTGGAATTTGTAATAGCCTTCGCGTATGTGTAGATGTATTTTTAGTGACAAAGAGATTCTTCTAATCATTGATCTCTGTATAATTAAATTGGTGGAACGTTCATTTGTCACAAAGAGAAAAGTGTCCCAGCTTCTGACATCTAATATACTAAAATATGAAACCCCTTTTCTTGTATAACATTTACCTCTTTTGTAGGGGAGGGTGGGGTATGCCCACTAGAGATGGGTGGTTTTGATTTTTCAGATTCGGTTCGATTCGGTTTCAGGAAAAAAAAAACTCAGCTTTGGCTTGGCTTCTCTCTGTGTTAAGAAGAGATATTAATCTGGAGAAACAAAATTTATTGCATCCAGTAAATCCAAGTCTGTGTGAATGTGCGATGGGTTAAAGAATCAGAAGAAATAAGCAAAATAGAAAGAAAATTTACGGAAGCTTAAAATTGGGGGTGACATATTTTTAAAGAAATGAGAAATAGGTTTTACTTAATAGTATTTAAAGATATTCATACAAGAATCAGATAATTGTTTCCAAGAAACCAGAAAAAACACATATGTGCGCATCATTCGAAAGGTTCGATTAAGGAATCAGAGATGGACATTTGTTGCTCTGCAAATTATTTGAATGATGTTTAGCGCAATAATGTGAGTATGAAAAAGGTTTACATTATTCTCACTGAAATAAAATCTTTGGAACCCACATTGACGTCTTGAGATGGTTAAAAACACTGAACTGAATAATTTATACTTTATTTCCTTGCAAAGCAAAGGGTTTCTCTCAACTTGGTTGAAGAACGGACATCTGTCTGAGTAAAATAGCGAGATAACATTTAATGTTTGACAGCTATCTCCACTTCTGTTTACATTTCTCCAGTGTGAATAAACACAACGTCGTATTGTTGGGGGATAATTTACTGTCACAGGGAATTAGAGGCTGCGAAAACCCTGTGGCCGACTAGGGCATACTCAAGGGCTCTAGCGACTTGAGAAACATAGAGCACAGAGAACTGATGACTGTCTGCTAGTATCCAAAAAAATCAGAGAGATAGGACGATTCGTTTTTGAGTTATCGTGCAGACACGTTAGTGCTTAGAAGACAGGAGAAGAAGAAGAAAAAGAAGGAGAAGAAGAAGAAGAAGAAGAAGAAGAAGAAGAAGAAGAAGAAGAAAAAAGAAACCGTGCAAAAACACTAGTCTGTGTGTTTCACACAGACTAATGACACTAAAGCTCCTTAATTTGGAAAAAAAATCGACAATAGTATATTCGACACAACTGAACAGAAAAGCTCTACCTGTATTGCGTTCTTGATAAATTCACTTTGGGCTCCAGAGGATCAGCTGCTAAGCCTATTTATTCAAAAAACACATAAATCAATGTAACAAATGAATAAGAATCATGTAAACTAAGATGTTTTCTTATTATCACATCTTCTTCCTTATTGACTCGTCCAAAGGACGTGTCAATAATGGAGAAAATATGACAATGAGAACACGTCGTTTTTGCCCGTTTCATGAGGGACAAAGTGACGCGAGTCCATAGCCATTGCTGTCGCTAGTACAGTTCCCTCTCAGGTAGATAGTTTGATCAGTCTTTTCATGAACACAGTAAAATTGTTCGACTGGTGTTTGCTGGGTCTTGCCGTTCGGTTTTCCGGTGTGCTGCAAAAAAGAACGAAACCGAGCCAGAAAATCGAAAAACCGCACAGCCCTCATATCCCCCACAACATTTCCTTCGAAATCGAAGCAATCGCGCCGAGGATGAGAATTTCCAAGTCGACATTTTTCACACTCACAAGCTGGGTCCTGTGACTCGCTGAACAAAGCCGATAAAAACCAAAGAAACATGTTTACAGCAAGTATAATCAACGTTCAATTTCACGAGTTTTGGGGGAATTGCTTCAAACTTAAGTTCTCCTTATCAGTTTTCTTTTAAAACTGAAGCAGAAAATATACAACACTCATCGAAATCTCGTTTCAACTCGCACGCAACACAGAAACGCATACATGGTGCAGATCTTTCAGCGCTAATCGTTGGAATATTTCCCAACAATTCTTCCAAATTTGTCTCAAACAAAACAAATTGATTGCAGAATATTATTGACTAAAATACAAAGCAACGGCAGCGAAGAGCCGGACAATCTTCATATGGACCGGAGACAGTCAGCACAAATTGT
Organism: Pictodentalium vernedei; assembly: GCA_031216915.1. Classification (NCBI taxonomy): domain Eukaryota; kingdom Metazoa; phylum Mollusca; class Scaphopoda; order Dentaliida; family Dentaliidae; genus Pictodentalium; species Pictodentalium vernedei. The sequence goes on from CM062296.1 coordinate 65,125,763, forward strand.
CTTTATAATCTCAGTTTGTATTATTCACAGGTGTCATTGAATTTTTGTAAAAAGAATAATATACCTACAACTATTTCTTATTTCATACTTTAGTTTTATTTACAGCACGGGGAGGATGAAACGCTACCTAACCACCTTAATTTTATTTACAGCACGTGGAAGGTGAAAATGCTTCCTAACCAAGTGTATGAAAAGAATATTCCGGAGGGAGTGTGACCAGTGCACTCTATTTTTGTATTAACAAATGCACCAGCGTAGTCGGGTCCATTGCGCTGACAAATCTCAAATTTTATTCTATGATCTGCATGAAGGATCAGCTATCATTGCATGAAAAAGAAATACGCACATTTTTAGAGAATATTATCAGCTACCCTAATAAAGAAGTTAAACTAAATCCATCCACCAGCCAAAATAGCTTCCATAAACTCGCCCCTCCTGTAGAACAGATCGCATACGTTATTTTTTAGTTAGAATGTTTTTTCTTTTCGCAAAATTGCCCATCATCAAGATTGACTGATATAAATTCAAAATAGGCTGATCTGATGCCGAACTCAGCTGATACAGTTAAAACTAGAAGTTTTTGTCACAAAAAGTGCGCTTATCTAGGCTTAAATGCGCGCAGGAATTGCGCGCAATTACCATACCGAGGCCCGGAGGTGTTGGAGGGGCAGTGTAGCCGTCTTACAGAGACTACCTTGTTACAGTTAAATCTAAAAATCCTGTCATGAAATGAGCACAAATAGCACGTTAATATGCGCGTTAATGTGCGCGTTATGGCCCAAGTAAAGCTATCAATTTCTGTAAATATGGCCTGTGCACAAGCAATGTTTCAGCCAATGGACCTCCGGGTAACCCGGAGGTCCATTGGCAGAAACATTGCATGTGTTTGCTATGAGTAAACAGGAGAACCCGCCGTGCTTTGGATGCCATTCGATATGGCAATTGCGCGCAATTCCAACGAGCAATTAAGCCTAGATAAGCGCACTATTGGTGACAGGACTTCTAGTTTTAACTGTATCAGCAACGAATAAGATGTACAAAGCCCACTAGGCAGAATTAATTAATAGTAAGACTTTATTTTGCCACTCATAGCTTTTATAAGCTTGAGGAGAGATGATAGTTCCCCTAGGTGATGCTAGGGGAGCGATTTGTAGCTCTCCTGCATTTTTAGGAGTGCCAGGCCTGGAATAGGGTTAAACAGAAAATGCATCGTAAGGAGGTTGTAAACGGAGATTTGTCGAAGTTGGAGAAGAGATTCAGCTTTGTGAACGCCACGGCTTCCCCAGACGTTCCAATAGCTGCACTGGGAGAGGCTGATACTTCGGATATTGTGAAATGAATGAGAAATAATAACACTGTCAGAAAACTGTAAGAAATCTGAGGACATTTTATAATTATGTTTTGTTGGTTAATAAATAAAGAGGTTATTACTTGGTTAGTTTCATATCAACCCTAGGTACCTTCACATCAGCCTTCGGGTTTCGGTCTCAGGCTGATATGAATTTACCTCGGGCTGATATCTTAGCCAATATGAAACTAACCACGTAATAACTTGCAAATATATAGTGTAAATTTGTGTTCTTTTGCGTCCCATAATGACTGCAGATGGTACGACTTGAAGCATATTTTTAAACATATTCTCGTCTATTCTGACTGGCAATTTACTTATGTTTGAAAAAGATTTTCATCCCCCATGATTACTGAGTGATGCTGACAAGGATATTATTATAGTTTCTCTTTTCAATTAAAACACTCGGAGGATAAATTATTTTCTATCTCCATTATCGTTACCTCTTATCTTCACACCTACAGAGGTTTTACTCTAGTTTGATAATAATCTACAACATCTTTTTTTCGTCTACAGTCTGCTATAGTGTTCAATTTTCAGACACGTCGCAATCACTAATTGCTTTTTCAAAGTACATAATTTGATGTTTGTGAAAACCCATTTCAGGGCGTAACGGGATGGCCTTGGTCGGGCGTGGGGGAAGGTGCCCCCACCACGTTTCCAACTATATAGCATACTTAACATACAACCTTTGATAAATTCATTTGCACATCCCCACATTTGAATATCTCCATCCAATTGATTGCAATCTGTGAATTTACAAATATTGAAGAAATCAGAATGTCTCCCCGTCTCTTCAAATATCCCCTCCCTCCTTCTCTCTTCGAAATATATGGCCTTTGACTTCTAGAGTTGGAAATCGACTTTTGAGTACAACAAAGCACCATCTGCAACTAACTCTAGTCAGAAAATCCCATGAAATATGGCTAATAAGGCAACAAAATTGCAAACGGCCACAGCTACAGTTAACATGATACGAAATCTTCTTTCAAAGAGCGTGAAATTTCCAAACATTTGGAGTTCGATGCTTACATTATTTCTTACTATTGAAAATATTGGCAAGTATGAGGGGCGACTGAGACACCCCAACAACCTCCTGTCACCAAGTACCCTGTAACGAATATGTTTATGAATTACGCATTTTCTCACAGCAATGCTAATATAATTTCCAGATCACAATTTAGTTATGATAACACGCCTATTACTTTCTCTCCGGTTCTATATTTACAAATCTATACGGAACACGTGTTTCATACAGATTTCTGTTGACGGACTATTTTTCCACCCGATTTCATGAATCCATCAAACGTACTAAACTTCGCCCTTTCTCGTAATCGGCCAATCGAAACGTTGCATGCGGGTGCAGATCGAACGCTTCGGTCAATAAGTTATCAAGAGTTTTAAAATTTGATTTTTTTGTGTGTGATGTTTGAATTTTTAAATTAATGGATTCTATGCCATAGAGGCACATAATAAACACACCACGCCACGATGTATGAATGCATTCGCCAATGCGGCACTCATGCTGTGCCTTTATGATCTTTCCTTTCGCGCTGACACTCGTGCTGTATTGGAGAACGCATTCGCACATCGTGACGTTCTGTGTATTTATTGCGCAGAGACAAGTGCGGATAAGGGAAGTATGGTACCATGTTACTCGCTTTCGTGCTTGACTTCTGTTTGATGTTTCCAGTAACAGGTGCAGAAACGTTTTCACCAGTAATGGTTTCTAATGTCCTTTCATCTTGGATTTGGAAGCCACTGCTTCAAACTACACAGTAAATTATCAAACATATTAAAATATTAACCCTCTGAACCCTAGAGGCCGTTTTTTTCCGGCCAGCAACATGATGCAACATAACATCATTAAATAGAATGGCTGTTCAGTAGATGTGTGGGGTAGAGCAATCAATATTTTCAACGTGCAGCCCCTAGGCTGCACGTTGAAAATATTGATTGGGCTACCCCAAATAATGAATATGGACTCTTCTAATTGCTGCCATGGACTGGCATGGAAGATACCATCAGAGTTCAAAGGGTTAATTGTGTTATTATAGAGTAGTATTTTTATTGGTGTTTTCGTGTTACTCAAATCTGCAAAATCATAACATGGTACAACAGAGGAACGGAATCATAACATGGGACAACAGAGGAGCGAAATCATAACATGGTACAACAGAGGAGCGAAATCATAACATGATACAACATAGGAGCGAAATCATAACATGGTACAACAGAGGAGCAAAATCATAGCATGGTACAACAGAGGAGCGACATCATAACATGGTACAACGGAGGAGCGAAATTATAACATGGTACAGCAGAGGAGCGAAATCATGACATGGTGCGACAGAGGAGCGAAATCATAACATGATACAACAGAGGAGCAAAATCATAACATTGTACAAACGAGGAGCGAAATCATAACATGATACAACATAGGAGCGAAATCATAACATGGTACAACAGAGGAGCGAAATCTTTATCAGTCCGATCTCTTTTCAACATTAAAACAGAAAATAGCAGTTGAATGGACTAAAAATGTCTATTTAGCCCGTTTAACGGCAAATCATTTCAGTGCAACCCTTTATGTAGCATGGATAAAAGACGAAACTTGCAATAAGGAAAAAAAACAGACCTTTAAAACGGAAAAAAATCACTTTACGTTTCCAAAACATAGTTTGTGCCCGCTTATTGGAACAGTGTGTAGTCATAAGCAATGTTTTGAGAGCACATTTTTGCGCGTGTTATCCTCTAGCTGTGTTAACCCTTTACCCAACGAATCGCCCGCATCCGCCAGCGTAATATGCAAATTCGGCAACCGAGAAAATATTATTTTTCGAAAAATATCAACGAAACCATATCATGTGACCCCTCTTTGGAACGAGCTCGTCGAGCTCGTTCCAAAGAGGAGTCACATGATATGGTTTCGTTGAAATGTTTTGAAAAAAAAATTAAAAAAATGATATTTAAAATAATAAATTTTGAATCTCGTCTGCGTTGGGTAAAGGTTAAATAAAGAGTTAATATCACATGGACTAGTTCTAGTCTTATGTTAAAGAAAAAATATCAGTGGTACATCCCTTGATGATATGTTCCATACCCCCCCCCCCCCCCTCCCGCCTCTCTCTCTGATATGTTCCTACAGTTCTGAATGTTTCAGATTGTGGACCTACAGGGATTTTATATTATTTACCGAAGATAAGTGTTGGAGTCTGGGCAAAGACTCTGCTCTGTGGAATTGAGTGTGCAGTAAAAATAAAACCTTTATCTCCCGTGTAACTGGTTTGAAAGATCATTCGATATTGATTAATAAACTTCCCCACGGTACAAGACAAATCTTTGAACTTACCCGGCTTTGATTGGTTTTGTTGTCGGAAATTGTGGTATCTTTGTTGTCTGCCTTCAGGTTGACTTTCTGGCAATTAATCAGCTTCTGTATACTATATATACAGTCTAATTAATGCACAGCGTTGATGATTTTAACATGTCACGTTCGACGCATTATTATTGAATCATGTTTCTTCCGTTACACATTGTATCGGGCAATATATAGGTTGGTTTAACCCTTCGTTCAATGCAACATCTAAGGCCAGCCGACACTATTAACAAACACCGTCATTTAATTTACAGTACATTTTGTTTAAAAAAATTGATTTTCAAAAACATATCTTTCACAGTCGTTCCAATGAAGAATCACCAGCTTTGTGTTTGAGGCAAACAAATGAAAATATTCAGATGTTCATGAAGTGTTTGCATGTGTTTTTGTGTAGGGTAAATGTTATTTATTTATTTATTTATTTATTTATTTATTTATTTATTTATTTATTTATTTATTTTACAACACTTTTAACGCCCAGAACCTTGTCGTATCGAGCAGTTTTTCGGATGGATGAAGCCGGAATACCCCAAAAGTACCACCCACCGAGCAACGCCAAGTATCTGTCGAACCCTCCTTACTTTGCCTATGCTTAGCAGACCAGTCTGGTGCAGTAACGCCACCCAGTCCAGTCTGGTTCTGTAACGTCATACTAATATGAAGATATAATGATTTGCTGTAATGGTCTAAATTTAGCGTGTTGGACTGTGTGCAGACCTCTTTACTTAGAACTTCACCCTGTCACCGAGGGAAATTTCACTGACGAATTTCGCTTGTATCTTTGTCATTAAACCAGTTACTTATGTTCCAAGACAAAAATCCAGAACACGTTGGATCTGGTTCTTATGAGGGAAGACAGTGACTTTAAAGTCTCCAATATAAAAGTTGCATTTTTCATTTGGGGACATGCATTTGTGATTGCATACCTCTCTACATGTCGACAACTTCTTTCGTAAAGTCAAATCGATCAACAGAGGAGCTTTTGAGGTGATTCATGTAATTCTGTCGATGCACTCATCTAACGATACATTAGTTGTCGAATTTGATATTTTTTTTTCCACAACAAAGTATGCTATATTTGTGACGAATTAACTAATGACGATAAAAAGAATTTATCCCACAAATCGCCGTTTATTTGAACAATAAAAACCTTGGATAATTTTTTGCTTTATTCACCTAGTAGCGTGATAAATTTTGCCCGTAGGTTTAACACTGAAAGAATTTATTTCTGTAGTAGAGACGGACTTTTTGACCTCTTACCTCTACTGCATTTGTGTAGCACAACTAATAGTTCAATTGTTGTTTCCTTTAAACCTTTTTGAAAGTATTACACAATGCCAGTAGAAAACACCACACACTGTTCATTTATTAAAGTATTTTTTGGAGTTTCGGTCAAGTTTGTAGGGGAATTATTTTTAGACAGAAATGTATTAATGCGCCTTGTTTATTTTTTCCAAAATTGATGGTCGATCGAATTGGACCGGGGTGCTCCTCACTTCTCGGTGTTTTGTAGCGAGTAACAGCACGATTTCGCCATGACAGCCATGTAAAAGATTTATGGGATAAACAAAGTAAACGACGTATAGTGTTTTCAAGTTAAAAATTTATTCTACTCGTAGAATTAAGAATGAAACCGACTCGCCAGAGGCTCGTCGGTTTCATTCTTAATCCTACTCGTAGAATACTTCTTTTACTTGAAAACACTATACGTTTATTCTACAACACTACAAGTTCATTCTATATGTCCTTTCTTTTCATATTTTCTCTGCTGTTGACATAGAAACGGTATCTAAGATTGCATTGAAGGCTAAGCTTGTGACATGTTCTCTTGAATGCATCCCGTCACATATAATCAAAGTGCACTCCATTATCATTACACCAGCGATCACTAAGTGTATCAAGCTTACTCTTGTTATGAGATCTTTTAAGGTTGTTGGAAGAAAACAATTTTGAAGGGTTTGATTTGGAACTCACAGTTTCAACCTATTCTAAAAATTTCATGCCTATCAGCAACCTTAGTTTTGTTTCGAACAGTGCTGCTTTGAGTTTCGCAAGGCATTTAGTATCGAGTTGCTCACTGCAGTTAAAACTAGAAGTCCTGTCACGAATAGTGCGCTTATCTAGGCTTAATTGCGCGTTAGATTTGCCATATCGAATGGCATCCAAATCACGGCAGGTTCTCCTGGTTACTCATAGCAAACACATGCAATGTTTCTGCCAATGAACCTCCGGGTTACCCGGAGGTCCATTGGCTGAAACATTGCTTGTGCACAGGCCATATGTTCAGAATTTGATAGCTTTACTATGGCCATAACGCGTACATTAACGCGCAGATTTGTGCGCATTTCATGACAGGACTTCTAGTTTTAACTGTCCTTAGCTATCAGAGCACCTTCAGATCAGAGCACCTACACATTAGAAACAGATCAGAGCACCTACACATTACAGCATGGAAACTATGCTTCCAAAAGTGTATATTGACCTACTTAATAAATGAGAAAGTCAGATGATATCATCTTTGGTTGCGAGTTATCTCAATGTGGCTTTGAATACTGTTGACCACCACTACTTATTCAGAACATGTCTGAGATCCTTGGTGTGTGTGTGGGGTGGGGGTTGAGGGTGGGGTGGGCTTAAATTAGAGTGCCACTTATCTTAGAAATAGACAGTATGAAGGTATCATTATTTAATAATAATCAAGCACCGTCGATATTGAGAATTTAGCTCCACAAGGTAACTAACATAAACATTCTGTACTCTTCAGGCGCTACGTAGTCTTCAGGTGATACGCTAACACTTTGTGTCTGTGTGTCAAGGACAATCAACTAATTGGTGAATTTGCAGATGATCGTTATAGCATATATGATTCCTGGCGTGGAGACATGGTTCCGGAATTCCGGCCGTTAGGGAAATGTCATTCATTTGAAATAATGTTAAAAAGTGGATGTTGTCGAACACGGTGAAATCAGATAGTCAAAGAACTGAGTTCATAATGTTTATGAGTAACAAGCTTCTTCGGATATTGTCACCAAATCAATCGATGTTTCGTCTCCTAGGTGTTAGAATGTCCTATGTCCCATTGGGGACATAGGACATTCTAGCACCCAGGCGACGGTTTGCGGGGCTCATATTGAAAGATCGGATAAAGCTATGCGGCATGGTGTGTACCTTAGTGTCAGCTTGACCTTTCAGCATCATGTCTCTCTCATAGTGAGGGTTGCGTCGGGTGAAATGTTCGTACCTAAGAAATCAGACATTATCTCTTCCACAATGCATGTAAAAAAATGACCACTGCAGTCGTTATCTGTCACATGGACTACAGAAATAGCATTTTTATAAATTTACCAAAATGTTGACCCAGCCTTTCTCAGGAATTCAGAATTCCACCGCTAAGATAATTTAGGGCAGAAGCGAATTCGCCAGTACACCAGATGCTCCTCATGAACTGCGATTTCTTCCCATATCAGAAAGTATTGAATGTTAGATACTAATATGACAATACGCAAGGCGTAAGAAGGAACCCCAAAGTATCCAACGTATTGAAATATTTCATTCCGCAACCATTACTCCAAAAACATTTTGGTTTATTCAGTCGAATTCCTGCAATTGTTTAATTTCAGCCAAACAAGAATATTTTCCCATAGGCGACCATTATAACGTTCAGGCGAAAAAAATATGGTCGCATCATTTTAAATTTAGCATTCAAATATTTTTTGTCAACTATAGCCCTTCAGACAACCTTTTAATGATTTTTAAACAGGGGTCATGCAACAAATAAAAGAAAAAACTAACAGAAAGGGAAGTGCTGGTCACATGTTCATATTTCTCAGGGAATTCCCAAACGAAACACACCAATAGTCAAACAAATTTTTAGGTTCTAAAAGTCCTCAAATCATCCTCTTTATTCATCTGGAACATTCAAAAGTAATGCAAAATGTCAGTAGACTTCTTCAAATGTTTATTGAAACAATATATTTCCCCAAGACTGCTTAGTTTTGGGAATTACATATTTCCGAGCGCAACTTTTCGAGGCATGTAAATCTAATTAAAATATTTACAACAGTTATACCTATGAGCAAACCCAACCCTACCCAAGATACAGTTACCTCTTTCATGTGATGAAAGAGTCATTTCTGCAATAGAATTCAACTTTTGGCTTCTGTCTAGTCCAAAGCATGGGAAATTTGTTCTTTTGAAGAGAACTGTCCAATCTGTGTCAAATAGGCTTAAAAACTGTTATTGCCTCCGACAGAATTTCTAGTCTATTACCCAATAAGTTGGGAGGGATAAGAATTCACAGCTTTCTTTGAAACTACCCAAATCCCAAAATAAAACTAAAATCTGCATCAGCACACAAAACCTTTTCACAAAATCTGTTTTAATTAATCATACAGCAAGATAAATAGGGCCCACCACCACGAAACAATATGTCAATTTTGTTTCAAAATTGGGGTTGTGCAGGGCTTATAGTTCCTCTAAAGTTGGGAGAATCCATTTGGATTCTTGCGGAAATCGTTCCGAGAATTCAGACCTGCTATGGGTCAGGATCCTATTAGGTCAGTATGATTGAACCCCTGTTGCATACTGATAGTACATGTTAACCCTTTACCCAATACAGCTTTTTTAATTTTTACAACACCAACTACTGATTTTTACCCCCCCCCCCTCCCCCTGGGCCCTTAATCGCTCACCTGACGAGGCGGTTCTGAGAAGTATTTTGGGTCAGATTCAGTTAGTCAAGGTTCATGGACACTACATAGGAATAATGTTATGAAATTATTCATAATTCTATTGTCCATGTTAGATGATTATTAGCATAGGTCTTCCTGATTGCTTCCAATTCTGACAGCTGTAGACAAGTACTGCCAAACTTCCAAGGGTTGTTGTGTCACTGCACATTGAAAGGCAAATTTTATGGAAAAGCTCTAAGGAATGGATTTGAACATTTATGAACAACCTCGAACCTAACCCACCCCTGCCCAAATATTAAGCCACAGACCTGAAATGAACAAACTCAAATCTGCCCCCCCCCCCCCCCCCCGCGATACCAAATATGAAAGGGTTCTGACTGGCAGGAACCAAACTGGAACAAATTTACATCTGACCTCCCCAGAGATGTTGTACACCAAATATTAAAGCATTAAACTAGTGGGTCTGAAGAAAAAGATTTTTAAAGAAATTTTCTCATGTTGCTTTGAGTTAATTTGCACTCCCATAATGAGCCCATATATTAACCCATAGATTTGGCTTGAACAAACATGAATCTGACCCCCTTAGAGATGCTGTAAGCCAAATACGAAAGGATTCTGACTGGTGGATCTGAAAAAAAAAACGAGTTTTAAAGAAATTTCCTCATACTGCACTGAGTTAAACTTTGGGCTTCAATAGATAGACCAAATATTAACCCAGAGACCCGATTCAAACAAACTTCAATTTACCCTCCCCCCTGCCCCCCACCCCACTAGAAATGTTGCATTCCAAATATGAAAGCATTCTGACTGGTGGATCTGAAGGAGGTTTTCAAAGAAATTTCCTCATGTTGCACTGTTGATATTTGGGTGTCCATGGGGAGCTGTATACCAAGTATCAAAAGATTCTTATACATGGTTCTGTAGAAGATTTTTTTTCAATTTTGGAAAACAATTTATGCATGCTATCAGAGAAATGCTTGGGGCCCCCTGTCCGTGTGGCAACGTTATTTGAACAAACTGGAATTCATATATGATAAGGAACATGAATATCAAATTTGGTTCAATTCGGCTCAGTTGTTTATGAGGAGAGGTTTGTAATGTAAAGTTCACACCGGACAGAATGCACTGATGGTGGACAGACAGAATGTCATCATTTAAGCGCCCCCTGACTTACAGTCAGGTGAGCTAAAAATAAACAATATTCATCAAGCGTAATAATTATGGATGTTACTAGAACCGGCTGATGAGAGCCGGTTCCAATGACAGCCATATTTGTACAAATTTTATTGCCAGTGTCACAATATTTCAGGTCATGTTAGTGTTGTATTGGTTAATTTGCTGCCTTTGTGTTAGGTAAAGGGTTAAAGTGACTCAGTTCTTTTCATGTGAATCCTAGCAGCAACGTTACGAGACGCTACATGGTTTCTCACTGGTTTTGTTGCACGGATCTCTACCGGAATCGATTCTCAGATTCTTATAAGCCCTGGCTGAGGCTATATAATCCACCAATATCAATAGAAAGTGCCATTTTATCTCAACAAATGATGTCAAATATTCTTTTACCTAGTGATGAGGTAAATTATAGACCGGGATGTACCCCCCCCCCCCCACCCCCAAGCTCTCAGTATGCATTTTTTCCTAAAACAAGAGACCCCAGGGGGCCTGAGGGCGTCCACTTGTACATGGTAACCTAAATATCAACCCAGAGAATTGATTTCAACAAGTTGCATCTACTCCTCCTAAGAAAAGCTTATACCAAATATCCAAAGATTCTGACAAGTGGATCTAAAAAAAATGATTTTTAAAGAATATTTCTCATATTGAACCGAGTTATAATTTGGGCTCCCACAGAAGCCCATATATGAACCCAGGGACTTGGCTCTAACAAACTTGACTCCCCCCCCCCCCCCCCTAAGGATGCCTCACACCAAATATCAAAACATTTCAACTGCTGGATCTGAAGAAGAAGATTTTTAAAGAAAATTCTTCATTTTGAACTAAGTTACAATTCGAGCTCCCACAGTAAGCCCAAACATGGACCTAGGGAGATGGCTTGAACAAACTTGAATCTAGCCTCCTAAGGATGCTGCATAAAAAATATCAAAAGCATTCATCTGCTGGACCTGAAGAAGATTTTTTAAAACAATTCCTCATTTCGAACTAAGTTACAATTCAAGCTCCCACAGTGAGCCCAAATATGGACCTAGGGACATGGCTTTAACAAACTTGAATCTCACCCCCTAAGTATGCCGCACACCAAATATCAAAACATTGCAACTGCTGGATCTGAAGAAGAAGATTTTTAAAGAAAATTCCTCATTTTGAACTAAGTTACAATTCGAACTCCCACAGTGAGCCCAAACATGGACCTAGGGACATGACTTGAACAAACTTAAATCTTGCCTCCTAAGGATGCTGCATAAAAAATATCAAAAGCATTCATCTGCTGGATCTGAAGAAGATTTTTTAAGAAAATTCCTTATTTCGAACTAAGTTACAATTCAAGCTCCCACAGTGTGTCCAAATATGGACCTAGGGACATGGCTTGAACAAACTTGAATCTCACCCCCCCTAAGAATGCTGCATACCAAATATTAAAACATTCTGACTGCTGGATCTGAAGAAGAAGATTTTTAAAGAAAATTCCTCATTTTGAACTACATGTAAGTTATCATTCGGGCTCCCACAGTGAGCCCAAATATGGACCTAGGGACATAGCTTGAACAAACTTGAATCTCACCTCCCTAAGGATGCTGCATAACAAATATCGAAACTTTCCGACTGCTGGATCTCAAGAAGATTTTTAAAGAAAATTCCTCATTTTGAACTAAGTTATAATTCGGGTTACCACAGTGAGCCCAAATATGAACCCAGAGACTTGGCTTGAACAACTTGAATCTCACCCCCTAAGCATGCTGCATACCCAATGTCAAAAGATTCTGCTGCTGGATCTTGAGAAGAAGATTTTCAAAGAATTTGCCTGAAATGCACTAAGTTCAAATTTGGGCTCCTATACTGAGCCCAAATATGAACCCAGGGAGCTGATTTGAACAGATTTGAATCAGATCCACCCCACAATGTTGCATATCAAATATCAAAAGATTCTGCCTGCTGGATCTGGAGAAGAAGATTTTTTAAGAAATTTGCCTGAAATGCACTAAGTTCGAATTCGGGCTTCTATAGTGAGCCCAAATATGAATCCAGGGGGCTGATTTGAACAAACTTGAATCAGATCCACCCAACAATGTCGCATACCAAATATCAAAAGATTCTGCCTGCTGGATCTGGAGAAGAATATTTTTAAAGAAATTTGCCTGAAATGCTTCTATAGTGAGCCCAAATATGAATCCAGGGGGCCGATTTGAACAAACTTGAATCAGATCCACCCCACAATGTTGCATACCAAATATCAGAAGATTCTGCCAGCTGAATCTGGTGAAGAAGATTTTTTAAGAAATTTGCCTGAAATGCACTAAGTTTCAATTTGGGCTGCAATATAGAGCCCAAATATAAACCCAGGATATATGGCATTTTACTTTTTTCGATTTTTAGCTCCTGTGGTTTCCATGGGGCTACAGAAAAAGAAAATTTGGCATAAATTAGGTACTTATGACCCAATAAGCCCTCACATAAAATTTGATTCAAATCAGCCTCTCGGTTCGGAAAATAAAAATTTTGGGCGGGGCCAAAAATTTTGCCCCTCCCATAACGACGCCAAACATAGCCCATCAAACTTCGCTTAAAGAAATCCAAGTCTACACCTTAAAAGGAAGCTGCATACCATATATCAAGTCTCTGCTACTGCTGGTTGAAGAGAAGATTTTGGTGCCCCTTGGGGGTATGGCACCACCCAGGAGAAGGGGGCAACTTCATTTGAACAAATCTGAATTAGCATTAGGTAATAAACATTTACCCAACATTTGAATAATGTAAAGTTAACGCCGGACGGACAGCGGACAGAATGTGATCAGTAAAGCTCCCACTGAGCTTTGCTCAGGTGAGCTAAAAAAACTTTATTAATTTATAAATAAATTGATGGTGACATGAATTTCCCATTATTTTTTAATCACCTTCTTGCTTCTGAACACATTTCACATTGTGTTTCATATTCTGCAATCTTTGTAAGAAAAAGCCTAAGTTTTCTCAGTTAAGGCACCTCGAGTCATAAAACAGTGATTTTTCCAACAGAATGACCAATACCTGCTACTGTGGTGTCTCATGACACTGTTAAAATTCCTAAAATCATCAAATATTGATTCATTAGTGCTGTGCTTGTGCTGCAAATATCCACAAGTGCACTTTCACTATTTTGGTTTTAATCCCTACAGGCATGCATTCTGTCAAAAGGAGTGAAATTGTAGAAAATATGTTCACAAAGAGGACAAGTTACAGTACAGTTGTCGTGGACGGGTTGTAATACACGCGTGGGCAGTGATGTCCACTCATGCATTCACCAGTCGATAAAAATCATCATCTACAAAATTTTAATTGTTGAAGCATCGGTTTGTACCGGGTGCTTCATTATTTAAATTTTTGATGATTATACCTATAGTTAGTGTTTGGCATCAAATATTATTGTATGAATTTGTATCCGTGGAAATATTGCCCATCCATGGAAAGTGAGCAGTACACTGCCACTGTACTGTATTTGTTTCAAGTATATAATATACTCTTTGATGTTTAATATACTTGTGATAGGCTGGGTCCAAAGTACTCAGTACTCGTAGTACTCGAGTACCACTTTTTTGATAAAATACTCAATACTTGCCAGCCCAGATTTTTGTATGTGTGTGTGTGTGTTTGTGTGTGTGTGTGTGTGTGTGTGGGGGGGGGGGGGTTGGAGGGTGATAAATAGCTGCAAATTATTTAAAATGTTGACCCAGGCAAATGAAAAGCAAAGAAACATTTCATCCGAAGGACAGACAGACAGACATGCAGTAACAAATTTGGGAAGCCTAAATAAAAGTAGTGACTAACTTAAAATGAAAAATATAGATCGAAGAGCCAGGGCAATGTTGTCAAACAGAAAACAAACAAGAGCCCCCAGAGGGCCTGATGGCATTCACCTGACATGGTAGCCTAAATATCAACCCAGGGAATTTATTTGAACATTTAGTTGCATCTGCCCCTCATAAGAAAAGCTTATACAAAATATCCAAAGATTCTGACCGGTGGATCTAAAAAAAAAGGATTTTTAAAGAATATTCCTCATATTGAACTAAGTTATAATTCAGGCTCCCACAGAGAGCCCAAATATGAACCCAAGGACTTGGCTTGAACAAATTTGAATCTCACATCCCTAAGGATGCTTCTATATACTAATATCAATAGATTCTGACTACTGGATTTTAAAGAATATTCCTCTTATTGAACTAAGTTGTAATTTGGACTCCCACAGGGAGCCCAAATATGAACCCGGGGACTTGGCTCAAACAAACTTGAATCTCACCCATCTAAGGATGCAGCATCCCAAATATCAAAATATTCTGAAGAGTGGATCAGAAGAAGATTTTTAAAAAATATTCCTCATATTGCACTAATCTAATCATAGAGAGTCCAAATATGGACCCAGGGATTTGATTTCAACAAACATGTGAATAAATCTTCCAAAGATGTTATATGCAAAATATGAAAGCCTTTGGAGCAGTGGTATGGGAGAAGAAGATTCTTTAATGTTTTTCCCATTACTAAAATGATGACTCCGCATTAGTCCTGGAAAACTTCCCTATGATAAAACTGATGGCAATTTTTTTTTTACCATTCTTTTCGGCTGGTCGTAAGGAAGCGTCACACAAAATAAAATTTCTCAGTGCCATGTAGTTTTGAAGATATGGGCGTTTTAAATTTTTTCTATATTTAGATCCTGCAGTTCCCACAGGGCCACAGGAAAATGTTTTGGCATAAATTAGGTACTTACGACCCAATAAGCCCATCATATCAAATTTACTTCAAATCAGCCTCTCAATTTGGAAAATAGAAATTTTGGTACAATTCGGCCTCCTACAGAAAGACCAAATATGAACCCAGGGACTTGGCTATAACAAACTTATATCTCACCTCCCTAAGGATACTGTATATATCAAAACATTCTGACTGCTGAATTTGAAGAATACTTTTGAAGAATATTCCTCATTTTGAACTAAGTTATAATTCAGGCTCCCACAGTGAGCCCAAATATGAACCCAGGGACTTGGCGTAAACAAACTTGAATCTCCCACAGTGAGCCCAAATATGAACCCAGGGACTTGGCGTAAACAAACTTGAATCTCACACTGGCTCACACCGATTAATCGACTAACCAATGATCAATATCTTGATTGATAAAAAAAAGTAATTGATCGGTTAACCGTTACTTTTGAAGTACGGTACTATATGGCAGGGTATTTGATGGCTGGATTCACATCGCAAAATACTATACAAAAATGTCCAATTGCTAACCATTTTTCTTTCATATTGGGTAAGCTTATATTCACTTTTGATCATCACTTTTTGAAACCAAGATGGAAACTGTTAATCAAATTTTTAAAAACAAAAAATACCCTCTATGGGTTAACTATGGAACAAACTTGCTCCAAAACAGGCAAACATTGTCACACTGGCTCACATCAATTGCATGAGACAGAGAAATGCATGCCAGTTACGTGCCAAAATACTTGTTCACTTGCATGATCATTATACTGTATCAGTAGCTGAAAACGGACATTCTCAACCCTTCACCAAATGCAGGTAGCAGACGATACTTGCACAAGAAATTGTAAAGATTTTCAATGTTTGTCTCAAAAACATAGCTTATGCCCCCCCCCTATTGGAACAAGCTCAATGAGCTTGTTCCAATGAGGGGTCATAAGCTATGTTTTGAGACAAAAATTGAAAATGTAATAAAATTTGAATGGACATGTATTGTTTGTATATGGCGCTGCCCGGTTTTGTCCATTATGCTGAGTAAAGTTTTAATTATATAAATGGTCAATGGTACAGCAATTATTCAGCTACCTATTGGGGCAAGTGATTAATCGGTTAACCAAGGTTAACCCATGCGATTAATCAATCACGAAAACCCTTTAATCGTTTCAGCTCTAAAATTAATTTAATTTTATTAAATTTTATCTGATGAAAAAATGCTTATAATTTTGGGGGAATGGTAAATATGGATCTTCTTAACAAGCATTTGCAAGGACATCAGAGGAATGAAATCACCGTTCTCGCAATTTGCAAAACCGTGGAGAGCCAAATATAGGCTTGGCTTGAAGAAACTTAAATCTCACCCGCCTAATGATGGTGCATAGCAAATATCAAAAGATTCTGATTGGTGGGTCTGAAGAAAAAGATTTTTAAAGAATATTCCTCATACTGCACTAATTTCAACATTTGGACTCCCATAGAGGCCAAATATGGACCCAGGGATTTGATTTCAATAAACGTGTAAAAAAATCTTGCAAAGATGGTATATGTGAAATCTGAAAGGTTTTGGAGGAGTGAATTTGGTGAAGAAGAGTCTTAAATGCTTTCTTCATTACCCACAGTGTTAGAGAACGCTGACTAAGCAATTTTTCAAAGTCACGAAAAAGTACCCCATGATTGACCTGACAGAAATTTGCTTAGACCATTCCATTCTGTTGGTCCCAAGGAAGCTTCACACCAAATAAGAATTCTCAGTGCCATGTAGTTTTGGAGATATGTGCGTTTTGAATTTTGTTCTATTTTTAGCTCCTGCGGTTCCCATGGGGGGATGAGAAAATATTTTGGGGCATAAATTAATTACTTATGATCAAATAAAACCAAAAATTAAATTTGGTTCAAATCAGCCTCTTGGTTCGAAAAACAGAAATTTTGGGCGGGGCAAAAATACATGCCCTCCAATAATGAAGGCAAATAAAGACCCACAAACTTCTCTTGAACAAAACTGAGTCTACACCTCAAAAGGAAGCAGCACACCACATATCGAATCTCTGCTACTCCTGGTTCACGAGAAGATGTTTTAAGATTTAGGCAAAATTTTGGGGCATGGCCCTACTGAGGGGCAGGGCAACTTGATTTAAACAAAATCAAAATGCAATGTCAAAACAAACAAGCATCTCACATTTCACTTAAATGATTAATCAGTTCAGCAGTTTTGGAGGAGAAGATGCAAACACCATGTTCACGGACGACGGACGACAGACGGCAAGTGATCACTACACCTCACCCTGACTGAAAGTCAGGTGAGCTAAAAATTCAGTGGACCATGAGTGCTGCAGTTGGGCGAGAAGCTTGATTCAAGGAGAGAAGACACTTGTAGCTGCTGGCTTTCGAAAGTGTTGTTAAAACCCAATAAATAATTAAATAAACAAGAGGCCCCACAGGGCCTGAAGCGCTCACCTTGAACAGAACACGATATAAACAGAGAACAGAACACGATATAACAGTCCTAGAATGAATCTACATTAAGCAATCCATCTTCATAGGATACACTGCAAATCTTTGAGCCCCTCAGGAGTGACAAAAACAGTCCAAGCATCATGCCTTTTCTTTAGTTGATTATGATGTAAAATGTGGAGCTCCCCTCTCAAGCACCTTGATACAACCTATATAGATTACTCTTCACCTCTTGAGGGTACTGAATAAAAAATGTCTAATTCTTCAGCTACTTGGCCAATTCCGGCTCCCATAGGGAGCTTAAATATCAACCCAGGCACTCGATTTGAACAAAGTTGAATCTGATCTCCTTAGAGATGCTGTATACCAAATATGAAAGCATTCTGACTGGTGGATCTGAAGAACAAAATTTTAAAGAAATTTCCTCATATTGCACAAAGTTAAAATTTGGGCTACCATAGTGAGCCCAAACTTTAACCTACAGACCCAATTTGAACAAACTTGAATCTCACCCCCACCCCACCCCTCTCCCCTTAGATATGTTGTATACCAAATACGAAAGCATTCTGACTGGTGGATCTGAAGAAGATTTTAAAAAAAACTTCCCCATACAGCCCTAAGTTAAATTTGGGCTACCAAAGGAAGCCCAAATAATAACATAGGGACTTGGTTTGAACAATCTTGAATCTGACCATCATAACAATGAGGGTACCAAACATTAAACAAGAGGCCCTAGGGGGCCTGAGGGCGCTCACCTGACATGGTAGCCTAAATATCAACCCAGAGAAATGATTTCCACAAGTTGCATCTGCTCCTCCTAAGAAAAGCTGAAACCAAATATCCAAATATTCTGACCAGTGGATCTAAAAAAAGATTTTTAAAGAATATTCCTCATACTGAACTAAGTCATAATTCGGGCTCCCACAGGGAGCCCATATATGAACCCAGGGACTTGGCTTTAACAAACCTGAATCTCACACCCCTAAGGATTCTGCACGCCAAATATCAAAACATTCCGACTGCTGGATCTGAAGAAGAAGATTTTTAAAGAAAATTCCTCATTTTGAACCAAGTTACAATTCGAGCTCCCACAATCAGCCCAAATATGGACCTAGGGACATGGCTTGAACAAACCTGAATCTTACCCCCCTAAGGATGCTGCATAAAAAATATCAAAAGCATTCATCTGCTGGATCTGAAGATTTTTAAAGAAAATTCCTCATTTTGAACTAAGTTGTCATTCAGGCTCCCATAGTGAGCCCAAATATGAACCAAGGGACTTGGCTTGAACAAACTTGAATCTCAGCCCCCTAAGGTTGCTCCATGCCAAATATCAAAACATTCCAACTGCTGAATCTGAAGAAGAAGATTTTTAAAGAAAAATTCCTCATATTGACTAAGTTATAATTTGGGCTCCCACAGGGAGCCCAAATATGGACCCATGGACTTGGCTTTAACACACTTGAATCCCCCTCCCCCCCCCAAGAATGCTACTCACCACATATCAAACCACACTTGAATCCCCCCTCCCCCCCCCAAGAATGCTACTCACCACATATCAAACCATTCCGACTGCTGGATCTGAAGAAGATGATTTTTGAAGAAAATTCCTCATTTCGAACAAAGTTACAATTCAAGCTCCCACAGTGAGCCCAAATATGGACCTAGGGACATGGCTTGAACACCCCCCTCCCCCCCCCCCCCCCCCCTTAAGGATGCTGCATACCAAATATCACAAGATTTTGCCTGCTGGATCTTGAGAAGAAGATTTTCAAAGAAATTTGCCTGAAATGAACTAAGTTCGAATTTGGGCTTCTATAGTGAGCCCAAATATGAATCCAGGTGGCCGATTTGAACAAACTGGAATCAGATCCATCCCACAATGTCGCATACCAAATATCAAAAGATTCTGCCTGCAGGATCTGGAGAAGAAGATTTTTGAAGAAATTTGCCTGAAATGCACTAAGTTCAAATTCGAGCTTCTATAGTGAGCCCAAATATGAATCTAGGGAGCCGATTTTAACAAAATAGAATCAGATCCACCCCACAATGTTGCATACCAAATATCAAAAGATTCTGTCTGCTGGATCTGGAGAAGAAGATTTTTTAAGAAATTTGCCTGAAATGCACTAAGTTCAAATTTGGGCTCCTATACTGAGATCAAATATAAACCCAAGGGGCCGATTTGAACAAACTTGAATCAGATTCACCCCACAATGTTGCATACCGAATATCAAAAGATTCTGCCTGCTGGATCTTGAGAAGAAGATTTTCAAAGAAATTTCCCTGAAATGCACTAAGTTCAAATTTGGGCTCCTGTACTGAGCCCAAATATAAACCCAAGGGGCCGATTTGAACAAACTTGAATCAGATCCACCCCACAATGTCGCATACCAAATATCAAAAGATTCTGCCCGCTGGATCTGGAGAACAAGATTTTCAAAGAAATTTGCCTGAAATGCAGTAAGTTCAAATTTGGGCTCCTATACTGAGCCCAAATATAAACCCAGGGGGCCGATTTGAACAAACTTGAATCAGATCCACCCCACAATGTTGCATACCAAATATCAAAAGATTCTGCCTGCTGGATCTGGAGAAGAAGATTTTTTAAGAAATTTGCCTGAAATGCACTAAGTTCGAAATCGGGCTCCTATACTGAGCCCAAATATGAACCCAGGGGGCCGATTTGAACAAACTTGAATAAGATCCACCCTCCAATGTTGCATACCAAATATCAAAAGATTCTGCCTGCTGGATCTGGAGAAGAAGATTTTTTAAGAAATTTGTCTGAAATGCACTAAGTTCGAAATCGGGCTCCTATACTGAGCCCAAATATGAACCCAGAGGGCCGATTTGAACAAACTTGAATCAGATCCACCCTCCAATGTTGCATACCAAATATCAAAAGATTCTGCCTGCTGGATCTGGAGAAGAAGATTTTTTAATGTTTTTCCCATTGCCTACAGTGTTAAAAAGTGCTGACTCAGCACTTTTTCAATGACCCGAAACTGTACCCTATGATAAAACCGATGGCAATTTTTTTTTACCAATTCTTTCTGTTGGTCCTAAGGAAGCTTCACACCAAATAAAAATTCTCGGTGCCGTGCAGTTTTGGCGATATGGGCGTTTTAATTTGTTTCTATTTTTAGCTCCTGCGGTTCCCATGGGGCTACGGGGAAAAAAAAATCAGCATAAATTAGGTACTTATGACCCAATAAGCCCTCACATAAAATTTGGTTCAAATCAGCCTCTCGGTTTGGAAAATAGAAATTTTGGGCGGGGCCAAAAATTTTGCCCCTCCCATAACGACGCCAAGTATAGCCCCACAAACTTCTCTTGAACAAATCTGAGTCTACACCTCAAAAGGAAGCTGCACACCAAATATCAAGTCTCTGCTACTGCTGGTTCATGAGAAGAAGATTATTTAAGATTTCAGCACACTTTTTGGGTGTGGCCCTACCCACGGGCGGGGCAACTTGATTTGAACAAAATCAAATTGCAATGTCAAAACAAACTACTATCTCAAATATCAATTAAATTGGTTTAGCAGTTTGGGAGGAGAAGACGCAAACACCATGTTCACGGACGACGGACGGTGAGTGATCACTATAGCTCTCCTGACTGAAAGTCAGGTGAGCTAAAAATTCTGACTCGTGGTTCTGAAGAAGATTTTTACAGAAAATTCCCCATAAAATTTGGGGTCCTGCATTGAGTCCAAATATGAAAGAATGTGCTTCATTTTAACAAACTTGTATCTGACCCCTCTATGGATGCTGTATACCAAATATCAAAAGATTCTGAACATTGGTTCTTGAGAAAAGATTTTCTAAAATGTTTGCAAAAATGCTGCACCAACATTATTCTGATGCCCTCTGCAGAACTCTCTAACAACAACAGAGGGCATTTTTTTTTACCATTCAATTCTACTGGTTCTAAGGA
The DNA here is from genome assembly GCA_031216915.1 of Pictodentalium vernedei. Taxonomy (NCBI): domain Eukaryota; kingdom Metazoa; phylum Mollusca; class Scaphopoda; order Dentaliida; family Dentaliidae; genus Pictodentalium; species Pictodentalium vernedei. The sequence continues at coordinate 65,147,475 of CM062296.1, forward strand.
TGCTTCATACCACATAACAGTTCTCTGTTCCAAGTGGTTTGGGAAACATGGGAGTTTGAAAACATTTCTATTTTTTGCTCCTGGGGTTCCCATGGGGATGCAGGGATTTTTTTGCATGAGGTAAGTACTTATGACCCAATATTACCACGATACTGAATTTCATTCAAATCGGACCATCGGTTCGGAAAATAGAAATTTTGGGTGGTACCAAAAATCTAACCACTGCCATTACAAAGCCAAATATTGCTTCACAAAGTACGTTTGAACAAGCGTGATTCTACACCTCAAAAGGTAGTTCCATAACGAATATAAAGTCACTGCACCCACTGGTTCATAAGATTTTTTAAATATTTTGGGAGCATTTGACCCCACCCCCTCCCTATGGGGCTGGGCATGTTGAGTTAAACAAAAATGTAATACCCATTTGGTACCATTACTCACACAAACTGTAACTTGAATTGACCAAAACATGGTGTTGATGGATGACAGATGGATGGACAATGGATGGAGAGTGATTAGATATGCCCTGCTTGACTTTGTCGAAGTGAGCTAAAAAAAAAAAAATGAAACGGTTCATGTCCGATATTTTACCCATGTTATTAAAATTGATAAATTTGTCCCTGGAGTGCAACAAGGTTTATGCTATACATGTAGCATTGCAAAGCCTTCTTGCACTCAAGTGATGGAATACACCTCCATCCAAGCTATTCTGTAGATTATGAGGCCTAAAACAAACCAAGAACATGAACTTATGCATGAATATTATTATAATAAATACACTGTCTTACACAAAGGAATACCACACAATCCAGTGTAGACTGATTTCAAAAAGTCCTCCGTAGTGGAAGGGCAATTTTAACAAACATACAGGCCCAAATAAGCTTCATACACAGTGTAAAAATTCCACTAAATTAATAAACATTCATATATGTTTAATAGGAATTAGGAGTATTGTAATTAAAAGTCAATTGTGTGGTTGTTTATAAACTTATATTACTTTGTTATCAGGTGTTAAAAAATATGAATATTTGTAAACACACCCACCCATTTAGATTAGTCCCTGCTCATAGCAGTGACACAGACATACAGTAAAGTTGCTGGTCATAATCCTTGCATGGGCAGTGCATGATGTCCATGCATGTTTTTTCCAGGTAATAGAAAATCATCATCAATAAAATTTTAATTAATGAAGCACCGAATTGTATCCTGTGGTTCATTAATTAAATTTTTTATGATTATTGCTGTAAACAATGTTTGAAAACTAATATCATTGCATCCGCAGAAATATTGCCCACCCACAGAACGTGACCAGTACACAGCAGCACAGAGTCAAGGTAATTGTGTTTTACTGTCTTGAATTTCAAATTTTGTTTTTTTTGTTTTTTTTTTGGGGGGGGGGGATGCACCAGACCCCTCCACTGACGAGAGGGTCACACACCCTCTTGTCCTCACCCCTATCTCACTGCTATGTGGCTCAGGTGATTTTGTGCATCATATTCTTTATGACTCCCACTAGATACATGTATTACTCTTGCCCCTACATGTAACTTAGATATCCTGGCTTAGCACCAGTATAATGGTAAACTAACATCAAATTGTGTGCTTATGTACAGTAGCTAACATATTGGAGTAGTATAATGAGCTTTGTCAGAAACTTGATCAAGTATTGATGACAAACAACAATTTTCATTACCAGTACCTGGTGCCAGTAATAAAATAAGATTTGCAAATATCACCCTGCATTTTTTTCAGCTATTATCTAACATAAAATTGTGCGCTTCATGAAAATTATTTCGTAACTACCTGTTAAAAATTACCGTTTCTTGTTTTGCTCTTTTAGAAAAAGAAATCACTCCTTTTCTGGCGGGCATACTAAACACCGAGGCAACCGAGGGATACCAAGGTGAAGGAAAACAGGAGAGAAACGGGTATGAGGTGGTGTGTTCTTTTTATTATTTATTTATTGGTGTTTAAGGTCACATTTATCTGCACAACAGCTTATTGTGACCATGGCAGTTTTATGGATGGAGGAAACTAGAGTACCCAGGAGAACCACTGAGCAATGGCAAGCAACTGTAAGCTCCCCAACATACTACACAAGCACGGTTAGCCTTGTTCGAAGACAGGTGCACCAAGAACATGCAGTATGCCTTAGTACACAGCATACCTTGCCCCCACATGGGTAGTGGGGGTGAAGTGTCTTGCCCAAGGACACAAAGCTGTTGCTGCAGGTGGGATTCGAACCGAGGATCTCTCGGCTTGCAGTCTGCACCTCTATCTACTGAGCTAATGCACCCCTGATGGTGTATTCTGATTATGTAAATAGATTTAAGCAGTACTAGTATGTGATTGGTTTTAATGCCATATTTGAGAATTATGGGTGCTGAAGTAATAAGAGTGCGCTGAAAAATCTTCCCTTTGGTATTTAGTAGGTAGCTTGGTAATGGTAAAGTGACTTCACCTCAGTAAGCAACAGTGTGAAAGCTGGCAGCCATCTTTTATATCGGGCCGCCACACCCAAAAAACACTCGTTCTCATCCCAAGGTGATAACAAAGGTACCCAAGAAGTTTCACGAAGATCGGTTCATAAATACAGCCTCCAGACTTAGCGTATTGACATGTGCACTTACAGTGTATAAGTAGCACTGATAAATTAAAGGTCATCTAATTTGCATAATTTCTGCAAGAGAAAAAAACCTGTATTATACAGTATTTTTTGTGATGTACAGTTAAAACTAGAAGTCCTGTCACGAACTGTGCGCTTATCTAGGCTTAATTGCGCGTATGAATTGCGCGCAATTGTCATATCGAATGGCATCCAAAGCACGGCAAGTTCTCCTGGTTACTTATAGCAAACACGGGCAATGTTTCTGCCAATGGACCTCCGGGTTACCCGGAGATCCATTGGCTGAAACATTGCTTGTGCACAGGCCATATTTACAGAATTTGATTGCCTTACTATGGTCATATCGCGTAGATTAACACGCATATCGACGTGCTATTTGTGCGCATTTCAGGACAGGACTTTTAGTTTTGACTGTATTCCATGTTACTAAACATTCATACAAACATTTATTCAAATCAGAACTTTCATACAGAAGTTCTGTACAAAAAACTGATCGCACTAATTTTAGTACAAATTGGCTGCTAGTGGCCATCTTGAATTTCGAACTGCACCCAAAAACACTCGCTCTCATCCCACGGTGATAACAAAAGTACCCAAGACGTTTCGTAAAGATCGGTTCATAAATACGGCCACTAGCCTGAGCCGTATAGAAGTTGTGTACAAAAAACTGATTGTATCTAATTTTGGTACAAAATGGCCTCTGGCAGCCATCTTGAATTTTGGATCGCACCCCAAAACACTCATTCTCGTCCCTAGGTGATAACAAAGGTACCCAAGAAGATTGGTGAAGATCGGTTCATAAATACAGCCCCTAGCCCGAGCCGTATTGACATGTGTACTTACTTGTATAAGTGGTACTGAATAAATCAAAGTTCATCTAATTTGCATAATTTCTGTACAAGAAAAAAAACTGTATTTTATGTGATGTATTCCATGTTACTAAACAATCATACACAAATTTATTGAAATCAGAACTTTCATATAGAAGTTCTGTACAAAAAACTGATTGCAGTAATTTCATTTTCAGTGCAAAATAGCTGCCGGCGGCCATCAAGAATTTTGGACTCCCCCCAAAAAACACTCATTCTAACCCCATGGTGATAACAAAGGTACCCAAGAAATTTTGTAAAGATCGATTCATAATTACGGTCTCTAGCCCAAGTTGTATAGAAGTTCTGTACAAAAAACTGATTGTACCTAATTTCGGTACAAAATGGCCACTGGTAGCCATATTGAATTTTGGACCGCACCCAAAATCACTCATTCTCATCCCAAGGTGATAGCAAAGGTACCCAAGAAGTTTCATGTAGATCAGTTTATAAATACAGACCAGCCCGAGCCGTATTGGCATGTGCACTTACTGGGTATACATACAAGTAGCACTGAATAAATTAAAGTTCATCTAATTTGCATAATTTCAACACGAGAAAAAAACCTGTATTATATGTGATGTACTCCATGTTACTAAACATTCATACAAAACTTTGTTCAAATCAGAACTTCCATACAGAAGTTCTGTACAAAAAACTGATTGCACTAATTTCTGTACAAAATGGCTGCTGGAGGCAATCTTGCATTTTGGACCGCACCCAAAAACACTCGTTCTCGTCCCACGGTGATAACAAAGGTACCCAAGAAGTTTCGTAAAGATCGGTTCATAAATACAACCTCTAGCCCGAGTGGTATGGAATTGTTGTTCCCAAACAGACGGAAGCCCGAGTCGTATTGAATTGTTGTTCCCAAACAGACGGACAACGGGCTATGACACAACCTTAAATATGACTTTGTCAAAGCTGAGCTAAAAATGGGGAGTATCCAGAGTATCACAAAACAAAAACCTATTTTGTAAAGGAATCCCCCTTTCAAGGACAATGGGACAGCATTGGCATTCACCACCATGCTGCCTTGAGGCTGCATTTTGAATTCCTGTGTTTGTTGTTCTTATGAAATATTATTTTATTATTATCAATTATGGTACAAATATGGTACCGATAGCACACTTTCAGGATCCGCTGATGTCTGATGGCGACTGTGTGTCAGTGTGTGAGATGCACACATACTATACACCACATCCTTCATTTTGCTATATAATTTGTGTAAATTTATTTGGAATTTATAGAATTTCAAACTTGGAAATTTCATAGTATTGTTTTTGCCTTAGTTATGGTGCTTTATAAGTAATGAGCAATTTAGTTTGAAAAAAGGGGTTCATGAAGATTCAGTCACAGGATGATTCAGCCCTCATACTTTTTCTTAGAATATTCGGTCTCAGTCGTGGTCGAATGTCATCACCTCTTGAGGTCAAATCCTCACAGAATTTTTTTTTTTAAATATTCTATGCATTTTTTCTATTGTTTTATGTTAAGGATTTATGATTACTAATTATGACAAAATTACAAGTGCGATATGAAACAAACCTTAATGAAGCTGGAACAAAAAAAACCTTCCCAAAAAAAGCTGTGAGAGGTTCTCAGCTCGTATCCCAATTGCGGCAACTGAAATAAGGCGTACTGCACATCGATGGTGCACTGGTCTTCAACCAATGCTAACCCTGCTTGCTTGGAGTTACAATGTTGAGAAGCTGACAGTTGCTTGTCATTTTTGCTCGGTAGTTCTCTCTGGGTGCTCTGGCTGGGTTCCTCCCCCAGTAAAACTGTTGGGTGACCCTGGCTGTAAAAATTGTTAAACCCAACTAATAAAGAAATCAAATTTGCTGAATCCAAGACCTTTGAATGATGGTTTTGATTGGGGTGTGTGTGTGGCGGGTGGGGGTGGGTGGGGTGGGGGGGGGACAGGGTATACAGTTGTGCCCACTTAATTGGATATATCTTAATTGTACACGGTTGAAATTAGAAGTCCTGTCCCGAATTGTGCGCTTATCTAGGCTTAATTGCACATAGGAATTGTGCGCAATTGCCATATCGAATGGCATCCAAAGCATGGCAGGTTCTCCTGATTACTCATAGTAAACACAGGCAATGTTTCTGCCAATGGACCTCCGGGTTACCCGGAGGTCCATTGGCTGAAACATTGCTTGTGCACAGGCCATATGTACAGAATATGATAGCCTTACTATGGTCATAACACGTAGATTAACGTGCAAATCGACGTGCTATTTGTGCGCATTTCATGTTAGGACTTCTAGTTTTAACTGTATCCCTGTTAATAGAATATAATTTCCCAACACAAAACCATTTACCTCCAGTACAAATTTGACCTGGTAATTGAATATAGGTTATAGAGTAATCTCCTGTTAATTGAATAAAAAATCTTGTAACATGTTGAGAAATTGCCCTGACTCTTCCCAGTTTTCCTTTGGTTATAGACCAATTTGGCCTCAGTACATTCAATACAGGCATTTAATCTATTATATCTTGTTTGAGCTCATGGAGCTCTGTCAAACAAAATATAATAGAATAAATGCTAAGTTTATCTCTGGAATACAGGAAAGTGACACAATCCCTGTTAATTGAATACTCCTGCTAATTGAATAATGTTATTGGCAAAGTGGCTCTTCAATTAACAGGGTTCCACTGTACAGCAAAAACAAATATCACAAACTAATAATGAAACTATGTACATGTGAAATTTTCATGTGGTCATTCCACAAAATGTTTTAGCTGGTACTATACAGTTTTGAAGGTTAAATGGCTCAGTACTTAGAGGTGAAGGCTGCAAGTCAAAGGGTACTCTATCAAATACCACCTGTGGCAACCACTTTGTTTCATTGGGCAATACAATTCATTCCCACTGCCCACGTAGTGCCATTGCGTACCAAGGCATACTGCATGTCAATCGTACACTTGTCTTCAACCAATGCTAAGCCAGCGTGTGTGCTGTTTGTACGTTAGATGTTTGTAATTGCTCTGTGGTTCTCCCTGGCTTTTCCCACCTGTAAAACTGTCCGACATGAAGTGACCCTGGCTATCGAAGTGTCATTAAACCCCAATAAATAAATCAATAAGAATCATGTGTCCCTATTCTGGAGAACAGTTTGAGGCAAATTGCCAAAGGATGGTTTGGGTTAGATTAGTATCCAGTTTGGGTCAAATTGTTGGAGGACAGTTTGGATGCAATTCTCACGAATTCCAGTCACTTTGACCCCAAGTCATTTTGGCCCCAGTCATTACAGCCTCAGGTCAATTCAGCCCCAATATACCAGGTCATTTCGGCCTCTTTAAATATTTTCAAATATTGTTTGAATTTTAACATTTTTCTATTTAATTTTTTTTCAACATATATATCTGTCAATTAGATATTAAGGTATACATGATATATGTCTAGTAGATTTTCTTTCATGATGAATAAATAAAAGAAAAGTTTCAGCATGTCGAAGATGCACATGGACTATGTGGGATTTGAAATCACTTGTGACCTGAATAATTTTATTTGCTTATGAATCTATGAGAGCCGGAAGCGAGAGTAAGTAATGTGATTTGGTTTGAGTGTATGCCTTGGAAGTGGGGCACTGGGATCAGACCCCCATGGACATCGAACTGGAAGGGGACTAGGAATTGCGCATAACTACAAGGATTCAGCTCTGTGTTTTAGAAAATGTGGATATATTTATGGTAGTATCAAAATCGCAGTTTGGTGGTTGTTTCAGAAAAAAAAGAAAAAAAAAGAAACCCTGTGAACCTCAAACTGGAAGGTGACTAGGAATTGTGCATAACAATATGAATAAATGACTGCATATTCCGGTACTTTGCAAAATTTCAAAGTAAAATAATTTCTCTTACTTATACAGATAGCATCTTAAATGTATGTAAAATTGAACACATGGATAATTTTTAATGTCATGTATAACTGTTCTGTACACTGTGTAAATACAAATAACTGAACATTACTTAATAAAGGTAATTATCCATTATTTCTAAACATGAACTACGCACTGATCTTTATAGATCTCAACACTTAAAATGGTGCCGAAATGACCAAGGGACCAAAGTGACTAGGACAGAGATGACTTTGAGGTCGAATTGACCAGAGGACGAAATGACTTGGAGCCGAAGTGATTGGACATCATTCTAGCAGATGAGAGACGTTAATTAGGCCCTAATACAGAACACATTGAATGTGAATTTACTGCAGAGATAATTGCTCGACGATATATTATATTAATATTTTTTCAATAAATATCGAACAATCTATTAATATTTTTTTTAAGAATTATTTTCAGGAGTTAAAACGAATATCGTAGCATATCTAAAATATCCTAACAGATGTGTACTGCTTTTCTTTTGGATGATTCTTCCCTGGGCCTAGATCTCCCCAGGCTGAAGATTCCCCCGAAAAAAGATGACATGCCATTTTCAATGGCGGTAAATATCCAAAAGGGTTATTATTTTCCATTTTTTAGTTTTTGAAACTATGAAGCACTGTTCAGAAATACAGATGCACCCAAAAGTAACACATTATTACTTTGTTTTGGTTTCTAACGGGACTGAAAGCAAGCTATCAGTATCACTTTTTCGAATTACACCCATTTCGTCTGCTAACCAAATCGTCCGCTGCAATTTTACCCAAGTCGTCCTCTACAATTATACCCAACACGTCCGAAACTCGTTCGCTGGGGGAAAGTATTCAAGTATTGCATTTTGAATCATTTTTTATTTATATAATAATTTTATTGTATAATTTATTGTATATTACCTATTGTAATATATCTTAATGTACCTCCATTGTAATATATCTTAATGTACCTCGGATTCTCCTTGCGTTAAATTTCATATATGTGTATGAAATTCCGAAAAAAGAAATGTCAGAACAAAATAAACTATCCAGCCATCTAATAAATTTTAATTACTGTTTATTCAATGGATTACCAATAAAAAATATATTATTACAGTAAAAGTTCTTAAAGTATATGTACGTTATTTTAAGTTCCACAACATAATCTTATAATCTTGCAATTTTTCATTGAAGAGCTCCACCGGCACCTTACAGTGAATAATTGCAAAATTATTAGCATAAGTATTATAAGAATTAATTATATTATGAAATGCAACAAAATTTGTTATATTAAGTTCTGCAACATAATCTTATAATTTTGCAAGTGTTCATCGAGGCGCACCGTCGCTTTACAATGAATAATAGCAAAATTATTAGCAAATGTATTATAAGAATTATTTATATTAAGAAATGCATCAAAATTTATGGTTTATTAAATTCTGCAACATAATCTTATAATTTTGCAATTATTCTTGGAAGAGCATCACCGGCTCTTTACAATGAATAATCACAGAATTATTAGCAAATGTATTATAGGAATTAATAATATTAAGAAATGCATTAAAACGGGTTATATTAAGAAATGCATCAAAACTTGTTATATTAAGTTCCGTAACATAATCTTATAATTTTGCAATTATTCCAGGGGGAGGGAGGTCCTGGGGGGGGGGGGGGGACCAAAATTTTGCAAGACCTGATGTGGGGGTGGGTGAGTCTCTTAAGTGCACCAAAAATGTGCATTTCCAACTTGTGCAATTTTTTAAAAACATATCAATATATCAGCCAATATATGACATCATTTGTGTTTCAAACCTGAAAGACGATGTTGTACATCACACTCTTAACATAAATACAACATCAGGAGGCTTTATATGTGAGAATATCGGGTTTAATCTGGGGAAATGTCACACGTTAGTAGGGGGTGGGTGTCTTGTTCGAAATATAGAAAATGTGCAGACAATATTTTCCTTGACAAGCGGACGACTCGGCTTGCGGACGAAACGTCCGTATACCCTTTTTTCAAGCAAACTTTTCCTTACTTTTACAACACCTTAACATTCGGATAATTCAACAACTGAGTTTCTGTTCATCTTGATATTTCACGAGGTATGTGTCAATGCATATCTGTATACAATCGCACCAATATAACAACAATTATCAGTTATATTATCGGTTATATGTACGTTTTTTTCGATTGAGGTTATCACTGGCAGACAAGCTGCAACGAAATCAGGACTGAGAGTTCAATCTGAAATGACGAGATCATCAGCTGAGCATATTGACAAACCTCCAGAAGGACAGAACTCGAGTAATAATAGTAACACTTTGGCCGGCCGCTGATTTGTCGCGGTTCTCGATGGAGAAGGCCTGGTTACCCCTGAAGTGTAGATATGTCGGCAAATGTATCACGCAAAGCTTTGAGGCGAAACAAAAAACATTTGATTCCCAGAGGGGGACAGGCCAATTGCAATTGCATGGGCAATTCGACACCGGAAGTTACGTGGTTTTTTCACTGAAATTTACTGTCCACTTCAAAAATCACATTGACGGCTATAGAATTCTGTTCTGGAACACATTTATCTGACTGGGTATGTGGAACCCTTTGCGGGCCTACGGCCCGCTTGGGGTTCCTATTATTGGTATAGAATTGTTTGAACAACCTAGCACACTCTCACTCAGCAAAACTCATTCAATATACCCCAAGCTCATAGGCCACTATGTCTAGTAACAAATGTTTACTCAAGGCACAGACATATTGTTTTTGCCGATAGATCAATTAGCTACAGTACAGTCGCCGTGGATTGGTCGTAATCCACATGTGGGCAGTTATGTCCACTCATGTGTTTACCAGGTAGTAAAAATCATCATCAACAAAATTTTAATTAATGAAGCTCCGGGTTGTACCCGGTGCTTCATTAATTAAATTTTTGATGATTATTCATGTAATTGGTGTTTGGAATCTAGTATTATTGCATCCGTGGAAATATTGCCCAAGCGTTGAAAGTGTCCAGTCCATGGCGACTGTACTGTATACTGGAAATTTCTGCCAAGATACTTCAGAAATCCAAAAGCAAACTTAAAACTTATCTTTTCAAGACAGCTTTCAATATAGTCTGATATTATACTGATTGAGGCTTAGAGCGCCATAGAATGTTTCTCGTTCACACTTACGAACGCTGAATCAAGCATTTATTATTTTTATTATTATTATTAAATATTATTATTATTATTATTATTATTATTATTATTATTATTATTATTATTATTACACAAACAGGGTTAGCAGTAGTAGTACGCTCTAACACAGCACCACCGTGGTACCACGTGCAAAATTTCGATGAAGTGTCTTACCCTAAGACACAGAACAGGAGATACGGATTAGAATCGAACCTACGACCAAAGTTCAGTGTTCCAACTAATCGTCTTGCACAACTGACAAAGAGTTAAGATCAAATAAGATGCATTGCAATTGTTGTGAAAATATGGATAAAAAAAACTTTTCTGCTAAATGTTTCTAAATGGGTTTGTTTTGGATAGTAAGCATGCTTCACGCAGGGACATTCTCACACTTCCAAAGAAGACGACCAACTTACAGACTGATGGTAAAACATTGAAGAGAACAAACTTTGGGTAACCCGTGCATTGGCTAAACACTGGCTGCTAGTAGTGTTTGGACCAGAAAATGTTTAATGTAGGAGTAGTATGTAGGTTACAAGATTCCTATAAAGGACACAAGGTACCTGACCTGAATTAAAAAAAAACAAAACTAACAAAAGCAAATGTGAAAAAAGTATTAGTTTCAAGAAGTCTGGAGACATTGTGGCATACAAGGTATGAATTTATCACTGCCATCTTGCATGTGATGATATTCAACCAAAAAACACCATCCACCAACATCAACCGAATGTCATATAGAGAATTTACGTGTCTCTATGGTATTCTACCAAAGTTGGTAGACCCATTTATAATCAGTTCTATAGAACAAAAATCCACACAAACCCAGCCTGGTGCATAAGAAATACAGAAAACAGAAGAGAATAAGAAAGATACTCCTAAATCTAATAAAAAGAAAGATGAACACAAATCGGAACACAAGAATTAACAAAAGGAACCAAAACCCAGGCCAAAAATAAAATCAGAACAAACATCTGGAACAAAATTTGAATCCGAAAAAAAAAACAGAAATTAAAATCGGCCAGAACACCCAGAACATTGTTACCCAAAATAATTATTATGTTGGATGCATTTGGATACATGGATTTTCAGGATAATGTCGATGACGCATCCACCAATACACTACGTCTGAATTTATCTTGGCGTAGGTCCTCAGATAAAAAGTCACCAAAGCAAAACGCTGGGCAATTTCAACCATACGTCCATCCTCAAAATCTCCAACCAAATATGAATAATACATCCGAATACGATATAATACAATGACATTTTCGAGGTTTTAGGTTGAATTGTAATGAACTGGGCCTTCTAAGCCCAATATATAAACCTGCTGTTTTTTACTTACAGGAAACACTTTTAAAGAAATCTGACACTCAAGATCAATCAGCGTTTGGGCATTACACTTCGTATAATGCCTGGGCTGATAAAAATGACCTTCATGTTCGTGAAACGCATGGCTGAGTTCAAAACGACATTATTCCACAGTCCTGTTTCTTTAAAGACAAATTTACAGGTTGTAGTGGGACGCCTATATAATACCGTACTTCAAAAGTAACGGTTAACTGATCAATTACTTTTTATCGATCAAGACGTTGATCATTGGTTAGTCGATTAATCAGTTAACCGTATCAGCTCTAATTAATTTCTATAAACAGGATTACTGCAATAGCCTTTGATATGGTTGTTGAACACTCTAACAATTAGCATAATTCCTTTGATTAAGACACATGTTGGAAATGGGTTACGCAAAAAATAAATGGTTCCCGCAAAAAACATATTTCCGAAACCATGGCTCACTGCGGGAGCCCAAACTATAAATTAGTTCGAAATTAGGACTTTTCTTTAAAAATCTTCCTCAGATCCAGCAGTCGGAATGTTTTGATATTTGGTATGCAGCATACTTAGTGGGGTGACATTCAAGTTTGTTTACGTCAAGTCCCTGGGTTCATATTCGGGCTCACTGTGGGTGCCTGAATTATAATTTGAGTTCAAAATGTGGAATTTTCTTTAACAATCTTCTTCAGGTCCAGCAGTCGGAATGTTTTGATATTTGGTACCATTTGCAGCATCCTTGGGGTGAGATTCAAGTTTGTTCAAGCTAAGTCCCTGGGTTCATATTTGGGGCTCCTATGGGAATATTCTTCAAAAATACTCTTCACATCCATCAGTCAGAATGTTGTGATATTTGATATTCAGTATCCTTAGGGAGGTGAGTTTGTTAAAGCCAAGTCCCTGGGTTCATATTTGGGCTTCCTGTGGGAGCCCGAATTGTACCAAAATTTCTATTATCCAAATCGAGAGGCCAATTTGAAGCAAATTTGATATGGTGGGCTTATTCAAAAAAAAATTTCCCGTTGCCCTTTGGGAACCACGGGATCTAAATATAGAAAAAATGTAAGACGCCCATATCTTCAAAACAACATGGCACTGAGAATTTTTATTTTGTGGGAAGCTTCCTTAGGAACAGCAGAAAGGAATGGTCCAAAAACTAGCCATCAGTTTTATCATAGGGTCGTTTTCCAGGACTTTGAACAAATGCCAAGTCATCATTTTTTAAGACTGTGAGTAATGGGAAAACATTAAAGAATCTTCTTCTCCCATACCACTGCTCCAAAGGCTTTCTCATATAACATCTTTGGAAGATTCATTCACATGTTTGTTGAAACCAAATCCCTTGGTCCATATTTGGGCTCTCTATGATTAGATTAGTGCAATATGAGGAATATTTTTTAAAAATCTTCTTTTTCCGATCCACCCTTTAGAATCTTTTGATATTTGGGATGCAACATCCTTAGAGGGGTGAGATTCAAGTTTGTTCAAGCCAAGTCCCCGTGTTCATATTTGGGCTTCCTGTGGGAGCCCGAATTATAACTTAGTTCAACAAGAGGAATATTCTTTAAAATGCAGTAGTCAGAATCTTTTGATATTGGTATATAGCATCCTTGGGGGCGGGAGCTGGGGGATTCAAGTTTGTTCAAGCCAAGTCCCTTGGTTCATATTTGGGCTTTCTGTGTGAGCCCGAATTATAACTTAGTTGAATATCAGGAATTTTCACTAAGAATCTTTTTTTTGATGTCCACCGGTCAGAATCTTTGGATATTTTGTATAAGCTTTTCTTATGAGGGGCAGTTGCAACTTGCTCAAATAAATTCCCTGGATTGATATTTAGGCTACCATGTCAGGTGAATGCCCTCGGGCTCCCTGGGGCCTCTTGTTTTCTGTTTGACAACATTGCCCTGTCTCTTCTCTCTATATTTTTCATTGTAAGTTAGTCACTACTTTTATGTAGGCTTCCAAAACTGTGTTACTGCATGTCTGTCTGTCTGTCCTTCAGATGAAATGTTTCTTTGCTTTTCATTTGAGTGGCTCAACATTTTAAATAATTTGCAGCTATCTCTCACCCTCCTACCTCCACAAATCAAGGCTGGGGCGAGTATTGAGTACTTCGTCAAAAAAATGGTACTCGAGTACTACGAGTACTGAGTAGTTTGGACCCAGTCCGTCACAAATATATTAAACATCAAATAGTATATTATATACTTTAAACAAATACAATACAGCTGCTGTGTACTGCTCACTTTCCATGGATGGGCAATATTTCCAGTGATGCAATACTATTTGATGCCAAACACTAACTATAGGAATAATCATCAAACATTTAATTAATGAATCACCACGTACAACCCGGTGCCTCATTAATTAAAATTTTGCGGATGATGATTTTTATTGCCTGGTAAATGCATGAGTGGACATCACTGCCCACGCATGTATTACAACTCCTCCATAGCGACTGTACTGTAACTGATTTGTCCTCTTTGGGAACATATTTTCTACAATTTCATTTTTTTTGACAGACTCTGTGCCTCTGGGTTTAAAACCAAAGTAGCGAAAGTGCACTTGTGGATATTTGCAGCACAAACACAGCACTACATAATCTATATTTGATGATTTTAAGAATTTTAACAGTGTCATGAGACACCATAGTAGCAGGTACTGGTCATTCTCTTGGAAGAAATCACTGTTTTATGACTCGAGGTGCCGTAACTGAGAAAACTGAGGCTTATTCTAACAAAGATTGCAAAATATCAAACACAATGTGAAATGTCTTCAGAAGCCAGAATGTGATTAAAAAACAATGGGAAATTAAAAATGTGTCAACATCAATTTATTTATAAATTAATATAGTTTTTATGGAATAATGCAAACTGTGGGTGTAGGCGGGGGGGGGGGGGGGGGGGGGGGGCACATCCAGGGCTATATTTTACTCCATCACTAGGTAAAAGAATATTTGACATCATTTGTTCAGATAAAATGGCGCTTTTTATTGATTTTGGTGAATTATGTAGCCTCAGACAGGGATTAAAAGAATCTGAGAATCGATTCACGTAGAGATCCGTTCAACAGAACCAGTGAGAAACCATGTAGCTTCTCATAACACTGCTGCTAGGATTCACGTGAAAAGAATTGAGTCAGTTTAACCCTTTACCTAACACAAAGGCAGCAAATTAACCAATACAACACTAACATGACCAGAAATATTGTGACACTGGCAATACAATTTGTACAAATATGGCTGTCATTGGAACCGGCTCTTATCAGCCGGTTCCAGGTACATCCATAACTATTACGCTTGTTGAATATTGTTTATTTTTAGCTCACCTGACTGTAAGTCAGGGGGCGCTTAAATAATGACTTTCTGTCTGTCGACTATCCGTCCATCTGTCCGACGTAAACTTTGCATTATCAACCTCTCCTCATAAACAACTGGGCCGAATTGAACCAAATTTGGTATACGTGCTCCTTATCATATATGAATTCCAGTTTGTTCAAAACAAGTTGCGCGTCCACAGGGAGCTCCAAATGACGCATTTCTCTGATACCACCCATAAAATATTTTCCAGAATTAAAAATAAATCTTCTCCAGAACCATATGTAGGAATCTTTTGATACTTGGTATACAACATCTCTAGGGGAAAGGAATGGCGGGGCGGGATGGGGGGGGGGGGGGGGGGTTGGCTCTGGGAGATTCAAGTTTGTTCAAACCGAGTCCCTGAATTACTATTTGAGCTCTCTATGTGCACCCAGATATCAAAGTGCAATATGAGGAAATTTCTTTGGAAACCTCCTTCAGATCCACCGGTCAGAATGCTTTCATATTTGGAATACAACATCTCAAGTGGGGAGGGGTGATAGATTGAAGTTTGTTTGAAATGGTTCGCTGGGTTAATATTTGGTCTATCTATAGAAGCCCACAGTTACACTTAGTGCAGTATGAGGAAATT
Source organism: Pictodentalium vernedei (assembly GCA_031216915.1). Lineage (NCBI taxonomy): Eukaryota > Metazoa > Mollusca > Scaphopoda > Dentaliida > Dentaliidae > Pictodentalium > Pictodentalium vernedei. The sequence goes on from CM062296.1 coordinate 65,163,285, forward strand.
TATTTAAAAAATTATTTCTTTAGATCCACCAGCCAGAATCCTTTCGTATTTGACATACAGCATCTCTAAGGGGGGAGGGGGGGGGGGGGGGTCAGATTCATGTTTGTTCAAGCCAAGTCTATAGGTTAACACTTGGGCTCGTTATGGGAGCTCAAATTAACTCAGTGCAACGTGAGAACATTTCTTTAAAAATCTTTTTCTTCAGACCCACCAGTTAGAATGCGTTCATATTTTGTGTACAACTTCTCTGGGGAGGTCAGATCTAAATTTGTTACAATTTTATTCCTGCCAGTCAGAATCCTTTCAAAATTGATATTGCAGGGTGAGGGGGGGGGGGGGGATGTGATGTCAGATTTGAGTTTGTTCATTTCGAGTCCCTGCCTTAATATTTGGGCAGGGTGGGTTAGGTTCGAAGTTGTTCATTAATGTTCAAATACATTCCTTAGAGTTTTTCCATAAAAATTGCATTCCAAGACACAGTGACACAACATCCCTTGGACGTTTGGCTGTACTTGTCTACAGCTGTCAGAACTGGAAGCCATCAGGAATACCTATGCTAATAATCATCTGGCACAGACACTACAGTTACGAATAATTTCATAACATCATTCCTATGTAGTGTTCATGAACCACGACTAACTGAATGGGACCCAAAATACTTCTATGAACCACTTTGTCAGGTGAGCGATTAAGCCCCCACCCCCCCCCCCCTCGGTTGGGGATGCTTCTTTTTTTTAAATCAGTAGTTGGTATTTTAAAAATTTAAAGCTGTATTGGGTAAAGGGTTAACATGTATTATCAGTGTGCAACAGGGGTCCAACCATACTGGCTTCATAACCCCAATATTGAAAGAAAAGTTACATGTTGTTTCATGGGGTTGGGCTTTATTTATCTTGCTGTATGGTTAATTAAAACAGATTTTGTCAAAAGGTTTTGTGTGCTGATGCAGATTTTAGTTTTAGTTTGGGATTAGGGTAGTTTAAAAAAAACTGTGAATTCTTATCCCTCCCAACTTACTCATTGGGTAACGGAGTAGGAATTCTGTCGGAAGCAATACCAGTTTTTAAGCCCATTTGACACAGATCGACAGTTCTCTTCAAAAGAACCAATTTCCCATGCTTTTGAATAGGCAAAAACCAAACGTTGAATTCTATTGTAGAAATGAGTCTTTCATCACATGAAAGAGGTAAATGTATCTTTGGTAGGGTTGGGTTTGCTCATAGGTATTACTGTTGTAAATATTTTAATTAGATTTACCTGCCTCGAAAAGTTGCACTCGGAAATTATGTAATCCCCAAAACTAAGCAGTCTTGGAAAAATAAATTGTTTCATTAAACATTTGAAGAATTCTACTGACATCTTGCATTACTGTTAAATGTTCCAGATGAATAAAGAGGGTGATTTGAGGACTTTTAGAACCTAAAAATTATTTTGACTATTGGTGTGTTTTGAATTCCCTGAGAAATATGTACATGTGACCAGCACTTCGCAGTTTGTTAGGTTAGTTTTTCTCTCCTATTTGTTACATGCCCCCCCCCCCTCCCCTGTTTAAGAATCAGAAAAAGGTTGTCTGAAGGGCTATACTTGACAAAAGATATTTGAATGCCAAATTTAAATTGATGCGACTATATTTGTTTCACCTGAACGTTATAATGGTCCATACCACCAACACAGGTAAGTGTGGAGCATGGGCAATGGCTGGAACACAGACCTTTGGCGACCATAGAAAACAGTGGCCGAATAGCATTCCACATTGCGGGGTTGGGAGATGCTTATTTGAATATGACACAGACATACATGTTTGTTAAGGCAACGGTTGTAGATTCCCATGGTGCATCAATTGCACCCGATACCAAAGTGGGCTTGTTCAATGTTTGGATGCATTCCTTATTCAGTCAAATCGATATCAGTTTGAATGAAAAACTGGTATCTCCTTCCAAGAACATTTATCAGTACATTGCTTTCACAGACACTTAGTTCAGTTACGGACCAGCTGTCAAGAAGTCACACCTGACTAATGCTTTATGGTACAAGGACATGGCTGGGTACATGGAACATCTAACAGAAGAGAACAAGGGATTTATTCTTCAAAAGAAATTTACAGAGAAAAGGAAAATCGCTGACATGACTGGAAGATTACATTTGGATAGGTGTTTTCCAAACTCATTGCTTGCTGAATGGAGTTAAGGTTCATGTTAGAATGAACAGAGCCCAAGACGCTTTCGCTTTGAGGAAGGTGCCGAAATGTACAATATCGAAATTAGGCGTACCGATGTTTGTGTGCAGGGAGAGACTCCATTCATTCGTGAGAATGGCTCACACGAAATCATTAAGAAAAACAACGGCAAAATATCTCATCGACCCTATGAGAACACAAGTGTTTTCTGTACCGCCGATAGAAAATCTGAACTTTATACAAGAAAATGTATTATTAGGGCAACTACCTAAAGGCCTCGTGGTGGGATGTGTAGACAGCGATGCTTTCAGTGGACACGTTTGTGGACAATACTGCCCGTCTTACCTGAAATACCGCCGTCGTGGTGTTCCAATGGACACAATCGTCCACATGTGTACGACTAATGGATAATGATGTGTTGGTTAATGACGCCATAAAAGACACCCGCCACCAGATGTCGCTGTATTGAAGAAAACCTACAGAAAGGACGCACTCGGCTTTCAGCTCATGTGTGTTGACAGACACAGAAGTAGGGTGTCTGCCAGCATAACTGTTATCAAGACAAACAACGAAATACAGATTAAGTAGTTGAAAAACGACTTTGGATTCACGTTTTCCACGAGGGATTGGCAACACGTTACAAGAGCAGTGGATATTGAAACCAGAACACAGCAAACCAAAGAGTGGAAGAAAACCAAAGAAGTCGCAGAGAAAAAAGATTAAAGAATGTTCACGATTCCATGTTGATTATCACAGAGACTCAAGAAGCCAAGAATAAAAAAAACATTTCCAAGATACTTTGTGGAGAGGATTAACGTTTTATTCGAAGCGCATTTTCGTGATGTTCCGCCACCTGTACTGGGCAGGGCAGCTTTAACGTGGCGAAAATAGACCTTGTTAAATATAATTGCTCAAAGGAAATCCGATCTAGCGCAGATACGGCCGAAACACATCAAGTAAGCAATGGATGAAACTGGTCTCAAAACTTCCGAATTGATGTTACAAAGTGAATGTACAAAAACACCGGATGAACAGGCAAGAGCATTGGTCGCGAGGACAGAACTGAATGTTTTCACTATGGTCTTATTGTTCGTTTCTGGGATAAAACAGAAGATGTTATAGAAGATCAGAGAATTTGGGGAGAATCTGAAGTGGAAAAAGTACTTCAGTTCGATAGAACGCATTTATAGTACTATATGCTAATCTTATTACCCAAATTGAGGCTTCGCCATCAAACTGTCAAACTGGTCGGCTCTACTACTCTACTGGAGTATACTCCAGAACAAACGAATAGGGTTTGATAAACAATAATATGGATACATAGATATTGGAGGGGATTCTAAACGAATCCCAACTATTAAAACGTGTCGGGTCTATTTGGGTAATTCTACGAAGTAACCAAGAATTTGGAGAAAATCCGAACCAGTAAAGTACTCTTATATAAAATAACGTGCTTGCTATTGGAATAAGGAGGATTCTGGGGAAATTTGTATCAAATAATGTAATTTTGCTTGGGTTTGGTGATTTGGAGTGAATGTTGGTCTATTTGGGTAATTCAACGAAGTAAACGAGGATTTTGGGAAGAACTCGAACCAAAAAATTGCCCACGTTGAATTGAACACACCATCCGAACGTATTCCCGTCCTTTTGGGAGATTTTAGGTTATATAGCGATCACGTGCAACCATAGAAACTAAGATGAAGGCCTTCAGTATACAAAATAGACGACAGAAACACGTGTGACCCTAACAACACGCGCTGCTCATGCGCACTGAGACGAAGTATCACTAGGGTCGTCAAATGACCGCTTTCGCCGGCTAGTATAACAATCAAAGATGATGTAAGAGGATCACGTGACTATGATGTTACATGAGATCCACCGATGAGATTCATAAGATGTGGTACGTCTGGGTACATGACCTATTACATTTTCTACTTGAAGAATTCAGGTCGCAACATGATCCTGGACTGGAAAGCGGTATTTTGAGTTCAAAGGATATATTTATCAACTTATTTATTACTCTTTATGGTCACATATTTCTGTACAGTGGCTAATCGTGACTACAACATGAATATTAAGTCAAGTCCATTATTATTAATACCCATGTTGTCCATTTTAGAGGACTTCCACCCCGAGCCTATTTTACCAGTAAAGCACAGACTGTTATCGAGTCTTATTTTATCAGTAAAACAGAGACTGTAAACCACAGTAAACGAGCACGGCTTCTCTGCCACCGGTATCACAAAAGTATTGACATGGCATAATAGCTGTTCACACTGGTCAACAAAAAAAATCACGGGACAACAAGCATGCACCGCAGAATAAAGTTAGTTTTCACTTCAATCAATCCTCCGCATTCCATCCAACATAGGGTATTTATTTATTTATTTTTTTAATTTATTTATTTATTTATTTATTTATTTATTTATTTATTTATTTATTTATTTATTTATTGGTGCATTACGTCAAGTTAGCAGCAGCTAAGGCATTATCTTGATGATGAAAAGAATGTTTTCTAAAATATGCCATTATCTTCCATGAAATAAATAAAACCAAGTTGATGAAATATGAGGAACAAAACTACGGAGGGAAAACAATAATGAGAAAATGAGACCAGTAAATCAACCTGTGAAATAGATATGAATTCATGAGAATTTAAAAGAGTAAAATAAAAAAAATATATTATTATTATTAAAGAGGTTGATTTCCTTCAGGAACGACAGAATTGTTTTAGAATTTGTGTTGTAAAATAGGTCTCGAAGGGACGCGTATTGAAATACTATCGTTCAACAAGATTAAAATCTGTGCAGTGCAAAAGAATTGTGTTCCACTGTCAAAGCCTGCTGACAGGGAACATACTCACCCTCTAACAAAAAGGAATGAGTAAGTCGTGTATGACCGAAATGAAACCGCATCAGAATGACGTGATCTTTGCAGCAAAGGTTACTAGATGGATACTTCTCAGTAATAGTAGTTCGGTAGCGTTAGAGCTTGTTGTTTGTCGCTTCATCCCATTCCGCCTGCCGCACGGATTTGATGCACTTACAAATATGTGGTTTAAAATCACTGAAAGGAATTTTAAAATCAGAGAGAGAGGCTTTGTTAAGACCTCTTTACTGAACTGTCTGCCCTATTACCAGAGATACCAACATGTCCAGGTAACCAGCGAAATACGATATCACATCGGTCAGACCTGAGAGTAGTCAATTTCTCACGAAGTTCCAAAATGAGAAGGTTCTTCAATTTGCGGTTGAGTAAAAAATCGACTTCCTTTCCAGAGCATTCTCGGTGTGCTCTCGATGTGCTCTAGTGCAAACCTTTACTTCAGCTGTGAAAATTTAACTGCTATTTGGTATTCTGATTAAAATGTTCCGATGATGCTTTGTAACCATCTTTAGATCCATCCGTATTGTTCCTTTTACGTGGACTATATTGAGAAGTTATATCGGCATACAGTTAAAACTAATAGTCCTGTCCTGAAATACGCACAACTAGCATGTTGATTTGCGCGTTAATCTATGCGTTATACCGATGGTAAGGCTATCAAATTCTGCACATACGGCCTGGGCACAAGAAAAGTTTCAGCCAATGGACCTCCGGGTAACCCGGAGGTCCATTGGCAGGAACATTGCTTGTGTTTGGTATGGGTAACAAGGAGAGCCTGCCATGCACTGGGTGTCATTCGATATGACACTTGCGCGCAATTCCTACGCGCAATTAAGCCTAGATAAGCGCACAGTTCGTGACAGGACTTCTAGTTTTAACTGTATGTTGGTTAAAATTCCAGAAAATTTGTTTCAGATTGCTTTTGAGGAAGGTAGGTCCAAAATAACGGTTGGTTTCCTTAGAACGTGCGGTCCACGGATCTCTTTTATAGAATCGAGATCAAGCGTGGCAGACACCATATGAGGTTTAATTCTAACTCCCAAATGGGGGAATAAGTTTCGCGCGTCTGTTAACGAATTCTTCATTTTGAGGATTTAAGACACAATGATAAGCGGGGTTTGATGGAATAGCCAATAGTTTTTTTCCTGCTTTTAATCCTGCACTTTTCAATCGAAAGCTCAACTGCCTCAAGCAGTAAATCTATTGGCGACGTTCTGAATGCACCCAGGCTGTTTGTTATAGCATTGTTAGTAATTGCGCCAAGTGGTTTAGGTACAACTTTCTCGCGGGACTGCAAACCACACAACCCTAATCCAATTTTGATCTAACAAGTGGTCTATACAGATGGAGTAATGTGTTGTGGTCAGCACCACAACCTATGCTACCGACCACCTTCAGAAGGTTCAGTGCCTTTTAACATTTAATCTTTAGTTGTTTTATGTGAAAATGAAATTTAGTTCATTGTTAAACAATCAACCTAATAATGTCATTTTCTTAACAGCGTTAATCGGACGCCCATCTATTATTATTTTCAGATCAAGGTGGCGCCTCCGGAGCTTCAGAAACGAACACAATTTGTTTTAGACTTGGACAATTTTAATGCCTTTTCTGTAGCCCATTTCGGAATTCTGTTTAACCCTCTGCACACTGATGTCAGAGTACAGAAATTTCAAGCAGCAAATTTTTCCCATAATGCCATTCAGAATTTAACAATTTCAGTCTTGCTTGACAGAGCTCAATGAGCTCTGTCAAGCAAGACTGAATTGGTCGAGTTCCTTGTTGCATTATGAGAAAAATGAGAAAAATGGGCGGGTTGATATTTCTGTATTTTGACATCAGTGTGCAGAGAGTTAAACACAGCTGCATTTTTCGCTCGATGACATTCACATTTTTGCTGCTATAGCAAATTAAAACATCATCAACATACAATGTGGAATAAACCATACTCTCAGTTGCGTCGATGTTGCCACTGATCGTAATTGAAAAAAGATAAGGGATAAAATACTATCCTGAAGAATGCCCAATTCTAGCTCGAGTGTATATGGTAATGTTGACCCGACACGAACTTGAAATTGACAGTCCTTTATAAAATTTCATTAAAAAGAGGATTACGCTCTCTCAGCCACGCGTTCAGAACATCTTTTAAATTCCGCGTTGTATCGTATGTCTTCTCCAGATCAAAGAATCACATGTTCTTTTCTGACGAAGGCATTTCTTGTAAACGTTTCTCGTCTAAACAAATGATCCACTGTACTTCTCTAGCACATGAAACAACACTGGACATTCCCAAGTAGATTGTTCGATTCCAGAAACCAGACAAGTCGACCATTGATCATCCTTTCCATGGTTTCACAGGCAACTTGTTAAGGCGATAGGCCTGTAATTTCTTGGGTTGCTATGATCTTTATCATGCTTTTGGGATGGGAATTTTACTGTTGCTTTACGCGAGCAAGGTGGAAACTTGACAGCCATATTTCATCGAAAATTGATAATAAAGTTTAAAAGTTGACTGCAGCAGATGTTTTAAAATTGGTAGTGTATTCATTGGGTCCAGTGGCGGTATCCTTTGCTTTACGCAAATAGCTATTTAACTCTTCTATAGAGAAACGTTCGTTGTTGTCCTCTAAATTCTCAGAGGCAAATTTGATCTTTTGTTTTTCTTGTTGAAAAGCAGACGACACTTGCAAACAAAATTCTTGAATAACGAATGTTTTTCATTTTTTGTCTCAAAACATAGGTTATGACCCCTCTTTGGAACGAGCTCGTTCCAAAGAGGGGTCATAACCTATGTTTTTGAGACAAAATGAAAAAATAATGAAAATTAATTAGCGACTTTTATGAATAGCTCTGGTCGGTTTTGGTCGTTAAGATGGGTAAAGGGTTAATCTTCACGAATTCCGGATTATAATTTTCAGACGACGAATGTTTCGAGAAAGTTGAGGCCACTTTTCTGATATTTGGATTTTCGATGTAATTAGTGTATTGTTATCTTCCAGGTGGCGTACAGCTGATCTTGTTTCTTTTCCCTTATTTTAATTAATGTCCCATGTGTTATTCAGGTGATCTTTTTCTTTTCCTTTAATTTGTGTAATCTTTCCTGTGGGACTGTAAGCCACATTTTGTTGATGGTTATATGTTTGATTGTTTGTTAAATTTGGAAACATGAGTTTTGGAAACATAATATCTTGTTTTTTCCCGATTTATACGTAATTTGTTTTTGGAAAGCCTGTGTTTGCAATATCAAACAATACCTGAGTACAAAATTCGACTTGGTCAGTACATTCTTCAAATTTAGCCCGAGTCAGCCGTACAGCATAAACCGATGAGAAAATGTCACAGTCAGCTTTCTTAAAGTTCCACTGGGGCAAATTCTCATGGTCGCCGGAACTACACTCTCCAAAACAATTGATAAGTGGTCACTCCCACATAAGTCATCTTCCACCTTTCAAGAAAAAGTAAGAAATAGAGAAAGACAGGCAATAGTCAGATCAATGGATGAGCATGAACCAGAGGCAGGATGTAGGTAAGTGTCTGACCCATCATTGAACAAACACAAGTCATATTTTGTAATAAGGTCTTCAACTACTTTGACTGTCAGGTCCTCTGTGTTGCAAGAATCACCCCGAAGAGGACTATGATCATTACATCATGACTTGGGAACTGGTACATATGTTGTTCCAGATCAATCAGCTGAAGTGGTTAATTTAGCGACTCATAAATTGAAAGTAACGTGACCTTTTTGTCTAAAGATAGGCGTACCGCTACAGCCTGTAAATTTGTTAAGAAACTGAATTAAAAGAAATAACTGATTGAATGACCACCCAATGCCCCACCTACGTGAAGCTCTTTTTGAGACTCCCGATTGGCCAGACCGAACCATTCTGACCATCCATCTGCCTTCAACAATAGGGCCAACATAGTGTATTGGACAGGCATCTCCAAAATAGAAACTGCCCAAACCATGACACTGTTTGTCCTCAACTACCTGATTCCTTCTTCGGGGCCCTTCGGAACGCACCTTGTGGAAAAAAACAAGAAAACAAGGTGCCTGTATAACAGGATTGTTCCAGTTTGGTCCGTGGCTGCGTATTCAGACATTTCGCAGCGAACCTGCTCAATCGAGCAGGCCTTCCTTCCTCTTTCCACCACCTGAGTGTCCGCCGAGTATGGGCCTGCCCCCCCCCCCCCCCCCATCATAGGAACATAGAGTATAAAGCACATTAACTGCTGATGAATAGATGTGCTATCTAAGGGAAGTCATATTCTACTCCTGTCTACTCATTTTCAATATTCAGTTTCAAAATGGTATAAAACTGATATTAAACCCACGCTTATTAATTCAGTATTTTGCTGACCACCTAGAATTTCGTTTTTCAGCAGATCTGAATGCCCTGGGTTTTCAATTATTTTCTCTCGTTTACATAACTCGTCGTTTAAACAACTGCTACCAGAACTCGGCCGCTTTAACGGTAAAACAACGTAACATATTCTGTGATTGCATTACCAGATGCAGTACAGAATGTTTCAAATGTGACAAGTGGGACATCTGTACAAACGAATTACAATTGCATAATTTCAATATATGAATATGAAGACAGTAGTAGGAATTATATATATTTTGATACCTTTTTCATGTATAGAATTGAAGACAAGTGAGTGTCTTTCAAACTGGATGACATGCTTTGTAATATGACGTGCTTAAATTCGAGACGACGTTTATTTGTTTATTATTTCAGCGTATATATTGTGTCAATCAGATATTTTGAACCTGCGACAAAGAATTGTCAAGTCGATTGAACGGACAGGTGGAAAACTAAAAAAAAAAGACAAAAAAACAACAAACAGACAATTTAGTTGCTCGCAATACCTTTAACAATTCAAATCGGTATGCTCTGCGACGCAACCTTCGCTGTCCCGGAATATTTTACAGTTTTTTTCTCAATATTGAACAACTGATTTCAGTTTCCAATCTATAGTCACTTTTATAGCTCTTAATAACTTCTAAATTTCAGGCGGGAGATTTAAAACTCGCCCGATCAAGTAAAAACCAAAAATAACCTCGGAGAAATTCTGACTATGAAAATCAAATTTTCATAACGAAGAAATTAAATCTCTGAGGACAATAAACTCCATTGTCCATATATCCCGTAGCTGTGACAAAGGGTGCGCCCAACATCCAAGGTATATAAGAGCATGAAACATCCAGGGTATAAGCGCACGCGAAACATCGGGGGTATATGGTTTAAACGAAAGCTTTCCGCGTTTTGTCGCCTCAACATAAAAATCGAACCAAAACACCTGAAAATAGTCACAAATAGCATCAGATGTCCGTCAATTCAATCATAAAAATAAAATAAGAGCAAATAATTCGTCCCCTGATTTCCAATGTGTTCTATGTGCCAGTGGGCACATATAACACATTGGTACTCCGGGGACGATTTGTCTACAAAATACTGTTTACTCGTTTCCTTTACGACCCAAGGGATGTAACTCTCTTTGTTGTCTTCTGCGATTATAAAAACAAAATAATTATCACGAATTTGGTCCAAGTGATTGTGGAGCAGAGAAATATGTTCACAAATTTATTTCCACTATGTTTGTATTGTGTTTCAAACAAGACAGAAATGTTATCTCCACCAACATGTATGGTATATGGAGATTTAGTTCCTAGATGTCTCATTTAAACACCTCGCCTGCGACTCGGTGTTTAAAAACCGACATATATGTATTAAATCCCCATATACCATACATATTGGTGGTGTTAACTTATATTGGAGAAAGTCTTTGATTCTTTTATAAATTATATCGATCTAGTTTGTATTGATATTTTTAACTGGGATTTACCGTATTCAATTCGATCAAGACAGGTGTTGTTGCGTTACGCAACACCAAATAGCCCTTGTACGAAACTTTCAGTGACGAAGGCAACTAATGTGATGGTTTCAGATGCCAGATTATGTATTTTCGCATTAGAAATACTTTTTAAAAGCATTTTTGTTATGATACATCCACCCTCGCTAAAACAAGATAAAATGTCAAAGTGAATTTTACTCCTAAAGTCTTGATATATCGACAGAGTAAACTGTTCGAAAAAAGTTACAATACACCAGTAAAAAGCGCCTCTAGCGGTTTGCACCCATCATTTAATGGAGGATAAAAGAGTCATGATTCGTCCAGTTGGTGGAAATCAACAGAATTTGGAAGTGCGACTAAAATGCTGTGGTGTATGTTTTGAAAAAGATATTGGTAATAACCGTCTCCTAAAAAGTGTGAGAGAACATTAAATTTGGTTGGGGGCAAATAAAAGCAGTTCTATTTTATTCAGTGCGAAACTGGACAGTAGAACAGGAAGCACTAAATTTGAAGGGAAAAGCATCATGGCGACCTACACTTTTTCCATATATATTTTTCAAGACGTGATAACCTAAGTGGATAAGGTTTATTTTTACCAAAATGTGCTTGATGAGGTGGAGAGAGATGAAAAGGGTTGCTCTGTACCCAATGTATCAAAACAGTGGAAGGTGGCCAAAGGGTGGAAAGGTGAATTGGTCGCTTGTCGTTTTTATCCCTCACGCTGTGCTCGAATACCGGGAGAGCCGATGACCTCACGCATTCTTCGGTACTTACCATGTAATTATCTCCAACTATTCCTCTGTATTTAAATCTGTTTGTGTCTTTGTGACTAGATATTGAGCCACAATTAAGACGTTCAACGAAGTCTAAATGACATATTAGGATCGTTAGCCATTTTTCTTTTCTATTTGTTCAGCACATCACAGCCACATTTTTAAAGCTGCAGTGACCAAATATGGTAAACTTGTTAAAGGTGATCACAAGATTATGTTGGCAACGTTGGTTATGTACGCAACATACTCCAGAAAATATAAAGTATTTGGAAGAGAATTTGTCTGAAATTTCAAAAGGTAAAGTACATGTGGGTAAGAAAGGCTATCTCAAACGTAAGATGATAAATAGACGATCTCCTATGAGTCACTATTGGATATAAAAGTTATTAACCGATTTCACTAATATCGATCTGGACCGAAATTTACCTAGGCTCAGGTTGATATTAGTGCACGAGGCTCCGAAATTTCATATCTACTGGTGACGATTTTAGATTCTCTTTATCGCATAAGATGCAATTTAATCCATTACCCAATATAACGGTTAAACCTGACCGACCTTGTTCACAAAAATCAACAAACACATTTCATTATTATTTATTTGACGGTAGATATGTGATAAAACATGATAAATGCAGGGCCGGCGGAACCGGGGGGGGGGGGGATTTGGTGGGGGCTTCAGCAAATCCACTCCTTTTTGCCGGGCAATGTTTTTTTTGTATGCATATATTTATATATTTTAACACAACCAATGACTGGTGAAACAAGGGGCGGATCCAGACCCTCCCCATATTTTCGCCAGCTATGTTTCTTTCGTACTGGTTCAGTTTCGATGGATGTCGGATCATTTTTTGCAGTAAGTGGCAGCAAACGCTAAAATGTATACAGTTTGTTAAAAAATCGGTTAACTGAAATAGATCGTACTCTTACAGACATACAAGTACCAAATCCACTCCCAGGCAAGATAATCCACAGATAGTATAATTGCTGTAGACGTCTGATAAAGCATACAGGTGAGGTATATTTATTAGCTTTGGTCGTAACGACCAAAGCTGATAAATAGACCTCACCTGTATGCTTTACCGACGTTTTTCAACGGCTCTCAAAGTGTGAAATCTTTCAAATACATCTCCTAAAAAATCTCAAAATATCCACTCAGAAGCATGGAAATGGGGGTTCTTGGACCCTGGAATTTAAATTTTTCATACCGACGACCATCCATCGCCTGATGCACCCCTCCCACCCCCAACCCCCACAAACACACTTTGAAAATCGTTCCACCGCCCCTGAAATGAGAAGTCTTTTCGATAATATGAAACAACCCTCTGGTTATTGTGGTATACAAACATATAAAACATCTTATTGTAAAAGGAAGATTCATTACAACAGAAAATTAATTACTGACACAAAATCAATTCAATTGGTAGGTAACTTACATATAGATCTATTTCCGCAAGAAAATATTTATCGAATAACATTTAAATGAGAGTGAAATTACATCACAAGTCAGCAGCTTTTGTCTGAATGGTGATTTTGGCGCTGGAACCAGTCTTTCTCTTATATAGGTCATCACATATTTTTAAATTCAATTGGATGGAATATTTCAGTTGGTGGGAAGATCTGAACGGTTCTCTTTTCCGACCAACTGGAATTATCCATCCAATTGAATCTAAAATACCCTAAAGATTATTCTTGTTTGAAAGAACGCTAGAACTATTTCTCAATCGAGACTTGATTTCACCGAATGGGAGCGCAGTGGCTCAGTGGATATGGCATTGGCTCCAAACTGTAAAGTTATCGATTCGATCTCCGCTAGGGGTAACTACGTTGTGACTTTGGACAAGGCACTTAATATCGATTGCCAGTATGGGGGCACAGTGGCGCTGTATACTAAGGTGACTGCACGCCGGTGGGGTAATTGTCTTCAGTCAATGTTAAACCTGCATGTGCGGAGTTAATAAGTTGGGGAATCTGACAGTTGCGAGCCGCTGCTCGGTGCTTCTCTCTGGGTACTCCGGCTTCCGACACCCGTAAGACGGTTCGACTTGAAGTGACCCTGGCTCTCGAGAGTGTCATTAAACCCAACCAATAAATAAACAAATGAATTTGACGAATCTTTGACAACATTTCCCAGTACACAAAGACGTTTGTGTTTGTTTAAATTACGCCGGCTTTTTGCCGCTAATTAAATTAAATAGTTGGCTGATTTTTAAGGTGAATTCAAGACTTATTGATTTGAACATCTACAACTGGAGCACAAAGGAATATAAATATATCATGGAGACTAAAGGGACATCACATTTCTTCAGATGAATTCTGCGCTCATACTCCGCGAAATGTGTGTAAACAAACACCACACGACTGCGTCGAGTTGTTTTCCCCAATTCGCGTGGTGGCATGAAGAAATGTGAAAGTAGAACCATTATTAAACCAACCACGAAAGGGAGTTCCCATCAAGACAAAAACTCCTTCTCTCTAAAACTGCTCAAGTACATTTTTCAGTTATTCTTCGCAAAAGAGGAAATAAAATAAGGTGCGTTTGTCTACTAGTTCGCCTTTTTTTGAAACTACATGCATATCGTCGCGTGAGTGCTAGAATGTCCTATGTCCCATATGGGACATAGGACATTCTAGCACTCAGGCGACGATATGCGGCTTTTATTTTTCGCAGGAGCGAATTTTTTGTCGATCTAAAAGTTCATCCAGTTGTACATAGTTAGACTCCTCTAACAGGTTATGACCTGTTTTTTTTAATATTAGCCTTGATATCAGCTGAACTAATATATTATCAGCCTGAGGTCGTTATTGAAGGTTGACTTCAAGGCTGATAAGAAATCAAACAAGTAAGAGATTTTTTTCTTAATAGGATGATTAAATTTAAAACTGCACAAGCGTCACAAGTTTTAAGCAGACATGCTATTTATATTATTAGGTCATCAACTTACAAGTTACAGGTCTAATGTAGTGCAATCAATCGACAAGCCTACAGTTGAAACTAGTAGTCCTGCCACAATTAGCGCAGAAAATGTTCGTTAGTTAATGTGCTCCTTGCTGCAGAAGAATGAAGTAGTCTGAAATACACAAGAGTATCCGCGCGGTGCAATGCAAAATATAATGCGCCATTAGCGAGGTCGGTAGTGAAAAGAGCTGAAGCAATCAGACTAAAAGAAAATATTGAAACTACAGTATGTGAAGTGTGGGCTACTACTAAATCGCTGTGGGATGGATTTTCCATATAGTAATTATTTACAATCTTTATGGACAGGAAGCACTTGCAAACTTTCATCGCATGGACAACCGGGTTGCAAGTGTTTTTTTTGTGCTGTTATAAACAATAATAAATACGTTTCGAGTGAGGAATATATCGTCACTTGAGTGCTAGAATGTTCTATGTCCCCTATTGGAGTACTCTGTCCCCTATGGGAGTACTCTGTCCCCTATGGGAGTACTCTGTCCCCTATTGGAGTACTCTTTCCCCTGTGGGAGTACTCTGTCCCCTATGGGAGTACTCTGTCCCCTATGGGAGTAATCTGTCCACTATGGGAATACTCTGTCCCCTATGGGAGTACTCTGTCCTCTATGGGAGTAATCTGTCCCCTATTGGAGTAATCTGTCCCCTATGGGAGTACTCTGTCATCTATGGGAGTAATCTGTCCCCTATGGGAGTAGTATGTCCTCTATGGGAGTACTATGTCCCCTGTGGGAGTACTCTGTCCCTATGGGAGTACTCTGTCCTTTATGGGAGTACTCTGTCCTCTATGGGAGTACTCTGTCCTCTATGGGAGTAATCTGTCCCCTATGGGAGTCGTATGTCCTCTATGGGAGTACTCTGTCCCCTGTGGGAGTGCTCTGTCCTCTATGGGAGTACTCTGTCTTCTATGGGAGTACTATGTCTTCTATGGGAGTACTCTGTCACTTATGGAAGTACTATGTCCCCTATGGGAGTACTCTGTCCTCTAAGGGATTATTTTGTCCCATATGGGAGTACTTTGTCCTCTATGGAGTACTCTGTTCCCTATGGGAGTACTCTGCCCTCTATGAGAGTACTCTGTGCCCTTTGGGAGTACTGTGTCCTCTATGGGAGTACTCTGCCCATTATGGGAGTACTCTGTCCTTTATGGGAGTACTCTGTCCCTTATGGGAATACTCTGTCCCTTATGGGAGTACTCTGTCCTCTATGGGAGTACTCTGTCCTCTATGGGAGTACTCTGTCCCCTGCGGGAGTACTCTGTCCTCTATGGGAGTATTCTGTCCCCTATGGGAGTACTCTGTCCCCTATGGGACATATAACATTCTAGCACTCAGGCGATGATATGCCTCTGCGATTATGTAGTTATCCACTCTCTTCATTCTGTATAATCATAACACTTTGGCCGTCCGCTGATTTGTCGCGGTTCTCGGATGAGAAGGCCTTGCCTACCTATATGCTCCCACTTGCCTCCCTATTCCCACGTTTCTTCGCTCCTCCCAATTCTCGGAGACGATCTGCTTCAATCAGATGACATCCCTTGCCCCATTTTTCCCAATTTCTCCGATTAGCAAATTAACCCTCTCCTTTGAGTCACTCACTAACTACATGCCCTTCATTCTCCCACCCCACTTCCCCGTATATGCAGTCGAATTTTAACATCTATTTAAGTCATTACATGTGCCTGTATCCAGTGGAGGTTAAGAATGATCTATGTTTACTATTATCGAATTGTACAGAGCTGGGCACGCTGTTTGTCCGCAGAAATTGGGTTACACAGATGATGTAGTTTGACAGGGACAAAAGTGCACTTACTCCGCGCGCTATTACTTCAAAATTGTGCACATTTGTCTACCAACCTGCACTTCTAGTTTCAACTCTTTGCTGCTGTAATCACGAACAGTACAGTCGCTGTGCTTCAATAATTAAACAACCCAGTGCTTCAATAATTCAAATTTTGCTGGTGATGATTTTTACTACCTGGTAAATACATGCCTTGACATAACCTTGACTGTACTGTATACGGAAACACAAGATTGAAGAACAGCAGTCAATTTGATCAGATTACCTTTGGCAGACCCTACCACCTTGCTTTATATATCCATGTTACTGCCGATCAAGTGCAGTTGTGGGCATTAGTTTTAGATTCGGACAATTTCTGACTGTATGTTTACCGCAGGTTGATATAGATAGAAACGTATGTCAGTCATTTAGTTAGGTTTCCTGATTCACAATATTTCACATTCAATTCACTCTCACTTACCGACGCATCTTCATTTGATTACAGACAAGAAAGCTCCGTTGCATCGAACAATTATTTTAATATATATTAGACAGATATTATAAGGCTCCAGGCTAAAATTTGATATTTAATTAATAGGCGACTTCTCATTGACTTCTGAGTGACACCGTCGCGCCTTGGTAGGCATACATTGGTCTATCCGTTGGCAGCGCGTTAAATATTATTCAATGACAATACACACTAAAAACTAAAGTGTCAAACTGACACTTTCAAGGTATTAAACCCATTCTAACTCTTACGGTTTGATTTTAACACTCAAAGTGCAATGCTTTAAGCACTTAGACATTACAACCGTCAGACATCTGAAACTTGAATGGATGGCACTTCCCATGTGTCTAGCATTGGCGGTTCTTCCAGAATCGTCCATGATTTGATTTGCGCTTGGTGGGTACATAATTAAAAGGACACAGATGACGCGGATCAGGCTCGAGAGTTCGAGCCTGATCCGCGTCATCTGCGTTGTTTTCTTTTAAGTGTCGCGACATTACACTTGTCAAGTGGTATTATTGTAACACCTGTCATGTTCTGGGATATCTACACTTGAACAAAGTGCTAGTTCAGCACTTAGTAAGTGTTAAATACAGCACTTCAAATGTAGTTTTTAACACTTTAGTTTTTAGCGTGTATACGAGAACTTACTGGCGGAAAAAGCATTGGAGTTTGTTTGTTTATTTGCGGTTTAACGACATTTTCAGAAACCTGAGGAAACCGGAATAATTATTTTAATATTAGTTTAATACGCAGATATCATAAGGCTCCAGCAAAAAATTTGATATATAATTAATATTGACAACTAAAGAACACCGTCGTGCTTTGGTGGACACACATTTGTCTATCCGCCTGGCCACGCATTAACCCTTTACCTAACATGAAAAGCAGACACTTGCAAAACAATTTCTTGAATAACTAATTTTTAATTTTTTTTTTATCAAAAAAGAAGGTTATGACCCCCCCCCCCTCATGGGAACGAGCTCGATGAGCTCGTTTCAACGAGGGGTCATAACCTATGTTTTTGAGAAAAAAAATGAAAAAATAATGAATATAAATTGGCGATTTTTGAGAATAGCACTGGCCGTTTTTTACCGTTACGTTGGGTAAAGGGTTAACTATTATTCAATGACAATATACGAGAACTTACTGGCAGAAAAATCATTGACGCCATTAACGTTTGCTTGTTTATTTGAGGTTTGACGACACTTTCAGCAATCTAAGGATACCGGAGTTCCCAGGTTGAACCACCGAGCAGCGGTGAGCAACTATCAGTCACTTCAACTCAATCCCTCTTCACAAGCATAATTAGAGCTGGTTGAAGGCAAGTTCTCTAACGACGTGTAGGATGCCCTAAAACACAGCGCTACCGTATATCTACGGGGCAATCGGTATTAACTTTACCACCCAAGAACACAACGTAGTTACTGCTGGTTAGAATGAAACTGTTGACCTTTGGGTTTAAAGTCCAATGTTCTAACCACAGAGCCAGCGCCACCGGCATCATCAGTAGTGTAGTTTGTAATTGAACAAAACATTATGTCGACAACCTGGAGGTCTAGTGTCAATTTTGTGTTTGTTTGTGTACATTAAGAACTGTTTGCTATTTCCCACGCACTTCGCATTCAGCTAGATGTACCGCATTCCGTTCTGCCTCTTCCAGCATTAACCCTTTACCTAACCTGAAAAGCAGACGACACTTGCAAAAAAAATTCTTGAATAACTAATTTTTTTCATTTTTTGTCTCAAAAACATAGGTTATGACCCCTCGTTGGAACGAGCTCGACGAGCTCGTTCCAACGAGGGGTCATAACCTATGTTTTTGAGACAAAAAAAAAAAATATTTTGAAAATTAATTGGCGATTTTTGAGAATAGCGCTGGCCGGTTTTGGCCGTTACGTTGGGTAAAGGGTTAACCCTTTTGACCCTGATGGTCTGTTCCGTGCTTTTACAACCCACCAACTGGTCGAGTCTATGTTCGTCACTTGGGGAAGACCAATCAATATTTTCAACAAACAGCCTTGGGGGCTGCACGCTGAAAATCTTGATTGATCTACCTTACAAATTCAGTGAGCAGCAATCTACTTTATAGCTTCAGGTCGAATCACGACCCTAACAGGAAAAAGTGGTCTTTTGGGTTCAAAGTGTTAAGTCAATTTATTTTACAATCAACATGTATTTTGTCTGTATTAACTCCGCAGCTGCCGTGTGTCCTCCCCCATGATACAGATGTTTGTATCAGAGGGTCGGAAACAAGCACGTTCCTTTCGCGTGAGTTCGATGTGTTTTTCTTTTTGTTCATCCGTTCGAATAAACAGTTCGCTATATATTCGTCTACATTCTTGACTTATCCCCAATATATTGTAAGATAAAATGATTATTACCATTATGTGGATGTACAAAATATGTATCCGCGTCTCGCTCCGGGTCGTCGTGATCTGCCCTTAGAACCCGGAGCTCGACTCGGATACATATTTTGTACATCCACATGATGGTAATAATCTCTATGTATGTATAGTGTCTAAGATTTTTTTTTTTGATTCGGAATATAAGGAGTTGTTTGCAACTTGCCAAGCATTCCCATGCATTAGATGTGCCGAATTCTATTTTGTCTCTTTCACTAATTAACCCTTATCAGAATGATGGTGGTATTCTTCATGCTATTACAACCCATTAACTGGTAAAGTCTATATTCGTTACTTGGGGGAGACCTATCCATAATCTCAACGTTCAGACTATCAATCAACATTTGGGGCTGTAGGTTGAAAATTTTGATTGACCGACCGTACACATTCAGTGAGCAACAGAATATTTTATAAATGCAGGCCGTATCACGATCCTGGCCGGGAAAAGTGGCCTTTCCGGTTCCAAGTGTTACGTCACTGTATTTCTCTACGAACGTGTAAGCAAAGACTGTGTTTGTATCATTCTCAAACACTTTTACGTCATCTTCTTTAGTTGAAATAAATATTATCACTGGTTATTATACTTAAGTCGATTAATTGATTATCAATTCATTTTTAGATCAAAGCCGCTCAACACTGCAACTGATATAAGAAAAAAATCATAGACAACATTAGACGTTTTTTGGGTGCCGGTAATTTGAATTTTATCTTTGTCCAGTTTAGACATTTTCAAAAAGAACTTCAATCGCAAATTCGGCAACGTGTTTTCTCATTAATTTTCCATTAATATTAACTGGAAAGGAATCCATGAACACAACATATTTTGGTTGGTAGGACGCATCCTCAATCATGTCAGTAAATAACTGTAAAAGAGCATTTTGTGACACAGTTAATCCACGTTTTAAGATAACACATGCACAGGCTTCTTCATCGTGTATTTCATCAGGCACCGGAACAATAACAACTTCTTCAATCTGTGGTATATTAAGTTCCATGATAACGTTTTCTATTTCTATCACACTGATTGTTGATGTGTCGCGAGTCACACTCTCTCCGTTCCTACCAATTACAAACAATTTATTGCTTTCCGATATATAACCAACATCTCCCGTATCATACCAGTTGGAAGGAGATAATACTGTTTTGGTCATTTCTTCATCATTATAATATCCCCAAAATTGCTCTTCACGACGGACAAAGACCCTGCCTTTCGTACCCCTGCTCACTACTTTATTCGAGTAGTCTATAATTTTAATTTCAACACCGGGGACGACATAACCACCAATGTTATCTTCTAAATCCCTCCCCTTTTCAATTTGAATCATACTTACAACTCCGCTTTCCAAAGAGCCATATGCACAAATTAAACAGTTAACAAATTCCAGAAAAACTTGAGATTTTTTCTTGATTGGTGTACCACCTAGGAATACTGAGTCAACACACGATGGAAGATGAAAGTTGTCTTTCAGAATACTGTTCAATACGTTGGGGGTTGGAGCGATCATAGAACAAGACTTGCTTTCAATGACGTGCAAGTGTCTGTCGGTGGATACCATTGATTGTTCTCCAGAAACAGTGATTTTTGGTACGCCTAAAAAAATCTGTGCAATCGGCGAGCGCCTCCGAACCATGAAAACTCCGCATTACTATACATTTTCGCGGAATCTATCTGCAACCGACCAAATAACCGTTGCAAGTTGAAATGAGATTGGGGAATTAACTTGGGACGCCCAGTTGTTCCGGATGACCGCATAATCAGAGCAATGTCATCGGGATCGATAGCGGCTTTACATACCGAACTCTTATCTACGGCCATCTTTATCATCTTTCTATAACTTAACAGGACTCCATCGTCACTATCTATATCTGTAGAAACAGCGAACTTGAATTTGAAAGAATTTTGTTCCACAAGCCGTTTCACGATATCACGTAACTCTGGGCTTCCGCCTGAGAAAAACATTGCAACAGCATGTGTTTTCTCTACAATGTAATTTATATCTGCCACATCTTTTCGTACAATATAACTACTCACGGGAATTGCACCAATAGTCATCAGTCCGAATACTATTATCAGCCAATCCATAGAATTATATAAACGTATGATGACTTTATCACCCTTTTGTATACCAAGTGACGTCAAAACTCGTGAAAATTCCACACTTTTCCTGTACAACTCAGAAAATGTAATACTTTCCCTTTCTTCATTCAGTGAGTAAAATATGAATATTTCTTTGTTTGGATGTAATTCCGCTTGCTCCTTCAGTTTATCTGGTATTGTTAAATATTGAACAGGGAAATTCCCAGGAGAGTTCACATAACTGAGTTGATCCATCCTTTGTCAACCTTAATCTGAAAAATATATTGACAAAAAATCGGCCATATCAAGCAATTTAGAAAAGAAATATCTTCAGCGGTTATGTGGCCAGGCCCTAGTGAATCAAATCGTACAGATGTCCCTAAGGAATGAAAATCTAATCTGCCGAGTAGTTTTACACGAAACATTCCTTCGCCGGACGAATACATTTTTGAATGGTAAGTGTTGAAATTTGTCATTTTCTGTTTTATTATTTTTACCAGTTACCTACTAGAATAAAGACATTGCGAAATGAGCTTGACACACCATGTGTGGATTCCGACCTGCGTTTAAGAACGTCGCCTTAGAAATTTTCTCATTGGTCGGTACGCATCACAGCAAATTTATGGTTTGAAGAAAATGATTAGACACAAAACGGTTTCGAACAAGAATATATACAGACTTCCGTATGTGATATTTGCTTAAAATATTAGTTTCATCACAATTCAAATTAATCATGGTATAAATACTGAACACCACTTGGATAGAGTGTGCTGGAAGGAATCAACGATTCCTTGTCACACGAGAATTTCAGGAATAACTCCAATTCAAATTGTTGATTCCAGTCCACCCTTATGCACCCTTGTTGTGTTCTGCCTCATCCCTCTCCCTCCACATCAACATCCCACCCCCACCCCCCCCCAAAAAAAAAATCAAGGCTGATATGAAATGAAACAAGTAAAATATTTTTTTCTTAATAGGATGATTAAATTTAAAAGCCGCACAAGCGTCACACATTTTAAGCAGACATGCTATTTATAGTATTATTACACACCCATTTAAAATTAAGGTTTGTTCACGGCATTCTAGGATGTTTGATAAAAATAAACTTTTATTGCACACGCGTGGGATACAGATTTTGGCACTTTTTTAATGTAAGAATGGAACCAGTCATATTTCTGGGGATACAGTACATTGGCCCGTTTCGATGCGATGGGTCATTTATTTTGATGTTGTAAAGTGGATGTTCGCAGTCGAAAGTATCTGCGTTTGTTTCTGAAGAAACTCATGTAGTAATGACTGTCCGACCATCAAAAGAAATTTTCTAATTTATTTTCTTAACGTGAACAATACTGACTGACTATTGATTAAATAACCCGATGGGTTTAAGTATGACATGGAAATGACTGACATACAGTTCAAACTAAAGAACAATGTAAACAGAATATGAAAGCGTCTATGAGTGACGTCATTTCAAATGACTGACGTTGCGCGAGCAAGTTTCTAGGTCACCAAATCGAAATCCAAAACAAATTGCCTGTCGATATTCACTTGAATTCGTATGGATTCTGTACCCCTGTTAAAGGCTTTTACACGAATTTTAATACATTTTGAGCAGGAATGGTGAGCAATACGATAATTTCTCTTCGGCAATAAGGATATAAATTTAATTTACGTGGGATGAATTGACAACGGCTACTGTAATCTTGACTAAAATATTAACCGGTCTGCCATTGTCAATGTCACCCAGTCGAGTAACAACAGTCGCAGGGAATTTGGAAGTCAGATAAACATGTGAGTTTTTTTTTTATAATTTCTCATTGATGGATTTTCCGAATTTACACCTATTGTTTTTGTGAATGTGTGGTAACTTTTTTGGTGGGGATCACATCAACCGTTCAGAATTCGCTCTGTAAAATTGAGGCACAAAAAAAGACGGTGAACTGTATTTCAGATGAACAGTGTTTCATCGATCGAAGTGGTGACGCAGTACAATTTGCAAGTTGAAACTATGAATGGAAGTTCAATCAGCGTACGAAATAACAATAAGACTGGTCTCCTGAAGAATAATTTGGATTTTTGTCTTATTTTATTTCCTTTACTTCTCAGAAGGATAGGTTAATTCTCACTTAGTATTACTGTAAAATGCCTGTTTTAGAAATCCGCGAAGGTGTGTAATAAATACAGAACTGCACAAGCGTTTGAATGGGTTAATGTTTATCGCACTCGTTTGGTTTGGCGCAGAATACCACTCGAGGCTTCGCTTCTCGTGGTATTATTGCGCCCAACCAAACTCGTGCGATAAACATTAACCCATTCAAACACTTGTGCGGTTCTGTCTATTTATGTCATCAACTAACAAGTTACAGGTCTAATGTAGTGCAATCAATCGACAAGCCTACAGGTGAAACTTGAAGTCCTGTCGCAATTAGCGCAGAAAATGTTCGTTAGTTAATGTGCTCCTTTCTGTAGAAGAATGAAGTAGTCTGAAATACACATGAGCGTTTGCTCTCTTCAATGCAAAATGTAATGCGCCATTAGCGAGGTCGGTAGTGAAAAGAGCTGAACCAACTAGATTGAAAGAAAATATTGAAACTACAGTATGTGGAGCGTGTGCTTCTACTAAATCGCTGTGGGATGGATATTTCATATAGTAATTATTTACAATCTTTATGGACAGGAAGCACCTGTAAACTTTCATCGCATGGACAACCGGGTTGCAAGTGTTTTTTTTGTGCTGTTATAAACGATAATAAATACGTTTCGAGTGAGGAATATATCGTCGCCTGAGTGCTAGAAAGTTCTATGTCCCCTATGGGAGTACTCTGTCCTCTATGGGAGTACTCTGTCCTGTATGGGAGTTCGCTGTCCCCTATGGGAGAACTCTGTCCCCTATGGGAGTTTTCTGTCCCTCATGGGAGTATGATGTCATCTACGGGAGTACTCTGTCCTCTATGGGAGTATTCTGTCCCTTATGGGAATACTCTGTCCCCTATGGGAGTACTCTGTCCCCTATGGGAGTACTCTGTCCCCTATGGGAGTACCCTGTCCCCTATGGGCGTACTCTGTCCTGTATGGGAGTATTCTGTCCCCTATGGGAGTACTCTGTCCCCTATGGACATAGAACATTCTAGCACTCAGGCGATGATACGCCTCTACGATTATGTAGTTATCCACTCACTTCATTCTGTAAAATCATAACACTTTGGCCGTCCTCTGATTTGTCGCGGTTCTCGGATGAGAAGGCCTTGCCTACTTCTCTATGCTCCCACATGCCTCCCTATTCCCACGTCTCTTCGCTCCTCCCAACTCTCGGAGACGATCTGCTTGAATCAGATGACATCCCTTGCCCAAACTCTCCGATTAGCATATTAACCCTCTCCTTCGAGTCACTCACTAACCACGTGTCCTTCATTCTCCCATCCCACTTACCCGTATATGCAGTCGAATTTTAACATCTATTGACGTCATTACATGTACGTGTATCCAGTAGAGGTTAATCTATGTTTACTATTATCGAATTGTACAGAGTTGGGCACGCCTTTTTCTGCAGAAATTGGGTTACGCAGATGATGTAGTTTGACAGGGACAAAAGTGCACTTACTCCGCGCTATTACTTCAAAATTGTGCACATTTGTCTACCAACCTGCACGTCTAGTTTAAACTCTTTACTACTGTAATCACGTACAGTACAGTCGCCGTGGACTGGTCACTTTCCGCGCGTGGGCAATATTTCCACGGACGCAATAATATTAGATTCCAAACACTAATTACAGGAATAATCATCAACAATTTAATTAATGAAGCACCGGGTTCAACCCGGTGCTTCAATAATTAAAATTTTGCTGATGATGATTTTTACTACCTGGTAATCACATGCCTCGACATAACTGCCCACGTGTGGATTACGACCAATCCACGGCGACTGTACTGTATACGGAAACACAAGATTGAAGAACAACTGTCAATTTGATCAGATTACCTTTGGAAGACCCTACCACCTTGCTTTATATATCCATGTTACTGCCGATCAAGTGCAGTTGTGGGCATTAGTTTTAGATTCGGACAATTTCTGACTGTATGTTTACCGCAGGTTGATATAGATAGAAACGTATCTCAGTCATGTAGTTAGGTTTCCTGATTCACAATATTTCACATTCAATTCACTCTCGCTTATCGACGCATCTTCATTTGATTACAGGCAAGAAAGCTATATTGCATCGAATAATTATTTTAATATAACAATAACATGATTTTGAAGGGCGTTACAGTGTATTAACGGCTCAACAGAAATTGTTAACAGCCCAAGAGTTTATTAGCGGCCCGCGACGAAGTCGAGGGCCGCTAATAAGCTCAAGGGCTGTTAACCATTTCTGTTGAGTCGTTGAAACACCGTATACCAGACAAAGTCATGTTATTTCTATTATTGCCAATTTCGTACATCGGGTGCATTACGATTAAATTATAAGGGAAATACGATAAATAAATGAAGTTTTGGCGTTTTAGAATTAAAAAAAAACAGGGACGCTATCAAATGATTTGTTGACAAACAAACCGACTATCGTCTGATCAGTCTACGGAGAAATTTGGAAAGTAAGATGATGAAATGTATCTTCCAAATGCGAACTTTAGGAAAAGAGTTTATTCACCAAAGATGTCATTACTTACTTTGTGTGTATCGCTTCCTCTATTTGATACATTATCTATCCGTGACAGAACGGGAAACACTTGAAACAAATGTATTAATTGTGTTTACAAATTAAAAGTCCGAATTGAATTTCGATCCAAATGGAAATCTGGGAAAAATATTGTTGATCGGCTGAGAGATGTGACGTCATTTTCAATATTGAGACGTGTCGGGCTGTTATTGACGTGTTGGGCTATTATAGTCAATAACGGCCCAACACGTCACATGACTTGTACTTGTTGAGCATAACGAGGTTTCAACGCCCGGTAAAACATTGTTAATGTGCTAGGAACGCACACAAAAGTGGTAATAATATATATTAGACAGATATTATAAGGCTCAAGGCAAAAATTTGATATATAATTAATGGTGACTTCTCATTGACTTCTGAGTGACACCGTCGTGTCTTGGTAGGCATACATTGGTGTATCCGTTGTCAGCGCGTTGACTGTTATTCAATGACAATATACGAAAACTTACTGGCGGAAAAATCATTGGCGTTTGTTTATTTGTGGTTTAACAACATTTTCAGGAACCTGAGGAAACCGGAATAATTATTTTAATATTAGTTTAATACGAAAGCAGATATCATAAGGATCCAGACAAACATTTAGAAATAATTAATAGTGACTACTAAATAACACCATCGTGCTTTGGTAGACATACATTTGTCTATCCGCAAGGCCACGCATTAACCCTTTACCTAACATGAAAAGCAGACATTTGCAAAACAATTTCTCGAATAGCTAATTTTTTAAAAAAAATTCTCAAAAAAATAGGTTATGACCCCTCATTGGAACGAGCTCGATGAGCTCGTTTCAACGAGGGGTAATAACCTATGTTTTTGAGAAAAAATAATGAAAATTAATTGCCGATTTTTGAGAATAGCACTGACCGGTTTTCTCCGTTACGTTGGGTAAAGGGTTAACTATTATTCAATGACAATATACGAGAACTTACAGGCAGAAAAATCATTGACGCCATTAACGAGGTTTGACGACACTTTCAGCAACTTGAGGATACCGGAGTTCCCAGGTTGAACCACTGAGCAGCGGTGGGCAACTATCAGTCTCTTCAACTCAATCACTCTTCACAAGCAAAATCAGAGCTGGTTGAAGGCAAGTTCTCTATCGACGTGTAGTACGCCCTAGAACACAGTGCTACCGTACATCTACGGGGCAATCGATATAAAGGTTACTACCCAAGAACACAACGCAATTACTGCTGGTTAGAATGAAACTGTTGACCTTTGGGTTTAAAGTCCAATGCTCTAACCACAAAGTCAACACCGCCGGCATCATCAATAGTGTAGTTTGTAATTGAACAAAACATTATGTCAACAACCGGGAGGTCTAGTGTCAATTTTGTGTTTGTTTGTGTATATTAAGAACTATTTGCAATTGTCCACGCACTTCGCATGCAGCTTGATGTACCGCATTCCGTTCTGCCTCTTTCAGCCTCTTTCAGCATTATCCCTTTGGATCCTGAAGGTGTATTCCATGTTTTTATAACCCATCAACAGATAGAGTCTATATTCGTTACTTAGGGGAAGACCAATCAATATTTTCAACATACAGAGGCTTTGGGGCTGCACGCTGAAAATCTTAATTGATCTACCATACAGATTCAGTGAGCAGCAATCTACTTTATAACTTCAGGTCGAATCACGATCCTAAAAGGGAAAGTGGTCTTTTGGGTTCAAAGTGTTAAGTCAATATATCTTACAATCAACATGTATTTCGTCTGTATTAACTCCGCAAATGTCGTGTATCCGACCCCTTGATACAGATGTTTGTATCAGGGGGTCGGATACAAGCGCGTTCCTTTCGCGTGAGTTCCATTTTTTTTCTTTTTGTTCATCCGTACGAATAAATAGTTCGTTATATATTCGTCTACATTCTTGACTTGTCTCCAATATATTGTAAGATAAAATTATTATTACCATTATATGGATGTACAAAATATGTATCCGAGTCTCGCTCCGGCTTCTAAGGGTAGAACCCGGAGCTCGACTCGGATACATATTTTGCACACCCACATAATGGTAATAATCTCTATGTATGAAAATATGTCAAATATTTTCTTTTTTGTTTCGGAATATAAGGAATTGTTTGCAACTTGCCAAGCATTCCCATGCACTAGATGTAACGCATTCCATTTTGCCTCTTACCATCCTGATGGTATAGTTCATGCTATTACAACCCATTGTTTATATTCGTTACTGGGGGAAGGCCTATCCATAATCTCAACGTGCAGTCTATCAATAAACATTTGGGGCTGAACGTTGAAAATGTTGATTGACCGACCATACATATTCAGTGAGCAACAGCCTACTTTATAAATGCAGATCCTGGCCGGGAAAAGTGGCCGTTCTGGTTCCAAGTGTTACGTCACTGTATTTCTCTACGAACGTGTAAGCAAAGACTGTGTTTGTATCATTCTCAAATACTTTTACGTCATCTTCTTTAGTTGAAATAAATATTATCACTGGTTATTATACTCAAGTCGATTAATCGATTATCAATTCATTTTTTGATCAAAGCCGCTCAACTCTGCAACTGATATAAGAAAAAAATCAAAGACAACACAAGACGTTCTTTGGGTGCCCGTAAATTGAATTTTATCTTTGTCCACTTGAGACATTTTCAAAAAGAACTTCAATCGCAAATTCGGCAACGTGTTTTCTCATTAATTTTCCATTAATATTAACTGGAAAGGAATCCATAAACACTACATACTTCGGTTGGTAGGACGCACCCTCAATCATGTCTGCAAATGACTGTAAAAGAGCATTTTGTGATACAGATTGTCCACGTTTTAAGATAACGCATGCACAGATTTCTTCATGGTGTATTTCATCAGGTACCGGAACAATAACTACATCTTCAATCTGTGGTATATTCAGTTCCATGATTACGTTTTCTATTTCCATCACGCTGATTGTTGATGTGTCGCGAGTCACACTCTCTCCGTTCCTCCCAGTTACAAACAATTTATTGCTTTCCGATATATAACCAACATCTCCCGTATCATACCAGTTGGAAGGAGACAATACTGTTTTGGTCATTTCTTCATCATTGTGATATCCCCAAAATTGCTCTTCA
Source organism: Pictodentalium vernedei (assembly GCA_031216915.1). NCBI lineage: Eukaryota > Metazoa > Mollusca > Scaphopoda > Dentaliida > Dentaliidae > Pictodentalium > Pictodentalium vernedei. The sequence continues at coordinate 65,192,498 of CM062296.1, forward strand.
CGACGAACAAAGACCCTGCCTTTCGTACCCCTGCTCACTACTTTATTCGAGTCGTCTGTAATTTTAATTTCAACGCCGGGGACGACATAACCACCAATGTTATCTTCTAAATCCATCCCCTTTACGATTTGAATCATACTTACAACTCCGCTTTCCAAAGTGCCATATGCACAAATTAAACAGTTAACAAATTCCAGAAAAACTTGAGATTTTTTCTTGATTGGTGTACCACCCAGGAATACTGCGTCAACACACGATGGAAGACGGAAGTTGTCTTTCAGAATACTGTTCAATACGTTGGTGGTTGGAGCGATCAGAGAACAAGACTCGCTTTCAATGACGTGCAAGTGTCTTTCGGTGGTTACCATTGATTGCTCTCCAGAAACAGTGACTTTTGGTACGCCTAAAAAGATCTGTGCAGTCGGCGAGCCTCCGAACCATGAAAACTCCGCATTACTATACATTTTCGCGGAATCTATCGGCAAATGACCAAATAACCGTTGCAAATTGATATGAGAATGGGGAATTAACTTGGGACGCCCAGTTGTTCCGGATGACCGCATAATCAGAGCAATGTCATCGGGATCGATAGCGGCTTTACATACCGAATTCTTATCTACGGCCATCTTTATCATCTTTCTTTAACTTAACAGGACTCCATCGTCACTATCTATATCTGTAGAAACAGCGAACTTGAATTTGAAAGAATTTTGTTCCACAAGCCGTTTCACGATATCACGTAACTCTGGGCTTCCGCCTGAGAAAAACATTGCAACAGCATGTGTTTTCTCTACAATGTAATTTATATCTGCCACATCTTTTCGTACAATATAACTACTCACGGGAATTGCACCAATAGTCATCAGTCCGAATACTATTATCAGCCAATCCATAGAATTATATAAACGTATGATGACTTTATCACCCTTTTGTATACCAAGTGACGTCAAAACTCGTGAAAATTCCACACTTTTCCTGTACAACTCAGAAAATGTAATACTTTCCCTTTCTCCATTCAGTGAGTAAAATATGAATATTTCTTTGTTTGGATTTAATTCCGCTTGCTCCTTCAGTTTATCTGGTATTGTTAAATATTGAACAGTGAAATTCCCAGGAGAGCTCACATAACTGAGTTGATCCATCCTTTGTCAACCTTAATCTGAAAAATATATTGAGAAAAAATCGGCCATATCAAGCAATTTAGAAAAGAAATATCTTCAGCGGTTATGTGACCAGGCCCTAGTGAATCAAATCGTACAGATGTCCCTAAGGAATGAAAATCTAATCTGCCGAGTAGTTTTACGCGAAACATTCCTTCGAAGGACGTATACATTTTTGAATGGTAAGTGTTGAAATTTGTCATTTTCTGTTTTATTATTTTTACCAGTTACCTGCTAGAATAAAGATATTGCGAAATGTGCTCGACACACCATGTGTGGATTCCGACCTGCGTTTAAGAACGTCGTCTTAGAAATTTTCTCATTGGTCGGTACGCATCTCATAAATACGTTTCGAGTGAGGAATATATCGTCGCCTGACTGCTAGAATGTTCTATGTCCCCTATGGGAGTACTCTGTCCTGTATGGGAGTTCTCTGTCCCCTATGGGAGTACTCCGTCCCCTATGGGAGTATTCTGTCCCCTATGGGAGGTCTGTGTCCTCTATGGGAGTACTCTGTCATCTATGGGAGTACTCTGTCCCCTATGGGAACACTCTGTCCCCTATGGGAGCATTATGTCCTCTATGAGAGTACTGTGTCCCCTATGGGAGTATTCTGTCCTCTATGGGGATACTCTGTCCTCTATGGGATTACTCTGTCACTTTTGGGTCATGGAACATTCTAGCACTCAGGCGATGATATGGCTCTACGATTATGTAGTTATCCACTCTCTTCATTCTGTATAAGCATAACACTTTGGCCGGCCACTGATTTGTCGCGGTTCTCGGGTGAGAAGGTCTTGCTTACCTGTGTGCCCCCACCTGCCTCCCCCCTGTTTACACGCTTCTTCTCTCCTCCCAACTCTCGGAGACGATCTGCTTGAATCAGATGACATCCCTTGACCCATTCTTCCCAATGTATGCAATTAGCATATTAACCCTCTTCTTTGAGTCACTCACTAACTACATGTCCTTCATTCTCCCATCCCACTTCCCTGTATATGCAGTCGAATTTTAACATCTATTTACGTCATTACATGTACATGCATCTCAATAGAGGTTAAGAATGATCTCTATTATAATATTAGAACGTTTCTCTTCGTGTTCTATCGGCCGATAGTACCTGAGTTTGTGTGATTTCTGAAACAAAACCTGAAGCAACGAAGAAATTAAATCTCTGAGGACAATAAACTCCATTGTCCATATATCCCGATAAATTCTGACTTTTGATTGGTCAGAATGCCTTGGACAAATAGCCGTGACAAAGGGTGCACCCAACATCCAAGGTATATGAGAGCATGAAACATCCAGGGTATAAGCGCACGCGAAACATCGGGGGTATATGGTTTAAACGAAAGGTTTCTGCGTTTTCTCGCCTCAACATAAAAATCGAACCAAAACACCTGAAAATAGTCACAAATAGCATCAGATTTCCGACAATTCAATCATAAAAATAAAATAAGAGCAAATAATTCGTCCCCTGATTACCAATGTGTTCGCCCCCTAATTACCAATGTGTTCTATGTGCCAGTGGGCACGTAGAACACATTGGAACTGCGGGGACGATTTGTCTACAAAATATTGTTTACTCGTTTCCTTACCGACCCAAGGGATGTAACTCTCTCTGTTGTCTTCTGCGATTATAAAAACAAAATAATTATCACGAATTTGGTCCAAGTGATTGTGGAGCTGAGAAATATGTTCACAAATTTATTTCCACTATGTTTGTATTGTGTTTCAAACGAGACAAAAACGTTATCTCCACCAACATGTATGGTATATGGAGATTTAGTTCCTAGATGTCTCATTTAAACACCTCGCCTGCGACTCGTTGTTTAAAAACCGACATACAGGCATTAAATCTCCATATACCATACATGTTGGTGGAGTTAACTTATATTGGAGAAAGTCTTTGATTCTTTTATAAATTATTTCGATCTAGTTTGTATTGATATTTTTAACTGGGATTTACCGTATTCAATACGATCAAGACAGGTGTTGTTGCGTTACGCAACAACAAATAGTCCTTGTACGAAACTTTCAGTGGCTAATGCAACTAATGTGATGGTTTCAGATGCCAGATTATGTATTTTCGCATTAGAAGTACTTTTTAAAGACATTTCTGTTATGATACATCCACCCTCGCTAAAACTAGATAAAATGTCAGAGTGAATTTTCCTCCTAAAGTCGTGATATATCGACAGAGTAAATTTTTCGGCAAAAAGTTACAATACACCAGTAAAAAACGCCTCTAGCGGTTTGCAACCGGCATTTAATGGAGGATAAAAGTGTCATCATTCGTCCAGTTGGTGGAAAATCAACAGAATTTGGAAGTGCGACTAAAATGCTGTTGGGTATGTTTTGAAAAGGATATTGGTAATAACCGTCTCCTAAAAAGTGTGAGAGAACATTAAATTGGTTGGAGGCAAATAAAAGCAGTTCTATTTTATTCAGTGCGAAACTGGTCAGTGAAACAGGAAGCACTAAATTTGAAGGGAAAAGCCTCATGGCACCCTACACTTTTTCCATGCATGTATATTTTTCAAGACGTGATAACCTAAGTGGATAAGGTTTATTTTTTTCAAAATGTGCTTGATGAGGTGGAGAGAGACGAAAACGTTTGTATTGTCCGCAATGTATGAAAAAACACATGGTGGGAAGTTGAATTAATCGCTTGCCGTTTTTATCCTTCACGCTGTGTTCGAATACAGGGAGAGCCGATGACCTCACGCATTCTTCGGTACTTACTATGTAATTATCTCCAACTATTTCTCTGTAGTTGAATCTGTTTATTTCTTCATGAATACATATTGAGCCACAATTAAGAAATGTTAGGATCGTTAGCCATTTTTTCTTTCCAATTTGTTCAGCACATCACAGCCACATTTTTAAAGCTGCAGTGACCAAATATGGTAAACTTGTTAAAGGTAATAGCAAGATTATGTTGGTAACGTTGGTTATGCACGCAACATACTCCAGAAAATATAAAGTATTTGGAAGAGAATTGGTCGGAAATTTCAAAAGGTAAAGTACATGTGGGTAAGAAAGGCTATCTCAAACGTAAGATGATAAATAGACGATCTCCAATGAGTCACTATTGGATATAAAAGTTATTAACCGATTTCACTAATATCGATCTGGACCGAAATATACCTAGGCTCAGGTTGATAATAGTGTACGAGGCTCCGAAATTTCATATCTACTGGTGACGATTTTCAGATTCTTTTTATCGCATAAGATGCAATTTAATCCATTACCCAATGTAACGGTTAAACCAGGCCCACCTTGTTCTCAAAAATCGACAAACACATTTTATTATTATTTATTTGACGGTAGATATGTGATAAAACATGATAAATGCAGGGCCGGCGGAACCAGGGGGGGGGGGGGGGGGTGGTGTCTTCAGCCACTCCACTCTTTTTTTGCCGGGCCATGTTTTTCTTTGTATGCATATATTTTAACACAACCAATGACTGGTGAAACAAGGGGCGGATCCAGAGCCTCCCCATATTTTCGCCAGCTATGTTTCTCTCGTACTGGTTCAGTTTCGATGGATTTCGGATCATTTTTGCAGTAAGTGGCAGCAAACTCTAAAGTGTATACAGTCTGTTAACAAATCGGTTAACTGAAATAAATCGTAATCTTACAAACATACAAGTACCAAATCCACCCCCAGACAAGATGATCCATAGACAGTATAATTGTTGTAAACGTCTGGTAAAGCATACAGGTGAGGTCTATTTATCAGCTTTGATCGTTATGACCAAAGCTGATAAATATACCTCACCTGTATGCTTCACCGACGTTTTTAACGTCTCTCAAACTGTAAAATCTTTCAAATACATCTCCTGAAAAATCTAAAAATATCCACTCAGAAGCATGGAAATGGGGGTTCTTGGACCCTGGAATTTAAATTTTTCATACCGACGACCATCCATCGCCTGATGCACCCCTCCCGCCCCCAACCCCCACAAACACACTTTGAAAATTGTTCCGCTACCCCTGAAATGAGAAGTGTTTTCGATAATACTAAACAACCCGCTGGTTATTGTGGTATACAAACATATAAAACATCTTATTGTAAAGGAAGATTCATTACAACAGAAAGTTACTGACACAAAATCAATTCGATTGGTAGGTAACTTACATATAGATCTATTTCCGCAAGAAAATATTTATCGAATAACATTTAAATGTGAGTGAAATTACGTCACAAGTCAGCAGCTTTTGTCTGAATGGTGATTTTGGCGCTGGAACCAGTCTTGCTCTTAAATAGGTCATCACATATTTTTAAATTCAATTGGATGGAATATTTCAGTTGGTGGGAAGATCTGAACGGTTCTCTTTTCCGACCAGCTGGAATTATCCACCCAATTGAATCTAAAATACCCTAAAGATTATTCTTGTTTGAATGAACGCCAGAACTATTTCTCAATCGAGACTTGATTTCACGGAATGGGAGCGCAGTGGCTTAGTGGATATGCCATGGACTCCAAACTGTAATGTTATCGATTCGATCCCCGCTAGGGGTAACTACGTTGTGTCTTTGGACAAGGCACTTAATGTCGATTGTCAGTGTGGGGACACAGTGGCGCTGTGTACTAAGGTGTACTATTTATTTTTATTTGGTCACAGCAACTTACAAGTTACAGGTCTAATGTAGCGCAATCAATCGACAAGCCTACCGTTGAAACTAAAAGTCCTCTCATAATTAGCGCAGAAAATGTTCGTTAGTTAATGTGCTCCTTTCTGCAGAAGAATGAAGTACTCTGAAATACACATGGGCGTTTGCTCTGTTCAATGCAAAATGTAATGCATCATTAGCGAGGTCGGAAGTGAAAGGAGCTGAACCAACCAGACTAAAAGAAAATATTGAAACTACAGTATGTGGAGTGTGGGCTACTACTAAATCGCTGTGGGATGGATTTTCCATATAGTAATTATTTACATCTTTATGGACAGGAAGCACTTGCAAACTTTCATCGCATGGACAACCGGGTTGCAAGTGTTTTTTTTGTGCTGTTATAAACAATAATAAATACGTTTCGAGTGAGGAATATATCGTCACTTGAGTGCTAGAATGTTCTATGTCCCCTATTGGAGTACTCTGTCCTCTATGGCAGTACTCTGTCCCCTATGGGAGTACTCTGTTCCCTATGGGAGTAATCTGTCCACTATGGGAGTACTCTGTCCCCTATGGGAGTACTCTGTCATCTATGGGAGTAATCTGTCCCCTATGGGAGTACTCTGTTCCCTATGGGAGTAATCTGTCCCCTATGGGAGTACCCTGTCCCCTATGGGAGTACTCTGTCCTGTATGGGAGTACTTTGTCTTCTATAGGAGTACTCTGTCCCCTATTGTGCATAGAACATTCTAGCACTCAGACGATGATATGGCTCGGCGTTTATGTAGTTATCCACTCTCTTCGTTCTGTATAATCATAACACTTTGGCCGGCCACTGATTTGTCGCGGTCCTCGGGTGAGAAGGCCTTACTTACCTCTGTGCTCCCACCTGCCTCCGTATTCCCACACTCCTTATCTCCCCCCAACTCTCGGAGACGATCCGTTTTAACCAGATGACATCCCTTGCCCCATCCTTCCCAATCTCTCCGATTAGCATATTAACCCTCTCCTTTGAGTCACTCACTAACCACGTGTCCTTCATTCTCCCATCCCACTTACCCGTATATGCAGTCGAATTTTAACATCTATTTACGTCATTACCTGTACGTGTATTCATTAGAGGTTAAGAATGATCTATGCTGGGCACGCCTTTTTCTGCAGAAATTGGGTTACGCAGACGATGTAGTTTGACAGGGACAAAAGTGCACTTACTCCGCGTTATTACTTCAAAACTGTGCACATTTGTCTACCAACCTGCACTTCTAGTTTCAACTCTTTGCTACTGTAATCACGTACAATACAGTCGACGTTGATTGGTCACTTTCCATGCGTGAGCAGGCTTGGCAATTTCAGGAGAGCGATTTTTTAGCTCTCCTTACTGGCCTCCTGAAAGAATTAAGGAGAGCGAAAAATTGCCCTCCTAAATATTTTGGTCAGGGATGATTGAGATTACATGTATTATGCTCACATTAATTTTTTGTTGTAAAGCAAAAAGGTAATTTAACTTCGAAGTCACATAACATCACGTAATTTCATTTTGAAAGTGGTTTAGTGGTAAAAGGTAATGGCTGCAACCATACCCAAAACACAGTTGCAATCATTTGAAGCAAAATGGGTCACAGCAATATTTTTTTTTTCTGTCAGTTTCAAGTTCAACAACTGACATCACAGTTTGAGGGGTAATTATTCAAGGAATATTGACACTATAATATACTACCATTACTACTATCCTGTCACTTGAAGCACTTGCACCAGGATGTGACTGTAGATTCAAGCAGACCTGTTGTCCAAGAAAGTCATACACGTACCACTACCACCTTCAACCCCCCAAGGGGGGGGGGGGGGGGTTGAAGGTGGTAGTGGTAGGCGTATGACTTTCTTGGTCAACAGGTCTGGGTACACACACAGGTCTTGTCAAGTGTGTGTTCGGTTGTTGAGTGAGACATCTAGATGTCTAAGAGATTTCGCTTTACTTAGTCAAGTTAATAAAATCACTGATGTAGTCTGTTGGTTTCAGTTTCAATGAGTTCGTTCAACTGGATACTTAAAATGCTGTGTAAACCTAATTGCTCTCCTAAGCTGATTGAGGAGAGCGATTTTTTGCCCTCCTGCATTTGTCAGAATGCCAGGCCTGCGTGAGCAATATTTCCACGGACGCAATAATATTAGATTCCAAAGACTAATTACAGGAATAACCATCAACAATTTAATTAATGAAGCACCGTGTTCAACCCGTCCCGGTACAACCCGGTGCTTCATTAATTAAAATTTTGCTGATGATGATTTTTACTACGTGGTAAACACATGCGTAGACATAACTGCCCACGTGTGGATTACGACCAATCCACGGCGACTGTACTGTATACGGAATCACAAGATTGAACAAAAACTGTCAATCTGATCAGATTACTTTTGGCAGACCCTACCACGTTGCTTTATTTATCCATGTTACTGCCGATCAAGTGCAGTTTTGGGCATTAATTTTTGATTCGGACAATTTCTGACTGAATGTTTACCGCAGGTTGATATAGATTGAAAAGTATCTCGGTCATGTAGTTAGGTTTGCTGATTCACAAAATTTCACATTCGATTCACTCTCACTTATCGACGCATCTTCATTTCATTACAGACAAGAAAGCTCCATTGCAACGAATAATTATTTTAATATATATTAGACAGATATTATAAGGCTCCAGGCTAAAAATTGATATATAATTATTAGTGACTTCTCATTGACTTCTGAGTGACACCGTCGTGCCTTGGTAGGCACACATTGGTCTTTCCGTTGGCAGCGCGTTGACTGTTATTCAATGACAATATACGAGAACTTACTGGCGGAAAAATCATTGGCGTTTGTTTATTTGTGGTTTAACGACACTTTCAGAAACATGAGGAAACCGGAATAATTAGTTTAATATTAGTTTAATACGAAGGCAGATATCATAAGGCTCCAGACGAAAATTTATTATATAATTAATATTGACTACTAAATAACACCGTCGTGCTTTGGTAGACATACATTTGTCTATCCGCCTGGCCACGCATTAACCCTTTACCTAACATGAAAAGCAGACACTTGCAAAACAATTTCTTGAATAACTAATTTTTAATTTTTTTTTATCAAACAAACAGGTTATGACCCCTCATGGGAACGAGCTCGATGAGCTCGTTTCAGCGAGGGGTCATAACCTATGTTTTTGAGAAAAAAATTAAAAAATAATGAAAATTCATTGGCGATTTTTGAGAATAGCACTGGTCGGTTTTTACCGTTACGTTGGGTGAAGGGTTAACTATTATTCAATGACAATATACGAGAACTTACTGGCAGAAAAATCATTGGCGTCATTAACGTTTGTTTGTTTATTTGAGGTTTGACGACACTTTCAGCAACCTGAGGATACCGGAGTTCCCTGGTTGAACCACCGAGCAGCGGTGAACAACTATCAGTCTCTTCAACTCAATCATTCTTCACAAGCATAATTAGAGCTGGATGAAGGCAAGTTCTCTATCGACATGTAGTACGCCTTAGAACACAGCGCTACCGTACATCTACGGGGCAATCGGTATTAACTTTACCACCCAAGAACACAACGCAATTACTGCTGGTTAGAAGAAAACTGTTGACCTTTGGGTTTAATGTCCAATGCTCTAACCACAGAGCCAGCGCCGCCGGCATCATCAATAGTGTAGTATGTAACTGAACAAAACATTATGTCGACAACCTGGAGGTCTAGTGTCAGTTTTGTGTTTGTTTGTGTATATTAAGAACTGTTTGCAATTGTCCACGCACTTCGCATTGAGCTTGATGTACCGCATTCCGTTCTGCCTCTTTCAGCCTCTTTCAGCATTATCCCTTTGGATCCTGAAGATGTATTCCATGCTTTTACAACCCATCTACAGGTAGAGTCTATATTCGTTACTTAGGGGAAGGCCAATCAATATTTTCAACATACAAAGCCTTTGGGGCTGCACGCTAAAAATCTTAATTGATCTACCATACAGATTCAGTGAGCAGCAATCTACTTTATAACTTCAGGTCGAATCACGATCCTAAAAGGGAAAGTGGTCTTTTGGGCTCAAAGTGCTAAGCCAATTTATCTTACAATCAACATGTATTTTGTCTGTATTAACTCCGCAAATGTCGTGTATCCGACCCCTTGATACAGATGTTTGTATCAGCGGGTCGGATACAAGCGCGTTCCTTTCGCGTGAGTTCCATTTTTTTCTTTTTGTTCATCCGTACGAATAAATAGTTCGTTATATATTCGTCTACATTCTTGACTTATCCCCAATATATTGTAAGATAAAATGATTATTACCATTATATGGATGTACAAAATATGTATCCGAGTCTCGCTCCGGCTTCTAAGTAGGGCTGTCACGATTTTTTAATTTAGGAATCGATTAATCGTCGCAAATAATCGACGATTAATCGTACCTAAATGACCCCCCCTCCCTCTCTTTGAAGTCGATAAAAATGAAGTTCAAGTCAGTTGACCTACCTCAAGGTGCATTAAAAGCTTTGATGTTCTAAACTTTTGAACTGTCAGTGTAATAATCAAGACCGGTCGGCAGTTGCGAAGTTCGCAACTGCCGACCGGTCTTGATTATTACACTAACGGTTCAAAAGTTCAGAACATCAAAGCTTTGATGAATGTACCTGGAAGACTATTGCTTCCAACAGCGTCTTGGGGTTTAACATCGATGTTCTTAACTCTTTACCTTTAGAAACACTAGTTTTTTCATCAAATTTTCTTTTAATTATTAAACGTCTAAAACGGGATACAATTTACCGATTATTCGACAACGAAAAATACTAATCGATTTCGCCGTGACCGATCAACAGTCTATTAATCGGTTAATCGTGACAGCCCTACTTCGCTCCGGCTTCTAAGGGTAGAACCCGGAGCTCGACTCGGATACATATTTTGTACACCCACATAATGGTAATAATCTCTATGTATGTATAGTGTCAAATATTTTCTTTTTGGATTCGGAATATAAGGAATTGTTTGCAACTTGCCAAGCATTCCCTTGCACTAGATGTAACGCATTCCATTTTGCCTCTTACCATCCTGTTGGTATATTTCATGCTATTACAACCCATTGTCTATATTCGTTACTGGGGGAAAGACCTATCCATAATCTCAACGTGCAGCCTATCAATAAACATTTGGGGCTGAACGTTGGAAATGTTGATTGACCGACCGTACAGTTAAAACTACAAGTCCTGTCCTGAAATGCGCACAAATAGCACGTTGATATGCGCGTTAATGTACGCGTTATGGCCCAAGTAAAGCTATCAAATTCTGTACATATGACCTGTGCACAAGCAATGTTTCAGCCAATGGACCTCCGGGTAACCCGGAGGTCCATTGGCAGAAACATTGCATGTGTTTGCTATGAGTAATCAAGAGAACCTGCCGTGCTTTGGATGCTATTCGATATGGCGATTGCGCGCAATTCCAACGCGCAATTAAGCCTAGATAAGCGCACTATTCGTGACAGGACTTCTAGTTTTAACTGTACATATTCAGTGAGCAACAGCCTACTTTATAAATGCACGCCGAATCACGACCCTCGCGGGAAAAGTGGCCTTTCTGGTTCCAAGTGTTATGTCACTGTATTTCTCTACGAACGTGTAAGCAAAGATTGTGTTTGTATCATTCTCAAACACTTTTACGTCATCTTCTTTAGTTGAAATAAATATTATCACTGGTTATTATACTAAAGTCGATTAATCGATTATCAATTCATTTTTTGATCAAAGCCGCTCAACACTGCAACTGATATAAGATAAAAATCATAGACAACACAAGACGTTCTTTCGGTGCCCGTAAATTGAATTTTTTCTTTGTCCAGTTTAGACATTTGCAAAAAGAACTTCAATCGCAAATTCGGCAACGTGTTTTCTCATTAATTTTCCATTAATATTAACTGGAAAGGAATCCATAAACACTACATACTTCGGTTGGTAGGACGCACCCTCAATCATGTCAGCAAATGACTGTAAAAGAGCATTTTGTGATACAGTTTGTCCACGTTTCAAGATAACGCATGCACAGATTTCTTCATGGTGTATTTCATCAGGTACCGGAACAATAACAACATCTTCAATCTGTGGTATATTAAGTTCCATGATAACGTTTTCTATTTCGGTCACGCTGATTGATGCTGTATCACGAGTCACACTCTCTCCGTTCCTACCAATTACAAACAATTTATTGCTTTCCGATATATAACCAACATCTCCCGTATCATACCAGTTGGAAGGAGATAAAACTGTTTTGGTCATTTCTTCATCATTGTAATATCTCCGAAATTGCTCTTCACGACGAACAAAGACCCTGCCTTTCGTACCCCTGTTCACTACTTTATTCGAGTCGTCTGTAATTTTAATTTCAACGCCGGGGACGACATAACCACCAATGTTATCTTCTAAATCCATTCCCTTTACGATTTGAATCATACTTACAACGCCGCTTTCCAAAGTGCCATATGCACAAATTAAACAGTTAACAAATTCCAGAAAAACTTGAAATTCTTTCTTGATTGGTGTACCACCTAGGAATACTGCGTCAACACACGATGGAAGACGAAAATTGTCTTTCAGAATACTGTTCAATACGTTGGGGGTTGGAGCGATCATAGAACAAGATTCGCTTTCAATGACGTACAAGTGTCTGTCGGTGGTTACCATTGATTGTTCTCCAGAAACAGTGACTCTTGGTAGGCCTAAAAAAATATGTGCAGTCGGCGAGCCTCCGAACCATGAAAACTCCGCATTACTATACACTTTCGCGGAATCTATCGGCAAATGACCAAATAACCGTTGCAAGTTGAAATGAGAATGGGGAATTAACTTGGGACGCCCAGTTGTTCCGGATGACCGCATAATCAGAGCAATGTCATCAGGATCGATAGCGGCGTTACATACCGAATTCTTATCTACGGCCATCTTTATCATCTTTCTATAACTTAACAGGACTCCATCGTCACTATCTAAATCTGTAGAAACGGCGAACTTGAAAGAATTTTGTTCCACAAGCCGTTTCACGATATCACGTAACTCTGGGCTTCTGCCTGAGAAAAACATTGCGACAGCATGTGTTTTCTCGACAATGTAATTTATATCTGCCACATCTTTTCGTACAATGTAACTACTCACGGGAATTGCACCAATAGTCATCAGTCCGAATACTATTATCAGCCAATCCATAGAATTATATAAACGTATGATGACTTTATCACCCTTTTGTATACCAAGTGACGTCAAAACTCGTGAAAATTCCACACTTTTCCTGTACAACTCAGAAAATGTAATACTTTCCCTTTGTCCACTGAGTGAGTAGAAGATGAATATTTCTTTGTTTGGATGTAATTCAGCTTGCTCCTTCAGTTTATCTGGTATTGTTAAATATTGAACAGAGAAATTCCCAGGAGAGCTCACATAACTGAGTTGATCCATCCTTTGTCAACCTTAATCTGAAAAATATATTGAGAAAAAATCGGCCATATCAAGCAATTTACAAAAGAAATATCTTCAGCGGTTATGTGACCAGGGACTAGTGAATCAAATCGTACGGATGTCCCTAAGCAATGAAAATCTAATCTGCCGAGTAGTTTTACACGAAACATTCCTTCGACGGACGGATACATGTTTGAATGGTAAGTGTTGAAATTTGTCATTTTCTGTTTTATTATTTTTACCAGTTACCTGCTAGAATAAAGACATTGCGAAATGTGCTCGACACACCATGTGTGGATTCCGACCTGCGTTTAAAAACGTCGCCTTAGAAATTTTCTCATTGGTCGGTACGCATCTCAGCAAATTTATGGCTTGAAGAAAATGCTTAGACACAAAACGATTTCGAACAAGAATATATACAGACTTCCGAATGTGATATTTGCTTAAAATATTAGTTTCATCTCAAATCAAAATTAATCATGGTATAAATACTGAACATAACTTGGATAGAGTGTGCTGGAAGGAATCAATGATTCGTTGTCACGCGAGAATTACAGGAATAACTTCAATTCAAATCGTTGATCCCAATCCACCCTTATGCACCCTTGTTGTGTTCTGTCTCATCCCTCTCCCTCCACCTCAACACCCCCCCCCCCCCAAAAAAAAAAAAAAAAAAAAAAAATTATAATGATCCGGGTGATACTTAAGTCAGGTATTGGCCCGCCAAGAAGTATTAAGTATCGACCACTACTCCCATACACGACCTACAAACTGAGTATTGTACACACAAGACGTGTCTTGAAACCTTGCAGGTACAAAAGATCAACACTTGTACGCGTTTGTTCCGCGATCACTTCATCGTTAATCTTCGTGCCACGTTCGTCGGCAATGTTTTTTCTTTTGACTGATCTTGGTAAACAAGTCTAAATACAAGATGGATGTGCGACTGGAATGTGAATTCACAGATATTATTCATCAATGCAGGACCAACGCCGACCCCCCCCCCCCCCCTCCAACACAAATGTGTCCTGATCATATGGACGAAAGTGTTACTCAATTCCAACGTTATTCAGTGAAGCCTAATTCTGGCGTTTATAACCCTCCGCCGGGTTTAACGCCATAGCGTTGAATATGTTCTTTCAGTGTGAATAAGAATGTCACATTCAATATTTCCTAGCATTGCTTAGATATATGGGGGATATAAATAGCAATTTGTTTAATAAAGACTAGAATGTATGTCCTGTTTCATAAGTAAGTTTTTAACCCTTTGACCACCAAAGGTCCTTTTCACCGGCCCAGGAACATGGTACCTCATACTTTCATTAGGTAGGATGCCTGCTAAGTTAAGGGTGGAGTAGACCAATCAATATTTGCAACGTGCAGCCCTAAGGCCGCACGTTGTAAATATTGATTGGTCTACCCCAAATAATGAATATGGACTCTTCTAATTGCTGCATATGAAACGACAGGGAAGATGCCACCAGAGTTCAAAGGGTTAAGAAGCTCATTGATATTTAAAACAATGCCGTGAAACTCACAACATGAAGAACAAAGCCGGCGGTGCCGTTGTAACAATTTGTGAATCATGTGAGTCTCTTGTTTGTAGTCTCTGCTGGGATTTGATGCTGAAGGATTGACCAGAGTAGTATGTAATGTGGTTTTGAGGGAAAGGTTGCAAGATCTCATGCAGGATCTCATGTGACGTCATAGTCACGTGACCCCGTGGCGCCATGTTTGGTTGTCAAGGTAAATCGCGTGAGCAGCCATCTTGTGACGTCATTCTTATAGCGATATGTGGTGTTAGTGCTCACGCGCAGTGCGTGTTGTTAGGGTGATACGTGTTTCCGTCGTTCATTTTGTATACTGGAGGCCACCGTCTCGGTTTATATGGCAGCACGTGGCTGTTATGTTACCCAAAGGCCTACAACAAGACAGGGGTATGTTCGGAGGGTGTGTTCGATTGATTCTGAGTAAATCTAATTACCACAAACAACCCGACAAGTTTTACTATTTCGAATTGTTTCAGAATTCTCTGCTCCTCTCTATCTAAGCAATAGTTTTCGTCTACTTGACCATGTTTCTTTGTCCTGGAGTGTACTCCAGTAGAGTAGAAGAACCTTTAGTTGAAACAGTTTTGTTCATAATTACTGTATTTAGTTTTGTGGCCTGTTCTTGTTAGTTCTGACCCTATTCCGTGTACTCTTGTTGTTTCATTTATCTAGATTATTGATATAGATTATAACTAACCAATCAGATTGCTTGATTTCCCATAATCTGTAAGCAGAGTTATCACCCCTTATTACAATAAAGTCCTATCCCAGTCTCATCACCTCAATATCCATTGGCCACGTCCTATTTTTGGAAAACGACTGGGGTTATCGAATCCTTTTCTAGTCGTCTGAGACAGTGAGGGCTACGTGAAAAGCCCTCAATGAGGCCTAATTCACTATCCCTCTTAGCCTCATTTCAGAATTTAACAGCCATATCCCCAGGTACCCCAATTTTGGCACCCCTTTTTGGAAAACACATGGCCTTCGGCACCCCTTTTTGTCGTATGAGGCCATGAGGGCTATGTGAAAAGCCCTCAATGAGGCCTCATTTATTGTCCCTCATTTATTGTCCCTCATAGCCTCATTTTCGTTTGAGGCCACGAGAGCTATGTGAAAAGCCATCAATGAGGTCTAATTTACTATCCCTCTCGGTATTTAACAGTCATATCCCCAGACACCCCATTTGCGGCACCCCTTTTTGGAAGACATATGGCCATCGACACCCCTTTTTCATCGTATGAGGCCACGAGGTCTATGTGAAAAACTCTCAGTGAGGCCTCATTTACTATCCTTCATAGCCTCATTTCTTCTGAGGGCATGAGAGCCATGAAAAAATCCCTCAATGAGGCATTTTATACAGCGTTCAATGTAAAATATCTATAAACAGGTTATGTAAGAGATTCTGTAATTGAGATTCCTATCCGGCTCCGTAAAGTTGGATTCCGTGTTTTCACATAAATACTCGATGGTCTAAATAGGGGTGAAACATCCGAATTACATTATTTCACTTCTGTCCAGAAGTGGGTGAACTCCATAATTGCGACATAGAATAGCCAACTACAGACCTAAACGCTTCCGATGCTTCAAGAGTGCAAAGATGTTCAAAAGAAGAGACTATCTGAGAAGACATGAGGTGATCCACTCAAGGAGGAGACCAAAGGATCATCACAGAGAATATGTTGAACAAGGCGGAAACCCTTGGACACAAATTGGTCAAAGAGAAGAATGCAAACGAGTAAATCAATTGGAACCGATGAAACTCTCAAAACCGTTCCAGGTGAATAACAATAATCCGACCAGAAAGCCGTGGATACCAATACCTCCAACAGAAATGCCTCGTACAGTAATGACCGGAACAGGGAAGAAACCAGAACCAAAGCATAATCCAACAAGTGAAGAAACACAAATACGTTTTGGTGGAACCCAGTTTATTGGAATTCTTACTAGATCGACAGCGTTTGGTACGCAGAGAACCAAACGAACTTCCTGCGATGGACCTGGACAGAGTAATGAGAAAGATCATAGAATCCCACACCATGAACGAGAACGAGAAGATTCGTGGATGCAACCAGATATTGCATAGCGCTATTGAGAATTCTACAATAAAGCCCCAAAGCCGATAACAATCAAGATACAGAACCAGTGATGACAACGGAGAGAAAGTTAACGAAGATGAACTGTTGGGCAGAACAGACATCGGAGAAGACCGAAGAGAACTGAACAGACTTAAAAGACCGAAGAGAATGGAACAAAACAGAAATCGAATTGAGCAGAACGAAGATCGAACACAATAAAGATAACATTGAATTATATAACAGTGTATAGAGAAGGTAATAAACATTTTTGAACTATAACAACAGTTCTTGTTTTTCAAGAGGGAGGGGAATACCATCGAGTGTTTGTGTAAAAACACGGAATCCAACTTTACGGAGCCGGATAGGAATCTCAATTACAAAATCTCTTATATAACCTGTTTATAGATATTTTACATTGAACGCTGTATAAAATGCCTCATTGAGTGACTTTTTCATGGCCCTCATACCCTCAAAAGACATGAGGCTATGAAGGATAGTAAATGAGTCCACAAAAAGGGTGCCGAAGGCCATATGTTTTCCAAAAAGGGGTGCCGAAATTGAGGTGCCTGGGGATATGGCTGTTAAAATCTGAAATGAGACTAAAAAGGATAGTAAATTAGGCTTCACTGAGGGCTTTCCACATAGCCCCCATGGCCTCATACGACTAAAAAGGGATTCCATAACCACAGGTGTTTTCTAAAAATGGGATTCCATGGGACGTGGCCATTGGATATTGAGGTGATGAGACTCGATAGGACTTCACTGTAATAAGAGGAGATAACTCTGCATACATATTGTGGGAAATCAAGCAATCTTATTGGTTAGTTATAGTCTATATAAATGATCTAGATAAATGAAACTGAAACAACAAGAGTACACGAAATAGGGTCAGAACGAACAAGAATAGGCCACAAAACTAAATATAGTAATGATAACAAGACTGTTCTAACTGAAAGGCTCTTCTTCTCTACTGGAGTATACCCCAGGACAAAGGGACATGGTCAAGCAGCCGAAAACTATTGCATAGATAGATAGAAGCAGAAAATTCTGATAGAATTCGATAGGGATCTGCGAATCACAAATTTCTTTTCGAATCGAATCTCGAATCGAATCGTGTCTCTGATATCGACATAGAATCGAATCCCGAATCTAATCTTAAAAGACAAGTTATTTCATATTGCATCAAACGGAAGTTACGGAACACTGTGATGACCCTTACGCGACGGAGTGAACACCTTAAACACCAATAACTAAATATTCTCTGTAGCACCGTCGCTGAAACAGCTTGGCCTATTGTCCATAGTTTTAGTTTTTGAAGGCCTAACTTGTTAATATTCACGTTCTTAAGAACGTGAATAGTAACAAGTTGAGCCTTCAAAAACCAAATCTATGGATAATGTTCGGGGCCAAATTCACACCTTACCTAACAATTAAACATTGTCAGTTACTCAAATAAATAGGAATTGAGCCTACATGAATGAATTTTCTAATGACAGTTTTATCCTATTTTTGTTGGAAATGTAACAAATTGAAGTTAGTACGAGAGATTCGAAAACATCGAATCCTGAGACTGATTCGGGATCGATCTCGAAGCATTCGTATGGTATCGATATCGAATCGAATCTCGAATATTCGCAGGACCCTAGATTTCGAAATAGTAAAACTTGTCGGGGTGTTTGTGGTAATTACATTTACCGCGACTCAATCGAAAACACCCTCCGAACATGCCCCTGTTTTGTTGTAGGCCCTTGGGTAACATAGCAACCTCGTGCTACCATCGAAACCAAGATGGCGGCCTCCAGTATACAAAATGGACGACCGAAACACATATCACCCTCACAACACGCACTGCTCATGCGCACTAACACCACATATCACTATGGTGATGACGTAACAAGTTTGCCGCTCAGGCGGGTTACAACCAAACGTGAGATATATGAAGAAATATATATTTTCATTAAAAAGACAGTTGACGCATTTGTACTGTGACTTCTGGTGAATGATTTCGGCGACAGATGGGTGTCTGACAAGCACACGTTCCACGAACGGAGCTGTAGATGACATGGACGGTCAGTCAGAGAATTTACCACATTCAGTCCAAGACCTCAATACCTTGTAAATCCTCCTCGGCTCGCGAGACAAACGCGGATCCGACGTGGCACACTACTCACCAAACGTCCAACATCGGCTTGGCTGGTGTTATTCCATTCCCCCTGCAGTGCAGCGGCGAGTTCCTGGACATTGGTAGGGGACTGTTGGCGTTGTCGTAGGCGCCTGGCAAGCATATCCCAGACGTGCTCGATTGATGAAAGGTCTGGACTTAGTACTGGCCATGGCAGTGTAGTGATGTTCCGCTCCTGGAGGAACTCTGTAGCGACGCGGGCCCTGTGTGCTCTGGTCTTGCCATCTTAGAAGATGAATCGACGGCTGTGACGCCGCACAAATGGCACCACAAGAACTGCTAACATGTTATCACGGTAGGACTGCCCTGTGACACGCCCTTGGATGGCATGTAATGCTCTTCTGCTTGTCATGGTCATGCCTCCCCACACCACGACCGATCCACCACCAAAACGGTCGTGCTGCCTTACGATTACGTCATGGTATCGTTCGTTCCGCTGCAGCCACACTCTGCTTCGCCTGTCGTGGAAGTCGATAGTGAACCTCGATTCAACGGAAAACATGACGTTGCTCCACCAATGATTGTCCCAGCCATGTCGTGCTCCACACCAATTACGCCTTGCTAAGATGTGACGTTCAGTCAAACGTGGAATTATTCGAGGTCGTCGAGCGTACAAATTCCAGCTGTGTAGGCGATTTCGGATAGTCTGACGACTGACTCGCACATCTGTCGCTCGGTACAGCTGCTGTCCCATTTTTGAGGCATTTTTATAGCGGTAATGCTGTGGATGGGATGAAACAATCCTGGTAAGCAGTATTTCGTTCTGTTTCGAACAGCCCGACGTCTGTCATGAACATTGCCTGTCTGACGGTATCGTGACCACAGCCTGCTAATTACCGATTGAGTAATGTTGAGAATTTGTGCCACTCTAGTCTGTCTGTTGTCAGCTTCCAACATGCCAACGGCACGTAAACTTTCGTCACGTGTCAGCCTTCTCATACCTCACAAGTTACGTTTCGATCAGAAATTGTTGATGAACGAGCTTATACCATGAAAATAACTATGCGACCCCGAAAAAGCCCGTCCAGTACAAATGAAAATTTCAAAACGTACCCCACAGACATTAACGCGGCGCTCGAGTAAAAAATCTGCTCGAAATTTTCGTGGGCCGGTGACATTCATGATCCACACTAAACTTGGTAACACATTGATATGTCCAATCACGCGTATCCGATACCATTTTCCGAAAATATCAACATCAGTTTGGATATCCCCTACTTTTTGTAATAGTATATTTGGACAATCATTCAGCGTTTGTAACTTGATTTTTTCATGAATGAAGGTCAAGATAACGTCATGATGTTACATTTTCGAGGTGTAAATGACGTAATTCCCATTCATTGTTCCATTTGTACTATAGCAGCAGAAGTTTATAGTAGTTATCCACATGTGCGTTTTTTGTTTTATTTTCAAGCTTTAGCGAGTGGTAGGCCTGTATAAAAATATCAAAACATGATGTCGTTTAAAATATTTTTCACGACATGTCATACTGAAGTATAAATATTGCGCAAAATATTTGGAGTTGTTCCCCCTATTTGTACACATGTGACTGCACAGTCTACAGGGCCCAATTCTCTCTTGTTCGGTTGCACTAATTAAAACGCGTCATACCTCACCCTTGGGCAGCGAAGAAGTAATTAATTTCCAGTCGTTCTGAACATACAAATAAAAAGATATATGAAAACGATATGTGGATACTAAGAGTTGGCGACTAATTGTAACCTGATTCTGAATACTTGTTTGTCCGGAATTACGAGTGAACTAAAAAAATAAAGTCTACAGTTGGTATGAAATCGTATGCAGTTAAAAATCACAATTTTTAAAAGTGAAATGGAAATATTAAAACTAATCCATAGCCAATTTTTTAAAGCCATCAAATAATTGGAAGATTGCTTTCTTCGGAATTATGAACGCGGAAATCATGCTATAAGAAGTCGATACATTTTTGTAACTTTAAAGCTACCTCAGCCAGCATTTTTCCTTAATTTGTAAGGAAATACAAACAGATAAAATTAGAAATTTTAAACAAAAATGGAAATATGAAAAACCAATAAGAATTTAAAATTACTTTAAAGAGTACATCCTTTTGCATACCAAGTGGGGCCAAAACACGCGAAAATTCCAGACTTTTCCAGTACATGTATAACTCAGAAAATGTAATATGTTCCCTTTCTCCATTCAGTGAGTAGAAGATGAATATTTCTGTTGTGTACTGGGACAAAAAAACGTAATATCCGTGAAATGCGTATGTGCGACGTTATCGATCTTGAAAATAAAAACAAGAATCAATACCCAAATTCAGAGTATTGACGTTTACAGGCAGTACCAAGTTGTTTCTTTTAGACAAGTAAAGTATTAGTGAACACAAATCACACACACCACCAAAAAAACTTTCACTGAGGATACATTTAACCCTTTACCCAACGCAGACGATTTCCAAATTTAATATTTTAAATATCATTTTTTAAATTTTTTCAAAAAATTTCAACAAAACCATATCATGTGACCCCTCTTTGGAACGAGCTCGACGAACTCGTTCCAAAGAGGGGTAACATGATATGTTTTTTTTTTAAATGTTTCGAAATATAATATTTTTTCAGTTGCTGAATTTGCATATTACGCGGGCGGATGCAGGCGATTCGTTGGGTAAAGGGTTAATGGTGTGAGAAGAGTAATCTCTAATGGAATTGGATAAGAATTTTGTTTTAAATTTTCATCAGTAGAGAAATATTTCACTACGCCCCTTACATACACCACCATAAAATGTACTGAAAAGGAAATAAGATAATTAATAAATTAAAAAAAACTCACTAGTCTAGTGTTTTTAACAGATTTCCAAACAAAACAACTAACCTGATAGTTCTCTTGTTTCGTGTCTTTATATATTGACGTTTCAAAACATTGTGGCGTAAAAAACTCAGATGGCAACAGTGGAAACTTAATGAAACATTTTGTCGGAATTGAAAAAAAAAACCAACAAAAAAAAACCAAAACAAAATAAGAGCACGGTGGCTCTGTAGTGGACTTCTATGCTAAAGGTCTCGAGTTCGATCCCGGTTGCCTACATGGGGGCACGATGACGCCGTGTACTAAGGCGTACAGCATCACGTCGATGGTGCACATGTCTCCAACCGCTGTAACCCTGCTTGAGCGGAGATTGAACAGAGTTAGAATGTTTAGGAGCTGACAGTTGCTCGTCGATGTTAGGTGGTTCTCTCCGGGTACTCCGGCATCTTCCACCCGTAAAACTGTCACGGCCACGATGAGCCATTGTGAATAAATATGTGACCTTAAACACGAATAAATAAATAAATAAATAAATAAATAAATAAATAAATAAAAAAATAAAAATAAACAAAAAAAAAACCAAAACAGGTACACCATACCCACCACTACCACTCAAGTCTCTTTTGTGATATATGCACAGGATGGGGAAGGAGGTTGTTGGTGTGTGTGTGGGGGGAGGGGGGGGGGGTGATCTCCTATCCCAATCTTTCATTGACATCTGGTATCCAAACATAGTTCTGATAAAACAGGAGTATCCCCGCTAGCTAGTATCCAAACCTATATACTGAGCGAGAAATGTTTGACCGAAACTTTAATGATTGAAGATGCATGAATTGTTCAATGAGAGATATGTAAACTTCACATAAGTAAAGCGTCAACCGAGTCCGACCCAGCCTGTTTCACGTAAATAAAAAAAGCTCGTTTGTTCCTTTTTTCAAAAATAATTCCAGTTAAACTTACCCAGACATCTAACAGCTATGGCAGCCTCCCTCCACCCCATTACCACCATCCACCAGAGAGAAACTCTGGATGCTGCAAGTCTATGCCTGGACTTTGTTGTAACATAATCGAATAGTAAGTTACTCTCGTTATCAAATCCAAGATATAACTGACATACTTTTATGAAAATGGCCGACTCGAGGGAGGATAGCTTGGGGAGAGTGAAAAATAAAACATTTGTCTAAAAGTGCCAGGAAGATGAAGAGTGACATGGTATGGGTAGCAAAGGGTTATCTGTTCACTGGTCAGTGTGTTCAGTTCAGAGATGCGGGAGACTGGCGCGGGGCCGACAAAGAGTCTTGTGAGTGGAGGATCCAGGATTCAGAGGAGGGAGGATGCCAAATTTTTGGTCATGATGCGAAGGATCTTCCCGTTCATCTGAGGGAGTTGTGACAGGGTTAACAGGGTCCGGGTGGGGCGGGGGGGGGGGGGGGTGTAAATAGAAGAGCAGTTTCACCTCCAGTTGTTTTTATGTCCACAATGCTTTTCAGCCAAAATATCGTTAAATTATGAAAAAGAAAAAAAAAACAATCTATAGCAGCTCAAATGCGACCGCGCAAGGGCTATAGCTGCTTGCGTATTGTACAATATTTTCGTGCGCATACATGAGGATCAACTACTTGTTGCAGTGGATGAACATGTGTTCTGAGATATAAAACCATGTCTCTAACCGTCTCGATCTTTAGAAAAGAATAAATTAATTAATCATCTCTTTCGCCTATTGCTCTCAAAAGCAATTTAAGGTCATCGTTTTTCCGTTCGGCCGCTTGACTAGATTTTTCGCGATTTCTGCTCAGTTAACATTAATTTTGATAATTATCTCTATTCTAGGTTCTACCTATAAAATGATCAAAAATAGCTTCCTTTGGCTATGGCAAATGGAAGCTCCATGTGATGTAACACATTTATATACTGGAATACGCCACCCGTGAGCTTTCCAACAGTACATTATACATCGAAAGAATTTCATGAAATAATATGGTGTCATATACTAAGTTATAGGGAGCACGGTGGCGCAGTGGGTAGAGATGCGGGCTGTAAGCCGAGGGATCCTCGGTTCGAATCCCACCTGCGGCAGCTGAGTTGTATCTTTAAGCAAGACACTTAATCCCAATTGCCCAGGCGGAGGCACGGTGGTGTTGTGTACTGAGGGGTACTGCACGTCGAGACTGCACTTGTCTTCAACCAATGCTAACCAATGCTAACCCTGCCTGTGTGAGGTTGGAACGTTGGGGAGGCTTGATTAAAACTTACCTTATTTCTAGCATAAAAATGTCTTTAATTGTGTCATTTGGGGCTTAATTTTTTTAAATTTTTCGGGGCGAGGGGTGCAGGGAGACCACCCTACAGAATGCTTTTAAAATACCTCTTCCACGTCTACAAACGAATAACACCATCCCGATATGTTTCCCCAACTCAAGATTTACATCTTCAGTTTTAACCCCTGCGGCCTAAAGATACTTGCCCCCGCCCCCCACCATTCCAAAAAAGATCCCAGTGGCCTCCTATAAAATTCAACCTTTCGTAGGAGTTAATTCTCAATCAACCTAGTGTAATAGTGAGTTGTGCCCTATTCGTTTGATGCCAAATAAAAGCAAGGAAAAGTTTAAGCAAGCTGCATGCACGTAAACAGTTTGGTGTTTTGGGGGTGGGGGGGTTGTGGGAGGGGGCTGTATTTGTGTGTAGGCTAAGCTTGAACAATTGATTTTTTTTAAATATTACAAAATAGGCACACAACAGTTAGCATTATTGCAAAACTGATGGAATGTGATGTTAGATAACCACTCAAACCTTCTATTATCTTTTCTTGAATAGTAGGTCTAATAGTAACTTCAGACATTACTGCACAGAAAATTTCAGGTATTTAAAATAAATGATGCCAGAGAAGAAAGTATTATTAATAAGACTAATGCTGACGACAATTGCAACTTTTTGAGGTTAACTTAAAATCTAAAATCTTAAAAACTTTTCTAACCCATTCTGTAATCTGTTGTTCTGAATTTTTTTTTAGATCCAACAGGTACCCAAAGTAATTGGCAATCAACATAATATCAGACACAGGGATAAAAAAGATTTAGGCTATCACTTTGAGTTTCCAGTTACACTCTTCTGGAATGTGGAAGTGTGGGCCCATTGTTATCAGAAGTCCTATAGCCTCAAATATAGTTGAAATGTAAAGCAAGACAAGTATTTCTGGAACCAACACGGTTTGAAGAGCCGCATTTGACTTTACTTTTTAACCACCACCCCACCCCCCCCCCCCCTTTAAAAAAAGATAAAATGTGAAAAACAGATCTACAGTGAAAACTGAAGTCGAAAAAAAGTTCAAATATCTGTACTCTGCAGTCTCTGCACAATACTCTTGAGTTAGTGTTAGGAAACTATTTTTTTAGCCTTGTAGGCCTCAACCTTGACCTAAATCACAAGCGAACCCAAAAACTGATTCTTGTATTTGCAAAGGTTTAAACGAAAGTTTTGAAAATTATTTCCACTTTATAATTTTATTGATATTAAAATTGTAGAAAAAAAGACTCATTACAAGTAGAGGTACGTGTAGTCGTATCATGGATTCATAAGTTAATAATAATAGGCCTATAGTCGTACAGAGATCAAAGCGTTTTCCGGGTGGCTCGGCAGTTCTGTCGCCAAGGATTTTGGCTGCCGGCAGAGGTAGAGATTAGCAAATTCTGAATATCGTTGGTATTAGAAAATTCAATGCAACTTGGCAGAGTCTATACCGTATACGATACTCGATACTGACGATACGTATGCTAGTGCAGTGTAGATCTTAACCAGTCATTTTATAATATAGGAGATCGTAATTTCATCAAATAAATTAAAAAAATAACGTTAACGATCGTAACACTTGACGTTGACGGATATACAAAATCACCGAATATCCATTCCTGGTTCTCGGAAATCCTTAAATAATTTATTGAATTAACAGGCCTGCACAGATGAAAAGGAAACAAAACGGTTTTCGAAACATTCGTTCATTGCAACTTTCATTTCGATATCACGCAACGATTTATAAATAGAAACGCATACTCGTTCATGTAAACAATTCAGTGTGAGTAACGTCATAAACAAGGGCAAGGCAGCTGCTCGAAAAAAAAAAACATTCTTTTCTCGTCTACAGGCAGTGCTTCGAAAAACGGGTTGTGAAGCCATAAAATTACATTATTCGCGTCAGTATATTTTTAGAGTATGTTCATTTCACCCCAAAATGTTGCGCACAACGCAGTTTATTACTTAAAATTTCACAGTTTAATGGGGTTGCAGATAAAGCCAAAGCAAACAACCAAAACATTTGAAAAGCCTAGACATTTTTGCTACACCGTAAGCAACAGTTACTGAATGTCAACAAGAAATCTGTGTTCGCCCGCTTCGACGATTTCACTTCCAAACAATAGCCCAATTCACGAGAATGCTTGGTTTTTGAGACATGTGATTCTTTCTTTAACGTAAAATTTCAAGTTCGTAATACTAACATAATTTATTTAAATTACCGTAACACAGGACTTCCTGAAGTGAAGTGAAAATAAAACGAAAAAAAACCGCGAGTGGTTGTAATCTAAAATTTATTTGATCATGCCCATAATTTTCAGGTCGTTCATTTTTGATGTTTTTTTCGATTTCATTGGATATCCTCTAAGGTCAGAACACGATCCATATCTTCTACAGCTACATTTCTAGTTGCATGCTTAATAATGATCATTGTTCTGAAAGATTCAATATAGAACGAGGCGTAAGGCAAGGTGATCATTTATCGCCGTATCTTTTTATTCTTGGTGTTGAAATTCTTAGCGCGTCTCTAAAATTTAACCCCAGTATAAATGGAATAAAGATAAAAAAATCGAATACTTAATAAGCCAATACGCTGATGACTCCACACTGTTTTTAAGTGATGATGGATACTCTTTAAACAATGCTCTGAATATGGTTAAACACAATTCTCACTAATATCTGGTTCAAGGGTTAATTTTGATAAAACGGAAGTTATATGGTTAGGTTCCAAGCGGGGTTGTGGTGAAACACTTTCAAAAAGCAAAAAAGTCGTTTGTAATCATCCCAGATCATTCAAAATTTTGGGGATTGCATTTAATCAATTTAGCGACAGTTATATACGAAATAATTACACTGACAAAATGCAGAAAATGGAAAAATTATTAAGTGATTGATCAATTCATAACTTAACATTAATCGAAAAAAATACCATTATAAAAACTTACGCTTTATCACTTCTGACACATTGTCTTATAGTTTTACCAGACCACCGAAAAAGAGTTATTTAACAAAATTCAAACAATTTTGTCTAATTTCTTTTGGTCCGGAGAAGATGAAAAAAATAAGCGTACAACAATAGTAGTAGATGTATGGATCGGATCTCATGGGGGATTTGGGGTAGAATTTGGGGTAGGTATATCCTAGTTTGGCCCAGAAAGGTGGTAATAGTATCCTTAAATAAGTATCCTATAAAAAGTATCCTCAAATAATACAATACCAGGCCATAGGTATCCTCAAATACCGAAATGTGTCGACGAGCAGTATGTCGAGTCAATCGATCGAGCAACTGCTCGACAGCTCATTTGCTCTGTAGACTTCGAGTCGTTCGAGCAAAATGTTGAGTCACTCGATCGAGCAATTACTCTAAAGCTCATTTGCTCAATCGGCTTCGAGTCGTTCGAGCAATGACTTTTCAGTAATTGACTGTTCAATAGCTTATTGGGATAATTTGGGGTAGGTAGGTGTACCTGGGGTGGCCTAGAAGGTGGGCCAAACAAGTAATAGTATCCTTAGATAGGTATCCTGTAAAAAAATATTCTCAAATACTAGTACAATACCAGGCCAAAGGTATCCTCAAATATCGAAATGAGTCGACGAGCAGTATGTCGAGTCACTTGATCTAGCAATTTCTCGATAGCTCATATGCTCGGGAGACTTCGAGTCGTTCGAGCAATATGTCGAGTCACTCGATCAAGCAATTACTCTAAAGCTCATTTGCTCGATGGGGTTCGAATCATACGAGCAATGGCTTATTAGTAACTATTCAATAGCTTATTTGCTTTGGGAATGATATAGGCTTTTGATATACACAAGGGAGATAACTCTGTATACGGATTATGGGAAATCAAGTAATCTGATTGGTCAGTTAGCGCCAGTAAAGTGAACTGCTTGGGGGGATCTAGATAAACGAAACAACAAGAATACTCGGAATGGGGCCAGAACTAACAAAAAACCACCAGAAAAGCTAAATATAGTAACAATAAGCAGAGCTCTTCTAGTTGATAAGCTCTTCTACGCTACTGGAGTTTACTCCAGGACAAAGGAACATGGTCAAGTAGACGAAAAACTATTGCATATATAGACAGAAGCAGAGAATTCTGAAAGAATTCGAAATAGTACAACTTGTCGGGTTGTTTGTGGTAATTCTACAAATTAAACGACGGGTTGGGGAACATCCAAGCTAGAAAAATACTCCTATTCAATCGAACACACCCTTCGAACATATCGAGCATATCTCTGTCTTGTTATAGGCCTTTGGGTAACATAGCAACCGCGTGCTACCATAGAAACCAAGATGGCGGCCTCCATTATACAAAATGGACGACGGAAACACGCATCACCCTAACAACATGCGCTGCGCATGCGCACTAACACCACGTACCACTATGGGGATGGTGTCACAAGATGACCACGACAACACATCATGGCGCCACTGGGTCGCGTGACTATGACGTCACATGTGAGATCCCTCAATGTGGGCCGATCCATACATCTCCTATTACTAGCAATTATTGGCCTGTTTGAAAAAGACGAAATTACATTTTTCAACGTTGAAACTTTTAGTCGTGCTTTAAAAATTATTTGCATTCAGAAATTATTGGACTTCACATCGCTGTCTGCATGGAAAACTCTTGTAACTGACGAATTAGAAATGCTCGGAACTTACAAACTTTGGCACTTACATAAAGAAGGTTTAAAAGTAGTTGGAAAAGATGTGAACACTTTCTGGGAGGATGTTCTTTTGGCATGGGCTTTACTGGACAATAACAGCAACACAACTCACGCAGACATATTTGGTGAAACTATTTTCTTAAATAATCAAATAAAAATTAACGGACAACTTTTTTTTCAAAAAAACTTGACGCAATAAAGGTATTTACTTTGTAAATGACCTAGTATCTGACAACAACGGCCTCCTAACCTTCTCCAACTTCTACAACAAGTATAACATCAACACCCCATTTACAGTTTTTCAAGGTATGATAAATGCATTACACAAAGATTGGAAAATGGCCACCAGATCCAATAAAACTTTGCCCAGTATTCAGCACAGAAACGTTGAAACGTTAAAATCTACTAATAAAGTTTCCCTAACCTTTTATTTTAAATTTTTAGATCTGCACACAACACCCCCCCCCCCTCCCCCATTCATACGCAGAATAAATGGAATGAGGGTTTGGATATAAAATCTGCACTCAGATGACTGGAATTTTATATATAAAATCCCGTTTACAATCACGGACGATACATATTTACAAAAGTTTGCATTTTAAAATTGTCCTCCAGATTTTATATACGAATTCAAAACTTTATAAATGCAAACTCTCTGAAGCGGAGCTATGCACGTTCTGTTGCAGTACAAAGGAGACAATACTTCACTTTCTCTTTAGACGTTCTGCTGTGAAAACAGTTCTTTTGAGTTTGTTGGAACATTTGAAGGACAGGTGTAATGTTGAGTTTTCCTTAACCCTAGAATATGTTATTTTAGGCCACAAAATATACCCATGCCCCCCCCCCCCCCAATAACACAACCGACTTCTATATGTTGAACTAGAGAAAGTTTATTTATTCCTGCAATGTGAGAATTAACCCACCAACCTACACAGAATTTATTGACCAATTAAGAAACTACAGAAATTTAGAACTCCTGCCCAAATATACACTCTTGAATAAACGTACAGAGGAAATAAACTTAAGGTGGAATACAATCAGTTCACTGCTAACTGGTTAATCCCATTTGTATTTTGGATATTGACAAGATAATGTTAACATCGCTGATTGCGATCGGCGTTTATACACCACGTCATGTCTATATGTTACCTGTAGCGACGATATACCGTCTGAAGGAGCGCTGTGCGTTGATTAGGTTGAGTCGCTTTGAGCCTTCACCCAACACAACGTTTTGAAAATATGCCTGCTCAAAATGACAAAATTTTCAAATTCTTCCTTTTAGACCGCAGCCTCTGTCCCGTTGGTGTAGCGACCACGATAAACTCGTCCTAGTGACGGGTTAATGACTGTGTTTTGAGAGATAGAGGAGTATTTGAAAAATAAATGAAACTGCAGATTGGCTTTTGCATATGGTGCTGGTCGGTTTTAGCCAATATGTTGGGTAAAGGTCTGAAAACTTCTGGTAAATTAACATGACTTCATATCAGTTAAACAGTAAGGTGAACAGTGAATGCTTATAATCCGCTAGTTGGTTTCTAGACTGGCTCAGTCGGTGGATGTTTTGGTTCATGTTAAAAGGGGTCTCCCTCCAGTCCTCCACATAGAATCAGACGATCAACCTACAGAGGTCATTACAGAGACAGTGTACGACAGCGATCAACAATTCTTACGATGTTTACGAGAGTGGAGTGGTTGCGACACTGGATTTTATATAAAATGACAATCATGCACCGACGTAGTCGCATTTCTGTACATGTACGTAAATCGATATGCATGTACCAACTCGATCCTCAACCAAAACACATACGGCAGATTCCAGCAACACAGTGCAGCAACAAATGAAAGTTCATATCACTAGGAATGAATAACAAACTTTGCAATTTTTTGTATCGTGTATAACAACTCTTTGTAAAATTAAATGTTCGATGGGGCTCTAGTCATCCGAGCGATGCGTGTTTCAGTCACTGCTCGACAGCTCATTTGCCCGATAGGATTCGAGCCGTTAGAGCAATGTCTGATTCTGTCATTACTCGACTAACGCTTGGACTAATTCCTAGAATCCATTGTGTCAAATGTGGCATTGGGTAGAGTTTAGATGAATGGAATGATCTAATTGAACGAGGTCATAGGTTGAGACCAGAGAGAACAATTATCAAACAGAATGTTGGAATAGTCACAATAGGATCAGTAATAGATGGAACAGGGTATAGATAGATAAAAACAGAAGATTTCAAAGGAATTCAAACTAGTAAAAATAGTTATCCCGTTGTTTGGGCTACTTTGTGTGGCAAATATGTATAATCTTTTACAAACGAACACCGCGTTTGGTAATCTCTCGGTCCAAAAGCACGACGTGCTACTCGTATTATACCAAGATGGGGGCTTCTTCGAGTCCATTTCGGTAATTTGGGGTGTTTTGATGGTTTGGAGTGATTGTTGTGCTGTTTACGGTAATTAGATATACCCGCATTTAAACCTCCAACCATATCCCCGCGCAATTACAGAGTTTGAGGCCACATAAAAAAAAAACAAATGCCATTATATAAACCAAGATGCGGTCACAAGTATACAACATGGACGACGGAAACACGTATCACACTAACAACACGTGCCGCGCCCGCGTACTGGCACCATGCAACACGACGGGGATGACATCACAACATGGCCGCTCACGCGGGCTACCATGACAAGCAAACACGACGTCGCTGACTCACGTGGCTATGACGTCACGAGATCTCCCGATAAGAGCCCTCCAAATAGGCCCGTGCAGCCACTGACATACGACTAAGCTGGATTTACTTTTTGTGTAAGTTTCAACTTTTTAATGCATGGATCCATAACATCCCTCACCTCTCCTGGCTTCGTTGTACAAATACAATTTTACAAACATCTCGAATTAATGTTGTTACACGTATAGTCCGCGAGAAAAGCATTAGCCATTCAAGAGAGGTGGAATTCATTATCTGCTGTGTTTAACGCACATTTTATTATTTCTCCTTCTTTTAACCCTTTGAACACGTAAGCCGGATTTTTCAGCCCAAACCATAATTTCGTCCCATTTTTGTCTTATTACAAGAGGTCTGTAAACGGGGCATTGGTGATAAAATAATAACGGTAGTCTGCATACAGACGGCTGCAGACTGCAATTATTATTTTATCCTTCCTGTGTATTGATATTGGACTGTAAGTTACACAAAGGCGATACCATTCCAGGAAACGAGGGTTCAAACGGTTAACATACGAGAACAAAACGACAATTTCGTCTCGAAGCGTCTTGTCCCTAAAGTGACCTGAAATGCGTAGTTAGTAACTTCATTTTATGCCTCAATGTCCACGTATTTTATATTCATATTATATTGGTGCTGATCCGTGTGGTAGTATCAGGGCGAGTTGGGGTGGCCAGATTGTCGGAACGCAGGCAGCTCGTGTGATCCGACAATCTGGCCACCTCAACTCGACGTGATACTACGACACGGATCAACACACTGTTATGACGATAGGTTTGTTATATGACTGACACACTAACAGTAACTTTATTTGCTTACCTCGATTTGCTTATTCCCTTGAAAGCCGAACATAAAAAGGGCAGACGAAACTTTGTAAACAACGGCAACGGCTTCCCTTGTTGCGAAGTCTATTTTTAACGGATAAATAGTCCGACGTTATTCATACGGAAATTCTCGGCAATTTCCGTAGGAGTATGATATGGATTTTTGATCCGGGAAAATCTCACCTGGTGTGATCCGACAGTCTGGATAAAATCGTCAAACAGTAGTGGTATTTAGGGTAAAAATATCATAGTCATATAATAAACATTTATATAGTGAAAGGTAATAGCAATATACACTTTATTGTAATATCTGCTTACTGTACAAAATATTATATTACATCTGAATAAAAAATGGTTCGCTTTCCTTCATAATCAGTTTATTTGTGTGATTTCGTTATATGCCTGTTCCTGTTACATAGTGACGACCCCCACATTTTGAGCTACAATATTGGATTCCGCGGCAATTTTCTCCAAGGAATAATCTGGCCTAAATTTATTTCGACTACGGGCGCTGGGGTTGAAGTGTGATTTGGCTGTAATAGTCGAGTATTCGCATTTGTACGACCATTACCAAGGTTAACTAATTCGAAGGTCTCAAGCCATCAGTCTAATTCTGTAAGAAATTCGACGCTGATACGGTCTGAAACCAATCCAGTCCTTACACATGCATAATTATAGTCTATCGTCTATGTTCTATGTTGAGAATCAATCGTCTAGAATATTTGAGTAGGTCGAAAACATGTTCCTACGACCCGACTATCTCAACAATTCCCGACGATTGAATCCAAAATACGATGAATATTAAATTTTTGGTTATTAACGCAAGTAACCTTTCTCAATTTAGACGAACTTTGACCGACAGTATCATTATCAATGAAGGCTTATAACAGCTGATGATTTATGATTACGCCGCAAGTCTCAACAGTTGTTTTATATCATAATGTTTTCAATGCGAATTAAATACACATTGATTGTAATACCTATGACAGACGCACGAAGAAATATCTTTATTTCTTCATGAGAGAAGGGACGTCAGATCACATCAAGAGTAGTTTGCATTCAAACACCGCGGAAAGTGGATAAACAAGTAGTTCACAACGGAATTACAATTTGACTGGAGGCCGAAGAGTTTACTTATCCACACTCATGTTCCCAGTAAGAATTATTTTACAGTTCATCAACCATACAAATACCAGTTTGGTTACGAATTATTGGAACTTAGCCACCGGAATTCTCCAACAAACTGCAACAAAACAAAATACATATTAACATACTTTGTTGTCAGCTTTAAACGAGGCATATATTAATATTGTTGCGATTTTGACCAACAATGTTAATGGTAACCAGTCTGCCTTCTTGCAATATATCAGGGGTACTTCTTTTTAAATAACACGTTGTGAAGAAAACCCTTCGTAAGAAGAGCAATATTTATTTCTCTCTCATTGTCACTTTCCACGATGATCCGCTTGAATTCACTAGTTTGCGAAATGGGCACATCCTCAAAAACCGGGTAGGTGTAATATTGAATTGTGAAGTTTCTATTTATCGTAAAATGTTTAACCAATCGCCCGTAACTGTCGTTGTCGCGTTACCGGAAACGAATAGTCTATATGCTAGTTGGAGGAGTCCATATTCAGTATTTGGGGGTAGACCAATTAATATTTTCAACGTGCAGCCTTGGGGCTGCACGTTGAACATATTGATTGGTCTATACCGCACATTTAGCTTGTAGCCATCCCACTTCATGACATTGTGACGTAGCTTGTGACCCGGCCGGAAAAACGGCATCTGGGGTTCAGAGGGTTAAAGGATTCATCAGTAAGCCTGGGACTTTTTTGAGACGTTCCCCGAGTAGAGTAATATATATGCACAATTTAATTGGATGCTTAGTCAGTTTAATACACTATAAGAAGTTATTTAAACTAATATACAAAAAAGAGAAGTGAGGGACGTTGGATGCATTCCACGTTTGGTATGGATGCGGCTGGATACACGATATTGAACACCCCAGACGGCAGGGACGTTGTGACAGTGAAGCGAGCCCGCTGAAGTCGCCCCTTTCTCGTTTTGACGTTCCTTATCCCATAACCGAGGTTCTGAAACAAGTTCCGACTGAGAGAAGCAAAAAAGGAAGAAAAACCCACAGTTGATTACTTAGATTAAACAACATTTTATTTCCAGGTAGCAGTGGATTACTTGTATAATTACTATGCTACCCTATACGGTACATTCACCGCCATGCACTGCTATTAATCCACGCGTGGAAAATGATATCCACGCATGCGCTTACCAGGTAATGAAATCATCATCATCAAAATGTAATTAACGAAGCACCGGGTTGTACCGGGTTGTACCGGGGCGGGTTGTACCCGGTGCTTCATTAATTACATTTCTGATGATTATTCCGATAATTAGTGTTTGCAATTCAATATTTTTGCATCCGTGGAAATACTTCCCACAACGTGGAAAGTGACCAGTCCACGGTGGCTGTACTGTAAATGTTCATATCAAATCTTTTTATACCATTGTAGATAGAGACTGGGGATTGTTCTGCATTCCGAGAGAGAATAGATGAAGGAGCAAAGGCGAAACAGTAAAAAAGGAGAAGAGGGGGCGGGGGTGGGGAGGGGTGTAATAAAAAGCCAACTCGAATACAGAATGTTAATTAATCATGATATCGTACTGGATAGCAAGAACCATTGTGTGTGGAAATCAGAACAAAGGGCACGAATAACATGCTAAGAAAACATAGCGTATTTAAGAATGTGGTGGTCCTTGGTTTGAATCGGAGTAGACTGCTGCAACATCTCAAGCTTCCACTTAACATAATGATATTTTGTACAACTTCAAACAATGAGATGATTCTCACATTGTGCAATGATTCTGAACCAAACTGTAAAGTTGAGAAGTCTGGAATAAAATTGTATCATTACGAGAATTTGCATAGACCTGGCAGTGTAAGAGAAAATGTTCAGGTGTTCCTGCCAATCCACAATGGCACAAGGGGGAGGGGTGAGAAATGATTACCATATAAGTGGACGTTTAGGTTACCCAAACGCAGTCACAGCCTACAATCGTGTATTTGCACTGCATGACACTTGTTTCCGCTACATTTCTACATATCTAACATACCCGCATCCAATGTAGGCTTTTTGACTGAGCTTCGTAAGCCACCAAATTCCCATTGTTGATAGACCTATTTGTCTTCAGCACATCCAACATTGGCAACCTCCACTGTGCCAAATTTTCTTTAACTGGTAGCGTCCCGGAATCCCATATTTTGGAACTTTAGTCTGAAGTGCTGGTAACCTAACTTAACCCTTTACCCAACGTAACGGCCAAAACCGGCAAGCGCTATTCTCAAAAATCGCCAATTAATTTTCAAAATATGTTCATTTTTTGTCTCAAAAACATAGGTGCTGACCCCTCGTTGGAACGAGCTCGTCGAGCTCGTTCCAACGAGGGGTCATAACCTATGTTTTTGAGACAAAAAACGAAAAAAATTAGTTATTCAAGAATTTTTTTTGCAAGTGTCGTCTGCTTTTCATGTTAGATAAAGGGTTAAAGACTTCATATTCAGATGATGTACTTCATATTTTTTTAACCCTTTACCTTACTTGAAAGGAAGACATTTGCAAAAAAGTTCTTGAATAATCAATTTTTTTCATTTCTTGTCTGAAAAACATAGGTTATGACCCATCGATTGGAACGAGCTCAACGGAGCTCTTTCCAACGAGGGGACATAACCTATGTTTTTGAGACAAAAAATGGAAAAAATTAGTTATTCAAGAATTTTTTTTGCAAGTGTCGTCTGCTTTTCATGTTAGATAAAGGGTTAAAGACTTCATATTCAGATGATGTACTTCATATTTTTTTTAACCCTTTACCTTCCTTGAAAGGAAGACATTTGCAAAAAAAATCTTGAATAACTAATTTTTTTCATTTTTTGTCGGAAAAACATAGGTTATGACCCCTCGGTTGGAACGAGCTCAAGGATCTCTTTCCAACGAGGGGTCATAACCTATGTTTTTCAGACAAAAAATGGAAAAAATATTGAAAATTAATTGGCGATTTTTGAGAATAGCGCTGGCCGGTTTTGGACGTTAGTTTGGGCAAAGGGTTGAAGTGAAATTATTTTTAGTGTTTAAAAAATTGCCTTGTTACAATTTATAGGAATGTGCGTATGGGTACTCTCTCACAAATTATACCTGACAAAGGCAGGCGGACAAGTTTTGATGACCAAAAATAATTTATCGCCCTACAAGGACATTTTATTCACCAACGGTTCGTCTGTGTATTTTTAACCTCAGAGGAAGGTTTCACCAAATACCGCTTGTGATGTATGATTTGTGTTAATGATGTTCTTGAGCTCAGTTGATTTGGAAATGCATGCACAGTACATCGACTTCAGATTGGGTTTCCAATCATTGGACTAGGAATTACTGAATGAATTGTCTTCGAAAGACGTTTGCTGTAGACAATTGTGGAGTTTAGTTAAATCTTCAACAATAGAAATTCCCGTACATTTTAGAAAGTTTTTTCCCGCCTTTATGACATCAGTTCCTTAAGTTATTATTTATTAGGGTTTAACGACACATTAACAGCCAGGGTCATATCATGTCTGTGACAGTTTTACAGGTGGAGGAAGCCGGAGTACCCGGAGAGAACCACCGAGCAACGACGAGCAGCTGTCAGCTGTCAAACATCGTAACTCTGAACTCTGCACCGCGGCAGAGGCAGGGTTAGATAGGTTGAAGACATGCGCACCATCGACGTGCAGTGCGCCTTAGTACACAGCGTCATCGTGCCCCTATACAGACACTCGGGGTTAAGTGCCTTGCCCAAGGACACAACGCGGGAGTTCGAATCAGTCGCTGAAATGGTCAACCATCCAATTACTAACCGCGATCGACGTAAAAATGCTTAACTTCGGTGATCTGACGAGAACCGGTTACCGCGAAGCCACCGCGCCCCCAGTTCCTCAAGTCATAGATATGAACTTCGCTATAATTGGCCTGATGTTTAAATGAAGTGTCGTTCATTCGTATCGTTAGCTTTTCATTTGGTTGACGAACTACTTGCTGTGCACTAATAACCACTGACCACTGGTACTTCTATATAAGTAAATTCCTAAGGTCTGCGCGCTACCCATACTGTTCCCGCCCCCAAGGTGGAGACAAATCATTCAACGTCAGTACTTCTCTGAAACCACAACGTTTCACGAAGTGAAAGCTTTCATTACATCGAGCGTCAGGACGTTTACCTTGCATGAAAACTAATACACTGTATCAACGTTGCAATCTCAGAACTCGTTTTTTGTCAATAACAACTAAAATAAGTTGTGTATATTCAATTTGCATTGCCACGATAAATGTGTACATCCTCAATATATTTCATTTTTCGCAAACATCAATGTACATTCTTTAACCCTTTACCTAACAAGAAAAGCAGACTACACTTGCAAAAAAACTAATTTTTTTCATTTTTTGTCTCAAAAACATAGGTTATGACCCCTCATTGGAACGAGTTCGATGGGCTCGTTCCAAAGAGGGGTCATAACCTATGTTTTTGAGACAAAAAATGAAAAAAGAATAATGAAAATTAATTGGCATTTTTTTGTGAATAGCGCTGGCCGGTTTCGGCTGTTACTTTGGGTTAAGGGTTAAAAAGCGATCGGTTCGGGAAATTGAAAATCTTTTTTGTTCATCTTTATTTATATCAGGCTCGGCTCCGGAAGATGCCTGTGGCGGAGATATTTTACTGTATGTGACCAGTGAGTGTTCCAGCAATCCAATTTGTACACAGATCAGTACCACTCACCCATTTCCCTATTCTGACCAACCACTGTTATCTCTATGCAACTGGATACTCATCATTGCAGCCCCACCCCCCCCCACCCCAAAGGTGGTGTCAAATCATTCAACGCGATAACTCTTCCATTCCATGACGTTTTATGAAGTAAAAGATGTTACACAGCGTACCCAAGTTTATCCAACATACCCATTCTATGACGTTCTGTGAAGGGAAGGATGTAACACAGCGTACCCAGTTTTACCCATTTCTTGACGTTTGATGAAGTGAAAGCTGTTACGCAGTAGCGGGACAGCTTTCACTTCACCAGGCGTCTGTGCTCAAAATAACTTTTTTTTCTATGCGTAGCAAAATGCTACACATTTCCAAAAAATGAATAGCATTTTGTAAAAATTGCATAGCTATTTTTGTATACCGGAGTTATGCTGTTTTGTATTGAATTCTTCTAAGGAGATAGAATAGTTCCCATCCATTTCTGGGCATTTCCAAATGATCTGCAACACATGAAACATTTACTATGTTTTTTTTTAACTGAACTGCCTTTAAGGGTTGCATGGACTTGGATATTTTCAAATGACGTCGTGGTTGTTTAATAGAGTTCTCAAAATGGAAGCTGGGATTTTTAATTTGATGGGCTTGAAGTTATTTTTAATGGACATTTTATGCAAAATGTTGTAAAAACAGGAAGAAGTTAAACCAATAGAATTCATCTTACATATGAAGTTGCTAATGATGCTTGATGGAGAGTTAATCTGAGTTATGCCTGGAATGTTTCACAATCAGAAGTAAAGCATCAGTGAACTAGTTTTCAAATTTGTTTGCAAAGTTTCATTTACATTTTGCGATACAAGATAATCAACTGCAGCCTAATAGGCCGCAGTTGATTATCTTGTATCTCAAAATGCTATACATAATTGAACATTGTGTAGCTTTTTGCAGGTTTTGCATAGCAAAAAGCGACGCGACACCGCTTATTTTGAGCCCTGCCAGGCGTCACGGTGCTCACCTTACATGGAAACTAATAACACTATATCAGATTTCCTGTAACTAAAATATGTTGCAAATATTCAAATTCATAGGCACGAAAAATGTGAATATCTTCGCAATACGTCAATGGATATTCTTAAAAGCATTCAGAAAGTTCGAAGAGTCGAGAAATTGAAAATCTTCCAAAATATTTTTAGGTTGATCATTGTTTATTTATAGTAACTTCTGCCCCACCAAGATGGCGGGGATGGAAGCACTTTTTTATGGGTGACCAATGAGGTTTCGCTCCCCAGTTTTCCAGGCATTTCCCAAAATGAGATGCCTTACACTCTCTTCAAATGCGAATATTCTTTAACTTTGTTGTCTTACCCATTACATGCATTACATTTTCCAAATTCACTACAAACATATAACACTATCTGACTAAGCAGAAATAAACAATCCGAATGTAGGTGAAATAATTTATAGCCAAATGCAAGGCTTCGACCTGAAAAAATGCATGACAAAATGCCGATACCAGTTATTTTCAGCCACCCAGCAACCTTTCCAAATCGCTTTCCGAATTCACTAAAACATATAACACTATCTGACTAAGCAGAAATAAACAATCTTAATGTGGGTGAAATAATTTATTGCCAAATGCAAGGCTTCAACCTGAAAAAATGCATGACAAAATGCCGATACCAGTCATCTTAAATCTCAGAATTTAACCACTACCCCCACTTATCTAATCTTGGAGAATATAACGCCCTGTTTCTAAAATGTGAAAAAAGTAGATGTTTCTGTCTCATTGGTTTGGTAAAGTGCCTGGTGACAACTCCATGTAAACATGACATTTAAAAGAAAATAGGCAATTTTTCGAAACCACTGTTTCCCGTAGTTCCGGTAATTTGCCCTTATGCATCAGACTCCAATTCTCTGACCAAAACTACAACTTCTCTTGTCCAACAGTTAGCCTAATCTAATCATATATCTGAAATTAAAAATATGTCTCCAATTTACATGGCATTAGTTTCAACATATGCCCAATGTTAAGAATTTCCCCCGGTGTAAAAGTGTCAAACTGTAGAGCAGAACATGATCATTCCAACAATCCTGCTGCATAAACACCATTGCCGCTGACTCCTTTTCCATTTTCTGTTACGCCATAAATTCAAACAGCGTCTTTACGATAGTATTGTTCGTATAGCTTTACAAATATGTATGTTTGAAGCATCTCTGGAACAGTCGTATAATGTTTAATTTTCGTTCACTGTAACAAAAGAAGACGTTTGATCAAAAACGTCCCAAAATCAAATAACACCTTGTAGCTGTCTCTTTGCAAACTTTGTTAGCCCCTTCCTGTCCAGCTTCCCGCTCGCATTGACAGGAAAGTCATCCAAAAACACCACATATTTGGGTTTATAGCTTGAAGAATGTATTGAGTTGTCAAAGATCTGTAGGAGCTCTTTGTTTGAGAGGGTTAGTCCATATTTAGGGATAACACAGGCGCATATTTCTTCATACCGTGTATCGTGGGGAACAGGGACAATAACCACATCTTCAACCTCCGGTATTTTGATTTCTTTAATAACGCTTTCTATCTCCGTTACATGTATTGTTGACGTATTACGTGTAACGCAGTCACCGTCTCTACCAATTACAAATACTTTTCCGGATTTAGATATATAACCAACATCCCCTGTGATGTACCATCCAGAAGGTGTTTTCACCTTCATGGTCATTTCTTCATCACCAAAATATCTTGAAAACAAATGGCTACTGCGTACAAGAATTTTACCTAACGTACCTATACTGACTACTCTTCCATCCTCATCTACGATTTTCACTTCAGTTCCGGGGGAGGGATATCCTCCTATATTTTCTTCCAAAATCATTTTTTTGTTGATTTTAATTTTACAAATCGATCCAGTCTCCAGAGTTCCATATCCACAAAATAAACAATCGACGTTTTTCAGAAATACGTCAAACTGATTTTTGATAGGTGTTCCTCCAAGACAAATTGTTTTTACACATTCCGGAATGCGCAGACCATCTTTCAAAATACTGTTCATCACGTCGGGAGTTAGCAATATCATGGCGCATGATTCCATCTGAATGAAATTCAAAAGAGTATCAGCCGTTACCAGTGTTTGATTTCCAGAAACGGTAACTTTCGTAATGCCGCTAAAAACCTGATGAACTGGTGAACCGGAACTAAAAGAAAACTCTGCGTTTGAGTAAAGTTTCTCTTTATTTCCTAGAAACGCGTCAGAATTTTTGCGAGAATTTAAGTGCGAAACTGGAACTAATTTGGGTCGCCCAGTTGTTCCAGAGGATCTCATGATCACAGCAGTATCATCTGGATCCAAATAAACATCCAAGACGCTCATTCTGGTTTCTGTTGTTTTGATTAGCTTCTGGTAACTTAATACATTATCATCGTCATATTCAATGTCAACGGAAACTGCGCATTTCAGATGTGTAGAATGCCTTTCTACAAGGCGTTTGATTCCAGAGGACGAACTTATATCTTGACAAGAAAAAAATATAGCAACAGCTTTTGTTTTCTCCAAGATGTAATCCAAATCAGTGATGTCTTTCCGTACAATATAGGTGTAGACAGGAATGGCACCAATAGACATTAAACCAAATACTATTATCAACCATTCCATAGAATTATATAAATGTATGATGACTCTATCTCCTTTGTTTATCCCGAGTGATGCCAAAATTTGTGTAAAATCTTGACTTTTCCTGTATAACTCAGAAAATGTAA
The DNA here is from genome assembly GCA_031216915.1 of Pictodentalium vernedei. Classification (NCBI taxonomy): domain Eukaryota; kingdom Metazoa; phylum Mollusca; class Scaphopoda; order Dentaliida; family Dentaliidae; genus Pictodentalium; species Pictodentalium vernedei. Next base: position 65,234,404 of record CM062296.1, read on the forward strand.
TACTTTCTCTTTCACCATTTGGGGTGTAGAAAACTATCATTTCTCGGTCTGGGTGCAACTCTGCTTGTTCCTTTAATTTCTGTGGTATTGTCATATACTCAGAACATGCATTCTGAGTTGAACTTATATAGCTATAGTCTTCCATATCTGTCTAAACTGTGAAGAAAAAAAAAACATAACTTCATTTACTTTGTCAATTTCGAATATGATGTCCTAAATTTTATTAATGTGCCAGTATACGTGTATGGACAAAACACAATCATTGCTTAGAATATTATTTAGGGCTGTCACGATTTTTGAATTTAGGAATCGATTAATTGTCGCAAATAATCGACTATAATCGATTAATTGTAGTACATAGATGACCCACGCCCCCACATTTCCCTCTCTTTGAAGTCGTTAAAAATGAAGTTCAAGTCAGTTGACCTTCCTCAAGTAAACAACGAAGACGATCCGCCTTTAGGTACATTCAAAGGTTTGATGTTCTGAACTTTTGAAACGTCAGTGTAATAATCAAGACCGGTCGTCAGTTGCGAACTTCGCAAGTTCGCAACTGCCGACCGGTCTTGATTATTACACTGACGGTTCAAAAGTTCAAAATATCAAAGCTTTGAATGTACCTAAAAGACAGATGCTTCTAACTGCTTCTTGAGATTTATCGTCGACGTTCTTGACCTTTTATCTTTAGAAACAATAGTTTTTTCACCCATTGCTTTTTTAATGTTAAATGTCTAAAACGGGGTACAGTTCACCGATTCTTCGACAACGAAAAATACTAATCGATTTTGACGTGATCGATCAACAATCGATTAATCGAATAATCGTGACAGCCCTAAAATTATTGTAATTCGTCAGTTAAATTCACCCTCGTTGACTGAGAGCCGGTCTGCACCGTGCTCTAATCTCACGTTAATTCACTTTTTACTATGCTCTAATTGCCGGAAACGGGTCAGTTGGAACACGTCCACATCCACGTTACGCGGGAGCAACGGCGCTAAACCGCCCCTATGACAGATCGAGCACATCCGGAGTTGTTTTCTATAAATTCGATCAAGGCAAATAGACCGAAATCCAAAATGACATTTATTATTATTTTTCTTCAAATAAGACCGTTTTGGAGACTTTTTTGACTTCTAACGATGAAAGGAATTACAAAGGAGGTAGACGATAGCTTCGTGAGACATTCGCGAATTTGATTATGGACAACTATTTGTTGACTCGCCGCCCCTTCAGGGTGCGTTAACAAATAATTTCCCCATATTGAAATCCCCGAACGTCTAACGAAATAAGAGACGTTTACCTACTAATTAGCTTTCCGAACATGTTACATGTTGTATGAAATCGTATACGTACACTAGCTGGAACACGTATATAGAGCTGGGCGAATTGGAGTTTTCGGATTCAGTTTCGGTTCGGTTTCAAGAAAAAAATCGATTTCGATTCGGTTTTTCAATGTGTTAACTGCAGATAGCAAACAACACCTCAGGCTCCTTAACTTGGAAAACACCGCATTGGTGTGTACGGCACCACTCACCACAAAAAATGTCTGTATTTGGTCAAGCCTAACTTTCCTTTGGTTTGAAGGGGATCATTTAAAAAAAAAAATATTTAGTAACAATCCCCTTCCCCATAAATCGGGGTAACAAATGAATAAGGTTCATCTAAACCATGTTGTGTTCTCGTTGTCACATTTTCTCCCTTATTGACTCGTCCAGTGGAGTCCGTTGGAGTCCGGTGGAGTCCGTTGGGGTCCGGTGGAGTCCGTTGGGGTCCGGTGGAGTCCGTTGGAGTCCGGTGGCCGAGTCAATAAATGAGAACATGTGACAATGGGAACGCGACGTATTCCATCCTTAGCTGGACAGACTAAGTGAGGAAACTCCATAGTGGTCGCCAGTCCAGTTTCTTCCCAGTAATATAGTTTCATTAGTGTACGCTCAAACACAGTGAAACCCTTCGATCGGTCTATCGATTAACCCATTCACTCACGAGTGTCGTTCTGCGTATATTACAACCCTTCACGTCTATAGAAACAATTATTAAAAGGACACTCAACTATTCATTTTACATCTATCAACAAAAAGAACACATTTTATCGCCAAGCAAATTTGCGAGGGGAACCCGTGTTCCAATTTCATCCGCTGAGTTCCAATGTGTTCAATGTGCCTATTGGCAGCCTACTGGCACATATAACACATTGGAACTCAGTGGACGAGTTTTGGCTATCGCCAGCGATTTATACTGTAATTGTGGTGCACGATTTGTAGAAAATTCCAGTGAAAGTTCGGTTCTTTATAAAAATAGTCCGTCAACGATTTCTGTTCCGCATATATGTGCTGAACGAATTTTTGGCTGGGTCTCGGGGTTCTGTTTTCCGGTTTGCCAAAAAACCGCCTAAATCTAAACATATACACCCCAAGGCGTAACCAAGTTTTAGATTATTTTTCAAACCAGTGTATAAGTATAATTCTAACTTCCCCACTAATCCCTTTCACTTTGAAGACAAATTTAAGTTCTCTGGAATATGAATATACCCTATCAGGTGTTGTTTGTCAGGACTTCCTGAGGTTCCTAAAACAATGTGGGTCACGTTTGAATTTATCTTCAAGATGAGATTTTCAAATGACTAAACAAATGATTCAGTGGCAAACAGGCTTTTGGGATAATCAGTTAATTAACTTTTCTTTGATGAGCGGATAAAAGGGGATTATCAGTAGCTTTCGTGATAAAAGAACAGACGAAAGTCAACAAATGTTGCCAATTGCCAATTTCGCTGAAAAAAAGTTCTTAATTTACTCTACTTTAAATTATCTTGGAAAGAGTTTTGCAGCCGAAATTTGTTCAGTTTAATTAAGTCCTCACCAATCGAAATTTCCCCACATTTCAGAATATTTTTTCTGTCTTTATGACACCAGTCGTGTGCGTTTTTGACAGCCACTTGATATAATTAAGCTTATATTCAATCGAAATGCTTTTCTGTCGAAGCTTTGGTTTTTCGTTTCGCTGGTGTGCTGCTTGATGAGTACTAACACTGTTATCTCTATATACATGCTAAAAACTAAAGTGTTAAAAACTTCACTTGAAGTGCTGTATTTAACAGGGCTCAAAATAAGTGGTTTCGCATCGCTATTTGCTATGCAAAACATGCTAAAAGCTACACAATTTTCAATTATGTATAGTATTTTGCGATACAATATATTCAACTGCAGCCTAATAGGCTGCAGTTGAATATCTTGTATTGCAAAATGTAAAAATGAAAATTTGCAACGAACTTTGCAAGCTAGTTCACTAATGCTTTACTCCTGATATAAAATAAACTCTCCGTCTCGCATTAGCAACTTCACATGTAAAATGAATTTTATTGGTTTAAATTCATCCGGCATTGTTTCTGCATTTTGCATCAAATACCCAGTCAAAAGAAGTTTAAGCCCATCAAATTAAGAGATGTTATCCATTTGGAAATATCTAAGTCCATGTAGTTGTTAAAGGCAGTTCAGTTGAAAAACATAGCTAGTGCTTCATGTGTTGCAGCTCATTTGAAAAAACACAAAAAGAAGGACATTATTCTGTCTGCTCAGAAGAGTTTAATACAAAACAGTATGGCATAACTCCGGTATTGAAGAACTGCTATGCAATTTAAACAAAATGCTATTCATTTTTCTGAAATGTGTAGCAGTTTGCTACGCATAGAAAAAAAGGTATTTTGAGCCCTGGTATTTAACACTTTCTAAGTGCTGAACTAGCACTTTGTTCAAGTGTAGATATCCCAGAACTTCACAGGTGTTACAATAATACCACTTGACAAGTGTAATGTCGCGACACTTAAAAGGAAACAACGCAGATGACGCGGATCAGGCTCGAACTCTCGAGTTTGATCCGCGTCATCTGCGTTGTGTCCTTTTAATTATGTACCCACCAAGCGCAAAGCAAATTATGGACGATTCTGGAAGAACCACCAATGCTAGACACATGGGAAGTGCCATCCATTCAAGTTTCAGATGTCTGACGATTGTAATGTCTAAGCGCTTAAGGCATTACACTTCGAGTGTTAAAATCAAACCCTAAGAGTTAGAATGGGCTTAACACCTTCAAAGTGTCAGTTTTAACACTTTAGTTTTTAGTGTGTAACTGGATAGGGAGAGCGGTGGCTCAATGGTTACGGTTTGGACTTCAAACCGAAAGGTTCACAGTTGTGTCCCCGCCAGGAGTTACTACCTTGTGTCCATGGGTAAGGCACTGCATCCCCACTGCCCATGTGGGGGGCACGTGGCGCTGGGTAGTAAGGCACGCAGCACGTCAGTGTTGCACTTGTCTTCAACCAATGCTAACCATGCTTGTGTGGATTTAGTACGTTGGGGAGTCTACCAGTTGCTCGCCGTTGCTACGTGGTTCTCTCCTGGTAGTCCATCTCCCTCAACCCGTGAACTGTTCCACCCGAGGTGACCCTAGTTGACGAAAGTGTCGTTAAACCCAAATGAATAAATAAATTAATAAATACAATTGGATTGCTGAAACTTCATCGAAAAACGTCGGTACACACCAACCCCCTCCCCCTTACAAGGTGGTGTCCAGTTTTTCAACGCGATAACTTCTCCCAACCAATTACGTTTGATGACGCAAGGGCTGTTACACTATAACGTAAGAACTTTAACGTCCTCAAACGTCATGGCGTTTACTTTGCATGCAAGCAAATAACACTATATGAAATTTCCAATCTCGACACTCAGATTTGGGGTCAATGAAAGGGCGCAGAGTATTTCGTTCACTCTCTTAACTCATCGCTGGGGTAGTCTCGGCGATGAGTGGAGGGAGTGTGCGAAACACTAGAACTAGAACAAGGAATTGAAGGAATCCTGCTGGGATCTAGATATTCGTATTCTTATCATTTAGATGCCTTTTTGAGGTAAAATGGATTTGAATGGCAGGGATAGTTTTCATTTGCGTCCCAAATTTACTGAGGCATGGGAAGGAACATTCCACAGGTAGTGGACCATTTGTTGACAACAAATTCAGAGAGAGAGCAAATGTAAAAAAGATAGAAAAAAAAAGAAAAGAATAATATCCCAGATAATTCATTTGTTTTTTAAAAAATGAGATGCAGAAACAATAAGAGTCTCCAAAGAAAAATAAGAGAAATTTCGCCGATGGTGAATGAAGAGAATATAATACGCATCGGTGAGATATAAATTAGACAGGATGGAAGGATTGACCAGGGCATGGGGTAGTGAGTGGATTGTCGGTTCGACAAGAAGACCAGAAATGAAAAGGTGGGGTGGGGGCTGGGGTGGGGTGGGTTGGAAGGGGGGGGGGGGTATCAAGAAGGAGTTTGAGGATGTGGTAGTCGAAGACTTATCAAAAGTGATTACAACAACTCAATCAGAAAGCGAAATAATATGGACGAACTTCAAGATGCAAAACCGTTTAAGTGGGTGTTTTCAGCAGTTGATGGAAGAACGCCAGAGTGAAGTGATTTAACCCCCTGCACACTGATGTCAAAACATCCAGATTTGAAGTAGCCATTTTTCCCATAATGCAGCTGGGAATTTAACCAATTCAATCTTGTTTGAATTGGTTAAATTTCTAGTTGCATTATGGGAAATATTTGCACCCTGAACTTTAAATATTTCGACATCAGTGCGTAAGGGGTTTATATATACTATTAGTTACCCCGTGTCTGTTCACGTAGTTCAGGTTTTTATCTACCCTCCGCCAGCAGTATCCCATCCCACCTTCGGCCTCTTGGGATACGGGTGGCCTCGGTTAGGTAAAAACCTGTACTACGTGAACAGACACGGGGTACTATCCCCAGCCAGCCTTCGGCCTCTTGGGATACAATTGGTTTCGTTTGGTACAAACCTGTACTACGTGAACAGACACGGTGTAACTGCCCTCCCCCAGTCTTTAGCCTCTTGAGATTCAATTGGTTTCGTTTGGTAAAAATGTGTACTACGTGAACAGACATGGTGTAACTATCCTCCACCCGCCTTCAGCCTCTTGGGTTACGGTTGGCTTCGGTTAGGTAAAAACCTGTACTACAGTACGTGGAGAGTGTATTATCACTAAATCACCCGCAGAGTGGAGATTCCACCCGAGGAATAATTGCAAATTTATTGCAAAGCATAACCAGCACCAGCAAAGTTTCAGCCAATGGACATCCGGGTTAAACCCGGAGGTCCATTGGCTGAAACATTGCTTGTACCTTTTATCGATACGTACAAAATTTGAAAGTTATAGTTTGGGTGATGACTCCACTCCGCGGGTGATTTAGTTACAATCCGCTCTCCACGTACAGTACGTGAACAGGCAAGGGTTTTTTTTCATACTTTTGGTTGGTCTCATTTGTTTGGTAGAGAAACGTGGTATAAACTAAAATCAATTTAATGTATTATAATAAATTAACATGGAACAAGCTTAGAATAGACTGAAGTTTTAATCATTCATCTCCTTTCTTTGGGCCTGCAAAATACACATTAACACTCTTCATGGAGCAATCGTTGAATAATGACATACGCCTCCTATTATTCCATCCAGGTGGACTTTGTCTGCCACGATATTTACTTCGGCGTCATGATGTTAACACACGATATGAAATTCCGTAACAAAACAACTGCACGATACGGAATATTTTCGTACGGGTGACCGGAAATATCGTGGGTCCGGACGTTTTCGACATGAAAAGGGTTTTTATCGATAATCTCTTGACCAATCAAATTTCCGTTTACATTACAGACAACAGATAAACTTAGATCCAATGAGACATAACTGGAGAATGGAGCGTGAAATAACACTTTTGCGAGATTTTAATAGGCACATCGATAATGGAGTAGAGGGTACTGTGTGTGGTGTCAACAAAATCAATGTTAATGGGACAAACCTCTTAGAATTTAAAAAAAATGAACTGGGCCGGTACATATAGGAATAATTGATTATGTACTCACTGAGCCATGGGGGGGGGGGGGGGGGAGGGGGGTGGTCATAAAAATGTAAATAGATGACGAAAAACTTAGATAGTGATCGCAACCATATAACATTAAGGGTTTGGGGCAATACTATAGCGAATCACGGGCTACGTTTAAGGGCATCTTGGAAGTGGGTTGGGAAGCAGACTGGGAACACTTTGATGAGAATATAAAACCAACAAATCTAGATTAGCTGAGGGTTAACGTTCAGGAGTCAATAGCGAGAAAACTAATAAACGAAAGGATAGAAATAATTAAGTGTCGACAAAGGAATTAGGATAAAGAGTAAATACTAGGCTAAAATATAGCATACAGGGAGAAACACTGTTGCATGTAATAATCTAGAAGAAGTATAATGCATATAGAATAAATAGGTACTAGGGCCGATAATCATATTTAAGCCACGAGTATGACAATGGTTTTAACCACTCGGTATGCCGAGTGGTTAATACCCTTATTCTACAAGAGGTTTAACCCTGATTACCGGCCCAAGTACCTATTTGTTTTATTTTTGCCATGCTATTAATATATAATCGACTTCGTCACCTAAAATGGAGACAAAACGACACTTTCTATCGCAAAGTTGATTAAATTTACCTTGTTTTTTCAGTCAAATTATTATTAATAATTCTTCAATTTTGTTTTACATATTTAATTGCAGGTATTTTAAAGTTAATATAAGTCAATGCAGAAACTACCGCAAAACGTCATATGTTTGATATCGAAAGTGACAAACTGCATCATGTCAAAGGTCAAAATGGATGAACTTCCAACTTTTGGTGTAATTTTTTTTTAACCACAGTAGAAGTTTTACACTGGTAGTGGGGTTAAAAACTAAAATTTAATATACAGGCTTTTCGAGGTTAGTAACATAGGCGAGAATGGTACAAAAAAGGCTGTGTAGGTGTAGTGAAAGAGACCCTCTTTGCGTTTTCTTCCTTTCGGGTCCTAAATGTTGCGTGTGCTGAAAAGTACCATTGCCGGTGCGTATTGGATATGGTAGCAAGTTTTGTTCGACTTTTGATTAGAACCAAGGGACTGATATTTGGTTCAGCTTCAGTTCACTAATACGTTGTTGAGTGCAAATAAAAAGTGGACCAATTAGTATTTTCAAACTTCGACCCGGAGAAAACCACCGGGCAACTGTCAAACTCCCCAACGTACTAACTCCACATTATTATTATTTATTGGTGTTTAACGCCACATCAGCAGCTAAGGCTACATCGTGGAGAGGCAAAGGCAGAAAGTACAGAAGCAATTGAATAAAAATACGAAATATTTGTTTACTTTTTGGCGCCCAACGCTAAATCAACAGCCAAGGCATATCGTGGCGAGAAAATATGAGGAGAGAGTAAAAGTAGCCATTGTCGAGCAAAAAGTAAAACAAGATTTGATAAAAATAGAAAATAACTAAAATAGAAATGTCAAAGACAGAAGTGATTTGAACAGCAATGGTTCGTGATATAAGAGAAGTGAATTACTTATAAATCAACCTGATGAATCGAGACTTGAAAAGTCTAATTTAAAAGTATAATAAAACAGTTTTAAAATTTATTAAAAATGTTGATTACTTTCAGAACTGATGTAAGTTTGTGCGGGCTTTTATGATAAAACCAATCTCTCACAGATCCTACAATGATGTACTACCCTCTAACCTGATTAAAATCAGTGCAATATAAGATAGTGCGTCCCACTGATAGCACCATTTGCTGGAAAGAATCACATCCTGGTCGCATATTACCCTCGAACAAAAAGGAATGAGTTAATCTATGTCCAATATGACATCGCGTCAAAACAACGTGATCTTTTCTACAAAGGTTATTAGACGGGTAGTGATCGAAAATATTTGGGCGGAAGCGATGTCGCTCCATCCCAATACAACTGCCACACAGGTTTGACGTATGTATTGACATGTGGTTTGATATCCTTGAAAGGAATGTTAAAATCAGTGAAAGGCTTGGTTAAGCCGGTTTTGCTGCACTTTCTCCTCAGGTGTTACCGGAGATAACTACATGTCCAGGTACCCAGCAAAACCCAATATTATATTCGTCAGACATGAGAGTATTTAACTTCTCACGAAGTTCCAGAATGAGAAAGGTGTGCAACCCGAGGTTGAGTAAAGCAGGCAAAGAGAAAGGAGAGTCGGAAAATATGATCGACTTTCTTTCCTGTGCATTCTCGATGTGTTCAAGAGCAAGTTGTAATGCTTTAACTTCAGCTGTGAAAATATAAATTGTGTTTGGTATTCTGATGGAGGTAATCTGATCACCAGATACGTTGTCACCACTTTTAGACCCATCTGTATAGATTATTTTATATGCACTGTACTTGGACTTAATTTCAGCATATTTCAGCATATTGCTGTTTAAACTGTGAGGAATTTGTCTCAGATGTTTTCGTAGAAGCAAGATCCAAAATAAGAGTATGATTTTTAAGATGCCAAGGAGGAATATATGATACATGGTTCTCTTTAAAAGAATCAGATTCAGTTTTGGAGGACACAAGATGGGGTATAATTCCAATTCGCAATGGAGAAATATGTTTCTGATGTCGGTTAAAAAAATCGACATTTTGAGGGTCCGAGACACAGTTATAAGGCGGGTTTGGTGGAATAGTGGGCAGTTTCGAAATACACGGAAGTGATAATTTAATCTGTGCTTCTCAAAAGAAGGCGCCTCTGCTTCAAGAAGCATCGAATCTATTGCTGGCATTCTAAAGGCACCAACGCTAATTCTAAACCCATTATTATGAATTGCATCAAGTGGTTTGAGGTATGACTTTCTCACACAACGGTAATCTAATGTATATCTAACAAGTGTTCTATACAGATGTAGCAATGTTTTTTGGTCAGCACCCCAATCAGTGCTACCGACAACCTTCAGAAGGTACAGTGCTCTTTTACATTTTACCCTTCGTTGTTTTATGTTAAACAACAAACCTAAGAATTTCACTTCTTTTACAACTTTAATGGTGCTTCCATCCATCCTCAACGCCGGATCAAGATGATGCGTCCGAAGCTTTCTAAAATGAACACAATTAGTTTTGGTCTTCGAAAACTTGAAACCCTTTTCTGTAGCCCATTTCTGGATTCTGTGTAAACACAGCTGACGTTTGCGCTCGATAGCAGATTTTTACAGCTATAGCAGATTAAAAAGTCATCGACATACAATGAATAATCTACCATATTCTCAATTTTCGTCGATGATACTATTGATTGTGATTGAAAAGAGGGTAACGAGTAAAATACTACCATAAGGAACCCCCTACTCCTGCTCATGTGGATCAGATAACTTAGGCCCAACAGGAACCTAAAATTGGAGGCCCTTCAAAAACTTTTCTATAAAAAGAAGCATATGCCCTCTCAACCCCCATGTTAAAAAAACATCTTTTAACCCTTTACCCAACGTAACGGCCAAAACCGGCCAGCGCTATTCTCAAAAATCGCCAATTAATTTTCATTATATTTTCATTTTTTGACTCCAAAACATAGGTTATGACCCCTCATTGGAACGAGCTCGTCGAGCTCGTTCCAATGAGGGGTCATGACCTATGTTTTGGAGACAAAAAATGAAAAAAATCAGTTATTCAAGAATTTTGTTTGAATGTGTCGTCTGCTTTTCATGTTAGGTAAAGGGTTAAAACCACATACGTCCACGTTGTTTCGTATGCCTTCTCCAGATCAAAGAAGATGGCGAACACATGTTATTTTCTGGCAAAGGCATTTCTTATAAACGTGTTAAGTTGAACCACGTGATGAACAATACTTCTCTGGCGTCTGAAACCACACTGGACATTCGCATGTAGATTGTTCGATTCCAGAAACCGGACAAGTCGATCATTGATCATCCTTTCAGTGGGTTTACGCATTGGGTTGCTGTTATCTTTAACGGGCTCTGGGATGGGAATAAGGGTTGCTTGACACCAAAAAGGTGGGCACAGGCCAATCAACCACAGTGTGTTACAAATCGACAATACAAGTTCTAGCGATGATTGTGGAAGAGGCTTTAAACTCGTGTCGTGTATTTCGTCGAGCCCAGTGGCAGTATCCTTTGTTCTACGCAAAGAGTTACTTAACTCTTCCACAGAGTTGTAATCCTCTAAATCATTGCAGGTAAATGTAATATTTTGTTTTTCCCGCTGTTTTTTTTAAAATTTTCATGAAGTCCGGAAGTCGTCTTGTTTTTCCCCGATTTATACGTAGTTTGTCCAAATTGTGCAGGGTTTGTGACTTATTAAATTCCCGTTCCGTTTTGTTGCGACCCTTTAATGCCTGTTTACATTCATTATCTTACAATCAACATTATTAGGTCTGTATTAACTCCGCAACTGTCGTGTATCAGACCCCCTGATACAAATATTTGTATCGGGGAGTCGGATACAAGTACGTTCCTTTAGCGTGGGTTCTATTTTTTTTATTTTTGTTCATCCGTGCGAATAAATATACTACTCAAAGTTTGCTGAGCGCCAAGTATATCCAACTACCCGTTTTACGTTTTAGTTGAAATATTGTAATAAAAAGTGTATATATTTTTTATTTATTTATATCTTTAATGATTTAAGTACAGAAATTAATATTTTATTTGTGTTTGACATTATTTTTTAGCTTTTGAATACAATAACCATGGAAAATGGATGTTATTGGTAAGAGAGGAAATTTTTTCAGTTTTCCAAAAAGTTGATGGAGCGAACTGGTATGGGTTCAACATCGAGTATGAGACCCATTACCGTTAATTACAGCTTGGCAACGCCTTCTCGTGCTCCCAATCAGGTTCCTAGTGATCATTTGTGGGATGTTGTTCCATTCTTGGACCAGCATGGCACCAAACTCCTGGACACTTCTTGGCTGGACTGGACGGGCTGAAATTTCAGGCTGAAACTCATTCCAGACATGTTCGATTGGATTGAGGTTAGGGGATCTTGGCGACCAGTTCATAAGCTCACCCCTCCCCCTCTGTCGGTACTCCCCATCAGCATAGGCAACATGAAGACGGGTATTATCGTCCATCAGAATGAATTTAGCATCCACTGCACCTGCATACAATCTGACGTGGACATCCAGGATATCATCAATATTCAGCTGTACAGTCAATGTACCACGTTCAAGGACACAGAGCTCAGTACGTCTATCCCTGTTGATGCCGCCCCAAACCATGATTGACCCTCCACCACAGCGGTCATGCTCAGCAACGTTGTCTGCATGGAATCGCTCTCCTGGCCTTCTCCATACCCTAGAATGCCTATCTGTGTTTTCTAGGCAGTACATTGACTCATCCGTAAAAAGGACAGGACGCCAATCCTCTCTGGTCCATCCAACGTGGCGGTGGTTCTGGGACAGCGGATGCGAATACACATGATCGGAGACCACATTCATGCAACCTTACCCGGATAGTTGGCGTCGAAACATTTACCCCGGATGCATTCTGAAGGTCACTGCGAAGCTTGGTTGCTCTGGCAAAGCGGTTTCTACGGGCCTGAATGATCAAAAACCGGTCTTCAGCTGCAGATGTTGCCCTGTCTCTGCCACTGCCATGCTGTCTTCTTGGTGTGCCATACTGCTGAAATCTTGCCCAGGCTCTGGTGATCACCGTGTTGGGCACCCCAAGGGCTTCACCAAGCTGATGATGGGTAGCCGCTTGCACCACTATCCCTACAGCCCGCCACATTTCTGCTTCAGACAAATGTCTTCTTACATTTGCCATATTCAATCATTAAATCACAAGGGTTTGTGTTGAAATGAAGATTGAATACCCTACACATGTCATATACATGTAGACAGTACACGAAAACAAAACATCATGAAAATCAAGGGGTACACGCTTTCCATGACTGTCACGAAAAGTCTGCCAGCGAAGAGAGCTAATGTAACCACTGGGAACCATCGCGATATATTCCTCAATCATATCCACCCAAAATATTGCAAATATGTCACAAACAAATTTCACAATGATGTGTCAAATATTTGGTGAGTAGTATAGTTCGTTATATATTCGTCTACATTCTTGACTTATCCCCAATATATTGTAAGATAAAATACAATATATCGACCCGTCATGATTTGCCCTTAGAACCCGGAGCTCGACTCGGATACATATTTTGTACATCCACATAATGGTAATAATCTTTATGTATCCGAGTCGAGCTCCGGGTTCTAAGGGCAGATCACGACGAGTCGAAGACGAGTCGTGATCTACCCTTAGAACCCGGAGCCAGACTCGGATACATATTTTGTACATCCACATACTGGCAATAATCTCTATTTATCAAACACCATGACAGTCACTTACAGTCACAGCGTAACAATTTTCGCTCAATCAATCGTCATGAGCGGTCTTCGCGTTGGCCAGAAACATTAAGGTTTGAAATGTTTAGCTATTCGCGAAATTTTGATGCCAAACAAAGTGTGTTGGTGCCAAAACGCTAATGGGAGAGGATGGGTCTTATTTTACTGTCTGATCAAGAGTGCACCGACATTTGGTCACGGAAAAAATTGCAAAACTTGAAAGTTTTGATAAGAATCCTGGCAAGACAAAGGGATATCACCTAAGATATATCCATGCCACTAATTAAATTAATGATCAGGCTAAATGATGTCAGTACGTACACATGTTGTTACAATTGTATAATAACATATCGATCGACAAATTACTATTATTTCACTGGGTTAGTGGGTCGCGAGTCTTTACGGAATGCAGTATTAATTAGATGAATACGTCGTATCGTCGCGAGTGACTCGCGACGGTACGGAGTATTTATCTAATTAAGTGCTGCCGTTTCTAAAGCTGACAGCCTACAGTGTTTAAAAGCTTTAGAAACGGCAGCATTTAATTAGATGAATACGTTGTATCATCGCGAGTGACTCGCGACGGTACAAGGTATTTATCTAATTAAATGCTGCCGTTTGTGAAGCTGATAACCTGCAATGTTTAATTGAAGAAGTAAAAAAAAAAATGCCTCTTTACCACTCACTTACAATTAACGTGGAGAGTAGTTTGTACCAACACTATTTCTAACAACATATTGACAAAAAATTTAATAACAATATTTTGTTTCGTCATCCAACACTGTTGATGGGGGGAAGTCTTCAGACAAGTCTACCTTATATGCACGGCCCAACCGGCAAGTGCTACATTGTGCATGTTTTTCATTGAATTCACCGTGGGGATTATAGTTTAGCGAGTCGCCAGTCGATACAAAATACAACATTTATTTAGATGAATATTTTAGCGAATGACTCGCGACGGTGTGTAGTATTTACTTTTTAAATGTTGATTTTTTAATGTTGATAATCTACAATATTTTATTGGAGAAGAAGCAATACGTTTTGACTACTCACTAACAATTAACATTGAAAGTTTATCTCGACACCGTTTCTAACACATTAATTACGTTTTATTGTCAAAATGATTGGGTTAGAGCCTGTCTCGTGAAAATCAGTTGTTGTTTCTTCCTTTATTACCAGCTGGCGGTTGCCTTGTACTATGTGTAATAAAGATACTTTTACCATGCTTACCCGTTCTACTAGATATAAAAAAAGCCTATGACATAAATTTTAGCTTTACGCACCAACCTTGGTGAACATATGTATCTGTGGTGAACAGGCCAGCAATGGGATTTCAATAGCTAAAATTTACACCTGCAGTAGAACTACATGTATGTTAACCTTTAGTGACCTCGACCTGAATGTAAACTTGTCTATATTTATCGCCCGCCTCCTCGCGAAGAGTGAACTGAAAGCAGCAATTATTTATTACGTTTTCAAACGAATTTATCTCATTATATACCAAAAATTAACAAACATAACATACGTTTCTCAAGTTAATAAAGCATCCATAACTCGAAATAGTATATTATTATGTTATTAAAATGAAAAGGTCCCCGAAATTTGCGAGTTTCTTTTTCCATTTCGTTTCGGCGATAAAATTGACAGCGGAAGTACCGCCCTCCGGTTCTCATGTACACAAATACAGATTCTCACTCACGTGTGTGTGGGCATTGTTTGGAATTTAATGTTGAATATTGTATTATTTAACATTTAAACTCTTAATAATCTGACGATCAGGGTTATATTTATTTATTTATTTATTTATTGGTGTTTAAGGTCACAGATTTATGCACAATGGCTAATCATGACCTCGACAGTTTTGCGGGCGGAGGAAGAAGGAGTACCCGGATAGAACCACCGAGCAACGGCGAGCAACTGTCAGCTCCCCAACATACTAACTCCACACAAGCAGGGTTAGCCTTGGTTGAACACAGTGCACTAGCGACGTACACTACGCCTTAGTACACAACGTCACCGTGTCCCCACGTGGGCAATGGGGCTGAAGTGTCTTGCCCAAGGACACAACGCGGTTGCCGCAGGTGGGATTCGAACCGAGGACCTCTCGACTTGCAGCCTGCACCTCTACCTACTGAGCCACCGCGCCCCGATCAAGTTATAAATAAAATATACACAAAGTAACTTAGTGTACCAAATGTTCACCACTCGTGGTAAAGTGGTGTTAACCGCACCCCAAAGGCTCGCGGTTAACACCACTTTACCACGAGTGATAAACATTTGGTACACCAAGCTACTATAGGTATATTCTATATGTATTTTTTTTATTTCGTCGCCGATCGTGCTCTTCGCTCTTGCGACGGTGTTCCTGCACATGTGAAAGAAACTTCCTTTTGGTTCCAAAATTTTAGCCAACGGATATTTTTGGGTGCCATATTCAACTTGTTAGTTCAAGTGTGAACACTAGACCTATGAATTAGACTAGAGAGGTGTTATCGCGTCGATTGACTTACGGCTATAATGGAATGGAGAGGGGAGCGGGGAGATTGAGTTGGGATGTTTTTCGCAAACGTTGCAACAATTTAGTTACATAGAGATCAGTGATGATGTAGTGATCTTTTAAAAACGAAACTATAGATTCATACGGCCAGTGTTTTATTATCACTTCTTAACGACACTTTCGGATGGCGGAAGCAAGAGCCCTAGGAGAGAATCACCAAACAGCGGCAAATAACTGTTAGACTCCCAAACATACTAACTCCACACTGGCAGGGTTAGTGTCGCACCATCGAATTGTAGTACGCCTTAGTAGTAGCAGAATAGCAACCCCCAATATAGCCAACCGGGATAAAGTGCCTTGCAAGAGGATCAACGCAGTATCCCCTGGCAGGGTCGAACAGTGAACTCTTCGGTTTGACGCCTAATGCCTTAACCACTGAATCACCACCCTCCCAGTGTTTTATTATTTAGCTATCAGAGGTCACGAACTTACAGGAACTATCGTTTTGTTTCTCTAAAGAAACCTGAGCAGATTCGATCGATGTATTTTAAATTTCAAAACCTTCTCTTATGAGCTGAACAATGGTCGACCCAGCAGGACATTTGTCACCCAAATAAGTGCTCCAAGTCACCATGTGTGAAATATGTTTATGAAAATTGATAATTTAAAACCCCTGTCTGTCATTGATATGATGTGTTTTCAGAACGAGGCTGCCACAGAGCAACGTAAATTGAGTCCACCCAAGTTAGCACATGGGTTTTAACGAAACAAAAAAAATGATTTGTCACAGTTTTACTTACTAGTAATATGCTTAACACGCGTTAGCTATTATTATAATATATTTAATTTATCACTTTTGCAGTGATAGATTTTGTTCCTAATAGCGAGTATGTTTCATTCGTGCTGCATTCTTCGTGCTCCCAAAAAGGAATTTGAAAACATCATTTCGGGCGAAACTAAATATGGTCACAGTTTAAACGCCCGCAGTTGACTCAGAGGTCCGTTTCCCACTTAAAAGGTAAACCACCATAAAGTTATAGAACAAACAGACCACTGTAAGAGTAAATAGATATTGTTTCTCAAATCCTGTCTCATTAACGTGATCAGATAGCCAGATCAAGCTCGTCGCCTTTGGTGACTCGTGTGATCCGGCTATGTTACCTCGTCAACTATTCAACTATCCCGCCTTATAGACAGAATAATCTGTACCAATTCTTTTTCATTTTACGCAAACGGTGTGGGTGTCATGCATCATAAGTCAACTTTCTATGCAATGTTTGTACTTGTATGAATTTTAACGTCATACTCACACTTTGTTTCTGTTATTATAGTTTATTTTATGCAGTTCGATTGATGACCATAAGATTCGATGATTTGGATCAAATATCAGCGCAAATACCAAATACTGTTGTTTGCTCCCCGATGATCCGCTGAATAATGCCTCTGTTTGGAATGGACTTGTCGAGTCATTATGGTACAGATCATAAGACCCCTGATAATTAATACGTTGTTTCAAGCAGAGCTGTTATGAATATTCGATTAGTCGACTGCCGATAGTTCACGGCATAATCGGCAGTACTTTCTTTAGTCCTTTGAACTCGTAAGCCCGAATTTTCGATCCATATTTTGTCTTATTATATTATGTATATTCACAGGGCATTGACGATAAAATAATAACAGCAGTCTGCTGCCAGATGGCTGCAGACTGCAGTTATTATTTTATCCTCCCTGTATGGGAGCGCGGTGGCTCAGTGGTTACGACATTGAACTTCAAACCGAGGGGTCCTCGGTTCACTGCGTTGAGTCCTTGGACAAGGCATTTAATCCCGATTGCCCACGTGGGGCACGGTGGCGCTGTTAACCAAGGCGTACTGCATGTCGATGGTGCCCCTGTCTTCACTCAATGCCAATCATGTTTGTGTGGAGTTAGTACGTTGGTGAGTCTGACAGTTGCTCGCCATTGCTCGGTGCTTTCTTTGGATACTCCGGCTTCCTCCACCCGTGAAACTGTCCGACACGGGGTGTCACCATGGTTGTCAAAAGTGTCCTTAAACTTAAGTAAATAAATAAATAAAAAATAAATAAATAAATAAATAAATAAATAAATAAATAAATAAATAAATAAATAAATAAATAAATCCTCCCTGTATATTGATATTGGGCTGATCCATCTCACTGAAAGTGTACACAAATGAGATACAATTTCAGAAAACGAGGATTGAGACGGTTAATCATATAATCGGTAAACTTCTACATGTACCTCCTTGAAATGCTTAGTAATTAACCATACCTCCACTTTGAGAAAAGTGCGCATGTTGAGCTACATGTTTAATGGAATTTCCCAATCGGACCGATGTTTCAGACCAGTGAGGACGTTTGCTAAATATGAAGCCAAAAATGTACATTTTTCTCGAACCTAAAGGCCATAATACAGACAAACCCAACGATGGAATCTTCAATCACTCGATATAATTAATAGTAAAAGAGCCAATGCACCCACTCATTGCTAATTTCCAACTAGGATTGCAATAACGGGCTGGTAAAGACAATACTGCCCTAAACTCTCTCTTTTTCCCTCTCTCGCTCTTTCTCTCCTCATCTCTTTCTGGAGAAAGTTGGGACAGGTGCTCCCTGTGCCCCCAGGTTCCTACTTCCCTGTAAGCAACAGATAAACATTAACAAATGCAGTTTGAATTACAAACACAAAATGATAAATTATACCATTTATATTATTTTTTTGGCGGCATCAAAAGTAACCTGCCTCCAGTTTCCAAGCTAACTTTTGATTACTTTTAGAGCACATTAAGTAAACACAAACTATTTCTTACGAACGGACGCTTTAAATCGTGCACACTCTCCTGCCACGTTGGTAAAACCTAGTATTCACACATGTCAGTTGTCCAAACTTGGACTCTAAGTTCGAAAATAATATTTTGGTGGGGTACAGTTAAAAGTCCTGTCACGAGCTGTACACTCATGTAGGCGTAACTGCGCGTAGGAATTGCTCGCAATTGCCATGTCGAATGGATTCCAAAGTACGGCAGGTTCTCCTGGTTACCCATAGCAAACACAGGTATTGTTTCTGCCGATGGACCTTCGGGTTACCCGGAGGTCTATTGGCTGAAACATTGCTTGTGCACAGGCTATATGTACATAATTTAATAGCCTTACTATGGTCATAACGCGTAGAGTAACGCACAGATCGACGTGCTATTTGTGCGCATTTCATGACAGGACTTCTTGTTTTAACTGTACGCTGATGGGCGTACCACAATAAACACATTACTTTACAAGCTTAGGATCACACAATGGACTAACGTGGCTGTGGAATGTTGCACATATTTCACATTTCGAATCTTAAAGTACATAAAGTGAATGCAGTGGTGTATTTGCAACTCAGATTGTTTTACAAATTAAATAACTAGCATAGATACTTGCCTGCAAATAATGATTTATCTGTTCACTGGGGTATAACGACTCTTTCGCCATCCATGACAGTAGTTTTGCGAGTGAAGGAAGCTGGAGTACGCGGAGAGAACCACAGAGCAACGACGAGCAACTGTCAGACTCACTAACTTACTAACTCTGCACAAGCAGGGTCATAATTGGGTGACGGAAAGTGTACCATAGACGTGTACTGCCCCTTAGTACACAGAGCCGCAGTGCCCCGCGTGGGCTATTGAAATTAAGTGCTTTGCCCAGGCACACAACGTCGTTACCCCAGTGGACCTCTCCGTTTGAAGACCGTAACACTTACCAATTAGACGCCGCGATCTCTGCAGATAATTTATCATTTGGACCCTGATTCTACATCCCTTGCCAGCCTGAGGGATGGGGTGGGAAATGCTGCACGTTTAAAAGCTTCTTTGGCCTACCACACAAATTCATTTAGCAACTACAGTACAGTCGCCGTGGACTGGTCACTTTGCACGCGTGGGCAATATTTCCACGGACGCAATAATATTACATTCCAAACACTAATTACAGGAATAATCATCAAAAATTTAATTAATGAAGCACCGGGTACAACCCGGTGCTTCATTAATTACAATTTTGCTGATGATGATTTTTACTACTTGGTAAACACATGCGTGGACATAACTGCCCACGTGTGGATTACGACCAATCCACGGCGACTGTACTGTATCTACTTTGTGAATTCAAATTTCGAATCACGATCTTGGACCGGAAAAATGTTGACTTTCGGTTTCATAGGCTCAATGGTAAAAAAACAGTGCATTTGGCATCTCTCCATGGAAACCTAGAATTGCCGGAAAAAAGAGAAAAGAAAAATATTAACAACCTAAGTGCGGTTTTAGTTACAGTATATATTTGTTGTGTAAGACTGTTCTGTTAAAGAATTCATCATGACAATACTGCCTACCGTAGCTACATGTAATGTCGAGGCTTGCATATGTCGGGTTTCTTGCATCATTCCACCATTTGGATGCCACGTGGTGGGCTATTGAAATTATATTTTTCGTACAATTTTCAAATGCACCTTGTTATATATCAGTGAATTAGTTGAAGACACAGTGTGAAAGCTTCTCTCCACTTTCATGTCATTTGAATCGTACGCGTGTTGCTCAGTCGTGATACAGATGCAATGCTAATGCCAAGGCCGGCAAGGGAAATCCTTGCTAACAGGAAAATGACCATGTTTGATATACGGTGAGCGGTGTCTGACCGTGTTTAATGAGTATTTGGCTTATGGTCTTTATATATTACATTTAATACTATTTTATGGTTTTCGGACAAAAACTTTTCGAACTGAAGACGGAAGTTAGGATTTCAAAGATTTCTCACTGGCACTGGATGAGCGTCCAGTTGGATTCCACTGAAGTTAGAATTCCTGAAGGCACCAGTCGAAACGTTTTCTACCTGTGGGAGTGGGATTGTTATTGGAAGGCCCCAGGCTGGCATTCTCTCCCCTATTCATGACCCCGTATCGACATCTTTTAATAAGAGTACAAGTTGCGCCGACACAATTATTTATACTTGTCCGCAACAATGAGCCACTATACGGTTAATGACCTAGCCTACTTCGCCACAAGGCCCCAGAAAACAGTCGGGTCTGATTGGCACAAGGACACTATGCAAAAGGCGCTGGTTAAGATCCAACTTACGACCTATTAATCTAATGTATGGTACGTTAATCAATGAGCTGAAATAAGAATTAACAAATTAATATGCAGGTGGGTATTCCAAATGTTAGAAATAATGTTTGCATTCAATCAGTCCCTGACTGGAATTGTAATAGCTTTCGCGAAAGGGTGATTTAGCGACAAAAATATACTTCTCATCAATGATCTCTACACAACTAAATTGGTGGAATATTCACTAGTCACAAATAGAAAAGTGTCCCAGCTTTTGCTATCGTGCTGATAACATTTAACCCTTTACCTAACGAATCGCCCGCATCCGTCAGCGTAATATGCAAACTGAGCAGATGAAAAAAAAATTTTTTTCACATTATTTCATCAAAACCATATCATGTGACCCGTCATTAGAACCAGCTCATTGAGCCCGTTCCAGTGAGAGGTCACATGATATGGTTTTGTTGAAATTTCTTGAACAACTTAAAAAAATGATATTTAAAATAATAAATTTTGATATCGTCTCCATAGGGTAGAGGGTTAAAATATTAAACCCATTTTCTGTTATAATCTTCCCGTCTTTTGCAGGAGAGGGTGGGTGGGGTTGGGGGGGAGGGGGTGACATACCTACAGAGTTGAGTGGTTTTGATTTATTTTTCAGATTCGACTTCGGTTCGGTTTCAGAAAAAAACGCGGTTTCGGAACCATTTTCTGTGTGTTAAGAACAGATAGTAAATACCGCTTCGTGTGCCTTAGGGGGATAGCTTAGCTAACTTACCATAAACACACTCCAAAACCAGACTAAGTGATGCAGATTTTCACAACCCCAGAACTTCAACCATCATTGTTTTTTCTTATCACACATAGAATATAATGGTAACATTTAAAATGTATAATTTGTGATGAATGCACAGCTGTGTGCATGTTTGTGCATGCAACTGCATTTCCTGTATTATATACAACTAATTACCAATTGTGAAACATGTTTGTAAAATATTAATAGGAAAACCCAAAACAACACCATAGGACTGGAGAAAATTCCCACACTAACTTATTTTTGAAGAAAAATGCTAATTATTTTTCTTTACAAATGAGGTTCACTAAATGAACTGTTCAAACTGCAAGAACCTCCCATG
The DNA here is from genome assembly GCA_031216915.1 of Pictodentalium vernedei. Classification (NCBI taxonomy): domain Eukaryota; kingdom Metazoa; phylum Mollusca; class Scaphopoda; order Dentaliida; family Dentaliidae; genus Pictodentalium; species Pictodentalium vernedei. Next base: position 65,256,369 of record CM062296.1, read on the forward strand.
AAAGGTCAATTAGTTCAAAGGTCAGGAACTTGAATATAGTAAAGTATGGCTGGCCAAAATAACCATAGTCAAGAGCAGTTTGATAAGTTCAATAGTCTTTCCTTGTTAAAAGGAAGTGTATGCAGCCAAGTGGTGCATTTGTATATGTACCTCAAGTCAATATTGGACATGTTCAGTGATAAAACACCCGTAGAGTGGAACTTCCACCCGGATAATAACTTCAATGTGTAGACAAAATAAGGACGATTACATCAGTACATTTATGTTTGAAATATTTAAAAGAAAAAAGTCCACTCTACTGGTGTTTTACTGATATCCACTTCCAGCATCTCAATTTTTCCTGTGGAAGTGTCATTTTCAGAAAAGAAAGCTTTGAAGCAAACAAATATGCATAATTTAGTCCATGAAACTGGTTTTATTACAATTTATTACTTTCCAAAGTGTGATTTACTGGAATTTCTGGGATTGATTATAAACGATAACTTCACAAGTGAATTATGCAATCAACAACTTGGTAATGTATCCGTGCGCGCAAACAAAGACGCTTTGCCGTGGGTGTAATGGGGACTTCATTGCTTTTTTTAACCCTTTACATGAACATGAAAAGCAGACGACACTTGCAAAAAGAATCCTTAAATAACTATTATTTTCGTTGTTTGTCTCAAAAACATAGATTATGACCCCTTATTGGAACGAGATCGACGAGCTCGTTCCAATGAGGAGTCATAAACTATGTTTTTGAGACAAAACAGGAAAAAATAATGAAAATTAATTGGCGATTTTTGAGAATTGCGCTGGCCGGTTTGGCCGTTACGTTAGGTAAAGTTTAAATAATACAATTATCGTTAATAATGAAAAGTAATAAACAGAGTAATCGCTTGACTGGACTGGTTACGTGAAATAATTCATTCGAGGCGAGGGACTATATTGTAAAACACTCGTGCGCATTCGCGCTCTCGTGTTTGTACAACGTCCCTCCCCTCTCATGAATTATTTCACGTAACCAGTCCAGTCAAGCGATTACTCTCTATATACCTGTAGGTAGGCATCGTGCTCACAAGAAACACGTTCAAGGAACTATTACTTGGTAGAGTCAAATAAAACATTACTTTTTCTTGATGGTTGGATTAGACAACATATATGCTGTGCTACTACTCAAGAGAGCGGTCCGCAATTTGCTATCTGTCTTCTCGAGGGTAAGGTTAATGGCACTCCTGATGATGACGATGTTCGATGTGATTATTTTTGAAAAGTAAGTAATCTCATTCCTGGGGATTCTCTTTCGAAACAGAGGCCAAGATCCATTTGATCTTTCTTTTATTTTGGAGAACCCAAAAGGCTCACTTCCGTTTATAGGCGAGCCGACTCTGCTTGATCCACGAGTTGAACGAAGCATGATATCCCAACCACTTCACGGACAGTTCTCTGTTTCTACCACGACCACGTTTCTTGAGTACGTGTTTGAGTTTGTAAATATCTTTGTGTGCGACTCACTGAAGCTCTTCTGTGTAGAACGACCCTTTCAGTAGTTCCCAACTATCATCTTCTAAGACGTATGTGACTGGATGGCTAGCAATGTGTATAACTCATCTGTCCAATTGGACAAATAATCTTTCTCAAAAGTTTTCTTGACTTTACTGGTTCTCACTCTTTCTCCGATTTTGAACTTTGGGGCCTTGTGTTTTATGGGTTTGCCATGTTTCTGCAAAACCTCTTCTTAATTTTCAAAGCTCCCGGCAAACGTCTCTCTGGCTGGTCAGTTTAGAAATCCAACTGCAACTTTGATCTGGCTTGGAACAGGTCAAGCTATAAACCTCCGTCCAATGGAGATGGGTCAAATAGCTCGAGTGCATTCCACCAACATCCCCTTCAGTTTATACCAGGATCCTTTTGGGGAAATAATTTATAGAGAAAGAAACCCTAATCTTTCGCGAAACCCGATTTTCTATAAATAGATGTTTCGCAAAAGGACAAGTTTTATTAATAAAATAATTTTCGAAAAAAAGACAAAAATCAAGCTCAATTTAGAAAATCAGCTTTCTGATGTAAAAATTCCATGCATTGTTCATTTATCATTTTTAACCAATATCTACAACAGAGAATTTTCAAGTGATGTGATGATGATTTATTTATCTTGTTATACAATAGGAGTAACCTTCAATATACCATGAATGAACTTCTTTTAATCGGAAAATGGAAATAAGTTAAACGAACTGAAAAAAAAAAATTGAAAGTGTATAATCGGGTTGCAATAAGGTTAACGAAAAATATACCATTAATCAACTTCTGTTTTTAATCAAAACCAAAATGGAAATAAAGATGTGTCATCTGGTTCCATTAGGGGTAACCTAAAAGATACAATGAATCAACCTTTGGGAAATAAACGAAAATAGAAATAAAAAATAAAGACGTATCCTCCACTTCCAAAAGTACCAGGACATCACAGCATGATGATAATGATGATGACGATTATGATAAACACCCTCTGCGTTTTGATTAAAACAGAAAACAGAACATCTGAAACAACCAAAATAGATGATGTATTTGATTCAATCCAGTTTGGATTGCCTTTGAAGACTTTGTTTCAAGAATTTACTACAAGACTTTTCACGAGGAATTGCCATATAGGAGTTTTAAAAAATCAAACCACAAAGGACTTTAGATACTGCCATATTGGACTTTTTTTTAAAAAAAACTGCCATTAGGGACTTTAGAGACTGTCATATAGGACTTTGTTTGAGGAATTGTCATATGGGACTTTAACCCTTTACCCAACGAATCGCCCGCATCCGCCCGCGTAATATGCACATTCAGCAGTTGAAAAAATATTATATTTCGAAATAATTCAATAAAACCATATCATGTGACCCCTCTTTGGAACGAGCTCGACGAGCTCGTTCCAAAGAGGGGTCACAATATATGGTTTTGTTGAAATATAAAAAAAATTAAAAAATGATATTTAAAATAATAAATTTTGATATCGTCTGCGTTGGGTAAAGGGTTAAAGAGAGACTGACATATACGACTTTGGAGACTGCTTTAAAGGGCTTTTTGAGGAATTGCCAAATAGGACGTTTTTTGAGAACTGTCATAAAGGACTTTTTTGCGGAAATACCTAACATGACTCTTTGAGGAATTGCCCAACAGAACATTTTTAGTGCAGACCACCTAGAATCCATTACGGCTTTAGGAATTTTAGGTCTATCTGACAAATGTTTTTCAGGATAGACCACCTAGACTTCATTACAGATTTCGGAATATTTGGTCAACCTAACATGACTTTTTTTCAGTGTAGACCACCTAGAATCCATTACAGATTTAGAAATTTTCCGTCTATCTAACATGACTTTTTCAGTGTAGACCACCTAGAATCCATTACGGATTTAGGAATTTTGGGTTGATCTAACAAGATTGTTTTAGTGCAGACCACCTAGAATCCATAACAGATTTTGGAATGTTTGGTCTATCTACCATGACTTTTTTCAGTGTAGACCACCTAGAATCCATTACAGATTTAGAAATTTTCCGTCTATCTAACATGACTTTTTCAGTGTAGACCACCTAGAATCCATTACGGATTTAGGAATTTTCGGTTTATCTAACATGACGTTTTCAGTGTAAACCACCTAGAATCCATTACAGATTTAGGAATTTGCGGTCTATCTAACATGACTTTTGCAGTGTAGACCACCTAGAATCCATTACAGATTTAGGAATTTTCGGTTTATCCAACATGACTTCTACAGGGTAGACCATCTAAAATCCATTACAGATTTAGGAATTTTCGGTCTATCTAACATGACTTTTTCAGGGTAGACCACCTAGAATCCTTTACGGATTTAGGAATTTTAGGTCTAACAGGACCTTTTTAGGCAAAAACTGTTTTCTTTGGTTGAGAAATTGCTTGAAAATATGGTAACATGTCATTCACTGAATTTTTGTTTGTATTCTTCATTGTTCTTGAAAATTATTTATTCCCGGTTAAATCTCTAGTGTAGTGATGCTGGTTCCATCTTCTGAAACTCTTCGTTTTGGGTGGAAATACGATAGTCCATCTCTGTGTAAGTGTACATGGTGTTGTCATTTATAACACATCATCGGCTGATGCAGAATGCATTTTGTTGATGCAGGATGCATATTTTCTTTCGTCAGATCATTATGGAATTAGCTGATACCTTTACAACTAAATTTATTTGTGGCACCGAAGCAGTTATACTTTGCTACAAAGTAAAATAATGATGGTTCCTTGTTATTCCACCTTAAACAAGCCTGGATTGCACCTGCCATAACGCTTTAATCTTGGCAACATACTTAAGTAGCCAGCCATTCATTGCCTTCTAGTTTGGTGTTCACATTATCATCTTTGTGGAAATCACAGATGGAAACCACATGCGATTCTCTTTGTAAAACTGTTCTCTGTTCTCTGGTTTTACTATTTCATCTATGGATGGCGACGAGGTACACAGGTACGCAGAATCTGTGTCCATTTCAGCACATTCAAATGTTTGACGGTTGAGAAGGGTATCATCCGAAGTTTCGCCTACTGGTACATATAGAATAAACGTATAGTGTTTTCAAGTAAAACAAAATATTCTAGGAGTAGGATTAAGAATGAAACCAACGAGCCTCTGGCGAGTGGGTTTCTTTCTTAATTTTACGAGTTGAATATATTTTTTACTTGAAAACACTATACATTTATTTTGTTTATCCCATAAATCTTTCACAGGGCAGTCGCGGCGAAATCGTGCTGTTAGTCGCTACAAAACACAGCGAGAGGTGAGGAGCGCAAATTCGAAGACAAGCAAAATTGCCCAAAATAGAAAAAGGCGCAGTTATACATTTCTGTCTAAAAATAATTCACCTACAAACCTGAGCTAAACTTGCAAAAAAATACTTTATTAAATGAACAATTTGTAGTGTTTTCTACTGGTATTGTGTGATACTTTCAAACAGATTTAAAAAAAAAAAACAACAAATGAACTGTTAAATATACTACACGAATGCGGTAGAGCTCAGATGTCAACAAGTCCGTCTCTACTGTAGGAATACATTATTCCAGTGTTAAACCAATGGGGAAAATTTATCACCCTACTAGGTGAATAAAGCAAAAACATTATCCAAGGCATATTTTTCGAATAAACATACATTTATGGGATAAACAGAGATTCCTATGTGGAGGGGCAGATCTAACTTGATGGCCTCCTTGTTGAGTTCCACTTCATAAAGAGGTTTATTTGATGGATTCAGGGCTCTGAAGAACATTTCAATTACAGCTCTGGTGACTTCTTCATCATTGCTGTGCACACACGTCGATGTTTCTCTTTTTCGGTAACGATTTTCCAAAATCCAGAATTTCCCAACAGCTTCATGGTATCGCCAACGATCGATTCGTCTCGGTCAACATACCCCTCTCTTTTGGTGTAAGTCTTTATTCTTCTGGTTGAATAACATGAAGTTGGTGTCATCATTCATGGTCTGGAACAGGTATTTGAACGTGAGGCCCGGAACACTGATACCATCTTTAAACATGTCGATGTGACGTTCTTGGTAGAAAGCAAACTGCTTGTCAACTGCTTCGAGGAATGGCTTTACTTCTTTGTTCTTATACCAATTCAAAAAATCACAGAAATGTCATCTGCTAGTCGTTCCGTATATGCTTGTAATGCTGATATTCTTCTTTAGATACGTTTCTTTCTTCAGACAACTGTAGAAAGCTTCATGGTCTGGTAGGCGGTCTTGACCCAGTTTGCCCAAGCTGTCGGCCCATTCATATGGTAAAAATCCCTTTGTCAGCAAACATCCAAAGGCCTTCAAATACTTATCGTAGCTGAAACCATGGCGCGGGGTAACACCAAATGCGAACAAACGTGAAATATTCTGTGGAGACGCACATGTAGTTGTTGAATTTCTTGATAGCAACTGTTAGAACACTCTGTCTCTTCAGTTATGACATCAGTTCACGCTTCACAATATTCATGTCGTATTTTTCGGACCCGAATCCGAAGACGAGCATATCTTCTAGGTAGTCTTGGAATTTCTTCTCCAACATCTGTAGGCGGTGCATCTTGGATGTATCTTCTCCCGTAGATCTGGCTTTTCCTTCCAGTGATTCTTCAATGTTCTGTCTGGGTTTTAGTAAGGTCGACGAATGGTAGCTCTGCATTAGTTAGTGACAATGAGAAGTATTTATAAGGTAAATCATCATTTCTTCAACAAGTTCTTAGGCGTTTCCGTTGGTAATAAAGTACTTTCGGCTTATTAGTCTGAAACTCTACTGCATACGCTCACACCCAATGGTTGATATTCAGGAACATTACAACACACACTCACTGTCAATGATCGATGTTCTGCCTCGCGCATCAGTTTATCACTCCCGGCATGAAAGCTGGAGTTGCCAAAGAAACTTTCGACGAAATTCATTCTTTGGATTATTCGTATATTAATTGTACATGGCATATTTGGAATTTTTCAAACTATGTTCTGTTCTTTTCTGCTTTTATTGCCTTGGTCTGGAGGATGTAAGTCTAGAAGATCTTCTACCATTCCAATCAGCTGGTCTTTCAGCTTATTTACATAATAGGTTTCATTGCTAATTCTCGCCACTAGGCATTTTGTGTTTGGTCGTTTCAACTTGGCCCATTCTAGGATATCTTCTTCCATGATACCATCTAGGAATTCTTAAAAGTCTTCTTAGCAGCAATCGAGATGTGGAACATCGAGTACCCGGGTGTCGTTTTGTGATGGATGGTAACACTTCAGTTCATTAGTTTCACTGTGCCTCGGGATAAAACCAAAATAAAATTAATTTTGAATCTTAGCTGTTGTGTGAGATATACGGTGGTCATCAATTCATCATTCGTCATCTTCAGCTTCACATCGTTTCTCCAATAGTTATACTAGGTCTGGACTCTATTATTCATCATATGGCGACTTCTAATAAAACTCCAATTGCCATGGTATATGGTCATCATCTCATCGTTTTCTTCTTCTGACATCATATTCAGACGAAAATCGATCGGATCAATATCAAAACGGGTGGTCTTCGATTTCAGTTCATCGATCTTCTGTTTAGCTTGTATAGGACGCTCTGGAGCCGGTTAAAATGGAGTAGTTGGTCAAACTCCTGTCTGCATTCCATGGCGTTTTAAAACGCCATGCATTTTTTCAGATGTTGGTCCAGGTACTCGTTTCGCGTAAAGGTCTTGCTCCAGATAATGCAGTCGTAAGTCTTCTCTCCTCGTGCTTGGTACGCAAATGGCGGTTCCGATTCCAACGATCCGTAAATGTCTTCCCACACTCTTCACTGGAATAAACACCAGTCCTGTATCGAGCGTGGAAGTAGTAGCAGCATCAGACTACATCTTAATAAAATATTTGCGAAGACAAAATTGCTACAGAAAACTCTCTAGCGTAGTGTTCAGTTCGAAGGTTCGAAACAGAATAACGTGACGTTACGCCTCTCCGGAATTTTTCTTTTCGTGACAGACGTTTTTGAAAACGCCACGGCGTCACATAGTTTTTCGTCGACTTATTTTATTCTCGGATACTCGGTGGGCGTTTGTGTTTGTTTCCAATAGGATTATGGATTGAAGTCATAAAATTAACATAGAAGTGTATGGAAAAGAAACGCAGTGCACATTTCTATTGTATACTCAGAGAGGGTGGGAAATATGATTGGTTCATAATTCAGTTATTTGATTGGATATTCCAGTACATCTTGATCCTATTAAAGTTATTATTTAAAAATTATTTAAAACCATGTAGTTAGGAGATTATTTAAAAAAAGTTACTAAAAATAGATCAACAATAAGAATTAATTAGGTAGTCAGTTTGGATAGTTACTAAAAATAGAACAATGTGCGTAGGAATTTATAAAAAAAAAGAAAAACATGTAGTTTCATATCAAGGGAATAGTCATAAATGGGGAAATCAGAGCCAGTTTAATAGCACGCACTCTACAGAAATACGTGCTACTATTATAAACCCACAAAAGGTAGAAGCTGAGGATTATATTGGGGACGAAACCACCACTATGATGGGTTGGAGCAAGTCGGCAAATGGCCTTTTAAAATCATGACGTCAGAGTATTGTATCCAGATACCGTGGGTCTATGCGCAAGTTCATAATTCAGACACGAGTAAGCGTAGGTTTGCTTAAGATTTTTTTTCGAGGGAAAGAGGTTGGCGGTGGTGATAGTTCTCAGTATATGCATGGAAATAGGGATCCATGTTATCTCAGTGGGCAGAAGCCTCAGCCAACAGAGCTAACTGTGACCCCTACTGTAATGCGAAAAAATTGACCCATATTTTGTAGACAATATACATTTCAGGTACATGGCTTGTAATTATCCCCGCATTTTCAAAAGTGCGGGGATATAGTCATGATCTCCGTCCGTCCATCCGGGCCAACTAAACCTGTTTAGGAGCCATTATTTTTAGGGGGTACCTCCAAATTAGGGTAGTATTAGGGTTAGGAGAGGGGTGGGGTTAGGGGTAGGGGTAGCCCCCAGGGCAGGGCTTAAGGTTGCAGGGGGTTAGGACCCAGGGGGTGGGGGTTGGGGTCAGGGGTGGGGTTTTAGTTTTAATAGCCTGTATAAAAAATAGCCCCTAATCCTTTTTGGTCTGGCTAGGGTGGGTTAGGGTTAGGGGTGGGGTTGGGTTAGGGTTAGGGGAAGCCCCAGAGTAGATCTTAAGGGTGGGAAGGGTTAGGTCCCAGGGGGTGGGGTTAGGGTCAGGGGTGGGGTTTTAGGGTTTAGGGTCAGGTAGGGTAGGGTTAGGGTTAGGGTGTGGGTTTTGAGTGGATGGGGTGGGGTGGGGTTAGTGTTAAATATGAGTTCTAGGGTGGAGGGGTGGAGTTTTGGCTAAAATAAGGTTATGGACATATAAAATGTTTTTTTCGTAGATCTTAAACCCAAATAGTAAGAATATCCGTCCGTCCGTCTGTCCGTCCGTCCGTCCGTCCGTCCGTCGGAACGTCCGTCCGTCCGTCATATCCTGAAAGGCTCCTAGGGTATTCAATTCGAAACGTTTAAACTATGCTAAGGTGTTCAGGTAGCAACTCCAGATATGCATGCAGGTTTCGGAATTTTGATTTGTCCCCAAGTGGTTCCTGTTGAACCACTTTTATCGTTAGAAAATCAGTTTTTATCGAAAAGCTCCTAGGGTATTTAATTCGAAAGGTTTAAACTATGCTAATGTGTTCAAGTAACATCTCTAGATGTGCATGAATATTTCGGAATTTTGATTTGGCCCCAGGTGGTTTCAGTGGAACCACTTTTATCGTTAGAAAATCAGTTTACGTTGGCTCCTACGGTGTTTAATTTGAAACTGTTAAACTATGCTAAGGTGTTCACGTAGCATCTCTAAATGCGCATGCATGTTTCAGAATTTTTATTTGGCCCCAATTGGTTCCAGTGGAATCAGTTTTCATCGAAAGGCTCCTAGGGTATTTAATTCGAAACGTTAAAACTATGCTAAGGTGTTCAGGTAACATCTTCAGATGTGCAGAAAGGTTTCGGAATTTTGATTTTGGCTCAAAGTGATTCCGGTGGAACCACTTTTATCGTTGGGAAATCAGTTTTCATCGAAAGGCTCCCAGTGTGTTTAAATCGAAACGTTTAAACTATCAGTTAACATTTCTTGATGTGCATGAAGGTTTCGGAATTTTGATTTGGCCACATTTTATCGTTAGAAAATTAGTTTACATTGGCTCCTAGGGTGTTTAATTTGAAACTGTTAAACTGTGCTAAGGTGTTCAGGTAGCATCTCTAAAATGAATGCTTCAGAATTTTTATTTGGCACAAAGTGGTTACAGTGGAACCACTTTCATCGTTAGAAAATCAGATTTCTCAGGTATTTAATTCGAAACGTTTAAACTATGCTAATGTGTTCAAGTAACATCTCTAGATGTGCATGAAAGTTTCGGAACTTTGGTTTGGCCCCAGGTGGTTCCAGTGGAACCACTTTTGTCATTAGAAAATCAGTTTTCATCGAAAGGCTCCTAGGGTATTTAATTCAAAACGTTTAATCTATGCTACGGTGTTCAGGTAGCATCTCTAGATGTACATGGAGGCTTCGGAATTTTGATTTGTCCCCAAGTGACTCCGGTGGAACCACTTTTATCGTGAGAAAATTAGTTTTCATCGAAAGGCTCTTAATGTATTAATTCAAAACGTTTAAACTATGCTCAGGTGTTCAGGTAACATCCCTAGATGTACATGAAGGTTTCGGAATTTTGATTTGCCCCAGGTGGTTCCAGTGGAACCACTTTTATCGTTGGAAAATCAGTTTTCATCGAAAAGCTCCTAGGGTATTTAATACGAAACGTTTAAACTATGCCAATGTGTTCAGGTAACATCTCTAGATGTGCAGGGAGGTTTCGGAAGTTTGATTTGGCCCCAGGTGGTTCCCGTGTAACCACTTTTATCGTTAGAAAATCGGTTTTCCTCGAAAGGCTTCTAGGGTATTTAATTTGAAACGTTAGAACTATGCTAAGGTGTTCAGGTAACATCTCTAGATGTGCATAAAGGTCTCGGAATTTTGATTTTGCCCCCACGTGGTTCCGGTGGAACCACTTTTATCGTTACAAAATCAGTTTTCCTCAAACGGCTCTTAGGGTATTTTATTCGAAACGTTTAAACTATGCTAAGGTGTCCAAGTAACATCTCCAGATGTGCATGAAGGTTTCAGAATTTTGATTTGGCCCCAGGTGGTTCCGGTGAAACCACTTTTATCGTTAGAAATCAGTTTTCACCGAAAGGCTCCTAGGGCATTTAAGTCTAACCGTTTAAACTATGCTGATGTGTTCAGGTAGCATCTCTAGATGTACATGAAGGTGTCGGAATTTCGATATGGCCCCAAGTGGTTCTGGAGGAACCACTTTAATCGTTGGAAAATTAGTTTTCATCGAAAGGCTCCTAGGATATTTAATTCGAAAGATTTAATCTATGCTAATTAGTTTCAGCGATAATGCTGGGATACACCATTGTGTGCTTTGCACACAAATAACTCTATCTAGTTATCTTTTTTCCAGGCCCGTAAATCATTACTGGTTATGTCCATCTGCAGGGTGTGTACGGGAATAAAGAAAATAGAGAAAATGTAAGGATGTGTCCGCGTGAAGACAAATGATCCCTGCACTCTCCTTGCACCGCCACATGCTTCTCGCTAAATTCCGAAGCTACAACATGAAGCAGACACTAATTATTTAATAATCATCGTTTTTTACGGGTGACTCATACCCGTGATAACTCGATGGACTCGCCAGTGACTTAAAAGATCCAACCATGATCAATACAGTTAAGCCACTTGAGAACTAAGACATGTTCGAACAAGCAAAAACACCACAACTAGGTTTGCGAGTCATCATTGTGACAATTTGTTTTCACAAGTCACCTTTGTTTGATATCGTATTACTTTTTTGGTGGTCGTGTGGGTGTCACGAGCTCCCCCACTGGGTACGTCACTTGCTTCATGAAATAACAAGTTTTTTCTCTCTCCGATCTAATGCATTGCCCACATGGATCAAAGACGTCTTCAAACACGTCAGAACATAAAGTAAACTCTGTAAAACTTTAAGTTGTTAATTTTGATGTTATTTTTCAGAAATCATGTTTGGACCAAGAAACGATAAGGGATTCAGCCTCCAAATTTCGTTCTGGTGAACAAAATGTACTCAGTGTGTTTCTGTTTGCCTGTTTGTGTTTGAGCTATTCGGTAGGCCTATCTATTTTTGGAAATTCAGCAGTACTACATTAGTGCGATCACAGCTTCAAGACTACAAACACAAACGACAGCGTCAGGCTTCAATCCCAGGAGACAGGCAGCAGCTGTTACTTGGTATTTACAGTACGTGGAGAGTGTATTATCACTAAATCACCCGCGGAGTGGAGACTCCACCCAAGCAATAATTGCAAATTTGTTTCGATATATACAAAATTTGAAAGTTATAGTTTGGGTGATAACTCCACTCCGCGGTGATTTAGTTACAATCCACTCTCCACGTACTGTACCAGCATAGAGAGCAGGGGTAGAAAGTATCACATGTAACATTTCGAAATTAGGATCCCAACTGAAGGGGTCAACGTTGAAGCCACAGAAAATAGGCAGCCAAGACTTGATCAGAAACCACAGTGAGGATTAATGTTTGCTATAGTGTACTAAATGAAAATGATGAGAGCTATTACATACTTGCTGTGTGTGTTACAAACAGCAGTGTGACTCCGTAAATTGAAATCTGGCGCATGAATTGAAAAAATAGGCTCCGAGGCTAGATCGTATTTTAAATAGTCCTGATCGGTCCCTGGATGGGTTGCAGAGTCGATTCAAAGGTAATACGAATTATATACTTATGTGACAAACTTCTTGGAGCGTGTGTTCCAGTTACATGAATGGACTTGGTCTATTTTTCATTCCCGTGATAGCGTTTATTTTTGTTCATCTTTCTCAAACAATTGTTCCAGTGTATTTTGCACTAAATTGTTTTCATGGAGGGTAAAAAAGGATTCTTAAATTCTCTTCAGCGAAGAATGAGACAATCTACTGTTGTTGATCGGCCTTTTTGTTTTCTCGCTATTTGTACATTCACTCACTGTTCGCATCGATCTATAAAGGTCTAGTTACGACCTCTTTGCGTTCTAGCGTAATTTGAGGCTCGGTGTCGGACTTTTGGTTTATTATTGAGGCTACAGTTGGGATAGTTTAACGCATTTATTGAGGCACACATACACCTCGGAGATTTAATACACGATTGACCCTTTTAAAACTCCCCGGCGTGTTTTTTTTTTATATTCTGAGTTTCATTCATCAATGTTGCACGATGTATCATTTATTATTCAATCTAATGCTGTTTCGTGAGCTATGTATGTGCTAAATTTATTTTAGTAACCGCGATAAAAAAGGCTGGCCAAATGTGTATGATGAACATTTATTTCAGCTTCTATATCTGTATGAGCCGTTGGAAAGCAATGGAGTGCACCTATTATGGGCTCCGAGGATTTAGATTTTATTTACTCAACGTAATAAATGAAATACAGTTATTGTAGGATAAAAATATTATAAATTTACAATTGACTCCGGATGTGAGACAGAGTAATGTGACTTAGTTACGTCATGCTGTGTTATCATCCCTGTAAGCGGCCATGTTGTGATGTGAAGTCACCGCCGTAGGGATGGAGTACAAGCCTTGGGGAAGTCCTACAGTAAATTTTGCAGTCCCATAAGTTTGTCCCTACATGTATAATCACCCAGCTAGGACTGTCATTATAGGAATAAGATGTCTATGAAAATTCCTATAGTAGATTACGTCCCTACTGACATTTGTGGGTATGTGGAATCTAGTGTTAAATCTTTTTCCCTATTCTCTCAGAGTCCACTACTCTGGTTTAGCAGTTGTGGTGGTTGTCGTTGTAGTAGTAGGTTATTGATGTTGCACATGTCGGTGCTATTGATAAAGGGTTTCAGGTGGTTGGTGTTGCAAGTACAATGGTTGGTGTAATAGTTTCAAAAGCAGCAGTTGTGAGTAGGTGATAAGTGCCGATTCAAAGACAGGTGTACATGTACGTGTATTGTATCCAAGAGTGAAAAAAACGCATGAAATTTTATGTACACTTACATGTACCGTCTGACCTGGAATCGGCAAATGGGTTTCCCTCATAGGATTCAGTGTTAAATTGCGAGCAAAAAACGTGTTGTTGTTTCTAAATCATCATCTTACTGATTCTAAATCATCCGCGTCTGTACACGATTTTAACACTGAATCCCTATGGAGGCGTACACGGAAATCCATTTGCGGATTTTACGTCGGAAATCGAATCGTGTAAGGTACACAGAAAAGAGGTGGTCCTGAACCGGCAAACCACTTTTTGATGTCCAAAAGCTTGAAGAGCTTGAAATAAGTAATCAGCCAATCATTTCACGTTCCCAACGCTAATTAACCATTCAGATCGCTTGATTCTCATAAACTTAATCATACAAAGTTATCTCCCCTCGTCATGGGGGTGGGGGTCACGCCCGTCATAAAAAGGTGAATCGCGTTTAATAACGTGGATGTAATGGCTAGAGCAATGTATACCAAAAACCAAAAGCTCGAAGAGCTTGAAATAAGTAATCACCCAATCACTTCACGTTCCTAACGCTAATTAACCAATCAAATTGCTTGATTCTCATAACTTAATCATACAAAGTTATCTCCCCTCGTCGTGGGGGTGGGGGTCACGCCCATCATAAAAATCGAAGTTTCGAGAAGGTGGTCACGTGACCTATCAAATTGAAGGTCTCGACGAGTGGATTAAGAAGATCGTAATTTTAACCCTCGTCGTGGGGTGGGGTCATGACCAGAGCCGAAAAACGACTTCCTTTTTACATATCCAGGCATGTGAGGTATTAATATGAAGGGCTCGATGAATACATTACAAAAATGACGTTTTTCATTTTATGTGGGGGTGGGGGGTCACGCCCATCAGAAAAATCGAAGTTTCTTGAAGGTGGTCACGTGACCTATCAAATTGAAGGTCTCGACGAGTGGATTAAGAATATCGTAATTTTAACCCTCGTCGTGGGGTGGGGTCATGACCAGAGCCGAAAAACGACTTCCTTTTTACATATCCAGGCATGTGAGGTATTAATATGAAGGGCTCGATGAATACATTACAAAAATGACGTTTTTCATTTTTATGTGGGGGTGGGGGTCACACCCATCATAAAAATCGAAGTTTCGAGAAGGTGGTCACGTGACCTATCAAATTCAAGGTCTCGACGAGTGGATTAAGAAGATCGTAATTTTAACCCTCGTCGTGGGGTGGGGTCACGACCAGAGCCGAAAAACGACTTCCTTTTTACATATCCAGGCATGTGAGGTATTAATATGTAGGGCTCGATGAATACATTGCAAAAAGGACGTTTTTCCTTTTATGTGGGGGTGGGAGTCACGCCCATCATAAAAATCGAAGTTTCGAAAATTTCGAGAAGGTGGTCACGTGACCTATCAAATTGAAGGTCTCGACGAGTGGATTAAGAGGACCATAATTTTAACCCTCGTCGTGGGGTGGGGTCACGACCAGGACCGAAAAACGTCGTTCTTTATACAAAGCCAGGCGTGTGAGGTACTGATATGAAGGCTCGATGAATACATTACGAAAATGACATTTTTCATTTTATGTGGGGTGGGGTCACGACCAGAGAGGAAAAACGTCTTCCTTTTTACAAATCCAAGCATGTGAGGTACTGATATGAAGGGCTTGATGAATACATTACAAAAATGACATTTTCCACCATCGCCGTGGGGATGGGGTTAACACCGATCAGAAAATCAAAAGTTTCGAGAAGATAGTCGTGTGACCTATCAAATTAAAGCTATCAACAAGGATATTATGAAAATCATAATCTTTCCCTTCTTATAACGGTGGAGTTGGGACCATCTTGAAATCGAAAGTATTGAGAAAAGGTAGTTATGGAAAATATTAAATTGAAAAAACAAGTTGAATCTGATGCATCATTCATTTCTGATATCTGTGTTTAAAAACGTGAAGAATGTTTTCAAAAAAATATATATGATTGTTATGCAAATTAGAGATGCACTCGCTTATTAACAAGTCACGCCTTAAGATGTTTCCTTCAATAATAACTCCGTTTACCGAACCATAGATTTGTCAATGCAAAAATTATAAGTTGATCTTCTAACGTTTCTACATATTGAGGATAGCCTATTTCACCATTTCCGAAAAAAGTGTCAATCCAAACTATTTTTTTTTAGGAAACAATGCCCACGTCGAGAAGACATTACAAACTGAACCAATATAATCTTGACTGAATTCAAATAATATACCATTTGTCACGTGTTAGAAAAGATTTGTAAACAGTCTAAATGCACATGTGGAAAAGTTGTTTTGTTTTGTTTTTTACAACAGGAGTTAAAATATTTTAAGATAGGTGGCGTTATATAAATACAGCAACAACAAAAAGCAGTGTTTACAGTGTGTCAGCGCATGACTGAATGAAAATGAGAAAAAGCTCTTTTTCTAACCACCTGATAGCGAAGCATTACATCAGTTGTCGCGATATTCATGTCATCCAACAGCAGCCAAGACATGAAGCTTTTTTACGTCGACATACCACTTGTCCAAAACAATTCTCTTTTAACGCTAAAACGGGTGAAATACATCTCGGTAACGACTCCCTTTTTTTCTTGATCAGACACAGTTGTTGGCGGAAAGTTGACTGGTGGGTCGTTCAAAACAATTGATCAAATATATCGAACGAAAACGACTCATTTTTTAACTACGATTGTCGCCGTACTCTAAACGTCATCGATTTACCGAAATGAGCACAATATCTCATGGGTTTTTTTTAAAGATTTTTTGATGACATAAAAAGGTTGCATGCGCAGCAAAAATAACCAGTCTATCTTTCTTGCTTCTCACGTTTTCGAGTTGTAAGAATCGTTTGCTTTTGGCCAGTCTGTCTTGAAAATCGAATATGTGTTTGGTAAACGGATCGAACGATTTTTTCATCCTTTTTTTTTTTACCTTCCAGAGGAACTTCGAATTCTCCTCTTTCGCTCACGAAAACCCATTGATCATTTCCAGGTTCGATCCAGGTAAGCAATATACTGTAACACATCGCGCTATCGTAAGGACAATTCTGCTTTTTGTAAGGATTTTATAACCTGCATTGGGTAGGGATACGGACCCTCTAGAATTTCAAATTTTCGACATTATCC
Source organism: Pictodentalium vernedei (assembly GCA_031216915.1). Taxonomy (NCBI): domain Eukaryota; kingdom Metazoa; phylum Mollusca; class Scaphopoda; order Dentaliida; family Dentaliidae; genus Pictodentalium; species Pictodentalium vernedei. Next base: position 65,273,085 of record CM062296.1, read on the forward strand.
CTATCTTTTTTTTTATTTTTTACACAGTAGAGTAATAAGATCTAATCTCTGAGACTCTGACAGATTTTACCAGAGATAGAACGCTCGGGTTGAGATACTTCCACTTCATGTTCTAATGATACTGAAACGGGAGTTCTCTCTCTGAATACTACTATGGAAAACTTTGATTATAACCCTCAACTAAATTGTCCAACACAAAAAAATATATATATTTCCTGTACATCTCTCTAACCGCCGGCCCGGGGAGGGGGGGTAGGGAGGGGTTAGGGGAGGGAGGGGGGATTAGGGAGGGGGGTTAAGGGATGGGAGGGGTTAAGGAGTGGTGGTGAATGGGATTAGGGGAGGGAGGGGGGTAGGGAAGGGGGGGAATGGTGGGGGTTAGAGGAGGGAGGGGTTAGGGGAGGGAGGGGGCTAGGGAAGGGGATTAAGGAAGGGGAGGGGGTAGGGAGTGGTGGTGAAGGGGATTAGGGGTGGGGGGGAGGGGGAGGGAGGGGGTGGGAGAGGATTAGGGAAGGGAAGGGGGAGTCGAGAAGATGGGAGGGGATTAGGGAAGGGGAGGAAGGGGGAGGGACGGGGCGGGGAGGGGACGGGGTAGGGAAGGGTAGGGAGGGGGAATTACGGAAGGGAAGGGATTAGGGAAGGGAATGGAAGGAAGGGGAGGGGGGCCGGCGGTTAGAGAGATGTACAGGAAATATATATTTTTTTTTGTGTTGGACAATTTAGTTGAGGGTTATAATCACAGTTTTCCATAGTAGTATTCAGAGAGAGAACTCCCGTTTTAGTATCATTAGAACATGAAGTGGAAGTATCTTAACCCGAGCGTTTTATCTCTGGTAAAATCTGTCATAGTCTCAGAGATTAGGTCTTATTACTCTAATGTGTAAAAAATAAAAAAAAGATAGGGATAATGTCGAGAATTTGAAATTCTAGAGGGTCCGTATCCCTACCCAATGTAGGTTATAAAATCCTTACAAAAAGCAGAATTGTCCTTACGATAGCGCGATGTGTAACAATATATTGCTCACCTGGATCGAACCTGGAAATGATAAATGGGTTTTCGTGAGCGAAAGAGGAGAATTCGAAGTTCCCCTGGAAGGTAAAGAAAAAAAGATGAAAAAATCGTTCGATCCGTTTACCAAACACATATTCGATTTTCAAGACAGACTGGCCAAAAGCAAACGATTCTTACAACTCGAAAACGTGAGAAGCAAGAACGATAAACTAGTTATTTTTGCTGCGCATGCAACCTTTTTATGTCATCAAAAAATCTTTAAAAAAAAACCATGAGATATTGTGCTCATTTCGGTAAATCGATGACGTTTAGAATACGGCGACAATCGTAGTTAAAAAATGAGTCGTTTTCGTTCGATATATATGATCAATTGTTTTGAACGACCCTCCAGTCAACTTTCCGCCAACAACTGTGTCTGATCAAGAAAAAAAAGGGAGTCGTTACCGAAATGTATTTCACCCGTTTTAGCGTTAAAAGAGAATTGTTTTGGACAAGTGGTATGTCGACGTAAAAAGCTTAATGTCTTGGCTGCTGTTGGATGACATGAATATCGCGACAACTGATGTAATGCTTCGCTATCAGGTGATTAGAAAAAGAGCTTTTTCTCATTTTCATTCAGTCATACGCTGACACACTGTAAACACTGCTTTTTGTTGTTGCTGTATTTATATAACGCCACCTATCTTAAAATATTTTAACTCCTGTTGTAAAAAACAAAACAAAACAACTTTTCCACACGTGCGTTTAGATTGTTTACAAATCTTTTCTAACACGTGACAAATGGTATATTATTTGAATTCAGTCAAGATTATACTGGTTCAGTTTGTAATGTCTTCTCAACGTGGGAATTGTTTCCTAAAAAAAAATAGTTTGGATTGACACTTTTTTCGGAAATGGTGAAATAGGCTATTCTCAATATGTAGAAACGTTAGAAGATCAACTTATAATTTTTGTATTGACAAATCTATGGTTCAGTAAACAGAGTTATTATTGAAGGAACATCTTAAGGCGTGACTTGTTAATAAGCGAGTGCATCTCTAATTTGCATAACAATCATATATCTTTTTTTGAAAACATTCTTCACGTTTTTAAACACAGATATCAAAAATGAATGATGCATCAGATTCAACTTGTTTTTTCAATTTAATATGTTCCATAACTACATTTTCTTAATACTTTCGATTTCAAGATGGTCCCAACTCCACTGTTATAAGAAGGGAAAGATTATGATTTTCATAATATCCTTGTCGATAGCTTTAATTTGATAGGTCACACGACTATCTCCTCGAAACTTTTGATTTTCTGATCGGTGTTAACCCCATCCCCACGGCGATGGTGGAAAATGTCATTTTTGTAATGTATTCATCAAGCCCTTCATATCAGTACCTCATATGCTTGGATTTGTAAAAAGGAAGACGTTTTTCGTCTCTGGTCGTGACCCCACCCCCACATAAAATGAAAAATGTCATTTTCGTAATGTATTCATCGAGCCTTCATATCAGTACCTCACATGCCTGGCTTTGTATAAAGAACGACGTTTTTCGGCTCTGGTCGTGACCCCCACCCCACGACGAGGGTTAAAATTATGATCTTCTTAATCCACTCGTCGAGACCTTCAATTTGATAGGTCACGTGACCACCTTCTCGAAACTTCGATTTTTATGATGGGCGTGACCCCCCACCCCCACATAAAATGAAAAACATCATTTTTGTAATGTATTCATCGAGCCCTTCATATTAATACCTCACATGCCTGGATATGTAAAAAGGAAGTCGTTTTTCGGCTCTGGTCGTGACCCCACCCCACGACGAGGATTAAAATTACGATCTTCTTAATCCACTCGTCGAGACCTTCAATTTGATAGGTCACGTGACCACCCTCTCGAAACTTCGATTCGTCTGATGGGCGTGACCCCCACCCCCACATAAATGAAAAACGTCATTTTTGTAATGTATTCATCGAGCCCTTCATATTAATACCTCACATGCCTGGATATGTAAAAAGGAAGTCGTTTTTCGGCTCTGGTCATGACCCCCACCCCACGACGAGGGTTAAAATTACGATCTTCTTAATCCACTCGTCGAGACCTTCAACTTGATAGGTCACGTGACCACCTTCTCGAAACTTCGATTTTTATGATGGGCGTGACCCCCACCCCCACGACGAGGGGAGATAACTTTGTATGATTAAGTTTATGAGAATCAAGCAATCTGATTGGTTAATTAGCGTTAGGAACGTGAAGTGAATGGGTGATTACTTATTTCAAGCTCTTCGAGCTTTTGGTTTTTGGTATACATTGCTCTAGCTATTATATTCACGTTATTAAACGCGATTCACCTTTTTATGACGGGCGTGACCCCCACTCCCACGACGAGGGGAGATAACTTTGTATGATTAAGTTTATGAGAATCAAGCAATCTGATTGGTTAATTAGCGTTGGGAACGTGAAATGATTGGCTGATTACTTATTTCAAGCTCTTCGAGCTTTTGGACATCAAAAAGTGGTTTGCCGGTTCAGGACCACCTCTTTTCCGTGTACCGTACACGATTCGATTTCCGACGTAAAATCCGCAAATGGATTTCCGTGTACGCCTCCCTAGGGATTCAGTGTTAAAACCGTGTACAGACGCGGATGATTTAGAATCAGCAAGATGATGATTTAGAAACGACAACACGTTTTTTGCTCGCAATTTATCACTGAATCCTTTGGGGGAAACCCCTTTGCCGATTCCAGGTCAGACGGTACATGTACGTGTACACAAAATTTCATGCGTTTTTTTCACTCTTGGATACAATCCAGTGGTCTTTGAATCGGCAAAGCCGATTCTAAGACACCCTAAAAAACGTTAAAATCGTGTACCTGTACACGATTTTAACACTAAATCCTATGGAGGTGTACATCGATGTACGTGTACATGTACACGTACATGTACACCTGTCTTTGAATCTGCACTTATCACCTACTGTTGTGGTTCTTGCTTAGTTGTCTTCCTCGACAGGTATATAGTGATTGGTATGGAAGATGTGGTGGTGAGTGTTGTGGTGGTAAGTATGATAATTATCCTTGTTATAGCTGCTGGTGTAATAGTAGTAGTTGGTTAGGTGTTATAGTAGCTGTTGTTCATGTGCCTGATGGTGTAGTAAAAGTTGATGCAACAGTTGCTGTGTTTGTGGCAGTGTAGTAGTGGATGATGTAGCAGTGGTCGGTGTAACATACTGGTTATTGCACCATGTGGGTTTCCGAGATAGTGTATTAACCCTTTACCCAACGCAGACAATATCAACATTTATTATTTTAAATATATTTTTTTTTAATTTTTCAAACAATTTCAACAAAATCATATCATGTGACCCTCATTGGAACGAGCTCATAGAGCTCGTTGAAATGAGGGGTCACATGATAGAGTTTTGTTGAAATATTTTGAAAAAAATAATTTTTTCAACTGCTCAGTTTGCATATTACGCGGGCGGATGCGGGCGATTCGTTAAGTAAAGGGTTAAAGCCAGGACCTCGTCTCTGGGTATATCTTGACGAGTCCGTTAGGGACTTCAATACACCATCTCAGAGACACACTTGAGGTAATAACCAATTTATATTACATCGTCCCTATATCCCGATAAATTATGTCTTTTGATGGTCAGAATGTCTTGGACAAATAGCCATGGCAAAGGATGCACCCAACATTATGAGAGCGTGCAACATCCAGGGTATAAGCGCACGCGAAACATCGGGGTATATGGTTTAAACGAAAGTTTCCCGCTTTTGCTCTCCTCGAAATGAAAATCGAACCAAAGAACCCGAAAATAGTCACAAATATCATCAGATTTCCGACAATTCAATCATAAATATGAAATAAGAGCCAAAAATTTGTCTCTTGAGTATCAATAGGTACATATAACACATTGGAACTCAGGGGACGATATGTCAACAAAATACTGTTTCCTTAACGACCCAAGGGATGTAACTCTACCTCTTGTTATCTGCGATTATAAAAAAAAAACAAATAATTATCACGAATTTGGGTCCAAGTGATTGTGGAGCTGAGTAATACGTCCACAAATGTATTTCCACTATGTGTGTATTGTGTTTCAAACGGGACAAAAACGCTATCTCCCCCAACATGTATGGTATATGGAGATTTAATACCTGGATGCCTCAGCTCACATCCAGGTATTAAATCTCCATATACCATACATGTTGGAAGAGATAACTTATAATATCCCCTCCTTCCTTGACTAGTTCGCACATATTTTCACAATCATTCGACGTCTAAGAATTAACTTTTTGTTGTGAATGAAGATCATAATGTCTTGGAACAGCATTTTAGGGCTGTGCATGGTGTAATCCCCATTCAATATTCTACCAGCCCCAGTATAAACTACAACCACTAGTATAGTAGTGTTTCAGATGTGTGTTTCCTTGTTTTACGCATTGAAGGCCTATATAAAAAAAATACTATCTTGGCAAAAAATAAAATAGCCTAATTTATTTTTTTGTGTGGTGATGACTTATTTATCATTTAATTACTGTTATCAAAACGGTGACCTCGACATGTATAATTAATTTAATTAATTTTCGATGAGTGCAGGTAAAAGACGTTCCTTCCTGAATCGAATGATCGCACATGTGGATGATAGTCTCAATACAGATTTGTATTTTGTCTAGATGTTTCACTTATATTGGGAAACAAGTTGTGTATTAATTATAGTGGTTGTATTGTAGCTGAAACTGGTATTGTTGTAATATTTTGTGGAGACTGATTTTGTGGTAGTTGGTGTTGTAGCTGCTGGCGTACTACAGTTAAAACCAGAAGTCCTGTCACGAACTGTGCGCTTATCAAGGCTTAATTGCGCTTAGGAATTGCGCGCAATTACCATATTGAATGGCATCTAAAGCACGGCAGGTTTTCCTGCTTACTCACATCAAACACAGGCAATATTTCTGCCAATGGACCTCCGGGTTACCCGGAGGTCCCTTGGCTGAAACATTGCTTGTGCACAGACCATATGTATAAAATTTGATGGCCTTACTATGCCCATAACGCGTAGATTAACGTGCAGATCGGCGTGCTATTTTTGCGAATTTCATGACGGGGCTTCTGGTATTAACTGTAGTTGTGGTGGTTGGTGTTGTATGTGTAAGGGTTGGTTTAGTAGTAGTTTGTGCAGTAGCTGTGGTTGTTGGTTTATCTGACTTCATTGATAGTACTTATAGTGGAGGGCATATTAGTAGTAGTGGTTGTGCATTGGTTGTGATTGATGGTGATGTAGTGGTAGTATTTTTTGCCAGAGTTGTTATAGTGGTCGGTGTTGTAGTGGTTAAGGTGATTAGTGTAGTTATTGTTGTTGATGTTTAGTGTGTGATGAAATAGTGGTTGGTGTTGTAGTTTAAGTTAGTTGTGTAGTGGTTGTGTTTGTTGTGGTAATGTTTCAAGCATTTCGTTGACCCAGGTGTAACGTTGGTAGTTGGTGGTTTAGTGGATGTTTGTGTAGCAACTGTAATGGTTGTTGACGCAGTGTTTGCTGTATTGGATGTCGTGCTTGATGTTATGGTTGTTGTAGACATGTCTGTTGTTGCTGTGGTTGTTTGTGTAGTAATGAAAGTGGTGTGTGTTGTAATCGTTTGTAAAATATTTGTAGTGGCGTTGACGTGGTTATCGGTGTAGTTGTAGTGGTTGTCATAGTTCTTCAGAGTGTAAAGTAGTTGCAACGGTACCTATTTCAGTAGATTGAGTTTGTCTAGTGGTCGACGTCGTAGTTGTAGTTGTTGGTGTTGAGGTGTATTTTTTATGAAGACATATTTGGTTTGGTGGTTGTATTTCTTTTCTTGGTGAAACAGTTACAATTGTCAGTGGCGTGGTTGTGGTTTCTAGTATAAAAGTGATTGTTTTTCTTGTAGTTTTGGTTGGTCTAATAGTGGGACACCTAGTTGTAGTAGTGGTTGTTGATGATATCTGTGTCGTAATTGTGATTATTGTCCCAGAGGTTGATATTATTAGTTACCCCGTGTCTGATCACGTGGTACGGGTTTTTTCCTACCCGAAGCCAGCCGTATCCCATTAGGCCGAAGACCTAATGGGATACGGCTGGCTTCAGGTAGGTAAAAACCCGTACCACGTGATCAGACACGGGGTAACGAATTTATCTATTGACTTTCCGTTTTAGAAGTACAATCTATTTCATGTGTGAACACGCACAGCATGAGATCTTTTATCTTCCATTGTTGAGCCATACAGGTTTCTGTGGAATTTTTGAGCAAAAGAGTTTTTGTGAAAATATGCCGATATGACTAGTATAAAAAAAATATTATGTATGGACAATTTGTAGATTTCGGAACGAGGCTTCCACTGGGTATGGGAAATTTGTCAGTGGCTGGGCGGACGTATCGTGGGTTTCAATGAATATGGTCTCATACCACGTATCTATCAACCAAGCAAATCAAACAATTCAATTTAGTCAATAGATAAAGTCGTTGTAGTGTTGTAGTGGTTGGTAATTATTAGAGTATTTGTAGGTGTTGGTGTGGTAATTCTATGGTTTGTTGTTGTTGTAGTGGTTGATGTAGTAGTGGTTGGTAATTATTAGAGTATCTGTAGGTATTTGTAGGTGTTGGCGTGGTAATTCTATGGTTTGTTGGTGTTGTAGTGGTTGATGTAGTAGTGGTGGGAGTAGTAGTGATTGTTACTGTAGATGTTTTTGTTGCATTTGCAGATGTACAGTTAAAACTAGAAGTCCTGTCATGAAATGTGCACAAATAGCACGTTGATCTGCGCGCTAATGTACGCGTTATGGCCATAGTAAAGCTATTAAATTCTATTCATATGGCCTGTGCACAAGCAATGTTTCAGCCAATGGACCTCCGGGTAACCCGGAGGTCCATTGGCAGAAACACTGCATGTGTTTGCTAAGAGTAACCAGGGTGAACCTGCCGTGCTTTGGATGCCGTTCGCTATGGCAATTGCGCGCAATTCCAACGCACAATTAAGCCTAGATAAGCGCACTATTTGTGACAGGATTTCTAGTTTTAACTGTAGTTGTTGATGGTGTAGCTGCTGATGAAGTAGTACAGTGGTTCGTATTGGAGTTGCGTTGCATTGGCGCTGATATGCCAATTGTTGTTGTGATAGTTGTGGTGGTTAATACAGTGGCGGAAGTGGTGGTTTAGTGGTTAAAATGGTTGATGCGATAGTGGCTGATATAGTTATTATAATGGTTGTTACAGTAGTTGTAGGGACTGTAGTAGCAGTGGTTGGTGTTTGGTGCGATAGTGGCGAATATAGTTATTATAATGGTTGTTACAGTAGTTGTAGTGACTGTAGTAGCAATGGTTGGTGTTTGGTGTGCTAGGAGTTGTTTTGTTTTTAATTATTAGCTGAGAAGTAAGGGTTGGGGAGAAATGTGCTGTAGTTTCCATGGTTGTACTGCTTTGTATTGTAATTGTTGCTGACGTCACCAACGTGCGCAGTTTTTCGATGAGACAATTTTGAAAACCCGAAATAAAAACTCAAGTATTTTTGCACTGCAAAGTCTGGAGGAACTTCCATAATTCTTGTTTTCCTGTTTACATCTCATGCGTTGTATTTTCATCTATCAACTGTAATATATTAATGCAACAGTCAATCATTCCGGTTGCCATAATCCGCTTCGTTTGAGCTCGGTGGTTTTGGTCTCCGGTGCGCAACGAATTACTTACCATTCAAATGGAACTTTCTAGAAAAAGAAGTGAATGTTTGTAACCTTCCCGGTGATTGTGATCAGCTTTAGTGGGACGCGACAACCGTTACCTACCCTGTTTCTTATTTGACACTCGTTATCAACCGAAAATCGGTTGAGAAGGAAGGTCGCATAAGGAACTGGGAATAAGTAACCGTTGTATGTCCATACTGCATTCTATCTTATTTTGTCTACTGCGAATGGTCGACGTTTTCTGGGTATTTCTAAAAATCAGTGGGCCCCTATGCTGTTTGTTGTCCATATTGTGCCGTCTGTCTTTCTTTTTCCGTTTGTCGATCGTCTTCCGGCCCACAAGCCAAACAGCCCTTCTGATAGTCTCAAATGTTTATTTGTACCCGCCTCCTCATCTATCCCTGTCATGCCATGGACAGGGTAGAGGGCAGGATGACTCCTTGTAGTTTGACATTAGATACAAGCTCTGTGCAAACACCAACCACATACGCAGAATAAGAAAAATAAATTATGCTCGAACGTGTTATGTAATAAACTAAACTGTCCCAGCCATGTTTGGGACAGATTATCGGGCATGGTGACTTCTTATAGTTTGACATCAGATACAAGATATCTGTAAACATCACCGTTCACTTGCATAATGAGAATAAATTAATTATTCCAGCGACACTGTTATAAGACATATATGATCGAACGTGTTGTGTATTGGGCAGTATACTAAATTGTCCAACACTTCCAAAGTATTCACATAGTAGTACTGGCCAGAGAGCTCCCGTTGGTACGTAAGGTTTCTGATCACACTGAAACGTCATGTAAGTATTTTATTGTTATTTGGTTATGCATTATATGGTTTACTATAAAATAATGGTAATGTCAAAATACAAAATATTCTTCGACAGCAGCACGACAAATAAAAAAGAAGTTTTCTTTGGAAGTGACGTACATTGCGCAATAAGTCAGACCAGTAACTTTGTGAGGTTTAGGCCTTTGGGGGTTTTGAATGCAATTAGAACACGTTTAAATTTCAACTGGAACATCGAAACAAATTTAACCCTTTTATTGCCACACTCACTTCATCCATATATGGAGGACCCCTATGTACGCCTATATACTAGGAAGTTTAATAAAATGTATGACATACTGGAAACGTTTTCATCTGATTAATTGTAGGAAAGGGCTTTCTGAGCCCTTTCCTACAATTAAGCAGATGGTAGATTTGATTTGCGCTCACCAGAATATCTTTATAAAATAGGTGACAATAGTCCCTCTCGGCAGCGTAAGTGCTAATGAAAAAACGAATATCTACTGTTTTTGATTATGTTTAAAAATTGTGTTCTTAGTGTTAGCAAGGAAATTTTAAGGTTTCACGAATGGATCTAAGTCGCCCATGAAGTCGCATATGTTGCAATAAGACTAAAATCCTAACCCTCCGATTGGACGAAATTATGGTATGTTACAGAGCTTCAAAAGTAAAAAAAAAATAGCTGTCTTGATTTGTTTTATTTTTCATCATTATAACGGTTTTATGCCAGTTCTAGCTTTGACGTTGAGATATATCGCCCACGCTGCACGCTGCACGTTGCAGAGCTCAAAACGTACAACAGATGCCGCTACAATATTCGATAGATAACTCAACCAATGGTTGAACAGTTTAATTCTCAGGATTGGTCTTGACGGACCCAATACATTTGACGACATAACGCAAATTGTCAACAATAAATTTTACTGGATGAAATCGAAGTCAAGAGACATTTTAGACATGGCAGTTAAAACACATTTTAGATTGTACAATTTCAAATACAACAATCAAGAGATTTTAAAAATCCGACATCAAACACCTGAGATACGACACAAAATACCATCGGGCGTATTACTTCATGGTTCGGCCATATTGGAGTGGGAGAGTTCTGTATTCCGGAAGGTAGCAGCAAACTCCTTAGTGTAGGGAGACATGTGACTTTGACTATATTGGAGTAACTATAAACATTACGGGAAGAAGTATCTTCCGAAACCCCACAAATAAACTAACGTACAGGGGGGGGGGGGGTGGCGAATCCTTAACCCTTTACCCAACGCGGACGATATCAAAATTTATTACTTTAAATATCATCTTTTTAAATTTAAAAAAAAAATCAACAAAACCATATCATGCGACCCCTCGTTGGAACCAGCTCGGCGAGCTCGTTCCAACGAGGGGTCACATGATATGGTTTTGTTGAAATGTTTTGAAAAATAATATTTTTTCAACTGCTGAATTTGCCATATTACGCAGGCGGCTGCGGGCGATTCGTTGGGTAAAGGGTTAATCGAATGAAACTGGTTGGGAGAAACAGCTTCAATAATGTTTTCGCGGAGAAAACAATTTGGGAAGTGCTGGGTGTACCAAGTATAACACATGGTAAGGAAGGGAACCTCTGAACCAAGTGGCTTTAAAGAGCTTGGAAACCCCGCAGAACGATGCCGGCTGATAGATAACGGTGTCGAGTAATGCCGCAGCACCAGAAGCAATAAGGTGTGGGCTTGGGGTGGATAATGACTAAGGACACGATAGACATTATGAAACTCTTACCTGTTTGGTAAATCTCCCCGTCAGTCGATGGTGTAAATTAATGTTCCAGAATATTTAGAATTTAAACATAAAGTCAGGGTGGATATACCAAGTGGGTGAGGTAATAGAAAACTATTCAATGGAGATCTCTGATTTAGAAATGGGCACAAACCAAGGTAACAAAATTCGTCAGAGAAAGAGTCATGGCGGATTGTATCCTGAATTAGCGAGATGCGGATGAAAGCAAAGAGGTCTTTGGGTGGCCTGTCTTCTGCGTGATAAGGAGAAGCCAAGTTAAGTACCTCAATGGTCACTGTTGTTCAAGATAAAGTCGCTGTCCCCGACGCTCAGGGGAAAAAACAGAGAAAGACAACGAAAATGAGTGCCAAATGTGTAAGATAGGCGCAGTAGAGAGCCTGTAACACTTTTTATTAGAATGTCCAAAATAGCAGTCTAACAGAATAAGATTCACCGGGATTATGATGGGGAAGTGGGATGGGAGAATGAACGATGTGTGGTTAGTGGGTGTCACGAAGGAGAGGGTTAGTATGCTTATCTGATAGATTGGGAATAATGGGGTACGGGATGTCATCAAGCAGTACGTATCAGAGGATAGGAGAGAAGAGGAGTAGAGGTAAGGAGTCATTTTGGAGAACAGGGCTAATTGAGGTCTTCTCACGTCTACTTCTATTATCACACGATTTTCACGATTCCGTAATTTTTTTTGGACTAAAATTGATTTACCATGTGGATAATTCCGATCGACATGAACACTCTCACGTGGATGATCAGACACTGTGTTTAAAAATTTGAAGCGCAAGTCAACAGGACTTTTCACAATATGTTTGTCAAAAATAGCACATGAGATTTTTGTGGGTTCTGGTTTTGGTTTTGGTTTATCCACTGTAAATTTTGTCAGAGATTTTGCCCCCTCACTTTCTCTATGAATAGAGCGAACAGGAGGTACTAAACATTCACTTATGGCAGGGTTTGAAAAGTTTACACTTTTTACATTTATTTGGTGTGTTGGATAATTGACAATGTCATGGAACGCATTTAAGTAAGTCTCCGACTCATTTAAAATTTCTTCAGCTTCTAAAGTTAACTCAACATGTCTACTCCGCCCATGCTGTTTTTTTTTCAAATTGGCCATGCTAATCTTTAATGCCTCAACTTGATGAGCAACTTGTTTTTCTAAACATTCATTTACATCATCTGGGGCTTTTGGAGTATACTTGAGTTGTTTTTTCACATCTACAGTCTTTGGGGTAGATGGAACTGAATTACTACTAAAGTCCACATTAATTTTTGGTGGGTGGAGCGAACCCTTCTACTTGAGTCGGGTCCAAATTCCACATTTAGAATTTCTGTAGCAAATCTGTCTTTATCTAATTTGAGATTATCCCCCCCCCCTCTCCCACAAATTGGCATCATGACTCCAACTATGTATTGCCTCGGCCTGAGCCTCGGTGTCATAAAAGGAAGTCTTTGTGTGTGGTGGGGTGGGTAAGGCAATTCCCAAAGTGACATTCGTACGGTAAAATGTCGACACGATGTCTAATTGATTAACCGTTCCTTTATCAGTTAAACGTGGTGCATTAAAATCTTCCTCTGTTAATAATGTGAAATCTACAAAAGGTAACAACTTATTTACTAGACTGGAGAGAGGCAATGCACAAAAACTCTCTGGAGTTAAATTTCCAAACTTCGCCGTATTCCATAAAATAATATCTGCTTTTTGGGGGGCCAATGCCAGGTAATTTCAACAGATCTGAATAACTACATTTATTTATATCTACTTTCATTTTGAAATTGTTACAATTTTGATTATAAATTCAAATGAGTATTAATTTTGAATTTAATAACAATAACACCATCTTTAAACTTTTTGAAGGCTAAAATAACTATCAACAACTTGTATCACAATCTACCGCAATTACAACTAGCAATTGAACATAAATCCACGTAATGTCACAGAAACAAATACATGGCTCTGAAAAGTAGTTTTAGAAAATAAAATGATTAAATAAAAAGCCTCTAGAAGGGAGGGAAACATTTTAACTCTACCTGTATGTACGAACAACTGTACAGTTAAAACCAGAAGTCATGTCACGAACTGTGTGCTTATCTAGACTTAATTGCGCGTAGGAATTGCACGCAATTGCCATATCGAATGACATCCAAAGCATGGCAGATTCTCCTGGTTACTCATAGCAACACGGGCAATGTTTCTGCCAATGAACCTCCGCTTTACCCGGAGGTCCATTGGCTGAAACATTGCATGTACACAGGCCATATCTACAGAATTTGATAGCCTCACCATGGTCATAACGCGTAGATTAAAGCACAGATCAACGTGCTATTTGTGCGCATGTCATGACAGGACTTCTAGTTTTAACTGTAGGTACAAACATTTCTAACCACGAAATGGTCCGATATGTTAGGAATCCTCGTCGCCAATAAATTGTCCTGGAGTTTAATGACAGGACAGTTATACTGATAACCCCAACTCACCCATGAGTTCTTCTTCAAATGTAGCTGTTTTTCTCCAGCACGTCCGTATTCTCTTACATCAGAAAAACGACAGCGCGGGAAAAACTGTCAAATATTCCTCCGCCTTAAGACACTGGCTGGCTGGCATCTTTCATCCAATCAGGAAGCCTCGTATGTGCACAACTATTTACCACCACCCAATCATGGATCCTCATTCATACACCGTTGGGAGTTCTTACTGGAAATGGCATGTAGTAAGGCAAAACTTATTAATCGGGTGACATAACAGTCCATTCACGTGCGCCTAGTTTGAGGCAGATATGATAACGATCCGGACACACTTATTTTCCAGAGAACTGGATTTGATGGGCAAACCCCAGTGGTAATTAGTTGCTATTTGCGGAAGTCAAAAATAAAATGATTTATTTGGGAGAGGGAACTCCATGTCAAATTTAGGTTGTGTTGCGGAAAAACTGGTTAGCTATTGGGTGATTACACTCCCAATTAAATATTTAATTCGTGCACCTGAACCAAATGACCTGGATGTAATAATTATTCTCACGGTCATGTCAGCTCATTGTTAACCACGACAGCTGATAAGCAGTCGTTACAACAAATCCCTAGCGATCTCCTTTTACCATGCCCAGCTAGGCGGAACCTCAGGTAGCGGATAGGGGAACAGCCTGCTTCAATAGGCAGGCTGACTGTGATATATTTCTGAATAAGCAGCTCCTGGCATGTTATTACCAGATACCATGTTCCCCCGCGAGGTGCATTTTGACGGCAGTGGGAGAAGGAATCCTGGCAGTTGAAGGCAAACAGTGCCCCGTTTGGGCAGTCCCTACTTTGCAAATCATTGTCCAATACACTGCGTTAGCCCTAACTTCAGACGTAGACGAATGGTCGGATGGACAGGTCTGGTCACTCAGGAGCACGCTAAAAGTCTATCACGTCGGTGTTCGGAATGATGGGGTTGGTAATCATTGGAAGGTCTTCCAATCAGGTATTTCTTTTAACTCAATTTTGGTATTGCCAACGTATATTGATATTGACTTTTAACGAATTTCGCATTTTTGAAGATAATCCTTTTATTGCACACTATGGTTTAGTTGTGAGTTGCAATTTGAATTGCACTAGTATCACAAAATAATTAGTCGGGTGGCAAACTTCTGAAGACGTGGCACCACCCTCATACGACGGCTCAATAGACGATCAAGGATGTGCGTATGTATCACCTTGGTCAAGTATGAACTCCTAGTGCTGTTTGCTGAATAGCTGCAATGCAATCCCCAAAGCTGAGCTTAGTGTAACGGTGTGAGGCATGGAATGATGAAATAAATATACGAAGGCTAACCACACCTCAAAAATTTAAAAAAAAAACGTCATGAAATGGCAAATGTCGATAGCGACTCTGACAACGTAATTCAGATTACAAAATCAAGCAATGACAGGCCCAGATACATCAATATCTTTGCAACAGATCCAGAAAGATCGATCACAATATCAACCCGTTTATAATAAAAAAAAGTTAAATTACAGTATTACTGATACGATGAAAGATAATAAATATGAGGTCAGGTGGACTACTAATTGAACTTGACAGGGAAACTCAATCTTTGGCCCTGTTTAAAAAAAAACAACTTTTTCAACATAGACATATCTACATGCGCCCATGAGACATTTAATCAAAGCAGAGGTGTTATTCGAATCCGTGAAGTAGCCATAGGATAACTCAGTATTAAGGAAGAAATGGGATCACATGATGTTTTGCAACTGTAAGACGCATAAAAATAAAATTAACATTACGGACTAATACATATATTTTCACATTCAACTCTTCTTCGCCACCGAAATCTACAAAAAAGGTTATTCAGAAGTAAAAAGGTGGAATTGTTGTTACCAAATCCACTTCGATATTTCTGATCTAAAGAATATGAACACAGTAAAGATGCATGGCAAGGCCAAGCCGATCTCCCACTGTCGTGGTCAGAAAACACGAAGAACAACGTATCAATAATACCGTCAAATGTCCCGATTGCCAGGACAATCGCATATCTTCGTCACGAGATTGCCCTGTATGGAAAGAAAGAAGAAAACAAAAGAATACAAAAAGTAAAGTGTGAAAGACAAATCAGATTCAAATAGACCAGATATATTGTGTCATCAATGCCTAGCACGACTACATCCGTTTCATTCCATGATTCGAATTTATCACAAAAGTTACAAACAAAGTGATGAGAATGCCAGACACAATGAACACAGCTAAAAGGCGCATTTCCGTTTCTGGTACAGCCATTTACCAAGATCAAGCAGAACCAGAGTCAACCCAAACAACAACAGGGGAAAAACTACAATAACAACATCCTTAAATTGGAAGAAAACAAAGAAAAAATCCTGAAGTCACAACGGGGAGATGATCCAAACAAACCAAAAACAGATCAGAACGAAGGATTCCAGCCTTAGTCAGAGTCAGACACGAGAACAAGTTAGCGATCAAAGGAATAAAGAAAAAGAGAAAAAGAAGATAGAATCAGACCGAATACTAAAACGCTTTCAGAATGTTGCTATGAGCAACCTATTTGAAGGAATCGAGTATATGCCAGACGATGAATGCATCGATGACGCCTTATCGACTAAACGACGCCTGCATCCTTCCCACGGTGGAGCAATAGAATAACAGAATGGAATAAGCATGGTTTTAGAGGGTATTTTAATGAAATGTGCCTTTCAAGTTAAACATATAAAACTGCAGCCTTAATCTCGCAGGAAACACTTTTAAAGAAATATGAAACATAAGACCATGCCGGCTTTAAGCATTCTACTTCGCATAATGCCTGGGACGATGAGAATAAACTTGTTCTAGGGTCGCCTGTCTCGGTTAGAGTACAACCTTATTCACATTTCTATTTCTCGAATTAAACCCAGCAGCTGAAATATACCGAGCAATTGATTCATCAGCTGCCACTCCATATAATTTGTTGGATGACGTCAACCCTCATAGCACTTCTGGGGGATTCCCGCCGCAAAGAAGATTTAAAGGGTGAAACAATTAAACAGTAGAAGCGCTTATTACAAACTTTCCCTTGTGTTTGTTCAGTGATGGGTCAGATACTTACCTGTATCCCACTTCCGGTTCATATTCGTCAATTGATCTAACCATTGCGCGTCCTTCTATCTGTAGTACAAATCGAAAGTGGACACTCCCACAAACTTGGTCTACCACTTGGAAAGTGGTAGACCAAGTTTGTGGGAGTGGCCACTTTCGATTTGTACTACAGATATGGTTCCGGTGAACAATGGTGGAGTGCACCAATGTAACTTTGAAAAGGCAAACTGGGACACCTCCCCAACTCTTCGTGCTAAATGCATCACGCGGAAGAAAATTGATGAAAGTGGTGACCAAGTATAACATTTTACTAAGGTACCGTTTCACACCGCAAGTCCGGCCATTCCAAAAACCTCGGGAAATACAAAACCTTTCACCAAACCAGGGCTTAATGACGATTACAGACAGGTTATAAAGGATCAATCGCATGTCAACAACCACAAATAATGTGGAGAAACTATGTTTACACTGGGAAAAGACAACACGACTTATAAAAAAAAAGAATAATTCTTGAGAAACTTGTGTTTCTAAACACAACCAACATGCACCCATCAACAAAAGCAGGAAAATGATTTAGAAAATTGAAGGTAAAGAAACGAAGTCAAACGTAGAACACCTCGACATTTACAACACACTTATTACACCGAAAAATGAAATATCAAACACGCTGGCCTCACCATTTCTAAGCATTCGTCGTCTGAAAATTGTAATCCAAATTTCGTTAAATTTAATAAACAAGAATATCAGTAAAAACAAAAGAATCTTTTTCGAAAAATAAATACCATCGACATAACATTTGAGATTTTTTCTGCAGAACAGAGCAAACTGGATGTTTACAAATCAAATTTAATACATGGACACTATATTGGAATCATGCTTTGTTGAAGACATGTCCACATGTACGTACATCAATGAAACAAGGTAAAATTTAAAGCTTTATGAT
Organism: Pictodentalium vernedei; assembly: GCA_031216915.1. Taxonomy (NCBI): domain Eukaryota; kingdom Metazoa; phylum Mollusca; class Scaphopoda; order Dentaliida; family Dentaliidae; genus Pictodentalium; species Pictodentalium vernedei. Next base: position 65,290,874 of record CM062296.1, read on the forward strand.
TTCATAACATTGGAAGACACTACAAGCCAATAAAAATGTTCAACGGAGTGAATAAATTTCAACACGGAAGGTATCTGAATACCAATGACATGTTTTAGCTTTAATGCAACTTTGTTTACTGCAGTAGTCGTCAGTATTTACACACGAATGACCGAGGGTGATGTATTTTCTGTTTGACGTTTAAAAGAAGAATTGGTAACCCGAGCTCAGTTTGATGGCTTTTCGTTAATGTTTTAAGAACAGAAAAACTAAATATCTCATACTCGAATAAACCCCGTGGAGACGCAGACTTAAGAAGGAGGTGATAATGAAGAAAAGAAAATCAATATTCAGATGTGCGCGCCCTGAGGACCGCGTAAATTCGACGAAAGAGTGAGGAATCCAAAAATAGCGATGACAAGTTTTCATTCAAGATATCGGTTAACCCAGTTAAGTTTTGTTCGGGATTACTTTCGCATGTACTTTAAAATGAAAACTGGAAATTAGAGATTAACTTGGACACTGTCGCAGAAATGTAGTCGTCTGACTATCGACTGTAACTGCCTGAAGGCCCCTGTTCGCTTTTGCAACTCTTGTTAGCTTCCATCAGTAAAAGGAGATCATTTTTGGAAATGAAATTGTTGATGGTTTCGAGCTGCAGATAGACATAGACAAAGTAAGAGTTTTGAACAGCAGTATTCGTGTCCCAAATAACAGCGTGACGTCACGCCCACGGGGTGACTCGAAAGACTCTAGCGCATGTCTTGAACGTCCGATGAATTTTATCTTTATTTTCAAAGATAATAGGTTGATAATGTAATACTCTGCTTCAGATATCAGCATGACCATCTTTCAATATGTTCGGCGCTGTCTATTTTTTAGCCTTAGAATAGACCATGCTCTAAAAATGGACGGGATTAAAGATTTTTTACTGCATGTTTGAAATTCAAGAATGCATTTGGGGGCTATACGTGAAATTCAGTCTAAAATACATGTACTAACTTCGGAAATGCAGTAGGGGGTTATAAAATGCAATGTCCAGCAATTCTGAAAATACACTCAATGACATCAATGACCTTAACCCATATTTCGACCCATTTGGTATTGGCTCCAGGCCGACGGGTTATAGCATGCTTAAAATAGGAGCGTGAGCTCTTTCAACATTTTTGGTCCCCATACACTTCTTCTGCGTGTAAATAAACAAGCATGTACTTTGGCAAAGCATTAGGGGTTCATAAAATCCGATTTCCTGCGAAATGAATTGAAAAAAAGCCTCATTGTAGAATCAATATTTTTACACCTCATCAGAAAGGATACTTTTCCTTTGCACAAACAAAAATCATTATCAGATCCCAAACTCCCTCCACTTTGATTCATTCAATGCCGTTTACCTTATCACTTTTAAACGCTGTAGTAAACAGCATATGGGTCAAACTCAAAATCCCTTCCGATGCGTGCTACTTGACACAAACAGGATATAAAAGATAATACCGACGCCATAGTAATAGAGTATTAGCCTTCCTGGCCATTCTTCGGACGATTTTGAAATCCATCTGATTGAACCTCCACTAATTAAAGATATATCAGAAGAAACAGATGAATTTAGTAAAAAGAAACGACAAGCTTTTTGGATCAATTCCCTTCAAACCCTCTTGTCATTTGGTGTAAACATACCAGTTGGAGAATGCAATGGGAGGTCCATCATTCTTTTCACTTTAACATACAACAGCATGAATGTCAAAACAACAAAAATAGTAAAAGATGAATTCAATTTAACCAACTCTAAATTGAAGAACCTCCAAATGTTCGACCTGATATCGCTTATAAGAAAAAAGCGTGCGCAGCAGCCTTGTTAAGATTAAACTGGGCCTATCGATGATTGACATCAATTATTGCCAGTCAGTCGAACCAGTTCCTACAGTTAAAACAAGAAGTCCGGTCACGAACTGCGCGCTTATCTAGGCTTAATTGCGTGTAGGAATTGCGCGCAATTGCCATATCTAACGACACCCAAAACATGACAGGTTCTCCTTGTTACCCATAGCAAGCACAAGCAATGTTCCTGCCAATGGACCTCCGGGTTACCCGGAGGTCCATTGGCTGAAACTTTGCTTTTGCACAGGCCGTATTTGCAGAATTTGATATCCTTACCATCGTCATAACGCGAAGATTAACGCGCAAATCGACGTGCTATTTGTGCGCATTTCAGGGCAGAACTTCTAGTTTTAAATGTAAGCACAAGATTGAGTTTAAATCAAATTTGTATATTTTTTGGTCACGTTTGAAACCACCCCCCTCCCCCCCCCCCCCCCCCCAAAAAAAAAAACGTTTCAGTTGGAAATGTCTGTCTCAGTGCGTTTTACTTTGTACATATACCTAAAACACAAACACTCACACCTGGCCACATCCACCCACACGCCCACCAGCATTTTGTTAGCACGTTAACGGCTCATGTATTCAAAGACAATTTTTGTCCTACTTTTGCAAAATGTTGAAAGAGTTGGGGTGGTTCGGGTACAACTGTAGTTGGCTGTTCTGTGCTCACCAGTCCCCAGAGCCTGCACGAACAACGGGCCCATTCTCGGAAATGGTGTTCATAAGCCCTGTTATTAAATATAGTCCATGTACGCTTTGAAGCTAATAGTCGATGCAAACCATTTGACGAACTCTCCGAGAGTTGCATAAAGAGCATTTTGATAGTGGGTATGTGTGTGTGTGGGGGGGGGGGGGGGGGGGGAGGGGGGGGGGGGGTGAATCCAGTTCAGTTCATGCAGACCAATAAAACGTTCAGACAGATTTCAGATTGGGAAATCAAATTTATGCCGTTTTGATACACAAAAAAATATATCTGTTTTTATCTGATAACCATAGAGTATAACGACCGTTGTATATACTTGAAGTATATACAACGGGTGTTGTATATAATTATAATTTATGCGAACGACCTCTGACCTCTTTCAATTCCATTTTCATTCATTCATTCATGAAACATCGTTATATCACAGGGCAGGTTTTAATTGTACGCTTATTGCACTTTGTCAAAATCCTCTGATGGTGTCATTTCTTATTTATTTTGCTTTAATAAACGCAACCTAAAATTTTGCTTCAAAACATTGTAGAAATTACTTGAATGTTAATAGTAATTAGTATGCGGCGACAGCGAACTATTTATAGTCACGGCCTCGATCAAAAGTACTCGCGGAACTGCGCTAATTAAAAGTTCGTCTGCTCTACCTGAAAAAAAAAAACACTTCGTAAAAATTGTAAACAAACGCAAAATTATTTGTTATATTGGGACTACAGCATAAAACACGGAAGAAAACTGGAACTGTGTCAAAAAAAGAATAACTCTACTGAAACACCGTTTTGTTACTGTTAATAAAATAGTTGAAATTTATTTTGTTCCAGCGCAGTTACATGATGCAAGAAGTGCAATCGCACTTTACAATCGCCGTCATCGATTTTGTAATGTAAGGGACACAACTCTATGCGTCTTGTCCTATTTCTTTTGTCTCGTAGACTGGTTTTCTTTGGAGGCCCATGGGAAGCATATATAAGTCGGGTAGACGCACGAGACGGGTGTCTGTTTGTTATCAGATAAAAACAATAAACATATAGTGTGTTTTTATATCTGTGTTATACAACTCGTTGAAATATGGTTTATTTTTTCTCGGCGAAGCCTCGAAAAAATAAACCATATTTCAACTCGTTGTATAACACAGATATAAAAACACACTATATGTTTATTGTCTATATTTACAAATTTCAGCCGAAAACCATGTTTTTGCTAAAATAATAAATTTTCAGTTTTGAAAAAATGTACCAACAAAAGTTCTCAATATGTCGCGGCGATCCGAAAACTTTCAGATAAAACTATTATTGCCATCCTCCTCACACCCACCCCTATCCTGTATCTACCCCACTGCTCACCGATCCGATCCTTCTTCATATTACATCAACAAGATGCTTTATTTGAAATTGCTGTGTTTTCGTCAGTTCTTCACTTAGGTTAGGTGGTAATCACTGGTAAATATAGCAAATACTTTCACAAACACCGTGTTCCTCCTGTTTTATTGGCATCCTCTCAATTGTGTGTCATCATGCGACTCATTTGCATTTAATTCACCGACGCCTCTGTGGTACGATGTCTGCTGTACATATGTATTTCAGCAGACGCATTATGATTTAAACTCGTTTAAACCGGACGAATAGTTGGTCTACTTGCATTCAGCTGCAACAGACATCGCACTGAGGACGCACCGATTTCAACGGATATGAAGTTCCTCATTCGACATTCGTTATAAACCGATATTATCAACAGATAACGAATGTCGAATAAGGAACCTGAAATAAGCAACAGTTGTCACGTCCCATCATAATCAATTATTGACAAAGAATTACATGTGGTGCGATGTCTGATTCGGCGACCAAATGAAGCGGGATTCTGGTCGGCTGGATTCAGGATCAGTGAAGGGATAGTTTTTTTCTCCTAAAATGTGCATTTTGTCAAAGTATTGGTTAATGGTGCTCGCCCTGTGAAACTATTTTGATAACACTTTGAACTCTTGAAGACAAAATACATTGCATTTTATGACTCCTTCTTCAAAGATTGTTTGGTTTAACCCTTCACCTAACGAATCGCTCGCATCCCCGGCGTAATTTGCAAATTGAACAGTTGAATTTTTTTTTCGATATATCGAGCTATTTCCATTTAGGGGTAACATGATATGGTTTTGTCGAAAATGTTTTAAAAATAGTACTTAAAATAATATATTTTAGTATTCTCTGCGTTGTGTAAAGTGTTAACCGCTTTTCAGTTCCAGGTTCATAAAGTCTAATTACAATGAGTGGCGTACCCAACTCTTCCCCCCCCCCCCCCCACACCTACAAATCTTGAATGCTACTTTCTTCATGGGGTCTGCATGTGGCGTAAACTAATGAAATTATTGATGACATACCACGCTTGTTGAAAATTGACATTCTCTGGAGCCTCAAAATGCGTCTTAATACGTAGGGGGTGGAGAGGGGGGGGGGGGGGTACCGAATATCTGCGAGACGTTATGTGCGGGATGGGTGGGTCTCATGGGTGCACTAAAAATGTGTGTTCCCAAATTATGCTATTTTTCTTAATTTTCTGCAATATATCTTTATTTATGTTCCAAACCACTGAAATAAAGCAGTAAATCGACCCTAATAGGTTACAGTAACTGCAACACAAGGAACCTTTATAAGTGTTAATATGAGATGAAATCTGTACAAATGTCACAAATAATACATGTTGGTGGAGGGGTGTGTGTCTGGTTCTCAGTGTAGAAAATATGCCGAATAATTTTTGTGGAAAAATGCTTTACAATGAACCTGATACAACATAAATTAATTTACAAATGTGCTAGTATCAACTAATATTCTATTCATTTCATTATGAATGTGCTAGTATCAACTAATATTCTATATATAAGAGCTTCACTTAGTCACACAAATGTTAAAAGGATATTTGAAAATATTTTCTGTTGTTTACTCGTTGTCATTGCTTTGGTATTATGACTGAGAAAAAGTGCTAGTGAACTGATTGTGACAACTGAGATTTTGGAAAATTGACAAAAATCATTTTTAACTGATTTTTAATTGAGAATTAGGCAAAAATAAACAAAATATAAATTAACCATACCAACAAGGTTAGTACTTGGAATCACTTATGGAATCAATCATACAGACTCCTGTCAGAATCAAGTAAATAATAAATAAATGGATCAGAATGGATTGAATTTTTTGTCATTTTTAGCTTACTCTTACTGACTCCTATGGTACAAATCAGGGGAATAATTTAAACATCTTTTATTTACCTCAGATCAGGGGAATGGGGTTGGGCATATCTTTGGCCATCATTCACCTTTCATGGACATTGAGCAGCTAGATGACTTTTTCAAAGATTTCTGAAGCCTCATTTTACAAACTGGATGTGAAACTAACTTGTACGGGTAATAAAAACTACCTGGAATCATTGGTGGCGTCAAACAAATCGGCGAACTATACTTCTTTTCTTACCTATTATGATGTTTGTCAAAGTAATTCGTAATTTCAAAGGGAAAGCGGGGGTTGGTGTCTGAAAATGGTTGTAGGAAAATTGCACAGGTTGTGTGTGGGTGTAAAAGGGGCTAAACCGAAAACTGGGAATGCCGTCTGCAAATTTTCTACTGCCCCCCCCCCCCCCCCACCCCGCCGATTAATAACTTATTTTTAAAACATTTATCTGGAGAAGGCCCAGCCATGGACTTCCATAATACTCTTTTAACAGTATACCACCCCCTCTCCGGACCTTCACCGCATAGTAGCGAGATAAGAAGATTCATGTTAGAGATATTGTGCTGAGTATAAGACAAAAGACAAGAAGAAAGAAGAAGAATAAGGAGAAGAGGAAGAAAGAAAGAAAGAAAGAAAGAAAGAAGAAAGAAAGAAAGAAAGAAAGAAAGAAAGAAAGAAAGAAAGAAAGAAAGAAAGAAAGAAAGAGTGTCTGGAAAAACAACTGGGTAAAACCTGGTATATTAGTAGCACTCCTTGGGAAGAGGTGGTGACGTGTTACTCTCGGAATAGAATGATCGCTCAGTGCCAGTAGGAAGGGGGGGGGGGGGGGAGGCGAGGGGACCCGTCTTCCTACTCTTTTCCTGAAAGATGTCAACCTGATATACATTCATGCGTGAAATCAATAAAACTGGTTGATGTTTTCTTGCCCCGATATTTCTTGGGTTAATTCTTTAGCCTTGGGGAAGACCCCGGATCTACACCCATGTGGGATGCACACTAGCCTTAACCCAGAATGTGGCATGAAGGGGGGGGGGGGGTATTTTGTCCCCCCTCCAGACAATACTCTAACTTCGCCCCCTGTTTACCACTGCCACCTCCGAAAAATAATTATGTGATTGTAAACAAATATAATAGCAAAACTAACTAACTAACTAACTAACTAACTAACTAACTAACTAACTAACTAACTAACTAACTAACTAACTAACTAACTAACTAACTAACTAACTAACCAACCAACCAACCAACCAACCAACCAACCAACCAACCAACCAACCAACCAACCAACCAACCAACTAACTAACTAACTAACTAACTAACTAACTAACTAACTAACTAAATATTGTGATTAAAGATATAATGGCCGAGCATACTGAAGTTCATCAGGTCGGAACATCGAGAGTTACTGATATTCTGTATTTTGCAGTACCACGTACACCACTGATCGGGCATCTCCCCAATCACCACCAGTATACAATACACCCCTGGAATTTTGGTAAATTAAACTCAACTCTAGTTGGAAGTGAATTCTATGCGACGATTGTTCCTGGCGTCACCGAATGCTAGTGCGGCAACCCTAAATTATGTTTTGAGAGCGCCCACTAAATATCTGGGAGAGCCTATCATTCATTAACTAACACTGTGCAGACTGATGTCACAATCCGAAATTTCCGGCACCAGATCGTTCCACAATTGCACCAGAAATTTAAGCAATTCAATCTTCTTTGACAGAGATTTGGTTCAATACTAGGTTGCATTGTGGGGAAAGGCAATTCGGATTAAATTCCTCTCATTTAATGATTTGTAAGCGCTCTGCACACTGATGTCCCGTTGACGTACAGTTGAAACTCTAAGTTCTGTCACGACATTGTGCACTATTTTGAAGTAACGACGCTGAGTAAGTGAACTGTTATCTCAATTAAACTGAACAATTACTGTAATTGAATTCCTGTAGAAAAACAGCGCTCCTAACTCTATACAATTCTATATTAGTATATCTAGATCATTAACATCGTTCCTAACCTGTAATGACGTAAATAGATAATAAAATTCGACTGCATATGCAGCATGAAGAGATTGAGTTACTACTTAACCCTACACCCAACGTAACGGCTAAAACAGTCCAACGCTATTCTCAAAAATCGCCAATTAATTTTCATTATTTTTTCATTTTTTGTCTCAAACACATAGGTTATGACCCCTCTTTGGAACGAGCTCGTCGATCGAGCTCGTTCCAATGAGGGGTCATAACCTATGTTTTGTTTGCAAGTGTCGTCTGCTTATCTTGTTAGGTAGAGGGTTAACCGCAGCGTCATATATTCTCCACTCAAAAAGTATTTACAATTCGTCATAACAACACACGTAACACTTCCACACTTTCACCACCAGGACCATAGCCTGGTGGTTTATGTGATTGGAGTCTGTAAGTGCTTCTTGCGTGTTGTCATCAGAACTTGTAAATAATTACAAAGAAAAAAATCTTATTTCCAAATGATACAAAATACTGCATTTTGATTGGCTGAGAGGTACGGTGTAACTTGCAATCCACAGTGGCTTTTTTTACACCGTGGTTAACCACGGTGTAAAAACAAGAATATACAATAGCAGGCTTTATGGCTAAAAAACAGTACCCATTTTTAATTGTTAATTCATACCTTCTATTCGGTTGTGTTAGAACAAAAATAAAAATACAGGAAAGTTAATATTTATATGTATTGATTTTCATTATTGGCCCGGCGGCCCGGTGACGTCAATGCAATAAAATATTACAGATATGGATGTCATTGCAACTGGCTCATTGAGACAGTTCCAATGACATCCATATTTGTCAGGTTTTATTTATTAAGAAACTCACAAAGTACAAAGTTTCTGTCAGTTGTTGCCCACAATGTTGGTAAAAGTATTAAGTCCACCAAAATTCTTGGAAATAAATCCGTTACCCTTGTGTTTTCCAGGGTATGACCGACTGTGACATTAGCCCGAGTATCAAATCCAGCCATAAAGAAAAGAAACATGATTAAAAGGAAAACAAAATCCAGTAGAAAATGTCCCGACTGGGAATATTATGCTCAGGGTTGTATGCAGGCGTGACTGCTGCAGAGCGAATTTTTCTCTGTTTTCTGTTGGTTTTTGCGCAGCTAAAGAGTTATTTCACCTCAGGAGGATTGAACTTACTATATAGAACGTGTTTATGTCAAAATGAGAGGAAAAACAGTCCTAAGAGGAGAGAGAGAGTTTCCGATGGCTCCACTCCAAAACCTGAGTCAAAATCGGTCAAGATGGCGGAAGATGACCCGGCACTTCTGGATAGTGGTGAAAAAGTTGGAGCATTGTCTGTGTCTAAACAATTAACTGATCTGTTTTCTCTCGTGGGTGATATAAAAAAGGGACAGGATGGGTTATGGAAAAATATGGACAGTAAGTTAGACAAGTTAAGAGTTGAATTGATGACAACTTTGAAACATAAGATGAAGGAAGTGAAGGATGAGCTGAGTCTTCAGATAGCCATTGAACAGAAACGGATAGATGAATTGTGTGACAAGGTGAATACACTTCAAACCCAGGTAGCTCGTGCTGGTACAGCTGATCACCAATCTACTATTGAAGACGATTTGTTTGAAAAACTGAATGTATTACAAGCTCGTGTTGACCGACATGACTTGTGGCAGTATTGGGGTTAATTTTATTCCAGGTTGGGAAATACATTGTCAACTGCTTCACAGGGAAATACCTGAAAAACTGAAATAAATCTAGCTGTAAACTGAAATAAAGTTATTAACCCTTCTAAGACCTGAAATAAAATTAACCCCAATACTGCCACAAGTATGTTTGTGTGGTGGTAGACAATCTTTGGAGAATGATACAGTAGTGATTGCAACGAATATACCAGATAACACATCAGAGAGCGGGGGTGAAAAAGAGGGTGTGGTGAATGACTTAGTTTCCAACCATGGAAGTGAAGTTTCTACAAATGTTAAAGTAGTGAATGGAGTTCGTCTACAAAAACGGTATAGAGACAAACCTGCTTTGGTTAAAATACAATTCGAATCACTGGAACAGAAGATTTTAGTTTTAAGGCATAAGAGAACACTTAAGGACAGTACATATTTTAATCGATGTTATCTCAAAAGTGGAAAGTCACACACTGAAAGACTGATCGAAATAAACTCTAGAACTTTGCTGAATCAACTACCGGGAGGTAATGAGTTCATGATATCTGGAAGTGGTCGAATTATACGAAAAGATGACTCTCAAAGATAGGATATTAATTTTGACTGTCAAAATAATGAAAGGGACAGTTATGAAGACTTGAGTAGTTATCCTCATACTAGCTCACATGGTTTAACAATGGGCCACGTAAATTTAAATGGGTGGGCTGTTGAAAGTAGGGTATTAAAAGAGAAACTCATCAGATCTGTCGATTGTCAGATTTTATGCATTAGTGAAAGTCATCTTACCGGTGATGATGTGGTTGAGATAGAGGGGTATAAATGGATAGGCCTCAATAGATCTGTAACGCACAGATTAGCACCAAAGGGTTCGGGTGGTGTGGGTCTTCTTGTTAAAATTGAAGTGTTGGAGTGTTTTGATTATGCTATACTGGATCAATCATTCGATGGTATTTTATGTGTGAAGTTTGAATCAAAACACTCTGACTCGACTTTCGTAATATTCTCTTGCTATTTGCCCCCCGAAAACTCCCCTTGGGGTCGGGACGCTGAAGCCTATTTTTCTCAACTCTTGGTTGATATTTACATGCATTGTGGGGACAATCCAATCATACTGTGTGGAGACTTCAATGCACGGATAGGGGATTTGTAAGATTATAATATCGAATTTGCCTTCCCGGGTTATAATTGATACCACGGCGAATCAGCATGGTCGCGCTTTTCTTGAGTTCCTCAATGAGTCCAAAATGTGCTGTTTGAATGGGAGAGGTAATCCGCTGAACGACAATTTTACATGTATCAGCTCGAAGGGAAAGTCGGTTGTGGACTACATATGTGTCGCACAGGACTGTTTCAATTAGTGTGAGAATTTCCATGTTGTAACTCAAGCCTCCTTAATAGATGATTTCCATCTGCATTCCCTCTTGGGTGAAAGGAGTAAACTCCCAGATCATAGTTTTATTGTATTTTATTATAATCGTGAATGCGATCTCGTAACGTCACACCAACTGGACACAAATGTAGCAAAGGGTAGAAGTAAATTAAATAAACCATTACCAAATACATTTCTCGCGAACGAATCGCCGCAATTGTATCTTAATCAAATAATCCAAGCCATTGAAGGTGCCAGGGAGTCACAGTGTCAAATTGATGAAATTTTCGCACAGCTCGCTGAAGTCATTGTTCAAGAATTGGAAACTGTGTTTCCAAATTACGGTTCTGTAAAAACATATAAAACTAATAAAAAAAATCAAATTTGATAAGCCATTCTGGAATGTAGAATTAACTGAACTTTGGAACGAAATGCATCAACAAGAGAAAACATTTCTGAGAATTAAGAAAAACGGTAAAAAAGACAAAACTGAAAGCGACGCTTTTGTTCTGTTCAAATCATCTCGCAAACTTTTTAATACTCGATTGCGTTTCTTCGAACGGCAATATAAGAAATCACTTATGATAGAAACTGAAGTATTGAGTGAATCAAATCCCAATTTATTCTGGGACAAGATAAAACACCTTGGCCCCTCTAGGGTTACTAAAATCCCAAATGAAGTATACGATGAAGATGGGTCTATAAGTAGGGAGAAATCGAAGATTCTTAAGACTTGGACAAATGATTTTACAAAACTTTATAATCCTGAATTTCACGAAACACAGTTTCATAACAAATTTTACGAAGACAGAAAAAAAGATAAACTCTTTTTCGAAGATAAATTTTTAGATCCTTTGTATGAACAATATGCATTGCTCAATCACCCAATAGAATACAGTGAAGTGGAACGAATTGTCAATAAAGCTAAAAATAGAAAAGTTAGCGGCTGTGATTATCTGCCCTATGAAGCCTTCAAATTTAGTCATGTAATTAAATTGTTGCAAAAATTATTTCAATTAATCTTTGAAACGGGCATTATACCTACAATATGGAAAAAATCAATTATTTGCCCTCTCCCCAAAGATCTTTCTAATGACCCCAGAATTCCCGGTAATTATAGAGGAATCTCATTGAGTCCAACATGTAGTAAGTTATACTCTACTTTATTAAACAATAGACTTGTTCTCTATATTGAAGAAAATGGGTTACTTGTGGATGAACAGAACGGCTTCAGGCCTCGCAGATCATGCGTCGACAATATTTACACAATCACATCATTGATAAGGGGAAAGCCCATAATCTTCGCAACTTTCGTTGACTTTCAAAAAGCATTCGACCATGTGGACCGTGATTTACTGTTGTACAAGCTTCTGAAGCTCGGGATTGATGGTTACATTTATAGTTCAATTAAAAACATGTATAGTGGGACCGAATCTTGTGTTCGAGTTAACGGTGAGTTTACCGACTTTTTCTCGTGCTCGTGCGGAGTAAAACAAGGTGATAATTTATCCCCGACACTTTTTAGTTTTTTTATTGATGATTTGGCAAGAGAAATAAAAGACTGTAAAAAGGGGGTAAAAATTGACGATGACTTAATCTCCATTTTGTTATACGCAGATGATATTGCTCTTTTGTCTGAAGATGAGGCTGACATACAAAGAATGCTAGAGATTGTCAACGCGTGGTGCAATAGATGGCGGATGTCAGTCAATGAAAACAAGACAAAAGTTGTTCACTTTAGGAAAAGTCGTGTAGACAAAAGCTCTTTTAAATTTATACTGGGAAAAAACCAAACAGAAATAGTGGAAAAGTATAACTATTTAGGGGTGACGTTGCATGAAAATAAGGACTTCTCTAATACCGCCGACAATCTTGCAAAATCAGGAGGAAGAGCCTTGGGGTCTGTTATATCGAAAATACATCCATATAAAGACATAGGTTTTCGAACTTTTAGAAAATTATATAGTCAGTGCATTTGTCCAATTTTGGATTATGCATCAGCGATTTGGGGCTTTAAAACATACTCTAGCATAGATGCAATACAAAACAGGGCACTTCGATATTTCTTAGGGGTACAACGTTACACCCCATTGTTCGCAGTAAACGGGGATATAGGGTTGCAATCAAGTAAAGAGCGACATTGGTTAAATATACTTAGACTTTGGAATAAATTGGTTGAAATGAATAATTGGAGTTTAGTACATAACGTATTTATATGGGATTATAATAATGGTCAAAGTGGGTGGTGTGCTGATCTTCGATACATATTCGAACAAATTGACAAACGCGAAACATTCGAAAGTCAATCTGTCTGTGACATAAATGAAATGAGGGCTCTGTTGAGCACGTATTTCTCTGAAAGATGGCTGAATGGTATACAATTTGTACCCAAACTTAGGACTTATAAGCTATTTAAAAATTCGTTCGAGACGGAAAGTTATGTAGAAATGAATCTCGATCGTCAACAGCGATCAATAATGACTCAGTTTCGCTGTGGTGTTCTTCCAATACGAATTGAGACCGGTAGGTTTTGAGGCGAACATCCACATGAGAGAATATGTACATTGTGCGAAGAACACGCTGTTGAAGATGAATTTCATTTTCTGCTAAAGTGTCCTTTTTATAATGACATAAGAAAACAGTTAATATAATGTATGTCAGCAGAACATCGGAACAAAGTGTTCCCACTTGAACGTAGATCAATGATCGTGATACTACGAAATTACCCATGTAGATGCGCTGATTTTCTGGTTAAGGCATACAAAAGGCGAAGGAACTTCTTTTATCCCAATTAACCTACAGTGCTTGAAGAGTGGGTTGTTGCTAGGTCGCCCGCTGAATGGAGTTGTCGCGCGGGGTGTAACTTTCAATTTTGTTCATACCGACAAAAACACAGGCAACGTTTCAGCCAATGGACCGCCGGGTTTAACAAATTTGCAATTATTGCTTGGGTGGAATCTCCGCTCGGCGGGTGATTTGGTGATAGATACACTCTCCTCGTACTGTTGGTAATCATGCTTGTTCGTTTGTGTGGTTTTGTCGAAGTTAAAAGTGAGAGTTGTACTCTTTCTGGTAGAGTTGTTGTCACGTCTATGTATACATAAAAGGACGAATCTGTGAATGAATATTGGTGGGGGGGGGGGGGGGGGTTCCCGGGTGGGATGTGTGGGGGTGTAGTGGGGTGGGTGGTGTGGTTTTAGGGATTGTGCGATTGAGTGATTGAGAGAGCGAGAGTGCAGTGAGTGAGTGAATGCATCCGAAGCCAACCCTGAGCTCACAGAATGTATTTTATATTTTATTATGTGTGACATATAGACCCCTTGGGTCGGGTGCTTATAATATCTCGATGTATCACTGGAATAGTGTAATGGTAGCACATGTCACTTTAATAAATGATTCTACTACTACAAAGAGAAGTCTGTGGTACTCAATTCTGTATAGGGGTGAGGGTGGGGTCTATATTGAACAATGTAGAGTATCGGTACAGTACGTGTTAATTCAATAAGGCGTTGCGTCTAGACAACTACAAGTATATTTTCTATTCATCCACCAATAAATGTACAAAAAGTATTGAGATATTTTAATTACAATCCCGACTGACATCATTTTGTGTGTGTGTGTGGGGAGTGGGTAGGGGGAAATTAACTTTTACATCAACTAGCTTTGTCATTTGTGGTAATTTTCTCGCCTTGTTTTTTCTCTATTGCATTCTATTAATAACCCTCCTGATCGGAATTTTTTTACACTATTGACAGTGCCTGCCATTCCCTATAGCCTTTTTCAATGCATATGGGTTAATCTTGAGTGGCTTGCTTCCTTTCCTCATCAGAGTATACGATTTCAAATTTTGGCCAAGAATTTCTTTCAGTTGCTATATGTTCAAAGTCAGAGCCAGAGTCTGATGAATATCCCCGTTTTTTGAATTTTGTGGTTTTGGTTTTCCATTATAATTGAAGTTTATGGCTCCCGCACTTCCTCTGAGCCCATCCTGGGGGGGGGGGGGGGTGGGGGTCCTCCGCGTCTGTATTGGTCACGTGACACGAGAAAGTACAAAGAAATATGCGAGAGTTCTTTTGATCGAATTTTAATGTAATCAGCAGTTCTATGTGATGGAGAAATATAGATGGATGTGTTTGTAGTATAATTGAATGCTGTTCAGAACTTCCAACTGATTTGGACTCTCACTTGAAGAACAAACTTAAATAACAATTTTCCTTTCATGATGCCAGCGATAACTGAGAAATCCACGATGGCGACGTATTCAAAGAACAGCGAAAACATAGCATCACTGAGGAGAACACGATCCGCTTCCAGCTGCGCAAAACCGTCGAGTGACTTCTGTGGTACAATTACAGGCGATTGTGTACAACTTTGGTCTGGAAAATGAAATTGGCGAGACAAGTCCCCAAAAGAAGAGGCTGAAGAAACAAAAACTAACAATCGCAGATGATCCAATAATCCACAAACAGAAGTGTAATGTTTCTGGGAAATGGGTAGAAAAACCCTGTGATGTGGAATTTCTAGTCTCTAAATAAAAAGTACAGTTCTGGACGGAGAAAATTACTGAGCTATGTAGTGTTGACGATGACATTGTATTTAACTGGTATAGTGCTAGAAGCCCATATATGGGCTTTACTCTAAAGTGCAGGTACCACAACTCAAAGGCTTCATATTCAGTGGATATGCTTCATATAATCTTTGAAGTGAAATTGTTCAGTGTGCATGGATTTGCCTTGTTATAATTTATGGGAGAGTGCCTCTTGGCACTCTCCCAAAAATTATAACTAGGCAAAAACGACTGAACAAATTTGGTGATCAAAAATAATTTAGCACTTTACCAGTTAAGAAAGTCTCACATATCTACAGACAATTCAATGTATACGACAACCAAGATGGATCGAAATTCGTTTGTATCAATGTGCATCATACGGACACCATCTTGATTCAAGGTATTGATAATTGTGTGAAATGGCTGGACGACCATTTTATTAACATTAAATCTGTTGTTTGCGAAAGGTTGTGTTCGTCACCAAATTCCAATGCAAATGCTGATCTGAATAAAACAATTAATGAAACCAGTGAGATTAATGCAACCGTTAATGAGGATTATGTGATTTTGGCAACGAATGGTGGCATGCCAGCAAATAGAGACACGTGTAAAGTAGCCTTGGGTCAAACAGAAGATTACACATCTACTTCAGAAACTACGCCAGTTGTGAGTAAACAAAAATCAACCAAGGTTTGGCTCATAAGTTGGATTCTGGTTCTTTAACACCCCATGGGAAGGTTGAACTTAGGGAGAGGACAGAAAAGCTAGCCCTGAAACATGAAGGAGAGTTTCTAGCAATAGAATCAACGTTGGCACAAATTGTCCTTGAAATGAGTGACCTATCGACTGAGCGCGGAGAATTGAGAAATATGTCAAAACTAATTTCTACCCTCCAGACGAATAGTATAGAGTCAAATAAAGTAAATAACCCTCCAAAATCTGATCAGGTTCTGATACAGCGATGGACGGAAAATGTGACGACGGAACAATTTCAGAAAAACTAGACAACGCGCTGGAACATCGACTCACAGACTTAATTGATTCCAGACTTAACCCACTACGCGACGCGCTAGAGACAACGTGTAATAAAGTGAGTGTATTGGAAAATAAGCTAGATTTCTTGAACTCTGAAGTCGGTAAACTATGCCTGCAGTTGTCCCAATTACTTACGAGGAAAGGGGTGTCAACACTAACTCTGTCGAATATATTCCAAATGACGTGTCAAGAACAATATAGTCAGTGGAATCGAGTGTGGTATATGAAACATGTGAGCGCATTGTAATCGTGTCTGGTAGCAGTGCTATAGAGAAGGACGAACCGGAGAATGTATGTGAAACATTTTCTTGCGCAGTCACTACATGTCGTGAACACTTCCCTAATGCGGAAATTAATGCATGCGCTGTAATTCACAGAGCAAGTAATGGGACAATTAATTCAAACACAGATACACTGAACAGTCGTTTAAATGACTTATGTGCCGGGCTAAGTCAGGCTGTTTTTAACGATATCTGTGATCCTTCCGAAATCAGAACTCATCTACGAAGAAGGAGCTATATTATGATAACGTTCACCTATATAATAAAGGTCTGGGTCGATTAGCTGTCAAAATGAAATGTATATCGGGGCTAGAGTCGAGATCACAAGATCAAGTGTCTGCCCCCCACACACCACCAGCACGAGGCGTGCGAAGTTCTCAATATCCAGGTAAACCATCGAGCTCATGCGACCCAAAACAGGCGACATGGAACTGGTTGCCATACTCATGCGAATGTCTCACGGGTATCTCGATAAAGCCATCGGCCTGGTCGCTTTCCCAGTCAAACAGTGAATAGACAACAGGACAACCAGGTTGCCGACTCTGTATCACCACAAATTGATACTAACGGTAAGCTGACTGAGCTGTGTAACATTCTAATTCAACACATTTCAGCCATCACATCTAGAAATGGTGATTGCGTTAATAAATAGATTAACCGTTTACCCAACCAAACGGCCAAAACCATCCATCGCTATTCTCAAAAATCGCCAATTAATTTTCATTATTTTATTCATTTTGTGTCTCAAAACCATAGGTTATGACCCCCTCGTTGGAACGAGCTCGTCGAGCTCGTTCCAATGAGGGTCATAACCTATGGTTTTGAGATAAAAAATAAAAAAATAGTTATTCAAGAATTCTTTTTGCAAGTGTCGTCTATTTTTCAAGTTAGGTAAAGGGATAAACACTTTCTCGATATGGATTCTTTTCAGAAGCTAATAAGCTGCTGGAACATTCATGGTATTAAGGACTTGTTGGGCAGGACAATCTGACATCCGATAGATTTGTAGAAAAATATGTGAAACGTTTTGATGTAGAAATATTTTTTGAAAAGTGGTCTGACGACTGTACCCTTATCATAAACACCAAGGGTTACAAAAACTTCCACAGTAACGGAACGTTTAACAAAAGGGGAGGCTTCATAGTGTGCTATAAATCAACGTTTACCATCGTTATCCAACAGCTGAAGACCGATAGCGTTGATATCCTGTGGCTTGTATTACTCAAGGAGTTCCTCAACGCCAACAACGATATATTCCTCTGTAAAGCATATTGCGCCCCCCGGGCAATCTATCTGTCTGCGTTGCCGTACAAGGAGATTTAAACGCCCGAACTACAAGTATTTCGGATTATTTAACTAATGACGAAAACTCACATAAATTTACCCACATTTCCAACTACACCATAGATAAAGTAATATTTCCGCGAAACAGCTGTGATCAGAAATCAAATAGTCGTGGTCAATTACTAATTGATTTGTGCATACAAGCTGGATTACGGATTCTTAATGGTAGAACACAAGAAAATCCTATGGGAAAATATACATCCTTCCAGCCGCTTGGCTGTTCAGTGGTAGATTATATGGCGTGTAGTGAACACCTCAGCCCAAAGGTCTCGTACTTCAACGTAGAAGATCCCACAATACATTCGGATCATTCTCAACTGTGGTTTATGATTACAGTAGGTAGTTTCAAGAGAATCAAGGTTGGGTGTTCATAGGCTAATACGAACCGTTTCCCTGAAACATTTAAATGGTCGCAGTCAGCAAAAGACGCTTTTGTATCAGCGTTCGTTTCCAATGAAATTAGATCAAATTTGTCAAGTATATTAGAACAGGGAATTTCTGATATAAATGTATCTATTACAAACTTGAACTGTCCACTTAGGCTCGCGTCGGTGCGTAGCCTGAAACGTAAGCGGGCAAAGAGACGTGGACATTCAAAGCAAAAGCTAGACTCTGGTACGATAAAAGCTGTTGTGAACTCAAACAACATATCATGCAGACAGCTGTTGATCACATACCATAATGACCCAATAGTACGAGGTCGCTATTTTACAGCAGGAAATCAGTAATATCTTACCTCCTTCAAATATCTGGGAATTGCATTGGTTCAAATACTTCACGTGCAGACTGCATATAAAACCATATGCTGCCTGTCAACATCAATATACGCTGACCGCTATGGGTAATCTCCCCTTTGTTCATTGTTTATTCAAAATGGCGCCAGCCGATAAACGCTTCGAGTTGAAAGATTGAGTGTTGGAAGCCCATATTTGGTCTGAAGTGCAGGTTAGCCAACTTAAACGGCTTCATGTTCTGTGGATGTGTGTCATGTTACCTTCGAAATAAAACTGTATGGTATGTATGCATTTGCCTTGTTACAATTTATGGGAGAGTGCCCGTAGGCACTCTCCCATAAATTGCAACAAGGCAAAGACACGTGAACACATTGTGAGAATTCTCTCATTTAATTTTGATCGCTGTTGTTATTAGTTCTATGCATCGATGCAGCAGTCGGTAAGATATATTCGTTACAAAATTTGTTGGTTTCGCTCGAGTCCAATATGGAATTATCTGACACCATATATACCATATTAGGCCACCAACAAACTGTATAACTAATATTATAGATCTCTTAAACTAAAACGGAGGGAGTATAAACAACAACGTTTCGATAGCCTCACTCAAATGAAGCGTAGCAATCCTAAATAATAATGGGATTTATTAGCAAAGATAAAATCAAAGTTTAACCAGCCATCTGACCAATCCTCTGTCATTCACCCAGATGAATTTTATGAGCACTTAAGAAATCTCGATCAACCTCCCAATTCATCTGAGTTTAATGATAATTTCCGGAAAGACATCTCCGCTAAGCTATGCAACCTGGAGTGCCAGTTGTCTTGTAACGATATCCTTGACTATCGTGTTCCTGGGGAGCGTGGTGGATCAGTAGGTAGAGGTGCAGGCTGCAAGCCGAGAGGTTCTCTGTTCGAATCCCACCTGCGGCAACCGCGTTGTGTCCTTGGGCAAGACACTTCATCTCCACTGCCCGCGTGGGGGCACGATGACGCCGTGTACTAAGGCGTACTGCACGTCGATGGTACGCATGTATTCAACCAATCTAACTCTGCCTGTGCTGCAGTGCGGAGTTACGATGTTGGGGAGCTGGCAGCTGCTCGCCGTCGCTCGGTGGTTCTCTCCGGGTACTCCGGCTTCCTCCACCCGTAAAACTGTCACGGTCTTGATTAGCCATTGTGCATAAATAAATCGTGTTACTGAAACTGAAGAAATAAAGGCAATTCAAAGTTAAAATGTGGTAAAGCCGAAGGACCAGATGGTATAAAGGCTGAAATGATTAAATCAACCCGACATATCATACAGTTAAAACTAGAAGTCCTGTCATGAAGTGCGCACAAATAGCACGTCGATCTGCGCGTTAATCTACGCGTTATGACCATAGTAAGGCTATCAAATTATGTACATATGGCCTGTGCACAAGGTCCATAGGTAGAAACATTGCCCGTGTTTGCATGAGTAACCAGGACAACCTGTCCTGCTTTGGATGTCATTCGATATGGCAATTGCGCGCAATTCCTGTCATGAAGTGTGCGCAATTAAGCCTGGACAAGCGCACACTTCATGACATGACTTCTGGTTTTAACTGTAGTAACCGTTCTGATAAAAATATTCAATGATATTCTGGTATCAGGGATATTCCCTAAAGCATGGACTGCTGGTTATACTGTACCTATTCCAAAATGCAATAACCCGATACATACCGATCAATCCAGGGGTATAACTGTTACCAGCATTCTGGGTAAGGTGTTTCTCAATGCTTGAGAGATTAACACAATACACAGATGAACTGGAAGTTTCATCCCAATATCAATGTGGTTTTAAACAAGATCACAGGACGACAGATAATTTCTTTATAATCAATAATCTAATAAACCGTAGTAATTAGAAAAAAAGTCTTAATACGTGCTTTGTTGACTTTAATAAAGCCTTTGATAAAGTATGGCGCGAGGGGTTATTGTATCGCTTGGCCGCTCTGGGGATTGGAGGCAATACATGTATGTATAAAACTATTAAGAATCTCCTGAGTGGTACCGAATCAAGTGTAAGGATCGATGATAATTTAACCCAATCATTTTTTACACCTTGCGGTGTGATGCAAGGGAACAACTTAAGTCCGTTATTTTGTAACTTATTAAAAGATGACATCGCTAATGAAATTCTAGACCAGGATAATGATTTATGTGAAGTCATGGGTACACCAATTCCTGATGTCAGAGACTGCGACAGGTTTACAACGCATGATAGACATCTTGCACCCGTTCTGCTATAATTGACAAATTACCGAAAATTCGGAAGAAAACCCAAAACAGTAATATTTAATAAAGCAGGGAGGAAATGAAACCAGGCCTTTAAATTTGGCAACACAATTTTAAGTTCCTCTCAGGTCTATAAATATCAAAATCTGCAGCCTCGGGTAATCTCAGTAAGGCGATATCAGATTTGAAGAATCGGGCATCACAGGCTGTTTTTAGAATTTACAATTCACTTGGTGGCAATGGTGTGCCCGTCCCCATCATCGCGAAATTATTTGACACATGCATTATGCCGGTGTTAAACTATGGCTGTGAGGTTTGGGGTGATCGATGTTTTCTGATGAAAACAGATGAAGTGGAAAACTTCCATGTCCGATTTTGCAAACGCGTCTTGAGCGAATATCGCAAAGCATCGAATGTCGCATGCCTTGCTGAACTCGGCAGATCCGCTATCAAATTTAAAATTCTGAAACTCATAATAAATTATTGGCTCAGATTAGAATCACTGCCTCCGGGCAGGTTATTATATAAAAGCTACATGGACATGAAACAGCGGGGTGGGTCGCAGTGGCTCAATCTTATAAGAGATAGTCTTTTCAAATACGGCTTTGGTTATGTATGGGAAACACCATCCATTGTAAACAAGGAAACGTTCCCAGATGTCTTTCTCACTAGGCTTCATGATAACTATTTACAAACGTGGAAAAATGTCGACATTGTTGTTAAGTCTGCAAAGCAGCGGCAAACTGAGGTTCTACTTTGATGTGAAAACTAACTACATGAGGGCCGACTACCTTGATTCTCTACCCCTGCAGAAAAGAAAACTAGTAAGTAACTATATACTTAGCTGTCATAATCTGGAAATAGAGAAAGGACTGCATCATAGATCCAGGCCAACACCCGCTGAAGCAAGGCTATGTAAGTTGTGTGATCAGAACGAAGTTGAAGACGAGAAACACTTTCTTCTCAAATGTCCTCGATATTTTGGCCAGCGTGCTACTCTGTGGACATCACTGGGGTCTATATGGCCAGGTTTCGGATCACTACACTCAACACATCAACTATTTCTCATTTTCGGAGCGAACATCCCCCATGTCGGAAATATTCTCGAGACATAATATCGATGAATGCATGAGAATAAGAGCAACTGCTCGAGAAAATAAATAAATTAATAAATATCAGTTGGGCCATAGAAGGGCGTAACCACTTTTCCGTATCTTAGTCTGCTGGTGACTTGGAGGTGATTTAGTAGCAATTAACCTCAAAATATGGCCATATCAGATGTTAACCAAAATAGGCACTTGAACTGGCGCTCGGCAAATGTTATATAGATGTATACAATAGCAGGTGGTGGTGATTGTTAATTTGTTCTGAGACATTGTTGTAATGTTTTTTTAGGTTGTATGCGAGGATGTGTCTGTGCGTATGTGTGGGGCGGGGGCGGGTGTGTGTGTATTGAGTGTTTGAGTGTTCGTATGTGTGTGTGTGTGTGTGTGCATTTGGCAACTATATAAATCGATTTGCATATCATTTGTGTGATTGTTATTCTTGTATATTTTATTGTTTTCGAAATGTCATACCCATTCTTTGTAATGTGGTTGTGCAATGAATTATAGTCCGCTGGCCAATTGACCCGTAGAGTTTCAGAACGCACCAGGGCGTGGCAATCATTCAACCAACCATTTCCTTAAAACAGTGCGATAAAAACCACTACTGACAACCGACGCAGACAGTGCAACAAAACGGAAGGTGTTAAAAAAGTAATAAAATCATTAAAAGTCAGTATTGTGTTGTAATGTTAAAATCAAACTAAAAGAAATAATTAATTGACTGACCACCCAATGCCCCCCGACGTGACTCCCTGAATTTTTTGGGTTGTTTTTTTTTTTGGGGGGGGGGGGGGGGGCTCCCGATTGGCCAGAACGGGCCTTCGGACTATCCGTCTTCTCCCGAAGTTAGGGCAGCAGCAGTGTATTGGACAGATATCTCCAAGATGGAGATCAAGGCCAATGCAATGTTTACGAACTGATCTCCATCCTGGAGGTTTGTCCTAACCGGGGCCACTGTCTGTTTTCAACTGCCTGGATTCCTTCCTCAGGAGCCTTTGGAAGACGGTGCCTGCGAGATGTTATTAGTAGGATTGACCCTGTTTGTGTGGGCTGCGTATTTGAATATTCCGCAGCTCAGTTGAGCAAACCTGCTAATTATAAACCAGTAAACAAGGCCAGTTGAGCAGACCGTCCTCTATCTGCCACTTGAGGACCCGCCTAGTAGGGGATGCCTCCCCCTCCCCCGGTCGTGAGCGTGATAACACACACCGAAACTGATAACTGCTCAACCAGGTCAGACCTTGGACAACCTTAACACACATTAACAGGGTTTTGTTTCTTTTTTACAGCCTTTGTAGATATGACACAAGTTAGCTACATACACAGTCCAAACAACGAATATGTGGAATACAAATCTATACCACAAATGTTGAAGAAACAGGCGGAATTGCAGCCAAACAAAGAAATGATCATTTTCTACAAATCGAATGGTGAAAAAGAAAGCATAACATATTCAGACTTGTACAAAAAGAGTCAAGAATTCACGTATATTCTGTCAATTCTAGGAATAGAAAAGGGTGATAAAGTCATAATATGTTTGAATAATTCCATGGAATGGTTAATAATCGTCTTTGGTTTGATGGCTATAGGCGCTATTCCCGTGAGCTGCTATATTGTTCGAAGTGATGTTTCAGACTTGAATTTCGTATTAGATAAAACGGGCGCAAAGGCAATGTTTTTCACCACTGAAGACTCTAACACAAAGGAGAGTATTAAACAATTCGCCAAAGATAATTATCTTCGACTTCAAAATGTTATTTCAGTGGACATAGAGGACGACGACGGGAATTTGTTGAGCTATCGAAAGTTGATGAAGATGGCTTTTTCGGAAGTACCAATAACTAACGTTTATTTGGATCCAGATGATATTGTAATAATTATGCGGTCCTCTGGTACAACGGGGCGATCAAAATTAATCCCACACTCTCATTTGAATCTTCGCAAGTATTCCGACGAGTATTTGGGCAACAGAGAAAAGATCTACTCAAATGCTCATTTTTCATGGATAGTGGGAACTCCGATTGTCCAAGTGTTCTCTGGTGTCACAAAAGTAACAGCATCAGGAGATCAATCAACAATTCCTATCGACAGAGTTCTAAATTATATAGAGAAGGAATCGTGCCCCATTACCCATCTAACAACAAATACACTGAATAGTATACTGAAGGCGAATCTTCCTTTGCCTAAATGTTTGAACACAATTATGGTAGGTGGCACGCCTATAAAACAAACATTTCAAGCTTTTATGAATGATGTCCAATGTCTGTTTTGTGGGTACGGAACTTTGGAAGTCGGATTAATTTCTTCCATCAAGATCAAGAAAGGGATGACACTTCCAGAGAATATTGGAGGATATATTTGCCCTGGATATGAAGTGAAAATCGTTGATGATGTCAACAGGGTGGTTCAAACAGAGACACGAGGTACAATTTTGGTGCGAACTGACAAAATGTTTTTCGGATATTTCAACGATGAAGAAATGACTGGAAAAGTGTTGTCCCCTTCAGGGTGGTATAATACTGGTGATATTGGCTATATAGCAAAAAGCAGCGAGTTGTTTGTGATTGGCAGAGAAGGGGACTGCGTGACCCACGATAATGTAACGACACATGTTGGAGAGATTGAAAACGTCATCAAAGAACTCGATATACAACAGACTGAAGATGTAGCTGTCGTCCCTGTACCGCACGAGATTCATTATGAGGAAATATGTGCTTGCGTCATCCTTAAGAACGGTTTGTCCATATCAGCAAATGAGCTACTGCAGATTTTCGATGAACGAATACAGTCTCCGGTATACAAACCAAAATACGTTGTGTTTGTAGATTACTTTCCTGTTAATATGAACGGAAAAGTCAACAGAAAAGTATTAGCAGACTTTGCAATCAAATCACTTTTTGGTGATATTTAGATACGAACTGATACAATCGAACAGTTTTGAATTCATTTAGACGGTTTTTCCTTTTTAATACGGTAAAGACGATAAATCACTAGTGGCGAATTCGAAAAATGTAATGAGGGCAGTTAGGGGCACATTAATCCTTTAAAAAGCTGATTGTATCTTCAAAGACAGTTCAATAAAAGCAATTAGAAGAGTCCATATTTATTACCTGGAGGTAGGCCATTCAATATTTTCAACGTGCTGCCATCAGACTACAAGATAAGTAACCCTACTGGGTGAAAGGTATCGCGAATCATGTTCCTGGTCGGGAAAAGCGGCCTTTATAGTTCACAGGGTTAATCTTTTGAACTCGATAGGCAGCTTGTCCAGCCCCATAATATGCTACGCCATAACTTCATTAACCCTTTACCCATCGCTGACGATATCAAAATTTATTATTTTAAATACGATTTTTTCAAATTTTTCAAAAAAATTCAACAAATCCATATCATGTGACCTCTCGATGGAACGAGCTCGACGAGCTCGTTCCAACGAGGGGTCACATGATAGGGTTTTGTTGAAATTTTTTGAAAAAAAAAAAAAATTCAACTGCTGAATTTGCATATTACGCGGGCGGATGTGGGCGATTCGTTAGGTAAAGGGTTAAGTAAGATGATTACCAAGTGAATACGTGGGGGAGACCAATCAATGTGTTCAACGTGCAGCCATCAAGGAGCACGTTGAATATATTAATTGGTTTCCACCCAAATGAATATAGACTTTTCCAATTGGTGCCATTAAACTGTTTGGAATACAACACTATGGTTCACAGGGTTAAAGAAAAGATTTTCTACTAAGGAAGGTAGGGATAGCGGTTGAAAGAGCATTGAACGTTTGATCGAAAGGTCGGCTGTTCTATCTTTATGAACGCCATCTGCACAATCTCTCTGGGTAACACACGTAATGCCTATTGCCTATGTACACTCTAAAAAAAGATGTTTAGACTCTAAATGCGAACAACACTTTTTTGTCCCCCATTTGTTTACGTTTTCCTTCTCTGACATGTTTAGATTATAAACGTGTTTAGCATTTAAACGTGAAATTTGAAAATCCCCCTGGGTAACACACGTAATGCCTATTGCCTATGTACACTCTAAAAACGATGTTTAGACTCTAAATGCGAACAACACTTTTTTGGCCCCCATTTGTTTACGTTTTCCTTCTCTGACATGTTTAGATTATAAACGTGTTTAGCATTTAAACGTGAAATTTGAAAAGCACAAATTTAAAAATGTTACAGGTTCAGACTCTGACTGAATTGAGAAACAGGTATGTGCGAAGTCCTTATCATGAGTTTAATGCATCCAGGCGAAACATAGTTGTTAGGCTGAACAGCTTTAGACTTGTCACATCCGGGGCGGACTGGGACAAGAAAAGTTACCGGGGAATGCGCCAAGGGGGCCTCAGATGAGGAGAAAATTTTGATTTTGCGAACTGAACGAAGGGTCCATGCATCTAAGCGTCTGGGCGATCAATTGCAGTCCATTGATGGCATTTTTGCATCATCTTTAACCTTGATTTTTGAAATTAAAGGAAAGCTGTTTCCTTTAAGCTGAGCAACCAAAAGCAGACTGGGTGGCTCTGTATATCGCAATGGCAGCCCACATAGAGAACGTTTCGAAATACCGGCAGTCTATGCAATCAGATCCATTTCGCCTTTTGGTAATTTTCACGAAATTTCACACAACAGGTGTTGGGCTGCATCGATTTGCGGGGCCCCAGACGGAACCCAATAAGGGGCCCACCGGAAATTTCCGGTGGACCATAAAGTCAGTCCGCTTCTAAGTCAGATGCAAGCTTTGGACATAAATGCCAAAATGTCTGCCGAATCATGTATATTTGGTGCAACGATTTAAAGTTCCCACAACATCGACTTTAAACACTGTTTCCAAATAATGTAATTGTGCCCAAATTATAAGCATTTAAACATATTTTTCCAACGTTAACATTGATAGGTTGGTAGGGTTTCCTGTTATATTTTAGGGCCTACTTCTCAAAACAAAGCAATGCAAAAGGTCAGATAAATGGGAGCGTGGTGACTCAGTGTTACCCCATAGAACTTCAAACCGAAAGGATCAGGTTCGATCCCCGTCGGGGCACTTAATCCCAATTGCCCAATTACTAAGGCGTACTGTACGTCCATGGTGCACTTGTCTTCAACTAATGCTAATCCTGCTTGTGTGGAGTTAGTACTCTGGGAAGTCTGCTCGCTGTTGCTACGTGGTTCTCTCCGGTTACTCCGATTTCCTTCCCCCTCCCCGTAAAACTCCGACACGAGTTGCCGCAAATGTCGTTAAAACCCAATAAATATATAGATACAGTACGGCCGCCGTGGGCTGGTCACTTTCTAAGGGTAGGCAATATTTCCACGGACGCATTAATATTAGATTCCAAACACTAATTATAGGAATAATCAATAATCATCAAAAATTTAATTGGTGAAGCACCGGGTACCTCCCGGTGCTTCAATAATTAAAATTTTACTGATGATGATTTTTATTAAGTGGTAAAAGCAGGCGTAGACATCGCTGCCCGCGCGTAGAATATGACAAGTTCATTGCGACTGTACTTGTATAAAGAAATACGAACAATAAGCTTAAAGGACTCAGAGTTCGCAAATGAAAAGCATACGACACTGCCGACGCAGGTTGCTTTTCACCAGCAAATCCACACAACCTGCGTTTTCCCCATCTCTCTATGAACATGTATTGAAAGCCTGAGATCAAATACACAATAATTTAGATCTGTGGCCTTTTCTATTAAAGGTCACGCATAATTTACCTTTGAATTGACGTGACAGAGAAAAACTTGTTGAATAAACTTCAGATCAAAAAGGCGCGTTAATGATAACAGTACGGCCGCTATGGACTGGTCACTTCCAAGCATAGGCAATATCTCCAATGGACACAATAATATTAGATTCCATTTTAATTACAGAAATAATAATCAAACTTTTAATTAAGGAAGGACCGGTGTGACAGGAATGATAGTCCGTAGGAAAATTAGTCCCTCTGGACTATTATTCCGCGGAATTATAGTCCTAGGTCTAACATTCCTAGGAATAGTAGTCCGCCGGACTACTATTCCTAGGAATGTTAGACCTAGGACTATAATTCCGCGGAATAATAGTCCAGAGGAACTAACGTTCCTACGGACTATCATTCTTGTCACACCGGGTACAACCCGGTGCTTCATCAATTAAAATTTTGCTGATGATGCTTTTTATTACACGATAAACGCATGCGTGACATCAATCCGGCACGTGGATTACGACAAGTGGCTAATACTATAAAACGTTTACAATTGTATTTTCTCCTAATTGTATATTTTGCAAGTGAATATAAATGACGTAAATGAATAATTAGCATTTCAAAATGTATGACAACTTTCCAACTGGCAAATTGCCACATCTTTAAAAATGTTAATGGTTCATTTCAATTAGTTATTTCCATAAAAAGGAAATACAATTCGGGAATATTCAATTATAAAAGTTTCATATACTGTTCAAAAAAGTAGGAGATATTTGATAACAGTGAGATATATGAAGATATATATATATATATATTCATCAAAAAGACAGTTGAGGCATTGCACAGTGACATCTGGTGAATAATGTCTGCGATAGTTGGGTGTCTGACAAGCACACATTCCACGCACCGAACTGCATAAGACGTGGACGGTCAGTCAGAGAATTTACCACATTATGTCCAAGACCTCAATACCTTGTGAATCCTCCTCAGTTCGCGAGACAAGCGCGTATCCAACGTGGCATACTCACAAAACGCCCAATATCAGCTTGACAGATGTTATTCCATTCTTCCCGCGGTGCAGCGGCGACTTCCTGGACATTGGTAAGGGGGTGTTGGCGTTGCCATAGGCGCTTGCCATGCATATCACATACGTGCTCGATTGGTGAAAGGTCTGGTCTTAGTGCTGACCAAGGTAGTGTAGTGATGTTCTGCTCCTGGAGGAACTCTGTACCAACACGGGCCCTATGCGCTCTTGCATTGTCATCTTTGAAAATGAATTGACGGCCGTGACGTCGCGCAAATGGCACCACATGAGCTGCTAACATGTTGTCACGGTTGTACTGCCATGTGACACGCCCTTGAATGTAGTTCTGTTCTGCTGGTCATGGTTATGCTTCCCTACACCAAAACCGATCCACCACAAAAACGATCGTGCTGCCTAACGGTTACGTCATGGTATCGTTCCTTCCGCCGCCGCCGCATTCTGTTTCGCCTGTCGTGGAAGTAGAGAGTGAACCTCGATTCATCGGAAAACATGACTTTGCTCCACCACCGATTGTCCCAGCGCTGCCTTGCTTCACACCAACTTCGCATGGCTGCGTTGTGACATACAGTCAAACGTGGATTTATTCGAGGTCGTCGAACGTACAAATTCCAGCTGCGTAGGCGATTTCGGATAGTCTTTCCACTGATTCGCACATATGTCGCTGAGTGCAGATGGTGTCCAATTTCTGAGGCACTTTGATGGCGGTTACGTAATGGTGTCGTTCGGATGAAACGATTCTGGTTGTCAGTTGTCGCTCTTGGACGACATGACCAACACCTGCCATCAACATTTCCTGTCTGACCTTAGCGTGACCACAACCTGCTAATCATCGATTGAGTAACGTTGAGAATTTGAGCCAATGCAGTTTGTCTGTTGCCAGCTTCCAACAGGCCAACGGCACGTAAACGTTCGTCGCGTGTCATTCTTCGCATACCTCAAAAATTAGGTTTCGACCAGAAACTATCGATGAACGAGTTAATACCAAAAAAGAACGATGAGACCTCCGAAAAAAACCCGTCCTTTACAAATGAAAATTTCAAAACGTACCCAACAGACATTTACGCGTCGCTCGTGCGAAAAACCTGCACGAAAGTTTCGTGGGCTTGTGACATTCATGATCCACGCTAAACATGGTAACATGTTGATGTATCTAATCACACGTATCCAATTTCATTTTCCGAAAATATCAAGACCAGTTACGATATCTCCTACTTTTCTTAATAGTATAGTATTGGCCCCAGTCTTTGTCGACTGTACTGTAACGATGAAGACCAACAAAAAAGAGGCTGTAAACTATGGACACACCCCTAAAGGTACAAGCATATAAAACAAACGCCGAGAAATCGAAAATACGCCAGTGCTTCCGTCTACATCAGTCCACAATACTATCGTATTTGCCATTGTGTCCCAATTAAAGCATTGCTTGTTTGTGGAAAAGAGACTCCCCTCCCCTTATTTTCTCCGACTAATAGATCTTTTCGAAGAGAATAAGTACTGTGTCCTGTATAAATTTAGCACAGCGTCAGTGAACCAAATACTTATCTGAAATCTGTAGTGTTGGCAACCAGCAAACAGGACAGCCAGCATTCTTCCACTTGCTCTATATTTTTCACTGAACCTGACTGAAGACAATTTCCGATTACAATTTTGGTTTTCGATTTTTTGGAGCGCGCTAATAGGGGATCTCCAAAGAACCATTGAACCATTGAAATTCATTATGATAAAAATACAATTCCAGGATAAACCAACATTCCTTTGACCATGCTATCTATCTAAAATGGAAACTGAAACCCCTGTAGACTGAGTTCAAGCAGCAAATGATTTCCATAATACAGCAGGAAATTTACCCAATTTAATCCAGTTTTGACAAAGCTTATTAGGCTCGTTCAAACAAAAAATGGCCTGGAACGAATACCATAAACTTTTTACAATTGTATTTTCTACTTATTAATATAACTGCCTAAAATGAATCATATGAATTTTCAAAGATATGGCAATTTTCCAGCTGGCAAATTGCCTCATCTTTGGAAATGCTAATGGTTCATTCCATCTCATTTAAAGTCATAACTAGAAAATACTATTCGAGAACTTACAACTGTAAAGGTTTTATAGTACTGTTCTTTAGTTAAATTCATAGTTGCATTTGGGAAATATTTGCAGCTTGAAACATTGTGACATTTCAACACTGGTCCCCTAGAATTAACCCTAGATGTTGAGATCACACAGGGATTGGAAGACGTTTATCAATTTTATTTAATTACTTATTTTATTTTATTACATATCTCACCCTATACATGTACATGCAACGGAAACTAGACGTCACTTTATTGTATTTGCGCGTTGAGGAAGTGCCCTTTTTGTTCCCATCAGTCTCAAACTGCCTCGCTAGCGTAACTCAATTCCTGTAGAAAAACAGCGCGCCCAACAAATCTATATTAGTAAATAGAGATTATCAACACCATTCCTAACATCTTCTGGGATACATACATATGTAATGACGAAAATTTCTACCAAAATTCGACAAAATACAGAGTAAAGAGAATAGATTACTACATAATAGCAGCGAGATATATTTTCCGCTCGAAATGTGTTTATAATACTGTAGAAATCTCGTACAGATTGACACCATGCATTCATATGCCGAATGTTGGCCGATTTGAAACCGAGTTGGGATTTTAGGAAATAAAGGAGATGTCAGCATCACCAAAGAAACGCTAAAATCCAGATAGATGGAATTTCCAACTGCTTATGACTCGCCCTCCGACTTTCCAACTGTATGATTGGGGGGGGGGGGGCACCCTAACCCTGCCGGCGCGTCCCTGCAGGTCAGATACTTACCTGTATCCCGCGGCCGATTCATTTTCGTCCATTGATCACACTATTGCATGTGTCCTTTTATCCGCTTTGAAGTTTCTTGGAAATTTGATGATGACTTGTGTGAGATCGATAACTTTCCAGTTATGCTGGAGCGCTCGGTTCTGGTGAACGATAAGATGGTGTACCGATGGAACGTTCAAAAGGCAAAGTGGGACACTTTATTAACTCCTTATGCTTTATGCATCACGAAGGAGAAATTTGTTGGAAATGCTGACCAAATAGAACATTTTACTAAGGTACTAGTTCACACTGCAATCCCAGCCATTCCCAAAACGTCGGAAAATACAAAACGCTTCATCAAACGCTGGTTTGATTACTATTAAAGACTGGTTATAAAGGATCGCAAATCACCAACCACAAATAATTTAGACAAACTATGTGTACATTGGGAAAAGACAACACGACTTATAAAAAAAAGAAAAGTTCTTGAGAAACTTGTTTCTAAACATAAACAACACACACCCATCAACAAAATTTGGAAAAAGATTTTGAAAATTAATGGTTAAGAAATAAAATCAAATACAGAACATCGCGACCTTAAAACACACTTATTCTAAAATGAATTATAAAACATATTGGCCTCAACATTCGTCGTCTAAAATTAGAATTCAAATTTCGTTAAAATAATAAAAAATAAAGAACATCAGTGAAAACAAGGGAACAAATTTATCTCTGACAATTTAGAGAATTACAATGGAAGTGCTAAATTGTTATTCGCGTAAAGTAACAAGATACGATACAGCAATGAATTTTTCAAATCAATGACGTTGGAAGGACTTTGTTTCTAATTTTTGTGTTTGATAACTGATAGAATGTTAAATTTATGGGAAAGCGCCTACCTTAAATTTTGACACGGCCAGTCCATACATGATAAATAATTTCACTTCCGATTTAATAGAGCACATCCACAGAATATGAAGCCTTTAGGTTGTGGTACCAACACTTCAGAAAAAATGCCCAAATTTGAACATTTTACACTTAAACAGTTACTAAAGAAATATGAAAGTCATTTGTGTTCAGTATAAGTTATCTCCTTCAACATGAATGGTATATGGAGATTTAATACCTGGATGCCGGTTTTTAAATGAGACAGCCAGGTATTAAATTCCCATTCTGTCTAATCTGCATGTTCTGGAGCCCATATACTACGAGGAATTGGTCTCACAAGCGACTAGGGTAGTGGCTCGTTGAAAAGCGCATTGGATGTCATATTAAAACTTCAAAGACCGCTAGTTTGAGTTCTTGTTCAAGAGCCTTATTGCAAATTATCCATGTGCGTCACGGTTGCAATATGCAACGGCACGCATCACTTTTATACGGGACACCCGGTTTCAACAGTACTTGAGGTTGGTTTTAAGAAGTAGGGCGGATCGACATTTATTTACCGCTGCTTGTTTTTTTTTTACTTTCCGGATTCTCCCATTTCCCACACCAGCAAAAGCGTCCAACGCGATATAATCCTGCCCGTTGAACGAGTCTTCGAATCCCAAGACACAAACTCAAACATATCCAGGCAAGTCTTCGGAAACTGGACATCAGCTAGCATGTACCAATTATTTCAACATGGGTAGTCCGATGTGTAATTACCAAAATTCGAGGCACATTAAAATTACCACAACATATTTTGTTGGGGGGCATTTGCCCCCTGTCGTTCCTTCACTGCCCCCCCCCCCCCCTCTCCGCGCTTATTAACTGATATGGTCAATTGCGCTACTCCGCATTTTAAATGCGACAGTATGTCTACTGGGTGGACACGATTAACCATTCTGAAGAAATGTGTTACCTTAAACATCAATAAAAAAAAAATAAAAAAGGGTTATTTGTTCCCTAAAGGGAGAGCGCCCATTTGCATATGCCACAAATTCTAATATGCAATGGCTCTACCCTCACAATTCTCAAACTCAGAACTCATTTTTCGTTCCGTGGAATCAAGACCAGGGGCGCAGCAAAGATGACTGATTGGGGTGGAGTGGGTGGATGTAAACCTGATTTGTCCCGATTGTGATGGCTCAGGTCTCAACTGACTAATATTCCAACTACATCATCAAGGCCACCCTTCGTCGAACGAATGCCTTGGTGATGTAGTTGGAAAATTAGTGAGTGGGAGATTATAGTTAAAAATACACAAAACATATTGGAAATGTATTAGGGAATCCATAAACTGTAATAGTCGTGACACATACACAACATTTAATTAGGTACCCGCACCGCTATTCCAAATTGTACATGCTTGTGAGGGTCGTGGGGGGGGGGGGATGCCAAACGCACAGCAGGCCTCCATTTGTATGACCGCTTGCGTGTGTGACATAATTACAATTACTATTCTAATATAATAACTAACAAGAAAAAATGACATCTTAGATAATCATGGAAATTATTATTAGCCAGTAGTAATAGGAGATGTGAAGATCATGCCCCATATTCCGGAGGGAGAGCCGGAGGGGGAAGTGATGTCAAAGTCACGTGACCAGATGACGTAATGTTTGGTTGCCATGATAGCCTACGTGAGCGGCCATAGTGATACGTGTTTTAAGTGCGCGTGCACTGCGCGTATTGTTAGTGTGATGCGTGTTTCCGTCGTCCATTTTGTATACTGAAGGCCGCCATCTTGATTCCTATGGTAGCACGTGGTTTGTAAGTTACCCAGAACCTTCCTATAGGACAGGGATATGTTTAGAGGGTATGATGTTTTTTAATAATAATAATTTCGGGATTCCTAGAATTACCCAAATAAACCCGACAATTCTCCCAATCACACAAAACGACTTTTATTTGATACGGATTCTCCAAGAATCCTTCCTATAATAGTAGTACGTAGTGCTATCGGGCGTGCTCCCTTATGTAAGAATAAATTTACTTCGTAGAATTACCCAAATAGACAACCGTCCCCTCCAAATCAACAAAATTCACCCAGTTTATTTGATATGAAGTCCCCCAAGAATGGGTTTTTCCCCAATAACCGTCGCGTTCCCTTGAATAATAGTAGCACGTGGTGCTATAGGACTGTTCATTTGAGTACTTTACTAGGTCGGATTCCCCCAATCCTGAAATAGAATTACCCAAAAAGACCCCAACAATTGTTTTACTTGGCTCGGATTTCCAACTATATCCCCCGTTCGTACCGAATAATTAATCAGATATTCATACTTTTTGGGGTATGGTAAAAAATAACAATACATTTTTTAACATTCTAATTTCTTTTATTCAACAACAAAGTACAACCTTTTGAAATTTATTCTTGGTGCATTACTCATCCTTCTATGGTACGTAGATTGTCAAATATTCATAAACAGTATTTCTGCAGATTGGACATCGCCCATGTGATTTACAGCAGTCTTTGCACCGGCACAAATGATTGATTGGTCACGGAGCGACATTGGCATCAAAAAATAAGCAGAAACAACATTTTATTTTGGAACTGATGTGTCCATTTCATCTTTGACGGTCATTTCTTCTTCTTGAACTTCCTCGGCGTCCATGCATTCTAGTGGTAAATTCTGAATGTAATCGCAGTCTAGAGCATATTTATTGTGTTCTTCCATAGCATTATCTTTATTGTCCTAGTAACGCGCAATGATACCACAATGAACACATTCAGTTCTATCTTCACTACCAAGATAAAAGAAACCGGCTCCTCCTCGTTTCTTCGGTGTTTTATACATTAACATTGGTAGCATGAAGTCGAAAGTCTTGAGACGCGTTTCCTCCATTGCATATTTGATGTGTTTTGATGGTCTCTGTACTGTCCTTTGGGCTACTATTAACATATTATCTCCACGTAGAACCTATTCCAATACAGGGGATGGATCATCACAAAAATGCGTTTCGAATGAAATGCTCATTATCTCTGCAAAGTCTCTTTGACTCCTAAATTCTTGGTTTCTTGATTCTCTTTCGTTCAACCGCATCTGTATCAAAGATGGAATAGTGAACATTCTTTATTCTGTTTTATCTTCATTCTTCTTTGATTTTCATTCTC
This sequence comes from Pictodentalium vernedei, assembly GCA_031216915.1. Taxonomy (NCBI): domain Eukaryota; kingdom Metazoa; phylum Mollusca; class Scaphopoda; order Dentaliida; family Dentaliidae; genus Pictodentalium; species Pictodentalium vernedei. Next base: position 65,326,592 of record CM062296.1, read on the forward strand.
TCTTCGGTTTGGGTTCTCCTATTTCAAGACCCCTCTTCTGTGCTGCATCCACTGCTTTGGTCAATTGTTCCCAATCCTTCGTGGTAAATTGGAACCCAACGTCGTTTTTGAACAGTTAAATTTGTAAATCGTTGTTGAGTTTGAAAACGGTCGTATTTGCAGACATCCTTCTTCTGTGGCTGTCGAAACACAAATAAGCTGAAAACAAAGTGCGTCCTTTTACAGTTAACGTCGACATCTAATGGTGGGTTTCATCTGCGCCGTCACCAACTAACACATCATTATCCATTAGATAAGTTGTATACATGGTGACTATGGTTTCCATCGGCAAAGCGGGGCAGCGATCTTTCAGAAAAAATAAACAGTACTGTCCAAACACCGATGACGATCCTTGAATACGTTTCGCATTATATTTCCAATATCTGGAATTCCTCTTCAGAAAATTATCGAATGGTCAGTGCTGTTGGGTAATCCATAGGAGTGAAAGTATTCTGCGTGGTGGTGACTCACAAAGAGATCCACCCAATGTTCGCCTTTTCTAAGAGCTGGATCCGTCTTGGCTATCAGAACCACTGGTCTATGATCTGGTAATATTCTTGGTAATCTGTTTCTCTTCAAACAACTATCCGATCGAAGTGCGTTCTCCAGTTCCAAAGTATGCTTTCAGTGTAATCTAAAATCACTGGCGGCTCCTATCCACTTCTACGATGTTCTGGAATTTTATATACACCAATACGTTGGTTGTGGTCGGTAGGGGTTCTTCGAAACGGACTTCCAGTCTCAAGTTTCCTCTCTTCACTAGATCGAAGTGTTGTTCATGCAATGGGTCTGGAGTCAAGTCGAAGACGAGTAGTGTGAAGCCCTTTAAGTATTTTTCTCTGATGACGTGGTTTCCTTCATTCACATACAGCTGGCCTCTTCCTTGGAACAGGTTCATTTCGTTCATAGCACCCTCACTGACCTCCTTGAATCTCTCGATCGCTGCCGGTTTCACAATTTTTCCTTCAATGACATCCTCGGCAAATGATGCTCCGTTTTCACAAGTTGTATCACCACGGTCCTGGCTGTAGTTACCAACGTCTTTCTTCTAGAGTTAGCCGATAATGTTTTTTTCGAAGTCCAGAATACTGTGAAGAAAGATTCTTTCCACGAATATTGAACAAGGTGTTTGGATACTGAATCTCTGCCAGACCTAACTTCCATTCGCCCGTAAGGTTCACTGGTCGTGATAACTGGGTGGTGTACGAAGTCGAAGTGTTTTCGGACAACTTGTTCATCGAACTGTTACTTGGTAGAGCCAAATGGACCTACCCTCTACGTTGTCGAATAACGCATTACATTTTCTTGATGCTCGGATTAGGCAACAAATATTCTATGCTATTGCTCAAGAGTGCGGCCTACAACTTTCTGTCTGTCTTGTCAAGGACGCAATTAACGACACTGGTGATGATTATAATGTACAGTATGATTATTTGAGAAAAGTAAGTGATCTCACTCCCGGGGTACTCTCTTTCCAAACAGAGGCCAAGATCCGTTCGATTCTTCCTCCATTTTAGAAAAAAACGAGGGTTCGCTCACTGTGGCCTGTGGCCTCTCGTTCTATCCTTCCGCACTGGCACTCGTGCCATATCGATTAACCCATTCACAAGCGTGTGTCGTTCTGTGTTTGTACATAACTTGGAACAGTCACGTTTATTGACCAATGGCCAGGAGATAATGATCAAATAACTAGAGAGCATTACCATCCCCAACGAGGAATGGGTTTTTTAATGTTTTTTTTTTCATTTATTTTTGAAATTTTCAATTAAAAAGTAGAAGGAAATTTATACTTTGTTCAACAGAGAATGATGATTATGATGAGTTGACAACATTAAATACTTCTTTGGTAGGGGTATCCTAAACATTTGTTGACTAAAAACTATAATTAGAAATCATCCGGTTCCAATATGGGTAACCTAAAGGATACCAGGAATCAACACTGTAAACTAAGCATAAGGTTAAGCATGGCGAAAATAAATATAATTGGGTATCACCTGGTTCCAATATGGGTAACCTAAAGGCTACCTGGAATCAAAATTGTAAACTAAACATAAGTTGATTTCAGCATTGGTAATAAATAGGTTTAGCCTACACCGGAGTGTACAACATGAATTATTATTTTTTGTTGAAGAACAATTTCCCTTCCATAAACTATTTACAATTATATGTACAACTGGCAAGGCCAGTTTTTTTTCTTCTGAATAAAATTTGTAATAACCCACCCCATAAAAAAAGATAAAAATAATTTATCTTCGATAACCATCTCTGTATGTGTAATAATAATATTGATTGGAATAATTTAAATATAAGAATTATGCTTACCTCTGGTTTTCTGTAAATATTGAGAAAGAATATTCACTGGTTGTAGAGAAAGAAATTAAGTTGTCAATGGTAAAGTCGGCACACCGTCATCTTGCCCTAGTCGTTTTGGATAAAAGGAAGATAAACCGTCTTTCGTCTGTATATAAGTGAACATGTCGATACCATTAAGTCTAAAGCCTTTGTTTGTTCCTTTTCCTTTCTGTTTGTCTTTGAGTACTTTTAAATATGTTTGATTTGTTAAATCATTTTGTCTTTTATTTATTCCTTTACAACTCAGTTTGTTTGATATGCCGAAACAGTAGTTGGGTTTACTACACAATCCAATAACTCCCTTTCCATCCCATTCAATTTTGAAAATGCCCGGGGTTCTTTTATCAAAAGCTTTCTAGTCATTTCATTTAGTTTTTACATAACTTTCCATATGAGCGTCACAGGCTTCGGAGGGTAACCATTCATGGGCTTGCCGATAGAACAGTTCCCTTTTTCTGGGATGACTACTTCTTCAAGGAAGGATCCAGAAAGGGCTATGTAAAGACTGTCAGTGTCCGATACACAAAGTTCAAAATCACTACGCTCAATAAAACATCCAGAAAACCATAGTAAAACTGGAATATACGTAACTTGACATACTGATACACGAAAAAAAAAAACAATGTGGTGGGGAAGTCAAGTTTGATTCTACTTTTATTCATTTCAGTTTCATAAAGTTCTTTGTTGGGGGTGTTCAGTTTCCGAAAGGCCAGACTGTTGATGAGGTTGGAAACATTATCTGCGTCACAATACACTACATTCCTATTTTTTGCCTTGTTGGTGACTGTCTTCCCCTAGCCATAATTGCCTGATAATTTCATGTCAGCTACGATGTCTTGACTTGGGTCAGAGAGCCCCTCCCGTCGGGCCTGTTTTCCTGAACACCAATGTTTTCCGAAACACGCACTTGGCTGGTACTGGATGACTTGATACACCGGCTGACTACCAGTATTTGCTCCAAACACCGTTGCATTAATGGTGTAACCTACAAGATTGTTTCGCCAAAGTAGCTACCAATGAGACTACGGCGAGGTTGGCGCATAATATTGTTCGCTGCAGCGTAAGCTTTATATGTGACCCGATATCTTCTCGTGTAAAATCTGCGTTGTTGAAGATTGGTGTCATTTCTTCAAAATAGGACAGTTGGTCGGGTAGCGCAATGTCAAACTCCATAAGGCCAAAGATGGTGCCTGTACGGCTCTTCTCGAGACGTTCGGTGGATGTCATCGAACCATCCGCCGAAGTTACAGACTTTTCACGAAGAAAGGTCTTTAGGGTTGGATCGATCTTCTCATGCTGATGCCACTCGCATTCTCAGATTTCTATAACATCCTACCCAAAGCTCTATAGAAACTGGGTGGTTCCCTAGGTTTTGTCCCTAAATTTCAGCCACGAACTTCCTCCGGACTGCATTGGCAGTGGCCAATGTACCGTTCTTCATGTTCAGATAGGAATCATGACCGTACCAGAAATGTCCGTGAAAATGACAAACAGTTTTAGTGTCTTTAAACCAACCATCTAGGGCACTTGACGTCTACCATTTTTTTCCGGATCATTGTATTCGTGTGAAATGTGAACACCTCCCCTGGCAGACATAAATGCCAGCCACTGATGGGGCGTCCTAACGTACTTATTGGAGTACACTGGTTTAAAACACGCCTTTTCCTTGCGTCTAATGTAGCAACCTGTTGGCATTACTGGTAATGCATTTCCGCAAGAGCAAGGTCCTGCTTTATAAAATGGAGGCTGTACAACGAGTAAAGACACTTGAGACATTCAGACTCATTTAAGATGTATGTACCCGATGGAACTCATGGTATTTAATGTTGTCAAGACTTTTGGAAATTTGAGACAATATAACCACCATTGTAGATGATACCCTGCCGCACTGGCATGCTCCAAAGCCCACTTACGTCCCAACTGAATTTGAGTGGAATCTCGTCTCCGAGTTATTTTCACTACTACGACCATTTTAGGACGTGACAGTTTGGATGAGTTCCTCTTCGTATGTGACAATATCGGCGGTTGTCCCAGCTGTAGCAATGTTAGGGCAACACATGGAAACGAAAGTAAACGACCCGCTTGGAATCAGGAAATTCAAGGAGCAATCAAAATTGAAGATGAACAAATACTTCGATTGGAAAGATAAAGAAAATTAAGTGGACATGAGGTCATATATGGACCCTTGTTTCCGTGCTTTCGGTCACAAGTTGGAGGCGAGATCGACTATTGAGGAAAACGGAAAACCTAGGTGACATCAGAACTTACGGGGCTAATCGGGTGTATAAAAGCCCAGGCATCAGATACTTGTGGAAGTGATTCTGTGGTGCCGGGTGTTGGGGATCCGACGGCACCGACACCGTGCGAAGAGAAAGGACTTGGCTGTCTTCTTGGTACCACGCTTGGAGCACACGTGTCACGTAATTCGAGCAATTCAGACGTCGCAGTGGCAGAAATATGTACGTACAATGCCCTGTAGTGTGCTGTGATAAATACTAACCCACTTGATTGGTGGAAATTACATAAAGATTCGCTTCCATAATTGTCTGAATTTGTGGAAACGTTGGTGTGCATAGTTGCTACTAGTGGGTCAAGTGAGTGCGTTTTCAGTGTTACAAGGGACAGTATTACTCCAATATAAAATCGTCTATTATAGAAACACAGGAGCTAAGTTATCATTTTTGCATGAGAATGTTGGGAAGCGCCACCTTCTCCTATATCTACGAATGCGTAGTTTGTGCAACTGCGGGAAGTGCAAGCGTCTCGTCCAAGAAGAAGGATTTGAAAACCAATAAAATGTCTGACTTATAAGGAATACATGTGTATTGTGTTTACTGTTTATGTGACTCCCGTGTGATAATCAACCATTAACATGATGCAACAAGTTAACAACTGCAATTGTTTTTGAATTATTTTTCTTTTTATAATAGCACATTGGCAAGTGACCAGTTTACAATAATTATGCATTTCAGATTACACAAATATGAGACGATAGTTATAGTTTTATTCTGGTTGGAGCAAATAAGTGAGCGATGATGTCGTCTACAATATACAGTTAGAACTAGAAGTACTGTCATGAAATGCGCACAAATAGCACGTTGATGTGCGCGTTAATGTGCGCGTTATGGCCCAAGTAAAGCTATCATATTCTGTACATATGGCCTGTGCACAAGCAATGTTTCAGCCAATGGACCTCCGGGTAACCCGGAGGTCCATTGGCAGAATCATTGCATGTGTTTGCTATGAGTAACCAGGAGTACCTGTCGTGCTTTGGATGCCATTCGATATGGCAATTGCGCGCAATTCCAACGCGCAATTAAGCCTAGATAAGCGCACTATTCGTGACAGGACTTCTAGTTTTAACAGTACATTATATATCACAATAAGCCTTTTCCTAAAGCCAGATAATGCCGCTTTAGAGGTTTGATGTTTAGCAGGACATTTTCTAAAACGAATTTCAAACAGCCATCTTCTCTAACTTGACAGCTTGCATCCAGGACAAAAACAACGACCCTTGATGAAACGAATAAGCGTTTTACAGAAATATCATCTTTAATCTTTGATCTCTGAAATGACAATGTCTGGAATTACGAAACCGCTTGTACAGTTACCATGTTCTCGACATTTGGGCCTATATCGGACACATTGGGTAATCTGGGTAATACCCAATGTGTCAGATATAGGCCAATATGTCGAGAACATGGTAGTTGTATAAGTTGTGTCGTAATTCCAATGGGTAATGGTATGCACATTGCCAGTGACAGATGTCAGACAAGATACTAATTAGGAATTACCATGTCAAAATGTCAACTAACCCTCATAAACTCATATAAATTTATGTACTGAAGATAGGATTCAACTCGCGGGTCGGGGAAGAGTCCGCCATGGGAAGATTCGGCCGGGAAGGTTCGGCCCTGGCGGTGGGCCGAATCTTCTCACTTTGAGTTTAAATGTTGTAAATTTATATTTTATTCAGTTATTTAGAAAAGTTATTATTTCAATATATTTTAATAATTTTGTATCAGAATTTTCTATATGAAGAAAAACATTTTTTAATGAGTTGGATAAGAATTTTGTCTATTTTGTGAAACAATTTCTTACTTTCTGCTTGAATGTAATCCATTAATTAAAAGTCCAACATCTGAATCCAAAATATTAGGAACCGAAACATGTCCAGTCACTTCTAGAACTATTCCATCAGTTGACTTGAAACATATTGTTCACAGTCTGCCGGATTGTTTTTTGTTTAACTTCAACGGTAACTTCCCTAAACGAGAAAGGTTCTTTGTTATTGTCACTTAGAAGTTTCGGCCGAGTTTGTTTAGTCTCATTGCCAACGCGCATTTGTTTTTATAATGATATTCTGTAGAGATATATTTATTGTTGTTGACTGGCTCTTGGAAGTTACCGCCGAGCTTGTTTGTTTCTTTACTACATTAAATATTATTGCCTCCTCTCACTCTTTGACCCTCCATATATACTGGACGTAGCATAACTTGAAGATGAATTAATGAGCAAATAAAGTTATTTGGGTCGCAAGGGATTTAAAATCCCACATCGTCCGTGTGCGCCTTCGGCGCTCTGAAACTGAAATATGAAACATAATTGTACGCCAACTATTAAAGGAAATAAACAGTAGTTGAGAAGGAAATAGATTCACTATGGACCAACTTTTGAGACGTAGATGTTAGAGCGACCGAATGCCTCCATGTTTGCAAATAAAATTAACAGACTTGGAAAAACTTAAAAATAACCTTTGAAATTACATCTATATATTTTTAAAAGATTATACTTGTACGACCACTTCGTATACGGTCGTAATTAGGGCATTTTAATGGAAAGTGTTCTGTAGTCTAACGTTCACAACATGACCAACTCAGCGAAGCTGTAAGGTGATTGACAAACGGATGCTCGTTGAGATGACTACATCGAAGCCGTAACCTACAGTGATATATCCGAGCTCTACGGAAGGTTGACTTGAAAAAGAATGCTGGAGGCCGAACAAGGTTATGGTTCAAGTATTTTCGAAATTTTGTCAGGGAGCATTGGAATTTTATTCCATGATTTCATTGTGGATGGGATAAAAGATGTTTGGTAGCCCGTGGTCCGACAGTAAGGAATTCGGAGATTACTGACGGTATAAAGTTCAAGAGTTTGAGTTGTCGAGATAGGGGTGAGACTACGCAGGAACATATGGCGGAGACATGTGGTGATACATTTTGAAGAACTGTATTAATTTGTGTTTCTGTCGTCTTCCTTGTAGCGTCTCCCATCCAGTTTCCACATATAGTGATGCCTTGCTCGTACTTAGAGTTGCTCCTGTAACAATACGAGCACTAGCAATTTGAATTTTTTCCAGAATTATCATTTTTTTCTCTGCAGTTATCCCAAACCGTATCTGCATGTTCCAACAGGGGTCTAACGAAAGCAAAATATATCTTCTCAAGCATTTTCCGGTCTAAAATGAATTTATTTTTTCTCATGGGATCGTGACCTACCATGCTTTTGTGGAAATATGTTCTATGTGGTGATCCCACGAACAGCTTGAGTTGAGAATGACACCTAAATGCTTGTGCTCCGTGACTTCTTTGACAGGAACAGTTGCCAGTACGAGTGATGTCTGTTGAGTGGGGTCAGTTCGGTGTGAGATGGCCATGGCTTCGGTTTTAATGGGATTGAATTCTACCAACCACGTGTGTGCCCAATGTTCAATTGTGGTAAGATCATTGTTTAGTATAACCGTAGCCTGGTCAGGGTTTTCAATTATTAAATATAAAGTTGAGTCATCGGTAAAAAGGCGAATACAGCTGGGTAAATCTAAAGTTATATCATTAATATAAATGAGAAACTACAGAGGGCCGAGAATAGATCCTTGGAAAACCCCTGTTAACAGGTTTCCAAGAGTTATCCTCTGAGTTGACCACCACTCTTTGCGTTCGATCACAGAGGTATGGTTGAAGGAAGTCGAGGATTTAATCGTTAATTCAAATTTTCTCAAGTTTGTAGAGTAGACCCTTGTGTTAGACTTTGCCAAAGGCTTTACTGACGTTGCAAAATACCACCCTCACATCTTTACCTTCATCAAGTGCACGGCTAAAATGTCATAAATATCCATGAGCTGCAATACAGCTGAGTCACAAGGAGTAAACCCAGACTGGAATGGACTTTTGTTTTCGTCTAAAAAGGATCACAGTTTTTTGAAGATACATCGTTCACAAACTTTTCCAAGAGAACTAAGCAGTGAAATCGGTCGATAATTTGACAGGAGATTTGCGGGGTCTTTTTTAGGAACAGGTATTAAATTTGCCTTCTTCCACAGTTCCGGACATTTGGCGTGACGCAACAGGATATTGAAAAGGATAGTACTAGGGAAGTGGAACACTCTTTAAAAAGGCGAGGGCTTATTCGATCCGGGCTGCTGCTTTTGATACTTTCAGTGATTTCAGTGAGGTCCTTTTGGTCCAGTATTATGGTTGTGAGTTTTAGGTGTTCTAGAAATGGCTGCGATGGAAAGTACTCATGACTATCGTCAAAGGTTGATATGCTACAAAAATAGTCATTAAACGCTTCCGCCTTGTCTTTGACAGAAGACATTATCCTGTCCAGGTAATTTATATTCGAAACTTCAGTTTTCTTGTTATATAAAAAACATCTTTAGGGTCTTCCACCACACTGAGAAGTTAGTACCAGGGCTGTCTAGAGTGGAGGGGGCGCGGTGGCGTTACGGTAACCGATTCTCGTCCGATCATCGAAGTTAAGCAACGTCGAGCCCGGTTAGTCCTCGAATGGATGACCGTCTGAGCGATCTATTAGGACTCCCGCGTTGTGTCCTTGGGCAAGGCACTTAACCCCGTTTGTCCACATGGGGCACGACGACGCGGCGTATTAAGGCGCACTGCACGTCGATGGAGCACGTATCTTTCACCAATCTAACCCTGCCTGTGCTGCAGTGCGGAGTTACGATGTTGGGAAGCTGGCAGCTGCTCGTCGTTGCTCGGTGGTTCTCTCCGGGTACTCCGGCTTCCTGCACCCGTAAAACTGTCACGGTCATCATTAGCCATTGTGCATAAGTTTGTGACCTTAAATACCAATAAATAAATACATAAATAATATGTGCAAAGTGGTCTGAATTTTGTTATAATAATTGGTCTTTTTTTCATATGGACGAAACACCATCCTTTCTTTTTGAGCGATATTTCTCCCAGGCCTCAGGCCAACTTTTCGACTTGGCAATACGGTAGAGGCGTTTCCGTTGACGAATAAAATGCCTGATTTCGTTGCGCATCCACTTTGGGTCATTTATTCTAATTGTTGTAATTTTATTGGGAATACACTTAGAAGTTAGATCAGGGACACTGGAAGTAAACTTGTTGACCACAGTATCCTGATTCATATAAGAAAAAATGGTGTCCCAGTCGTTGCTTGCCAATGAAATATTCAACCTCTTGTAATCGCCCTCATTATGTAACCATACTCGACGTTTAAAACTCTTTGGTGTAATTTTCGTAAAGTGAACCTCGATACAGGCGGGGCAGTGATACTCGGTTAAATCTGCTTCAGTTGATAGCACATTGATAGAATTGCTGAATGCGATCAGATCCAACAATGTTACTCATATTTCCGTGAAAAACGTTGGTTCTGAAACCACCTGTGCAAGATTAAAATAGTCAGCAACGCCGCTAAAGTTTCCCCTCTTGAGAGTAAGTAGATTATAATTAAAATCACCAGTGACAATGATGTCAGAGATTCCAGAGTCCTTAGCCTTCTCAGTGTAGGCAGGTATCATATCCCAAAATCATTCTCACTGTTCGTTGGTCGGTAAAAGACAACGAGTAGGAAGGAGCCACAATAATTATATATTTGAACCCAAATGCATTCAAGCGAAGAGAATTCAAGATCTGGTCTTGATTTAACCCTTTACCTAACGTGAAAAGCAGGCGACACTTGCAAAAAAAATTCTTGAATAACTAATTTTTTTCATTTTTTGTCTCAAAAACATAGGTTATGACCCCTCGTTGGAACGAGCTCGACGAGCTCGTTCCAACGAGGGGTCATAACCTATGTTTTTGAGACAAAAAATGAAAAAAATAGTGAAAATTAATTGGCGATTTTTGAGAATAGCGCTGGCCGGTTTTGGCCGTTACGTTGGGTAAAGGGATATGCCAATCTTGATGTAAACATCACCAGCACCTCCCCTGTTAAGCGATCTTTCCGTCTTACTTCTTGAAACCCGTTTAAATGAATATCACTATTGTCGTCTTATGAACCTAGCCATGTTTCGGTAAAAACACATATATAGACATTTCACACTTAAATATATCGAGTTTGGGCTTTATTTTTTGGATATTTAGGTGACAAATTCCTAGTGTTCCTGTTCCTGGCGCTCAGATCAATAGCTGCTTCGATGCAGTAGGGACGACCAAAAGCCATTCTCCAACAGACTGCATCGAAACAGTCATTTTTTTTAACAATTTGTAACTTATCGATCGAATACACGTACATATGTACAGTTACGTTATGTTTAATGGCAGTAGAATGTATTAGATAGGATACGTTTTCCAGGTTAAACTTATTTGGTGAGTGTCACCCCCCCCCCCCCCCCCCCCCAATAAGCTGTAACTAAATGTTTGTGGAGATGTTAAGCGCCATATGAAGCCTCTCACCTCATTTGACGTCCCTGATACAAACCGTTGGATCAAGATGGTTGATCCCAGATAAATTCCACCCAAAAGTCCATTGATGGATAATTTGAAACTTTGCGAACACACTTGACGAACAGTTCGAAATTTAACCACATTATATACAGGATTATATTATGTACAGGTAGTTCATAGTTGAACGTAGGCGGAATGTGTGTGTTAATATGCATTTACACTGTCACAGTGTATCGGGGACCCCCACCCCTCAACACCGAACAGATTACGACGGAATAGAAATGGATAAGTGAACTCTGCCATTCCGAGAATAATATAGTATCAGACCGATCAGGTCATAAGACGTTTCCACAAAATCCGTTGTGATTACCGAACTGGTCTCTAAACAGGTTAGATCCAAGCTGCTATAGATGGAAATCTGAAAATTCAACAAAAATAAAACAAAAATACAACGGGTATGTACAACCATCCCCATGTTAGGATTTATTTGCTCTATGAGCTTCCACAAAATATCTGGAAGCACCATCCAACAAATAGGAACAGTACAACTGTTAACTTCAATACAGTTAAAACTAGAAGTCTTGTCACGAACTGTGTGCTTATCTAGGCTTAATAGCGCGTAGGAATTGCGCGCAATTGCCATATCGGATAACATCCAAAGCACGGCAGGTTCTCCTGGTTACTCATAGCAAACACAAGTAATGTTTCTGCCAATAGACCTCCGGGTTACCCGGAGGTCCATTGGCTGAAACATTGCTTGTGCACAGACCATATGCACATAATGTGATAGCCTTACTATGGTCGTAACGCGTAGATTAACGCGCATATCTGTGCTATCTGTGCGCATTTCATGAAAGGACTTCTAGTTTTAACTGTAGTTACCCTGCTACAGTCGTTTGGGGCAAACTGGGCGGTTCAAGACATCCACTGATGAGTATAGATTGTGGAAAAAAGGGAAAGGAAAAGAAACATAGGAAATTGCGTACTTGAACCCCACATTTAAAAAGGTCGTTCAAAGTGTGTTTTGTGAAGAAATTAACACGGTTAAGATCTGATCAGTGCAACTGTACTGCCATTATTTCCGTTGTCAGGTTCAATTATATTCTAAAAGGAAACAAAATCTTTACCAGCCTCTTGTACAAGTTAAAGTAAAGTACTATTTTTCAGTCTTTTAAGCATATGGGGGGGGGGGGGGGGGGTATGAAGCTATGTTCATTCGGGGGAGGCGGGGGGGGGGGGGGTAATCCTGCACATTATTTTCTTTTTGTGATGAGGCAAACGTCAAAAGTTGCAGGAGTAATAACTTCGTAGTGTCTGTTTGTTGCTTTACCGCAGCCAGGTTGCTGTATTCAGAAAATGATGTTGGAATGGGTTTACCCTGTTACAAATCAGATGGAAAGTGCCAAGGGGATGAACTCTCAAAGTACTTATATCCAAGGGTCATTGATTACGAAGCTCTACTTTTCCTGAAAACGCGGCACCCACTCTGTTCAATAACCGTTTTTGCGCAAGCAGTTGGGGATCGTCAAGGGGCGCTCCGCAACAGACTGCATCAGAATATTCTTTGGGAAATAGTTAATAAACTGTGAGAGAATAATAATTGAATAAACTCTGCTTTTCATAATTTAGAATAGCACGGAGTTAAGTCGGTCGATTCAGAAGACGTATCTAGTACAACACGTAGTGGCTCGTTGAGGGCGCGCCCAAGCAAATTGTATCAAGACAATCATTATTGGTGAATTTATAACTTCAAGAGAAAAAATTGTCAATACTTTGTAAATTAAACGAGGGAAACTGCAATAAATTGCAACAAAATAAATACGCACGAGAAGACCCTTCAGTTAAAACCAAAAGTCCTGTCCTGAAATGCGCACAAATAGCACGTCGATTTGCGCGTTAATCTATGTGTTATGACGACGGTAAGGCTATCAAATTCTGCACATACGGCCTGTGCACAAGCAAGGTTTCAGCCAATGGACCTCCGTGTAACCGGGAGGTCCATTCGCAGGAACATTGCTTGTGTTTGCTATGGGTAACAAGGAGAACCTGCCATGCTTTGGGTGCCATTCGATATGGCAATTGCGCGCAATTCTTACGCGCAATTAAGCCTAGATAAGCGCACAGTTCGTGACAGGACTTCTAGCTTTAACTGTATCTATCAAAATAATATGATATCAAGCCCGTCAGATCGACTGCTGTTTCTACACAATCGGTCGGCTCAATTTGAAGCACTAACGGCAAATTGAATCAAGAGAGGTAAACATAAAAAGTACAGTAGACTCTTCCTAACAAATGTGACGAGGCGACCACTGATGATTGATTTTCAACTTAACGAAAAAGGAATTTGCGAATTGGCGGAAAAAATCACCAATTGAGTACAAGTCGTCTGTAGTCGTACAAGTCGTCTGTAGATGAATAAGTGTTGGGATGTGTAGTTGGAGAGGAGAGAAGCCGCGTGGAGATATGAAAGCATATTGGAGGACAGGGTTTATCACGGCATGATCCAATTTGAGAGTCTCGAAGTCAGCGGCCAGCCAGTTAATTCCTCACAACAATCCCTCCCCCCCCCCCACACACACACAGACTCCTCGTGTATTCAGAAAATTACAAGAATATCGTTACAGACGAGTAAGCTCTACCGTTCAGAGAATACTATGGTACCAGACAGCCAAGAGGCTCTTCCCAGCAAATTGCATCAAGACGACCTTTTATGAATTATGTGTATGGAAAAAAAATCAGAAAATTATGTACAGACGCTGAGTATTTAAAATGGAAATACAAGGCGTACGTTAAGATGCATTTGCCCCGCCAAGTGAAGTTGGAAGATGTTAACCCTTTACCAAACGTACCAGCCAAAACCGGCCAGCGCTATTCTCAAAAATCGCCAATTAATTTTCATTATTTTTTTCATTTTTTTGTCTCAAAAACATAGGTTATGACCCCTCGTTGCAACGAGCTCGTTCAGCTCGTTCCAACGAGTGGTCATAACCTATGTTTTTGAGACAAAAAAATGAAACAAATTAGTCACTCAATAATTTTTGTTTGCAAGTGGTGTCTGCTTTTCATGTTGGGTAAAGGATTAAGGAATATAGCGCCATTCACAAGAAAGTGAGAAGCCCTCATAATGCAAAATTACTGACATGGTGTACTATGACTTCACCCTGCTCTCTGGTACGGGACGCGCAGCACCCCCCCCCCCCCCCCCCCCCCGGGCCATTTCGGCAAGATAATTGCAAATAAATAATTCCAATCTTTTGGTGAATAATACGACACTTAGTCATTCAAATAAAAAGCCGTTTTGAAAAAATCATCCGGTGATTGCCAAACACCATTCACCAACCTATTACATCAAATTGGGCACTTGAGGATAGATTTATTTTTCCTATGGATATCTGGAACTTTACTAGTTGACTGCAGACAGGATCAGCGTTTATACTTGTCAATACACTTATTTATTCAGTGAAAGGTCTAGGATTCTAGTTATTTATTTATTGGTGTTTTTAAAGTCACATAGTTCAGCGCAATGGCTAACCATGACCGTGACAGTTTTACGGCTGGAGGAAGCCGGAGTACCCGAGCAGAACCACCAAGCAACGTCGAGCAACTGTCAGCTCCCCAGCATACCAATTCCACACAAGCAGGATTAGCATTGGTTGAAGACAGGTGCACTATCGACGTGCAGTACGCCTTAGTGCACAACGTCACAGTGCCCCCACGTGGGCACTGGGGTGAAGTGTCTTGCCCAAGGACACAACGCGGTTGCCGCGGGTGGGATTCGAACCGAGGACCTTTCGGCTTGCAGCCTGCACCTCTACCAACTGAGCCACCGCGCCCCCTAGGAATCTGGTAATTTTGGGATTGGCGCATACACCCCCAAACGCGTGGTAATTCTCGCGATTGAGAGGCCAGTTGCAACTACCACTGTACACGAGGACTCAGTTGGAACACAACTGGAATATCAAAAAAATGGAGGATTGTAATATCATTATCCATATTATTAGTCAACGCAGACGATATCAAAATTTATTATTTTAAATATCACTTTTTTAAATTTTTCAAAAAATTTCAACAAAACTATATCAAGTGACCCCCTCGTTGGAACGAGCTCGACGAGCTCGTTCCAACGAGAGGTCACATAATATGGTTTTGTTGACATTTTTTGAAAAATAATATTTTTTCAACTGCTGAATTTGCATATTACGCGGGCGGATGCGTGCGATTCGGTGGGTAAAGGGTTAACACTTACCAGGCGAATCGGCCTCATTCGCACGTGTAATTTCCAATTTTAGCAAGTTAAAAAATGTTATTTTTCACAAACGTTCAACAGAACCACATCATGCGACACCATATTATCTTAAATATTCAACTCAATCTCAGATACCACCCGAAACCCCAACAGACCTCCACGGAACCACATCGCACCGCCCCTCCCTGAAACGAACATGGTGAGCTCGTTCCAGTGAAGGTCAATACGGCACGGTTCTGCCGAAACCCGCTGAGAAACTTGGAAAAATAGCATTCGAAATAAACATCTAAAAAAAGAAATGTTGATATCATCTGTGTTGTGTTGGTTAAAGGGTTAAATCTTATCCACGAATTGGGGCACTGTGAAGAGGAAATGTTAAGGTAAGTTTGAACGTTTCTTCTAAGCCTGTAATTTCAGAAAGTTTCACTTCCTTCATTCCATTCCTTGACGGTGATACATCCGTCAAAAGCCCATCTGTCTTTAAGTTTGCCATCCTTTCGCAACTGCCGTGCCCGTCTGGCTATACCAGCCCTTGTCTGGGTAAGATCCTTGTTGATATATACGGGTAGACTTTGGGTAGTTGATAATTTTTTCAGCGATGTTCTGGAACGAAAGATTCTGTCTCGAATCCGGTAAGTTCACAAAAGAAATAATATAAAATGGCATACTAGATGTTTGAGACTTTGCCGGTTTGGGACCAAGTCTATGACTTCTACAGACATCCCAAATATCTACAGTACGTGGAGAGTGTATTATCACTAAACCACCTGCAGAGTGGAGATTCCACCCAAGGAATAATTGCAAATTTGTTGCAAAGCATAACCAGCACCCGCAAAGTTTCAGTCAATGGACCACCGGGATAAACCCGGAGGTCCATTGGCTGAAACATTGCTTGTATTTTTTGTCCATATGTACAAAATTTGAAAGTTATAGTTTGGGTGTTGACTCCACTCCGTGAGTGATTTCGTTACAATCCACTGTCCACGTACTTTAGGTCAACACCTATTGCTTTGACTGTTTGTATGAATATAGCATCAGGAAATGATTTGGTCCATTGGTCAAGGCATGAACTACGTCGACTGCAGAGATGCAATCAAGACACAAATCTTCAACGTAATCATCTTTTTAAATAGACAGGTGCAGATTTTCAAAAACGGATTATACTTTTGTCTGAATATTTCTCCTAATAAGTGTACATCAATCAAAGTCTGTCCGACTGGCAAAATCAGTGAATGTATTCCGAATATTCCATTTAGTGCCGGACAGTGCAATTCCCCACTTAGGAAGATTTACAACGAATAAGAATACACTGTCTTTGAAAAAAGCAAAATCGAGGCACAACGGCTCCCAGAAGCTCCAATATGCATCCTCACCAAATATATAGAGGATATCTAGTGTTTTTGAGTGGATGCCGAAAATTATCTCATGAGTGACCGAGACAAATGTTTATTTTTCGTGAGCGCTTGCGCTCTGGATTTTCTTTTTATTATACGCTTTTTACAAGAATCTGACAATTCCACTCGTTTCAACCTTGAGTTGATGCATAAAAAGTAAACAGCGCATTCAATAACTGAAACGTGGAAGTGATTTGATCGATACTCGGAACAGATAGCATCTTGAGATCTGATTCAGCTTGTGGATTTCTAGTCCAAACATGGCCCGAAAGTCCGTAATATAAGTTTTTGGTTTGGTACGTCCTTTGAAAGGACGTACCAAACCAAAAACTTCTATTACGGACGTCCAGGCCATATTTGGACTAACGGGTTTCATGCATCAATTCAAGGTGAACACGTGTTGAATTGTTGCTGGAAATTATCGGTATCCACTCAAAAACACTAAATTTATTTATCAGAACAAATTGATCATTTTCAATGATAATTTGACTCGTATTCATCTTGAAGTGATGCTTTGAAAGCCGCCATTTTGATGACACCGTGAAAGTGACAATTTCCATATCTTCACAGTGGGGGATGCGATTTCTATCTTTCCGCAATTTCTTCGATAATCTATTTATTTATTTATTTATTTATTGGTGTTTAAGGTCACATATTTATGCACAATGGCTAATCATTACCGTGACAGTTTTACGGGTGGAGGAAGCCGGAGTACCCGGAGAGAACCACCGAGCAACGACGTGCAGCTGCCAGCTCCCCAACATCGTAACTCCGCACTGCAACACAGGCAGGGTTAGATAGGTTGAAGACATGCGTACCATAGACGTGTAGTACGCCTTAGTATACGGGGTCATCGTGCCCCCACGCGGGCAATGGCGATGAAGTCTCTTGCCCAAGGACACAACGCTGTTGCCGCAGGTGGGATTCGAACCGAGGACCTCTCGGCTTGCAGCCTGCACCTCTACCTACTGAGCCACCGCTCCCCCGATAATCTATCGTTTAGCGTATAATAAAATCCGTTATTTCCACATTTCAAGGTCTTAAATAAACTAAAAACATCAATTTGTCCTCGAGATTCGCAAGAGCCAAAAAAAATATCATCCCAATCTCGCCATGTTGGTCACGTGTTCATGTTTTGGAAAGCACCATCTTCACTTATACCTTTCATTAAGCCAGGAAAATTGCTGTTATTTTGGTTTCGTTTGTACACATCTGCCTCTTCTCGAGTCCAAGTATTTCCATGCGGCATAATGAAATTTACATCAATATTTATTTTTTTATTTATTTACTGGTGTTTTTGATCACATACTTATGCACAATGGTTAATCGTGACCGAACAGCAATAAGTGGCACAAAACTGTCAATGGTATTGTACTTAGCATATGCCACTTGTAGGTGACCAATCGCAAACGTGATTTAGTTTGCCAAAGCTGTGCGCTGTTTATTCATTACGACACGAGAAACTTTACGCTTCAAAACCCATAGTACCACAACACATGGACAGTGACATCCAACTCGTATAATACCTCTATAACACCCACTTCGGAAAAAAGTCTAATATTATATCGACAACCTGCAGCCAGGAGGTCTAGTGTCAAAGATTTTCTTTTTTGATTCGGAATATAAGGAATTGTTTGCAACTTGCTAAGCTGGTGGTATACGTCATGCTACTACAACCCATTACAGGGAGCGATCAGGACTATTTAAAATACGCTCTAGCCTCGGAGCCTATTTTTTCAATTCATGCGCCAGATTTCAATTTACGGAGTCACACTGCTGTTTGTAACACACACAGCAAGTATGTAATAGCTCTCATCATTTTCATTTAGTACACTATAGCAAACATTAATCTTCACTGTGGTTTCTGATCAAGTCTTGGCTGCCTATTTAGGCAGCCAAGACTTCATCAGAAACCACAGTGAAGATTAATGCTTGGTAATTAAGACTTGAAGTATTAACTTAAGCACTCTACAACAATGATAAATGATAATCATATATATAATATATGTAAGAGTGTCTCTCTCGATTATCCATCGAAAGAATATCAAAATATCATCTGAGAAGTTACGCGCCAGCTGAGAAGCCTATTTCTGAGATTGAAGAGCCAGGTCCTGATGTTTCAGAACCAAATACGCACTGGCGCATGGCCAGGTCGGTCCCTGCATTAACTGGTAATGTCTATATTCGTCACTTGGGTGAAGGCCTATCCATAATCTCAACGTGCAGCCAATCAATCAACATTTGGGCTGCACGTTGAACATTTTCGTTGACGACCATACATATCCAGTGAACAACAACCTACTTCATAAATTCAGGCCGTATCACTATCCTGACCGGGAAAAGTGGCCTTTCTTTAAGTCATTGTATTACTCTACGAACCCGTAAGCACAAATTGTTTGTATCATTCTCATACAATTTTAAGTCATCTTCTTTTTCAGTTGTAAGAAATATAATGCCAAATAAAAAAAAAGTGAATTGATTCTCAGGCAGTTTTTTTTCAAATCAGTGATGGAGGGAGGATTTTATTTTTATTTTTTTAAATTTTTTTTTTGTGTAAAGGGGTTGAGTATACTCAATAAATCTTGTCGCTGTCTTTTCACTTGAAAAAGAGAAAAGGTTGTATTTTAGTGTAATTATAGTATTCCTTTATAACTAACTGCCGTCACAACAGCTAAAATGATTCGTATTTTATTGTTCTTTTTAATGGTATAGATCTGTCAAGCATCATGCTCCATTAGAATATGCCCCCACTAACCAATGCCTGGGGTAGGAGTCCTTTAAAATGGGAAACATGGCTCTAAATGATTGGTTAAACTTGAGTTTATATCAGTGTTGCGGCCATTATTAGCCATTGTGCAGAAATATATGGCCTTAAACACCAGCAAATAAATAAATAATTAAATCATGATCCAGTATATCAGAATTTTCTTTGTTACAGTTTATGGGAGAGTGCCCCTGGGCACTCTCCCATAAACTGCAACAAGAAAAAACAATTTACGACTAACACAGCTAAATAATTATATGTTGAGAAATGTGAAAAAATGACCATTCCAAGTTTTCACAAATTCTTTAAAAAACATGACATAATAAAAATGTCTAATGAGGAGGTTCAAATCTAACGAGGGAGGGCCTGATAATCAAAACATTATTTTTTTAGCCCAATCACTGGTTATTATACTTATAGTCTCTTATGTCACCCAACACTGCCGGTGATATAAGAAGAGAGCAAAGAAGCTCTAGGCGTGCTGTGGGTGTCGGCAAATTGTATTTTGTCTTTGTCCAATTTAGATATCTTCAAAAAGGGTTTGAATCGCATATTCGGCGATGTGCTTTCTCATTATTTTTCCATTAATATTAACGGGAAAGGAATCCATGAAAACAACATACTTTGGTTGGTAGGCCGCCCCTTCAATCATGCCAGCAAATAACTGTAAAAGATCATTTTGTGACACAGTTTGTCCACGTTTTAGGATAACACATGCACAGATTTCTTCATGGTGTATTTCATCAGGTACCGGAACAATAACAACATCTTTAATCTGTGGTACATTAAGCTCCATGATAACGTTTTCTATTTCGGTCACGCTGATTGTTGATGTGTCGCGAGTCACGCACTCTCCGTTCCTACCCATTACAAATAATTTATTGCTTTCGGAAATATAACCTACATCTCCCGTATCATACCACTTAGAAGGAGATAATAATTTTTTTGTCATTTCTACATCACTATAATATCCCTCAAATTGCTTACCACTACGAACAAAGATCCTGCCTTTTGTACCCCTGCTCACTACATTATTCGAGTCGTCTGTAATTTTAATTTCAACGCCAGGGACGACATAGCCACCAATGTTATCTTCTAAATCCATCCCCTTTACGATATGAATCATACTCACACATCCGATTTCCAGAGCTGCATATGCACAAAGTAGACAATTAACAAATTCCAGAAAAACTTGAAATTGTTTCTTGATTGGTGTACCGGCTAGGACTACTACGTCAACACATGGCGGAAAACGAAAATTGTCTTTCAGAATACAGTTCAATACGTTGGTGGTAAGAGTGATCTTCGAACACGATTCGCTTTCAATGACGTGTAAGTGTCTTTCGGTGGTTACTATTGATTGTTCTCCAGAAACGGTGACTCTTGGTGCACCATGGAAAATCTGTGCAATCGGCGAGCCTCCGAGCCACGAAAACTCAGCATTACAATACAGTTTACCGGAATTCTCTGGCAAATGACCATAAATCTTTTGTAAGTTCAAATGAGAATGGGGAATTAACTTGGGGCGCCCAGTTGTTCCGGATGACCGCATCATCAGAGCAATGTCATCAGGATCGATAGCGGCGTTACATACCGAATTCTTACCTGCGGACACATTTACCATCTTTCTGTAACTTAACAGGACTCCATCGTCATTATCTATATCTGTAGAAACAGCATACTTGAACTTGGAAGAATTTTGTTCCACAAGCTGTTTCACGGTATCACGAAAATCTGGGCTTCCGCCTGAGAAAAACATCGCGACAGCATGTGTTTTCTCAACAACGTAATTTACGTCTGCCAAATCTTCTCGTATATTGTAACTACTTACGGGAATTGCACCAATAGTCATCAGTCCAAATACTATTATCAACCACTCCATAGAATTATATAAACGTATGATGACTTTATCACCCTTTTGTATACCAAGTGACGTCAAAACTCGTGAAAATTCCACACTTTTCCTGTACAACTCAGAAAATGTAATACTTTCCCTTTCTCCATTCAGTGAGTAAAATATGAATATTTCTTTGTTTAGATGTAATCCCGCTTGCTCTTTCAGTTTATCTGGTATTGTTAAATATTGAACAGGAACATTCCCAGGAGAGTTCACATAGCTGAGTTGATTCATCCTTTGTCAACCTAAAGCTGAAAAATATATTGAGAAAAAACTTCCATTTTAAGTAATTTACAACAGAAATATCTCCAGAGGTTCTGTGATGATCAGGAGCCAATGCTATGAAACTTATACAATTATATTTTCTTGAATTGTATTTTCAACCTATTAATATAACTGACTAAATTTAATCATTAGCATTTTAAAAGATAGGACAAATTTGCCAACTGTGAAATTGCCAGGTCGTTAAACATGCTAATCATTCATTTTAACCCATTTAAAGTCGCACCTTGAAAATACAATTATAGAAAATCTAATTGTAAAAGATTTATAGTATTGGCCTCAGGGAATCAGCTCGTACGGATGTCAGGAAATATCCCTTTGCCGAACGGATACAGTTTTGAATGGCAAGTGTTGTAATTTGTCATTTTCTAGTTTTTTTTTAATCTTTATCAATTACCCGATAGAATAAAGACATTGAGAAATATGCTTGGCACCTCAGGTATGGATTCCGGCCTGCGTATAAGACCGTCGTGTAAGAACGCATCTGATAGGTCGATATGCATCTCAGTGAATTCATGGCGTGAATAAAATACCTAGAAACAGAACGGTCTCGAGCAAAAATGTGTACAAATTAGCGAATGTGATATTTGTTTAGAAAATGTTAGCTTCATTACAATTCAAATTTAATCGTCGTATAACTGCATAATGCAACTTGGACAGATTGCGCTGGAAGGAAACAACAATGTGCGATCGCAAAGTCAATGCACAGATATTATTCAGCGAAGTAGGACCTTCGTCGATTCTCCAACTCCAAGGTAAATTTGTCTGGGTCTCATGGACGTTAGCGTTACTTAATTCCAGCGTTATGCAGTAAAGACTAAATCGGAAGTTTTCAGAAACTCACTCACTTTGAATATATTATGTCAGTGTGGTTAAGAATATTACGTTGAATAGTTTCAAGTATTTCTTACGTATGGAGAATATAACAGCATTATCTCTGGTAGAATCATTTTAAATCAGTGCAGACGAAACCACGACATTGTTTTACTTCAATTATAGATGCGTTCATTTGTCAGTAGATAAAATTAGCTGTTTTCAGGCACCCACAACATCCAACCGGAACACGAGAGATAAACATAACTTCCTTTGTTGGAAGTAGAACGAGATTCAT
Organism: Pictodentalium vernedei; assembly: GCA_031216915.1. Lineage (NCBI taxonomy): Eukaryota > Metazoa > Mollusca > Scaphopoda > Dentaliida > Dentaliidae > Pictodentalium > Pictodentalium vernedei. The sequence continues at coordinate 65,349,331 of CM062296.1, forward strand.
TTTTGTAGGTAATAACGGTATTAAAAACCTAAGGGCTAACCCATTTTGGACAGGCTAAAGACAAATACACCGTAAACGCTCAAGCATATTGTTTTCTGTGGATTTCTCCAAACACATTGCAGATTTTCAATAAAAAATGGCCATGCGCAGGTCTTGGTGTGGCATTACGCGGCGCATGGACAACACATACAGGTAAGCGTTTGTTAACTCTCTACGGGCTGCTAAATGTCAGAAGTTTGAAAAATGGGCTGTTTTCGAGCACCAAATGGTTATATCACAAATAAACATAATGTCTTTTATTGGGCCCGTGATTTATGGGGGAAAATTGTTGTAAGTAGTAAGGGGATTAAAAAACAAGCCTTTACCCTGTTTTGAGAGACTAAAGGAGACAACCTTAAGAACTTAAAACAATTCACACTTCCGTGGATTTCTTCAAGAAGTTCTTACAGATTTTCAAGAAAAAATAGACTCTTGTGAATAATTATCCTGGCAAGGGTTCATTAACTCTCAACGAACTACCTAACATCAAAATTTTAGATAAATTTGAGATATAATGGGTTGTTTTCAAATAGCCTCAGCACTCAACTCAATTCGTATGTGGCAAACAAACATAACTTTTTTTTTATTTGACGTAGACGTCTCGGGAGCTGATATTGATTTTACCCCTCTCCGCCAATAACGATGATTTTAACCTAAACATTCTTTTGTCGAACTGAATATTTTGAGACTACTATAGCCACCTTTCTGAGGACATCAATAGAGGTACTTTAGTGATACAGTTAAACACAATTCTTCAAGACATTCTGGGGGCATGAAACATCATGAAATCTCGTCTAGAAAAGCCTATGAGTCTGCAGAATCATTAAGTCAAGTTTGTTTTTTCCTTAGAGCAAAAGACATGTGTTATTGTATGGGGAAAAAGTATTATTTTTTCTCCTTTTTCTTTCTTTCTTTCTTTCTTTCTTTCTTTCTTTCTTTCTTTCTTTCTTTCTTTCTTATTTCTTTCTTTCTTTCTTTCTTCACTTTACAAGAGCGGAATTCGTGGGAATGCTCTTACAAATTTCGTTAAAACTTCGTAAGAACATACACGGCTATACGTTGACTTGACAATAAGCTTTTCACTTTGGGCGTTATTTTCATTGTCAGTACTCGCCCCAAAACGCCCAATTTGTCATGGGCGAATGTCACCTGGTCCAAATGGACGGGTGATCTATAATTTTCACAGATTTTCAAAATACACTCTTCCATGACAACTAGAAGCCAATGTTTACCAAAATTATTTTTTCTGCCACAATATGAAAGATGGACCTGAAAAGCGAACATTTTGGCCTACATTATCGTCGCTGCGAATCAGCAGATCCCCAATAATTGACTGAATAGTAAGAATGTAATGTATCATTATCATAAATGTAAAATAAATTTTGATTTGATCCTAATGTGTCCAAAATGGCCGCCAAAGAGGAAAAAAATCATTGACCAATATCTTCTGGTTCGAGTGGGGTAAAGGCCTGGAATTTTCACAGGTTTGTCATGAATATACTTTTCCATAACCAACTAGTAACAAAACGCTTTTTTTCTGCCAAAAGTTTTCAAAACATCAAAGATGGGCCTGAAAATCATACATTTTTGCCTTCAATCTCTGCACTGTGAAGTAGTAGAACACCACTAATGCTCTGAATAATAAGAATACCTAACATGAAAAGCAGACGACACTTGCAAAAAAAATTCTTGAATAACTATTTTTTTTCATTTTTTGTCTCAAAAACCTAGGTTATGACCCCTCGTTGGAACGAGCTCGACGAGCTCGTTCCAACGAGGGGTCATAACCTATGTTTTTGAGACAAAAAATGAAAATATTTTGAAAATTAATTGGCGGATTTTGAGAATAGCGCTGGCCGGTTTTGGCCGTTACGTTGGGTAAAGGGTTAAATACAAAATAAAGTTTAATTTTAACCACAATATGCCCAACATTGCCATTAAACGTGGTCATTTTTTAAATTTTAGATCTCATAACTGACAAATGATGGGTTAACATATGTTACATCACTTTACTCTGTGATCATAGTGGAATGACATATATCCAAAGATGCTGGGATATCTACTTCAGAAGCAAGTGATTTTATGCAAGGTTTCGATGGATTTTCCATTTAACGTTGTGTTAACCCTTCAACCAGGACAATATCGGTATGCACCTGCATGTTCAGAGATATGGGGCTGAAAGTTTGTACAATTCATTCAAAGGGCTTAATGTTTTTGTTCGCCAGGAAAAGCCTTTTTTAGTTTTTTTTCCACTTTTCCACACATTTTGCCCTTACAATTCTGAAGCCATTTTCGAACCGATTATCACAGAATTTCGAACACGCTCAGACCGGTACACAATCTAAATATATACGCAAGCGGAATTTTCTATTGCACTCTTCTTTTGCCAGAATTGGCAAAAAACTGTCAACATTAGTGTTTATTCTCACTTTCTCAATACGTGTCTTGTAGATTTTTTTAAAACATCCCCCACTGAAATGTCTCCGACACTGCAACTGACATACAAGAGATATTGGTCTGGCTCAGCGTTTGAAAATCCTCCGCAGGCTGCCAAAGATCGAAATTTTGATAAAATGAGCTGTTTTGGGATACTCACCTAACCCAAATGGTACATGAAAGATAAACATAACTTCTTGTCTTGGAAGTGGAGCTCACCGAGGATCATTTTTGTAAGCAATAAGGGTATTCGAGAAACAAGGCATTAACTCCTGTTGAGCTAGTTGAGTAGCGATACCCATCAGAGACTTAAAAATTCTACTTGTCCATTGATTTCTCTAAATGAGTCTTGTAGGTTTTCACAGGCCTCGTGGTGACAGTGCAAGCTGCCTAGATAAATATTCTGGTGAGCGTCTGTTAACCTTTTACGGGCTGCTAAACGTCAGAATTTTGATAAAATGGGTTGTTTTCGTGAACCAACAGCACTCAAGTGCTATCTCATACCAAAACATCGCCTCTTTCATCGCAACAGGAATTAATGAGGGATAATGTTTGCAAGTGGTAAAGGTTTTCAAAAAAAACAATCCTTAACTCTGTTTTGAGAAATTGAAAGAAGCATCCTCTATAAACATAGAATTCACATTTTTTATGAATTTATTTGTTTTCCAAAAAGGAAAAGACATTTGTTGTTGCGTGGCCACAACAAATATTATTTTTTCTCTCTTTTTGGGGGGCTTTTCCTGAAAGGAAAAGACATTTCTTACTCTTCTGGAAAAATTTTTTTTTTTTTTTCTTTTGTCTTTTTTTTATTCCAACACTTTGGAGGAGACGATTCTTTGAAGGCTCTCTTAAACATTTTTCTGAAAGTTTGCTGAGTCATAGACGAATGAAAGCTGTAGTTCTGATTAGCTTTTCCCTTTCGACTAAACACTCGCAACGCCCCAGAACGCTCAAAAACGTCCAAATGTTCATTGACCAATATCTCCTGGTCCGAATGGGCTAACGACCTTAATTTTTCATATATTTGCCACAAATGTACATTTCCATAACAAACTGGTAACAAAAGTTTACTAAAATTATTTCTTCTGCCAAAAGTTTCCAAAACGTCAAAAATAGTTCTGAAAAGATCATTTGGCCTACATTCTCGGCACGTGAATTGGCAGAACACAAGTAACGGACTGAATAGTAAGACAGTAATGTATGATTATCATACATAAATTTACATTTTATCCACAATTTGTCCAAAATGGCCAGCGAACGTGGAAAACAAAAGGGCCCATATTTTCACTGACCAATATCTCATAAGTAGTAGGAGATGTGGTTTTCAGGACCTATCTGGTGGACCTGGGCTGGTGGACCTAGGAAGTGACGTCATACCGCAATGTATTGTGGGTATCACGTAGTTGTCATGGTAGCCCAGGTAGCGGACAGGTTGTGACATCATTGTCATGATTATAGGTGATGTGAGTGCGCTTGCGCAGCTCGTGTTGTTAGGGTGATACGTGTTTCCGTCGTCCATTTTGTATGCAGGATGTCGCCACCTTTGTTTCTATGGTGGCACGTGGTTGCTATGAGCTTGAAATGTCTACAACAGGGCCAAGAGGCCTCTAACAGGTATGTTTTATTGTACAAGAGTAGTTTCCGGATTTGTAGAATTACCCAAATGAACATAAGAATGCCCGTAAATCACCGGAAAGTAAGTTTTTAACCGAAACGGACCTGTTTAGAGTAGTACTTAGTGCTATAGACCCTCAAAAGGTCGTGTTAGATTGAAGCGGTGTATTCTTTTTGGAACGACTTTCCTAAACAATTACCCAAATAAACCCGACTCTCCTTCCAAATCACCAAAATCCACCCCAAACTGCCGAAACGGACTTTTTCCCCAATAACAGGGAGGTTTTATGAAGGCTCGAATTTTGATATTCCGGGTAAAATCCTGGAGAGACGAGGATTTTACCCGGAATATCAAAGACCTCGCCCCGCTTACTATTCCGTTCTACTGGAGTATCAGAAATACAGAAAAATAGGAAAGACATTCTCGTGTTGGGGAAAAGTATCCAGGTGGCGGTATCCCACCTGAGGATGGGTGTTAACTTATGGTATGGCTCCTCCAAGACCCTTTTGGCTACGCCACTGATTACCTCCAGTTTCTTAATAAACGAAATGCAGCTTCGCGTTGATTAGTTTTCAGGCTATATATTTTAACAACGAAGTAAAAATCAACCCAAAGCATATCGCACTCTTCCAAATGTTGACTTTAATACTAAACTGTTTAACCTGGGAATTTCAAGTACATTTTCTGTTTATAGATCACCGCGTTAGTCCATGCAGTGAAATATCAAGAGAACAAATCTTTAAATGCTCACATGATAGTTTAACAATTAACTTTTTTCAATTTGTGCAAACCTGTAGCATCAATGTGCTTTCACACTACATGCGACACGAGCGTTGCGATCGGTGGAATAATTGGTAAATCATCGCTTTCTGGTCTTTTATGGTTTTTGAAACGTTTGGCGTCTGTAACTGTGTACAGTAGTCGGAATGCAAATACTAAGCAGATCGAGATGAGACCAAAGTACAAGCTGAAATATATAATCACTAATTATAATTTTGACGCCACAAATCGTTGCATCAAACTTATAATAAATGATTTTGTAGTTAAGCTGGCACTTTGGGCTCAGTAAAGTTGCTGGTTGTTTTTATTGTTTAGTGTCCTAGAGCTAAAGACACCTTATTAGTGCAAAAACCTGAAACGGAACAGCAATATTGATGATTGACGAATTAATAATTATCGCATAGCTCACAACGCTTGTGTCGCACATGGTATGAAACTACCCTTACAATGAATCCGGCCGTTGAAGTTTTGAAACAAAATACAGCGACACGTTCGATCCCGAAGAATCTACAGAGGAAAGTCACAAATGAAACTGACAATATTCTCTGTACCCACAGTCACAGACACGAGTTGCACGTGCATGCATTTGGAATTTGGGTCAATCACCCACTCATATTACAACGTACATGTGTAAGTATACATGGTAAACAGTGTCAATTTATTGTTTATATTTCTGAAATAAGAAACTGACAATTCATCAATTAACACACAATAATTATCCCTTATAATATATGTTCCCACAGAACAATTCCTAGTTTAGGTTTCTCTGAGATAATAGATTGTACCAGAGGAAGATAAAATGGGAATTGCCACTGCGAGAGCTATTCGCCACAGCAATCAGTATAGAAAGAGCGATATTTCAGAACGCCAGCACCGCTGCCCAATGGGTTCTTGGATTCTATGAGCAATCAGGTAATTCTCTGCTGCTGTTCGTAAGTTTCTGTTGAAATTGCGGCGTTTTTACAAAGCAGATACGGTCGCAGAGCAGATTTCTAGCCACCGGAGTAAGATGGAGGAACATGTATCAACCTCTTTGCATTTATCAAGTAGCAGGTTTATCGGCTGAGGCTCAGTTCATCTGAGGGAAACGTAAGTTATGTTTTATGCCTGGTGGTGGACAGGAATTTTTCTAACAAAACTGTTTTACATATCATCAACAGCCGCATTAGTATGTACAGGACAAAACTACGCTCCCCACCCTAACCAAAATTTGTGACAAGCACACATATTTTTCGACAACTTTTTTAGGGAGAGGGGCGTTGCCCTCTCACCCTCACCCCTATATCTACGTCAATGGGGAATGGTAAGGGAAGGGGAGGGGGGTCAGCGGAAAAATTGTTTTGAAAATAGCTCTTATGATGGCGTCAGGAATGGTCATATTCTGCATGCAAGGAAAGTGAATGGTATAAACTTCCTGTAACAATATAAATAAATGGGATATAAACCGACCCCAGAGTGGTCTCCCGTTTTAGAATCCGTTCCATCTAACAATTCCTACGTTTAGGCAGTAATAAAAAAAATGTTCTTGCTCAAAACTGTCTTGGAGAACCTGTTCCAACGCCAGTGACAGAAAAAAAAAACTGTAAGAGGAATATGAACAGTGGGATGATCAGAAACTATTGGTTACAACACCAATTTGTTTCATATGGGTTAACTTAAAACTTACCTGAAAGATACTGAATTCTTGATCTATTTTTAAAAACTGGTCATCGGCGTGAAGGTGTTGAAGGCGGCAGTGATATAAATTTCAGAATTGGTGGCTAATTGAAAATGTTGACCTCTTCAGATGATTAGTGTTGGTATTATGGGGCATGGTCACAGGCAAATGCCCCCCCCCCCCCCCCCCAGATATTTGACTAAATAAGAAGCTCAGAAAAATAAAATATATCCCATCCCCATATATTAAATATACGCGTATAGGGAATCTTTTGGCTTTTCCTAAAAGGAAAAGACATTTTTTGTTGTATGGGAAAAAAGATTATTTGGATTTTGCTGAAACGAAAAGACATTTGTTATTGTACGGGGAAAAAAATATATTTTCTTTCTTTCTCTTTTCCAACACTTTACAGGAGTGGAGTTCTTGAGAACGCTGTTTCAGATTTCCTTAAAACTTCGCATGGTCATAGACGGCTATACTTTGTGTTGACAGTAAGTTTTTGATTTGGGCTTTAACTTTTTTCTGCCAAAACCCGGCTAAATTGTCTTTGACCAACATTTCCTTGTCCGAATGGGCTAATACCTGAAATTTTCACAGATATGTCATAAATGCACTTTTCCATAAAGAAATTGTAACAAAAGTTTAACAAAATTTTATTTCCTGCCAAAATTTTCCAAAATATCAAAAACAGGCTTGAAAATCGAACCTTTTGGCCTACAACCTTGGAACTGTGAATTAGCAGAATACCAGTAAGGAACTCAATAGTAAGAATGTAGTGCACGATAATTATAAATGCAAAAGAAATTTCGATTTTATCCACAATGTGTCCAAAATGTAGAGCTGTAGGTTAACCGAAACCGAACCGAGGTTTTTAGTTTTTTTTTAAAAATCGAAACCGTCGACATCCCGTAATCTAAGGTTTTTCGTTTTTTATTAAATACTCTCTTGCTGCAGAAATTCACAGAATGTAGCCATTCCAGATTAGCGAGAGTACCCAGATACTGCCAATGGCAGGGTCTGGGTACTCTCACTACTCTGGGAAGGTTACATTCTGTGAATTTCCGACATTTCAGTTTAGTTGTGTTTGCAGCTTTCCTCAAGTTGAGTGTAGGTGGCAGACCTCGAAAAATTTTCAAGCACAATAAAAGTTCTGTATATTTAGGTAATTATTATATTGGCCTTCCTGTTCGTGTATTATAGCTTGTTTCGGGCATTCATTGAGTTTCACTCAATTTCACTACCATTCAGTTATGACTCCGGACATAAGAATGAGTTTTATTGAATTTTACTTGGCCTCATGAACAAATCGAAAACCGATAAACAACCGAAGTTTTACTCCCCCTGAAAAACCAAAACCGAAACCGAACAAGAAATTTAAAAACCAACAGCTCTACCAAAATGGTCGCCAAACGTGGTACAAAACGCCAAAATTTTCACTGACCAATAGCTTCTGGTCCAAATAGCCTAATGACCTGAATTTTTTGAGACTCGTCATAAATACACTTCCCCATAAGTTACTGGTAAAGAAAAGTTTACGAAAATAATTTTTTCTGCCAAAATTTTTAAAAAATATTAAAAATAGGCCTGAAAATGAATATTTTGGCCTAAATCTTGACACTGTGAATTAGCAGAACACTAGTAATGGACTGAATAGTAAGAATGTAATGTTTCGTTATCACAAATGCAAAATAAATTTCGATTTTATCCACAATGGGTCCATAATGGCTGCCAAACATGGAAAAAATGTCAAAATTTTCATTGACCAACATATTCTGGTGCGAATAGCATAATGATCTTAAATTTTCATTGACCAACATCTTCTGGTCCGAATAGCCTAATGATCTTAAATTTTCACACAGGTTCCTCATAAATACACTTTTCCATAAGTAACTCGTAACAAACATTTACCAAAATTATTTTCCCGCCAAAATTTGTTTAAACATCAAAAATAGGCATGAAAATCGGATATTTTGCCTACAACCTCGTCACTGAGAAGAGAATAATAAGAATGTAATGTATCATTTTCAAAAATGCAAAAGAAATTTAAGCTTTATTCACAATGAGTCCAAAATGGCCGCCAAGCGTGATATATCTTTTAATATCCTGAAACTGTCAGACTCTCCAACGTAGTAACTCCACACAAGCTGGGTTATAATTGGTTGAATACAGGGGCACCATCGATATGCAGTGTGCTATAATACATAGTGCCACCGTATTCCCACGTTGGCAATCGGGATTAAGTGGCTTGCTCAAGAACACAACGGGTCCCAGCATGTGAAATTCGATTGCCCCCCCTCCCTCCCCCCCCACCCTCCACACACACACCCAACATAAACGTTTCAGTCACTTCTCCCTCATGTTAACCCATAGGGGAACATCAGGCAAGAAATTTAAAATAACAAGGACAAATGGAAATCTTGCGATGGGCCTGGGGAAAGAGGGGTCACAATTCAACATTAGAGCAGGGGAGGGGGTCAAGACTCAAGATGCCAGCAGAGGCAGTGGCGTGGCAACCAGGGATTAGAAAATATTACCCTTCTAAAAACGAAAACATTCTGAGACAGACGATCGTCCCTGAGCACTATTGCCCGACGCCCGCTTTTTTTTTGCTCGACAAGCGACCATTGTCGCTAACAATGACACTTCAAGCTTGTGCGGCAGTCACGATCGTACAATATAATGTACTAACCAGCGTCGCCAGTGATGTTTAACAATAATGATATCCCAAACTTAGATTTATGGAAATGAGAAATGTTTTCGCTAAGTCCTCCGCGGGACATTTAAGCTTGAACCCCAAACTAGCCCAATGCAGCTCTAGACACAGCAGAACATGCACTCCTTCTCTTTAGAAAGCTAACCAACCTTGTTCTCTTAATAAGAAAGTTTTTGGCGCATAAAAACAACATGCTTGTTTCGATTTCGAGTATTCATACACAGGAGTCTGCAACTTGACATACATGCATACAATATGGTATATACATATGCAATCGAGCGAAGCGAGGAAGGAGTGCAACGCACCCTCGACTGGTCATATCACATTCACGCCTTGCATTACGATTCAAATCAACTTACCACTTATTTTTCTCTTCACACTTACTCACAAATGAGTTATTTATCTAACGGCTGAATGGTTGGATTCACAATTCTCGATTACATACTTTATTACACGATTTTTCTCTAACAAATGACGGACGGAATTCAAATCTGCCGCGATACCATATCACCCAACGTGAAAACGATTGTAAACTTTCGAATAAGTCGGAATTGGAAAGGGGCCGAAGAGAACTTTAAAACTGATTTATGCATTTGTTGAAATTGCCGCGTTTGATTTGGCATCAATTTACAGTGTTAAAATAAAAATGGTTTATCATTATCGGCACTACAATTAATGTAAGCATATAAATATGGGACTTGTTCTCTGTGCCCAGATCAAATGTGGGGGAAAATGCCTAAACACGCAACATTTTCGCCCAAATCAGCCTCCACCTGACCCAAGCCGGCCACCACAATTTTACCTAAACCGGCCGCCAACATTGTCGCCCAAACCGGCCTCCAACAAAGTTTCGCTCAATATGGCCTTCAAGTGATTTTTCCCATGAGAGTCAAGGGTACAATGTTCTTTCTCTCTCTCTGGATGGGGTGGGGATGCATCATTATCTCATTTTAGCATGGATTCTAAGCTCCATATTTTTGTGAATGACGCTGGCTGAATTGAGTTGTTTAATGAGAACATTTGGCGACTGAATGGTCATCTCATGATCCATTTCGGTGTACTACTTGCCAGAAATAATTTTCAAACGCATACATTTTAACTCCGCCCCCCCCCCCCCCCCCCCATCCAGTTTGGAAAAAATCGTATTTTTCTGTCGGTTTCACATGTTTTCGGGAAAGTTTGGGTTGCCAAAAATAAGGAAAACTGTCCGATGAATTTGATTTTCGCAATGCAACTTTAGATTTTTATCACATAAACGTTTTCGACCAAATTCCGTCTGGCACCCCCCCCCCCCCAAAAAAAAAAAAAAAAAGTGACAGATTTCCTCTAATTACAATGTATGATAGGCAGCAGGCGGGTGGCACCAGAAATCCCCAGTGGGGTGTGGGGGGGGGGGGGGGGTGTTCGGGAATTAAATTCACCGACAGGGTTCAATTTCTCTGAGCGAGGAAATGGTGCTTTTCATAGACTTATTTGGAAAACTTCGACCCGGTGTAAGAAATTAAAAAATTAGCCTTTGAAAAGCGTTATTTCCTCACCCAAAGAAAGAGAATTATGGTAGTAGTAGAATCATTTATTAAAGTGACATGTGCTACCATTACATTATTCCAGTGATACATCAAGATATTATAAGCACCCGACCCAAAGTGTCTATATGTCACACATAATAAAATATAAAATACATTCTGCTTGCCATAACCTCTCGAAATAAAGGCATTAATATTTTCCAAAATGTTGTCACTTGAGCAAGAAGAGTTTATCGCTACCCTTGTGAAAATATTAACCAAGCTTGCAGTGAGAAGCCCTTCCCGACGAACTTACCAAATGTCCCTGATATGGCTAGGTCCCCAATTATAGAATCCCAGCTACGTTCTTGGTGTGTTGTGTTGTATTACAATTGTATGCACTTATTTAATTTTTTAATTTTCTATAAATAAATCACAATAAAATCACATCGTCTTGATTTTGTGAGTTTTTTGCGGGAAGGGGTGGAGGCATAACTTGACAAAAAAGTTATGCCTCAGTTGATTTGCACATGATAACCCGAAAAAATGGTTATGGAATAATGGAATAGCAGACGACACAATGCTACAGGAGTTTGTACATTGTTAGTAATTTGGCCCCAAAATATCTATAGCTTATGTGTCTTTATAACAAAAGGTTCGGCACACCTGTTGTCATATCGTGGCATGAGCTATGATTTAGGTCCAAATTACAAAAAAATATCAACACAACAAAATATAGCTCATGAGACACTACTGGAAAAATGTGGTCGATCTTTTTCCAATTAGGACCACAAGAGTCAGGAACTTGTCCTGTGGGCCATATAATATCCTCTAGAGGGTCTCATATATGGCCCACATGACAAGCTACAGATTCCTGTTTTAGGACTCAAACTATGGGAGGTGTATTCGTTAATAAATGCAAATATTCCTTGAAAAACGTGAAAGGTAAACATATTTTCAGTTGCGTTCCGAAAAGTATCAATATTCTATAATTACTTACAGCAGCAGCAGAAGGTTAACGTCTTGCAAACTTGACATGCTGCAGTTCTCCGCGATTCATAAGAGCTAATGAATACTTTATCGCTTCCCGCAGTAAACCCGTTTCGTTTCGCTTTGTTGATCCCGTTAAGTAAAACTGTCGACTGTTTACTTCAGTTTCCGCTAAGGGTGACATGATGTCGCGGCAGATTTGAATTCCGTAATTTGTTGGAGGAAAATCGTGTAATAAAGTATGTAATCGAGAACTGTGAATCCAACCATTCAGCCGTCAGATAGATAAACCATTTGTGAGTAAGTGTGACGAGAAAAATAAGTGGTAAGTTGATTTGAATCGTAATGCAAGGCGTGAATGTGATATGACCAGTCGAGGGTGCGTTGCACTCCTCCCTCGCTTCGCTCGGTTGTGTATGTATATATCATATTGTATGCATGTATACCAAGTTACAGGCTCATGTGATTCAGATAAAAGACAATTCAACTGTACCTGATGGAATATCATACAGCAACGGTGTTCAAAAGTGTGAATTGTCATTTCAGAAGGAATGAAAGGGAAAAGTAAGGGAAATGCATTTTTAAATTTCATCCATTTTTCAAATGCGGTTTCTTTTGCTGAACTGGAACTTGCCACTTGCTCCACATTTATACTGTCACTGAACAATATCCTATGCTCCAAATGGACTTATGACCTGAAATGTTTACAAACTGGTCATAAATACACCTTTCTATAAGTAAATGGTAACAAATGTCTACTAAAATTATTTTTTCAGCCCAACTTTTTCAAAAAAATGAAAAATAGGCCTGAAAATCGGATATTTTGGGTTGCAGTTTACAAAAGTTTACAATTATTTTTTGTGCCAATTTTTTTTAAAACTTCAAAAACGGGTTTGAAATCAGACAGTTTGCCCTATAAGCTCGGCAGTATGAATTAGCAGAACACCAGTAAATGGACTCAATAATAGGAATGCAAATTATCATTTTCATAAATGCAAAAGAAATTTTAATTTTGTCTACAATGAGTCCAAAATGGTCGCCAAGCGGGGCTCATTTTTGAAATCCTAGATCTCATAACAGACAAGTGATAGGATAACATATGTTACAACACTGCACTCCATGATCTTAGTGGAATGGCATATATACTAAGCTGCTGGGTGAGCTACTGTCAGACTGTCCAACGTACTAACTCCACACAAGCAGTTAGGATTGGTTGAAGACAGATGCACCATCGACGTACAGTATGCCCTAGTACACAGCGCCACCATGCCCCCACATGGGCAATCGGGATTAACTGCCTTGCCTAAGGACACAACTCAGTAGCCGCAGGTGAGATTCGATTTCCCCCAAAACAAATTCAGTCATCCCCCGCCCTCTTGTTAACCCAAATGGGGAACATCAAGGAAGAAATTTAAAATAAAAAGGAAAAATGAAATCTCGCGATTGGGCATGGGACTGGGGACGGGGTTTCAATACTCAACATTAGCACTGGGGGAGGGGGTCAACACTCAGGATGACAGCAGAAGCAGCGGCATGGGAACCAGGTGGTTAGAAGGTATTTAACCCATTAACCACCCCCCTCAAAAAAATTAGCTCTGACATTCTGAGGCTGACTGTCGCACCCGAGCACTATCGAAAGACGCCCGCTTGATTTTACTCATGACAAGCGACCATCGTCGCTAACAACACTTCAACCTTGTGCAACTGTCATCAAGTCATGGTCGTACAATGTAGTGTTCTAACCAGCGGCGCCGGTAATCTAATATATTAATGCGAATGTCTGTATCTATATCTCTCTATCTCTCTATCTATCTTTGTTCAGGGTGAACTCCTCCGTTTCTCGACTGATCGGTATCAAATTTTGTACACGGGGGTAATTCGTCCCTGCGAGTAACATGGGATGGGTGCCGTGCCCGTGCGGGTGACCTTAACCTTGAAATTAATGACCATGACCTTTTATTTCGAAAACGGATGGGCCGATCGGGCTAAAATTTCATATGTGCGGGTATATTGACCCATCGATCATTTTGACTTTATGGGGGTGCCCGTGCGGGGTGACGTTTACCTTGAAGTTGGTGACCTTGACCTTTTATTTCGAAAACGACTGGGCCGGTCGGGCTAAAATTTCATATGTGCGGGTATATTGACCCATCGATCATTTTGACTTTATCGGAGCGCCCGTGCGGGGTGACCTTTACTTTGAAGTTGGTGACCTTGACCTTTTATTTCGAAAACGGTTGGGCCGATCGGGCTAAAATTTCATATGCGCGGGTATATTGACCTATCGATCATTTTGACTTTATCGGGGTGCCTGTGCGGGGTGACCTTGACCTTGATGTCCTTGACCTTCTATTTCGAAAACGGCTGAGCCGATCATATCTGAGGGTATATTGATATAACCATCTTCTCCCGTGCAACGCCGGGTAACACCCGCCAGTATTTAATAAGAATGATATTTCAGACTCAAATTTATGGTAATAAGAAAATAAAGAGTTTTGTTAAGCTCTCAGGGGGTGGGGCATTTAAGCTGGAATTCAAACCAGCCAGTGAAGATCCATGTTGGGCAGAGCATGCACTCGTTCACTTTAAAAAAGCTAACAATCTTTTTCTCTTAATAAGAACGTTTTGGGGATTTTTTTAATAAATTTTAGTTATCCGAATTTGCATATGCACCGGCTATAAAAAAAATATATCACATATGTCGATGCAGAGTAATATAAACACAAATAAAACAATTTAAGGTTAAAGACAACACCAACATAATTCACACCCTTAGAAAAATGCATCATTGTTAACAAGCACTACCATACAAAAACACGAGCACTATCCCCAATACCCAGGAGAATAAGGAAAAAAAACTAGCCCCACACGTAAAGAGTAAAATCCTTAATTACAAGGAGACTACCACAGGAGAACCCATGGACAATGAAAACAAGCTCCCCATACATCATAAGATACCCAAATACCCACCAGAGTTGATGCAAACGAAAGAGAGAGAAGTTGATGTGAGGTGAGCTAAAAAGACAGAACTACAGTACAGTCGCCGTGGATTGGTCGTAATCCACGCGTGGGCAGTTATGTCCACGCATGTGTTTACCAGGTAGTAAAAATCATCATGAGCAAAATTTTAATTAATGAAGCACCGGGTTGTACCCGGTGCTTCATTAATTAATTTTTCATGATTATTCCTGTAATTAGTGTTTGGAATCAAATATTATTGCGTCGGTGGAAATATTGCCCACGCGTGGAAAGTAACCAGTCCACGGCAACTGTACTGTAACTGGTCATGAAAAACACACAAGTCAGTTGTTTGGGGCAAATATGGTGAAAAAAGATCTCCAGGCAGACGCCTGAAATCAATCCAAATGCGAGAATGCAAACGACTAAGAAAATAAGGGGTAACAGGAGTAGTGGTGTCACGGTTAAAGCGTACCTCATTAAACTTTCTCCAAATAGCAGACACTGCTTCAGTGACAAGAAGCAGTAGTAAAAGGATCACAACTGGATGAGAGGACAAAAAACAAAATAGTAGCTTCACTTGGCAAAACAACAGACTTTGCGAGACCTGTGGTCCAGCGGAAATCCAGATCCCATAAAGGCTGAACCAAAGGGCTGCTACAAAGTTAGTGACGATAAGCCTCCGTAGCGGTAGGAAGACCACAAAACTAACACTTATCAAGCAAGACCAGAGAGACTCAATCGATCAAGACGGGAAGAAGTTCATGAAGAGTTTTCCAAAAACGGACATGCCAGAAAGGGTTAATAAAGGAATGAGGAAGATGACGCCAAGCAAGAGAAGAATCGGCAGAACGATTCTTAACCATTACCCGATGGGTAGCAGAGTACATAGAAACCATTTAAGAATTAATGCAATTTTTATAATCTTTATTGGAGTATGAACGTGTGGGAATGGGTACAAATTATGTACCCATCCCCACACTTTCATACTCCAATAAAGATTATAAAAATTGCATTCACTTCTTATAATTACATTCCGTAACTGTTTAAACTACTTTTTACCAAACAACAAAGCAGAAAGACGAAATAAAACATGTACGAACGAACGAGGCGAAAAACCACCCTCACACAAAAGACAAGGCGAACAACTCTGAGTTGAACACCGGTTTTCGGCATTGACCCAAATTTGTCAAATTGCCGT
The DNA here is from genome assembly GCA_031216915.1 of Pictodentalium vernedei. Classification (NCBI taxonomy): domain Eukaryota; kingdom Metazoa; phylum Mollusca; class Scaphopoda; order Dentaliida; family Dentaliidae; genus Pictodentalium; species Pictodentalium vernedei. Next base: position 65,365,225 of record CM062296.1, read on the forward strand.
CTTTCGCAACGAAACTTGAAATGTTCAAAACAATTTATTTAACATATCAGTAAACTATAATCACTGATCACTGCGAGAGGTGCTAAAAGTTATAAACCCATCCAAACACCGCCCCAATTACATTCTGTCAACTGAGCTCTACCGTAAATGCGGGTCAAAGTTCAACCAAATGTATTCATTGGAAAATGAATTACATTTTGGTCATGACATTTTCATCCAGGCAAAGAAATAGCAAAACGGACAAGGGGCTCACACGAACTGTGCGCTTATCTAGGCTTAATTGCGCGTAGGAATTGCGCGCAATTGCCGTATTGAATGACATTCAAAGCACGGCAGGTTCTCCTGGTTTCTCATAGCAAACACATGCAATGTTTCTGCCAATGGACCTCCGGGTTACCTGAAGGTCCATTGGCTGAAACATTGCTTATGCACAGGTCATATGTACAGAATTTGATAGCCTTACTTGGGCCATAACGCGCACATTAACGCGCATATCAACGTGCTATTTCTGCGCATTCCATGACAGGACTTCTAGTTTTAACTGTAATACGATACACTTTTATTATATGGAAACTGAAGAACTGCATTATTACTGTCATGACACCTGTTTGAGTTTCTTGAAACTATGCGATTGTTTTTCGATAAATATTCGCGATATCGTCGGTCATGAAACCCATCTTCAATAATATTATTCGGACAGTGTTGCCCTTTACCAAATACCATCCTGTCGCTGCATTGTAAAGCGTTTTGAATGCATAGCTTTAACTTTGTACTTGGATACCTCAAGTATATTTGGCCACGAGTTGTTCTCCGGAAATAGTATTTTATTATCAGTTCTAGTATGAATACGGTAGAAGACGTCCAGGAACCATTGTGACCTATCGACAACTCTATGAGTTGAATGCTTTTATTCTTCATGTGTATTTGTGTATATTCTATAAATATCAGTGGTGGGAATTTCAAAGTAAACACATTTCCCTTACTTATATAGCACCTTAATATCATTATAATATTGCACACATAGTATTCAGGTGATAATATAGAGTTCCATTGATTGAAATGGTTTGAAATTCTATTGCATTATTGGATTATTATTTCGGTTTGATGTCCAAAGCATAACCAGTGAGCCACCACGTTCTCAATTTGGTGATTAACATCTCTGGTGTGACTCACCCGATTGGACAATCACTTCATTCCACACATTTGTGTTGTTTTGTATTTTTTATTCCAGTTTTTTGAAATCGGAAATTTATTTATTTTTCTTTTTAAATTTCTTATTCAGGAACTCATTTTTGTGTGTATCATGTGACCTGAGTTTCAGCTGCACTTCAACCCATTTTCTGAAAGGTTGTTTACATCTGGATTCTGTGGTCTGTCAACTAATTTTTTTTTGTCTGAACAATGTTTGGTTAAGGTGTTATATAAGTAAGGTGAATTTGTTAACTTTAAATTTCCCACCTTTGATATTCCATAAATTCAAATTTGTATATTTTTAGTTTTTAGCACCTTAACATAATTATTATATTACATTAGTAGTATTCAGGTGATACTACAGTTAAAACTAGAAGTCCTGTCATGAAATGCGCACAAATAGCACGTCGATCTGCGCGTTAATCTACGCGTTATGACCATAGTGTGGCACCAGACGTTCTCCAGTAGGCAGCCCAAATGTTCTTCTGGCGCCTTGGGAAATGACTGCAATCTCTTTGTTTATTTGGCGCACTTATACTGAGGAAATCGAACTGTTCACTTCGAAATTAGATACTTTCGACTATCCTGCTTTGCAGAGACCTGAATAACTCGTCAAATCACGGCAAAAAGCAACATAAGTATGTTCCCATGTATGGAAAACCCAATGCACAACCAGTTGTGGGGATATATAATCCAGCTGTACGAAATATATTCTGTCCGCCACCAGCTTCACAAACTCCAGTCAGTATGCGCAGTGGTGATGCACAACGGATTCCCGATGCTCCGATCCAGCCAATCAAGCAGTTACTACATTCAATCTTTACACACCCACATACAAGACCTTCTAAAGCTTTTGGAAATTTTTATCGCTTCAACCAACCGAATCCACCCACGTATATGTTTTCCAATGGCCACAAGTTTATGAATGGCTCCGTGCATTTGATACCTGCCTTAGTGCTGACGTCTATAATTAGACCACAGCTTCACATGCCACCCAGTCCGCCTCCGTTGTTCTATCTGATAAACGCTCCTACACTTTAAATAACCATTTCCATTATGCATCTGCTGAAAACGTGACAGATGCTCCTCATTGTACAGTGTAGTGATTGAGAATGTGCATAACCTGAACAATCTGCCGAGAAAGTGAATTGCTACAATCTTCATTAATTGTAATATGTACATACTTAAATCATCGTTAACTGGAGGTGAGAGCTTTAGGTTGACGGTGGTTTCTTATCAAACAATCATTCAAATTGATTTTTCATCAGTGAAAATTGGAGGTTACAGCTTTAGATTTTCACTGCTTTCATATGAAAGAGATTTTCTGGTTTCTTAAAGAAAAACTACTCTGTGTGATGTACAGCAGCACCTAGTCAGTTCACCATTCAGATATGTATGAATATCTACAAAAGTGTTCCAGTACATGGGCACAAAAAAGTATCTTCTTTTATCAATAGAAGTCTCTTCTTTTATCTGTATATGTTCCTAAACCTCACAATGCACGTTTTGTTTATGTTTTCACATGCAATACTGCAAATATTTTATCACCGCTATTCTTGCTGCTCATAAGAGTATCCATGCAGCTCGAATTTGATTAGTTGCATAGGCATGCTTAAGATTCGCGTTTTATGTACGAGCACACTGCAACTTAACGATTTTGGTGGCTGTCTTGGGAAGTCTCAAAATCCGTGTATTTTTGCAAATTGAACGTTACTGTTGGAAGAATGGGGATCAAAGAGATAATCTTTGAAAAGCATATTGTACAGATTTCAACATGCTGGTAATTCAATTTGCAACAACGAGTACATACATTTTAATTCTAATTATCCAAATGTAAAAATGGAAATAGACTTTTAAGTCTCTTAACAATTTTAAGTATTCGGCCAAAACCTTCAAGACACTTCTCTCAAAAACTCAACATTTATTTACAAGTTGAAAAACAACACCATTGTGTCCAGCTTCCGCATTTTTCAGAGTTTACAAAATAAACAAAATTTGTAATGACTGATTTTAGAATTGCTTCAAGTACATTTGTACATATTTCCATCAGTAGAGATTGGAGGGTATAGCTTTAGATCACCACTGAACTTATACCCTTTCACAATATCAGAATAAAAATGTTTCTCATTAAATGCAGCAAGTGGTGATTGGTTTTTTTTGCCAAAGATGATTTTATTACATTGCGAATTTTATTCTGATATGTGCTGGACACAAATGCTGGTATTAGATTACACTTAACTGTTATTTCTTTTAAAACCCTCCTTTTTATTCTACAAAACGGGGAGGAATGTGGTACCAGACGTTCTCCAGTAGGCAGCCCCAATGTTCTCCAGGCGCCTTGGGAAATGACTTCAATCTCTTTGTTTATTTGGTGCACTTATACTGAGGAATTCGAACTGTTCACTTCGAAATTCGATACTTTCGACTAACTTGCTTTGCAGAGACCTGAATCTTCAGTGTAAATGACATTATAATGTAGGAAAATCACTACAATAGTAAGGCTATCAAATTCTGTACATGTGGCATGTGCGCATGCAGGGTTTCAGCCAATGGACCTCCAGGTATCCCGGAGGTCCATTGGCAGAAACATTGCCTGTGTTTGCTATGAGTAACCAGGAGAACCTGCCATGCTTTGGATCCCAGTCGATATGGCAATTGCGCGCAATTCCTACGCCCAATTAAGCCCAAATATGCGCACTAACTTGCTGGTATTTTGATTGTTCGACTGTGCTTTGTTGAGAGTGAATACTGCTGTTCTTAGCTGTTGTTGCTATTTGTTGCTACTACTGTTGGCTGCTGCTGTTTTTGGCTCCTGATACCGCTAGCTGCTGTTACTGATAGCTGAACATAAATTCTCTATTATTGCATGTTGCTCTACAGCGTTTGCTTACATTTTAGCATCCCAAGTTTGATTACTAAAACGCAAATTGTTTTTTCAACCAGATTTTATGATTTTTTTCCTTTTCAGCTGTATTAAGATGTACCATAGATTTCAAGGTATATTTTTCTCTTCTAAAAGTTGAAATTATTTTAGACTTGCAGAAACATTTTGAGAATTTGTTTGTTTACAGGTTAACCATTTACCTAACACGAAGAGCAGACGACATTTGCAAATAAAATTCTTGAGGCACTAATATTTTTGATTTTTGAGTCAAAAACATAGCTTATGACTCCTCATTGGAGCTATGTTTTTGTGACAAAAAAATGAAAAAGTAATAAAAATTGAATGGTGAATTTTGTGAATAGCTGTGGTTTTATTTTGGCCGTTACGTGGGGTAAAGAGTAACTGAGTTAAAGAATTTTCTTCGAATAAAGTTAATTATTTTCAGGTAGAAAATTATCCAGTGCGTAACTTTGATACTGTGACTGCTTTGACACATAAACTTAGGATGTAAACTTTCCTGTGAAAAAATTGAATTTTGCCTTTGCCATTTTGCTGCAAACCAGTACACTTAAGCAGCCATCACCTCTGCGTAAAAGTAGTACCTTATTTCATAATATTTACACATTATAAAATCGAACATTACTCGACTTAGTGAAACGTACAATTGAGTTTCCATTGACATCTTGATATGAAACGACCTTATTTGATTCTGAAATTCATTTGAATTAATTTGTTTGAATTGGCCACGTGTGTATTACACAATATATACAAGTTGAATATATCATTGTCCTTTCCATAACCCCCCAATGGTAAATAAACTCTGGAATAATACAAAATGAAGAAAATATCTTTTAGTTTTCAGCTCCCGATTACGTGTAATATATTTAACTTCGCCGTCGTTACGTTTCTGTGATTTTAGCTCGCTCGAAAATTATATGAACGATTTTTTTAATTCTCTATGGGAATTTGTGTGTATTTTCGGAAGAGCGTCCATTTTGCAACAATGCACAAGTGACGTAACTGGGACCGTCCATTTGAGAACAGGTAAATTTGAATGTTCACGGCTTGCCTTTGCAGAAGGCGTGTTTTAACGAAGTTGGAATATCAGTTCGTCGTGATGATGGTTCAAAATAAAACTCAAGTCTTGTTCAAAACGCGTTAGTGAATTAGTGAATAAATAAAATATACATGTATTGTAGTCGTGACGTAAATTATTTTATTAATACGTGCCGCACCAGTTTTCCAAATTTGTCATGTCTTGCCGACAACTGCCCTCAGTATGTTGCTACAGACATCCATTTAGGCTTTGATTGTTTGTGTGACAGTGACACGGGTACAGGCGAAAACAGCACCGTGTGAAATCCGGGGCCCGTTACTTTCGGTTTGGCACAGGAGTCCGGATTTCTTGGGTTTGGACTGCCCCCATCCAAATATGGCCTAAAAGACCTTGTTTTAATTTTTTACCTTGGCACGTCCTTTGAATTCGCCCCCCCCCCCCCCCCCCACACACACACACACACGTACACAAGATTCTGATTTCTGCGTCAAATAATAAAGAAGGTGGTGTATCGTGAATCCAGGTTGGATAGATTCCAGGGCCGAGGAAAGGGTGGGGTTGGGGGAGGGGTGTTATTGCTTTTAATGTTTAGAAGTCACTGCTAAACAACAAGAACACCATGAGATAGTTGGGAGGGAAGATGTATCCTCTCATTTTTAACTGCTCAATTTTCCACAAATTTATTAGAGAACCATAGGCTAAATACTCGGTTTCAAAACGAAACACAGAAAAAGGCAGAATTTAAATGAATTAATTTCGCCATCGGAACTGGTGCCGTTCTCGCCACAATCAATTGGTGCCGTTTCGCTCACTCGGTGCCGTTTACTCCAGGTGCCGTTTTCACACGGTGCCGTTTTTGCTATAACCCGACACAAGTCCAAGTAACCAACTTTCTTTTAAGAAAGTATATAACTAATAGCACGAGAGAATTGACATCTTCGAATACAACCCTGACGAATACGTATAATCACTAGAAAGCTTATTGGAAAACTGTAGGGGAGGAGGGGGGGGGGGGGGGGGCGTCACGAATACGTCACTTCGTGGTCACGCTGCCCCCCCCCCCCACCCCCGCCATTTCTCAGCAAGCACCTGATAAATCTTCTGAGGGAGAAATCACTAGGCAAAGTTGATCAGAGAATTTATATAATATTAATCATATTTCGACTCCACTGATTATACCCAGCACAGGCGTATATAGACCAACGGGCCAACTTTTTTCCCATGGCTGCGGGGGTGGGGGGGGGGGGCTGGAAGATTCTGCCCGAAAAGTAACCACGTGCGTAGCCCTGGTGTGGATGTTCATGAGCGTGTCTTCTCCTACTGGTGGGATTAAGGGAACCCTCCCCGGGAACATTTTTTAAAAATCTGATCCGCTTGAGGGTTTCTAGAGAACCCAGACTACCTTTCGAACCTTGTAATTGGAAGAAAAGACGATCGCTTTTGTAGAGGTGCCTGACTGAATGTGTTCGAGCGGTCTCGTCTGGTATCAGTCAACCGCAATAAAACATTATATGTTTCTCGGAATTCAGCTGGAGTAAATACGGTAATGTAAGGTCTGTGTGCCCATAGCATTAGAGGATCGAACCCTACAGCTGGATGAGGCTTTAACACTATTCACGTGGGTCGTTATATAACAGTTTGGCTGGCCGCTGATTTGCCGTGGTTCTCAGTTGAGAAGGTTTTGGTTACTCATGTGCTTCCAACTGCTTCCCGATTCCCACGCATCTTTCCTCCCAATACTGAGAGGAACTGCTTGAAGACACTCTGTACCCCCATTCTTCACAATCCCTCCAATAAGCATACTAACCATCGCATTTGTGTCAACCACTAACCACGTCCTTTATTCTCCCATCCCACGTCCTCATTATACTACTCCCAGTAAATTTTGATCTAGAAGATTGAGATTTTGGACTTCCTAATAAAACGTATTCCAAGGTCACCACTACGCCCAAGTTACACATTTGGCTCTCTTTTTCCACCGTCTTTCCCAATTCCCCCTAATCTCCAGTGACCGCGACCTCAGCTTGAACAACAGTGACCACCCCTCCCCTTACAATGGTACCATTTTCAAGGTACTCTTCAAAACCTGTCTTCTCTTTGTCACGCAGGCCACACAAAGACCTCTTTCTTTTGACCTACTCTCGCCAATTTTGGTTACAATCCCCATGACTCTTTCTCTAACGGTTTTTTTACCTTTGGTTGTCTCTATTTCTGAGTTCGATACATCGTTTGGATAAATCCCTACAAACTTCTACCATTACTGCAGTTAATTATAACGAAATTTTTAAAAACCCTAAGCTATGAATTATTATCTCGACTGTCTAATATTTCTACATACCTGTGTTACTTCCACTGGGTCCAGTGGCGGCTCAAAGGTGTCTCCCCTCTGGATATACTTTAGCAAGGAGCGTCATATATGCCCAAGACCTAAGGTGGGATGCTAATAGAATTATAGATGGCGGCGGGGAGTATCCCCGGGAAAATTGGAAAAAAAGATTTCAATCCCCGAGGGCTTTTTGGCCACTAAATAAGCTATGTTCCCATTCAGCCTGCAACATTTTTCAGTGGGTAGGTAGATAGTGTGACATTTTATATAATAAAATCAATCATTAACTGGAGCTTTCGGCCACTTGGCCTTATTTGCCACATTGTGGGGACCTAATGAGGGGACCTAAGAAGTGATTGCACAGTAATGTGACCCAATTTAACTCATGTTAGATTGTCATGGTAGCCCGCGGAAGCGGCCGTCTTGTAACGTCATCTCCATAGTGACACGTGGTCTTAGTGCGCATGCGCAGTGCGTGTTGTTAGGGTGATATTACTTCTGTCGGACATTTTTGTCTGATGGAGGCCGCCATCTTGGTTTCTAAGGTAGCACGTGGTTGCTATGAGCCTGAATGGCCTACAACAAGACGGGGTATGTGCGGAGGGTTTGTTCGTTTGAATAGGAGTAAATCTGATTACCCAGAAAGACCCATCAATCCATCCAAACCACCCAAAACGACTATTTGATATGGATTCCTCATGAATCCTTCTTTTTTCAATAACAGGTACGTTCCTTTGTATAAGAGTAGTTCTACTTTTTAGAATTACCACAAACAAGCCGACAATCCCTCCAAATCACCAAAATGCGCCCAAAACAACAGTAACGGACTTGTACTCCCCATCTAGGGTTTTTAGTAGTAGCACGTAGTGCTATAGGATCGAGAGTATGTTCTATTACACTAAAGTACTGGTCCAGATTTTCCAAGAACCCTATTTTTGTGCCTATTACAGATACTACTCTAACACTAGCAGTATGTCTAGCCCAAACTAGTTCTAGTTCGTTCCCTCGTCCAAGTCTTATAATCACCAGTGCTTGGTTTCCCATAACCTGTATGCAGAGTTATCTTCAGTGTGTATAACTAAAGCTTATATGATTCTTATAGCCACGAATCCATCGAAGAGTTACTGAAAAGTCATTGCTCAAGCGACTCGAATCCCATCGAGCAAATGAGCTATAGAACAATTGCTCGTTCGAGTGACTCGAACATACTTTCTTCCACTCATTTAGGTATTTGAGGAAAGCCAGTATACAAAATGCCCGACGGAACAGCGTATCATCCTAACAACACGAGTTGCGCATGCGCACTAAGACCACGTATCACTATGAAATGACGCCACAAGATGACCGCTCACGCGGGCTAGCAAATCAACCAAACTTGACGTAACTGGGTCACGTGACTAACTTGGCGTAACTGGGTCACGTGAATATGACGTCCTTCCTAGGTTTCCCATTAAGCCCCCCTAACCCCCCCCCCCCACCCCCCCATGTGGCAGAATCTCTAGATCTAGTACTGATGATGTTACATAAATGCACAGTACATCATAAAGGTAGACTTTCAGAAATACAGTTAACATTAGCGTCCTGCGTGATGAAGTTTATATTTTTTATAACTGTTGATAAAGACGATGTGACCGAACACCCAAGATATCAATCACTTCTAAAATTACGACAGATTTGATGGCCGGCGAAAAGACTGGACATGATCAGTCATTGATGATTGACTTTTTGTGTGATATCTTCCTTGCCTTTAGCTCGGCAAAATCTTCAGTCTACAGTGTCCACGTCAAGTCATTTAATTCCCGATAACTCAATAGCTGTCATCGCGCGGCCGCCTAATCTGTCGCGGCACACAGTGGATCTGTTTTTTATAAGAATGAGGAACCTCTGTTATTAAATATAGATACTCTCAACAGGTATCAGGGAACTAAAAATTTGAATTAGAGTTACCTACCTTGAATTAGAGTTACCCGCCTTGAAAGGTTGCACTCGGAAATGATGCAATTGTTACGGAATGCGATCGTAAATTCTGACTCCAAGCGTTGTGATTACTGAGAGAACTACGGAGCCCCACCAACCGCGAAGTCCCATCAGCCCGTGGCGTTTTGTGATTCCTTACCAGACGACACCAGACACAGGCTCCAGATTCTGGGTTCAGGTTGGTTACCTCACGAGCCAGTCGTGTTCAGCACAACGAAGACCAGTTTACCAGTTATCTACGATTTTTATTAACAAATAAAACTCAACTGCCAATCGTTTTCTCTGGTATAAAGTAAAATTCACAATGATCAGTCAAAGTTCATACCTGAAAGCAACAGTGGCGGCATCCATCTTACTTCTTGTAGGTAGGTACTTGCTCGTCGGGAGTCCAGAGACAACTTCCCAAACATCCAGGAATCAGTGCTTATATCCACTAGATTTTTGATGCCAAACCTGATCACGCGACTACCAGTCAGCGGAGTAGTTAGGGAAAGTTCCCGTGACGTGGCAGTCACCATTGTTAGACGCTTGTACTGCCATGCAGACTGTCGGCAATCTGCATGCAATCTATCGAGTGGTTGTTCCACAAACACATTCCGCCGGGGTTCTGTTGACCGGGGGAATTGTGTGATAGAATTTACAGTTCTGCAACTTTTGCATTATGTGATGCCCGTTTGTTCTGGGAGTGTGATTTATGGGTTGATGACAGCTATGACAGTTCAAATAGTACCAATTCGGAGATTTCCGCCCGTGATATTTATCAACTAAAACTCGACTACCGGCGTTATCTCTGATCAGCTCTTCCACTGAGTGTAGGTCAGTCGGTCGAGTGTTAGTCGGAGTATTTCTTATTAGTTTACCCAATTCTACGAAGATCGGCTCTGAGGAAAATTAACAGCAATAATATGAGTCCCATTCAAACTAATAGAAAACTGTCCTGTTATTTCTATAATTTCCATGGAAGAACTATAGCTCTTCTTTCGAGCTTGCTTAACTTCTGTGGGCCAACTTCGCAACACAATCGCTAAAAATAAACAGCCTTTGGAAAATATATTGTTTCAATAAAGGTTTGAAACATTCTATTGACATCTTGCACTATTGTTGAATATGCCTGATAAAAAGAGGGTGATTTGATGACTTTTAAACCTAAAAAATACAATTTACTTTTTGTGTGTTTTTATAGGGAATTGCCTGAAAAATGCACGTGACCTGTACTTCCTTTCGTGTCAGTTGTTCTCTCTTATTTGTTGCATGACCCTTGTTCTCGGGTGAGAAATAAATGTCTGAAGGGCTATACTTGACAAAGATATTTGAATGGCAAAATTGAAGTGGTGCGATCATATTTTTTCGCCTGAACGTTACTATTGTCGCATGTGGGAAAATATTTTGTTCCGTGATACCTGTAACTTTGTTTCACTCTCGAATTCAAATTCAAAACCTGGGCATATTGGTCTGCGTCACGCAGCGCGTTCCGTGTGGCTTGTAAGTGAAGCTAAGCGCACATGTTTGCAGTTGCGGCAATAGATCTGGGGTCCGATGTGTTATTTTTACCGGAAGCGTTTGTCAGAGAGAAAACTGATTTAGGAACTCATTGACATCGGCACATGTGTGCGGTTGCGTACGAAACTGAATTTGCTGCCGCGAATCCAATCGGCATCGAACAGAAAATGTCGGTGTTCGGCGTCCGAACGATGAGGCTCGTAGGCCCATATAAAAACAGTCCGCCTTCTTTTTTGGCATACTTCCTTTTCTTCTCTCAATTGTTTTACCGTTTAACATATTTTTTTTTGGGGGGGGGGGTGGGGGGGCGCCTATGGCCGCCCTCTGAACCCACTCAAACAGACCACTCCCATTTGGGTGGAGCAAAATATTCTCCGCCTCGCGAGTTCCAACTTTCGGTTTCTGTAATTGCCACTTATGACGACTTATCCACTGTGAGTTGATGGTACACTAGTAAAATAGATTAGAATATTTGCCTCCTCATTTGCTCGTTTCAGGCATAGTGGATGAAATTTGGCGCAGATTCAGGCAGATTGAACAAATTTGAGAAAGACTGGTGCTCAATTTGAAATAACTTTTAAAACTCAACTTAGACTAGAGAAGGAGGTGTGGTTGAAAATAAAAAATATAGATACTAGGCTGAAAAAAACAGTTGTTTTAGACAACCCCTACCTCCGATCCAAACTTTGCCCATCATGAATTTACTTCCCACCTCCTGCACAGGATGTAATTTTGTCTGTTTGCGTTGCATTCCAAGAGGTATTTCACGATTTCTACCATAATATGTGAAGGTTCCAGCTGTTAGACAAATAGTGATTCGAAATTCGAAATTTCTAGACGTTGATTTTATTTTTATTTTTTGGGGGGGGGGGGGGAGCTCCACTCCCGCGACAACGAACGCGCACGTCATCGAGAAACGTGACGTTTTTACGACATACATGTAACAATGATTATAGCTGAATTCCCTGTGACCAAGAGGGGTGGCAACCGCACCCCCCCCCCCCCCCATCGTCTCATGCGCACATGGTTCTTGGAACAAATTCAAATGACCTCCCGTTAATTAATGATATGTGTCAGTTCTGGTGTAGACGTTTAACTTTCTCCCTACATTTCACCCCACCCGATAGGATAAAATCTCGTGTGTTTCCCCTCTCTAAATATAAAAAAAAAACATTTGCTTTTAAAAAGCTTATTTCTGGCTCCCAAGACTGGTGGAAGATGAAAAGATACACGCAGGCCATGACGGAATATCTCACCCCCTGCCTCCGCCCTGTGACTTTGCATTCGATTTATATATTCTTTATTTCTTCATATTTGAAGATTTTGTTTGTAAAGTTAAAACTTTGAGCTATAACTGAGACGTTGTATCTTTTCCTCTTAGTAACGTGGAAGAGAGATAATCCACGCACACTGAAAACTACTTACGGTAAGTTTTACAAGCCTAAAATTAACCTACCCTCTAGAAGTATGTTACAAATTTTTTTTCTAACGATTATTTAAATGGTATTAAAGGCCGACGACCCAAAACATATGTAAACAAGAGGCCCCACGTGGACTTAATCGCTCACCTGACAAAGTGACTCTAAGAAGTATTTTAGGTCACCTTCACCATGTCATGCCTCATCAACATTAACTGGTTGAGTGATAGATTTTGTTTGAAGTTCAACATTTGTTACCTAAAATTAGTTTTATTTAAAATCGTTGGTGTGTGGCCAATCTCCAATGATTTTTAATAAAGCAAATTTATCTCTGCAGACAAACTGGTTTAGCATGAAGCACAAACAAGGAATGTGAAGAGATAGCCTTGGACATCTCTCCCCAACTGTGGATATCTTCCATGTGCTACATGTATATATTTGCATGCAAGAAAACAAAAATTTTCACAAATTTTCCAAAATATTAGTTTTTTTTATCATCATTGGAACAAGCTCAAACAGCTTATTCCAATAGGGGTATGGGAAGATCAGGTATATTTTTGAGACAGAAATGTGAATATATAAATAATTGTGGTTTTTTGTGAATGGTGCTGGAGAATTTTGCGTAAAGATATGGTAAATGGTTTGTTCTAGATACAGAATGATGCAAAAGTATTTAAATTTGATTAGGCAAGTTGTTCCTATAATGCATTTAAAAATTGAAGTAACTGTTTTTTTGCTGACAAACTTTTAGATGTGTGTGTCTGTGTTTGTGTGTGTGTGTGTTTGTGTGTGTGTGTGTGGGGGGGGGGGGGGGGGTAAGAGTGTTCTTGCAAACAAAATTCCTGAATAAATGGAAAATTTTATTTTTTGTGTGAAAGACATAGTGCGTGAATGTTGATTGGAACAAGCTTAGAGAGCTCATTTTAATGTGAAGTCATAAAGCTGTGGTTTACGTACGAAATTCTGGAATAACTAAAACAATTGCTTTTTTGACTCAAAAAGCATGGTGTGCGAGCTCTCATTGGAATGAGCTCAAAAAGCTCATTCCAATGGGGTATTTACAAGCGATAAGTACATGTATGTTTAAGAGACAAAAATTAAAATTTGAATAGCGATTTTTGCGAAGAATGCTGACAAGTTTTGGCAGTTATGCTGGTAAAAAGGTAAGATATGCAAAGTGGTTGTTTTTTAGAGGCGACATTTAATTAAGGGGAATTAACCCGTGATTACTGAGGTAACTTCTAAAAGTACTGAAATGTCATGAAGCAATGTGAATAACAGACAACAGTTGCCTAAAAATTTCATGAATAACTAAAATTTTTATTCCTTTGTCTCGAAAACATGGCATATGACCTTTGTTGGAATGAGCTGAATGCGTGTGTTCCAATGAGGGGTCATAAAATTTGAACGGAGATTTGTGTGAATAATGCATTAGTACTGCTAGATTTGGGTAAACGGTTCACCCTAGATAATACCCCTTCTATAGTAGATCTTTTCTGCAAATTTTGTCTAAGATTCTATCAACTTTACAAATAAATACGTTCATGAATCACAATCAGATCCATCCCACAATGTTGCATACCAAATATCAAAAGATTCTGCCTGCTGGATCTGGAGAAGAAGAATTTTTAAGAAATATGCCTGAAATGCACTAAGTTAAAATTTGGGCTCCTATACGGAGCTCAAATATAAACCCAGGGGGTCGATTTGAACAAACTTGAATCAGATCCACCCCACAATGTTGCTTACCAAATATGAAAAGATTCTGAAGCTGGATCTGGAGAAGAAGATTTTTTAAGAAATTTGCCTGAAATGCACTAAGTTCGAATTCGAGCTTCTATAGTGAGCCCAAATATGAAACTAGGAAGCCGATTTGAACAATCTTGAATCAGATCCACCCCACAATGTTGCATACCAAATATCAAAAGATTCTGCCTGCTGGATCTGGAGAAGAAGATTTTTTAATAAATTTGCCCGAAATGCACTAAGTGCGAATTCGGGCTTCTATTAAGCCCAAATATGAATCCAGGGGGCCGATTTGAACAAACTTGAATCAGATCCACCCCGCAATGTTGCATACCAAATATAAAAAGATTCTGCCTGCTGGATCTGGAGAAGAAGATTTTTTAATAAATTTGCCCGAAATGCACTAAGTCCGAATTCGGGCTTCTATATTAAGCCCAAATATGAATCCAGGGGGCCGATTTGAACAAACTTGAATCAGATCCACCCCGCAATGTTGCATACCAAATATCAAAAGATTCTGCCTGCTGGATCTGGAGAAGATGATTTTTTAAGAAATTTGCCTGAAATGCACTAAGTTCGAATTCGAGCTTCTATAGTGAGCCCAAATATGAATCTAGGAAGCCAATTTGAACAAACTTGAATCAGATCCACCCCACAATGTTGCATACCAAATATCAAAAGATTCTGCCTGCTGGATCTGGAGAAGAAGATTTTTTAAGAAATTTGCCTGAAATGCACTAAGTCCGAATTCGGGCTTCTATATTAAGCCCAAATATGAATCCAGGGGGCCGATTTGAACAAACTTGAATCAGATCCACCCCGCAATGTTGCATACCAAATATCAAAAGATTCTGCCTGCTGGATCTGGAGAAGAAGATTTTTTAATAAATTTGCCCGAAATGCACTAAGTGCGAATTCGGGCTTCTATATTAAGCCCAAATATGAATCCAGGGGGCCGATTTGAACAAACTTGAATCAGATCCACCCCGCAATGTTGCATACCAAATATCAAAAGATTCTGCCTGCTGGATCTGGAGAAGAAGATTTTTGAAGAAATTTGCCCGAAATGCACTAAGTTTGAATTCGAGCTTCTATAGTGAGCCCAAATATGAATCCAGGGGGCCGATTTGAACAAACTTGAATCAGATCCACCCCGCAATGTTGCATACCAAATATCAAAAGATTCTGCCTGCTGGATCTGGAGAAGATGATTTTTTAAGAAATTTGCCTGAAATGCACTAAGTTCGAATTCGAGCTTCTATAGTAAGCTCAAATATGAATCTAGGGAGCCGATTTAAACAAATTTGCATCAGATCCATCCCACAATGTTGCATACCAAATATCAAAAGATTCTGCCTGCTGGATCTGGAGAAGAAGATTTTTTAATAAATTTGCTTGAAATGCACTAAGTTCAAATTTGGGCTCCTATACTGAGCCCAAATATAAGCCCAGGGGGCCGATTTGAACAAACTTGAATCAAATCCACCCCGCAATGTTGCTTACCAAATATGAAAAGATTCTGCCTGCTGGATCTGGAGAAGAAGATTTTTTAAGAAATTTGCATGAAATGCACTAAGTTCAAATTCGAGCTTCTATAGTGAGCCCAAATATGAATCTAGGAAGCCGATTTGAACAAACTTGAATCAGATCCACCCCACAATGTTGCATACCAAATATCAAAAGATTCTGCCTTCTGGATCTGGAGAAGAAGATTTTTTAAGAAATTTGCCTAAATGCACTAAGTTCGAAATCGGGCTCCTATACTGAGCCCAAATATGAACCCAGGGGGCCGATTTGAACAAACTTGAATCAGATCCACCCTACAATGTTGCATACCAAATATCAAAAGATTCTGCCTGCTGGATCTGGAGAAGAAGATTTTTTAAGAAATTTGCCTGAAATGCACTAAGTTCGAAATCGGGCTCCTATACTGAGCCCAAATATTAACCCAGGGGGCCGATTTGAACAATCTTGAATCAGATCCACCCCACAATGTTGCTTACCAAATATGAAAAGATTCTACCTGCTGGATCTGGAGAAGAAGATTTTTTAAGAAATTTGCATGAAATGCACTAAGTTCGAATTCGGGCTTCTATAGTAAGCCCAAATATGTATCCAGGGGGACGATTTGAACAAACTTGAATCAGATCTACCCCGCAACGTTGCATACCAAATATCAAAAGATTCTGCCTGCTGGATCTGGAGAAGAAGATTTTTGAAGAAATTTGCCTGAAATGCACTAAATTCGAATTCGAGCTCCTATAGTGAGCCCAAATATGAATCTAGGGAGCCGATTTGAACAAACTTGAATCAGATCCACCCTACAATGTTGCATACCAAATATCAAAAGATTCTGCCTGCTGGATCTGGAGAAGAAGATTTTCAAAGAAATTTGCCTGAAATGCAGTAAGTTAAAATTTGGGCTCCTATACTGAGCCCAAATATAAACCCAGGGGGCCGATTTGAACAAACTTGAATCAGATCCACCCCACAATGTTGCATACCAAATATCAAAAGATTCTGCCTGCTGGATCTGGAGAAGAAGATTTTTTAAGAAATTTGCCAGAAATGCACTAAGTTCGAAATCGGGCTCCTATACTGAGCCCAAATATGAACCCAGGGGGCCGATTTGAACAAACTTGAATCAGATCCACCCTACAATGTTGCATACCAAATATCAAAAGATTCTGCCTGCTGGGTCTGGAGAAGAAGATTTTTTAATGTTTTTCCCATTGCCTACAGTGTTAAAAAGTGCTGACTCAGCACTTTTTCAAAGTCCCGAAACTGTACCCTATGATAAAACCGATGGCAATTTTTTTTTACCAATCCTTTCTGTTGGTCCTAAGGAAGCTGCACACCAAATAAAAATTCTCAGTGCCGTGCAGTTTTGGAGATATGGGCGTTTTAAATTTTTTCTATTTTTAGCTCCTGCGGTTCCCACGGGGCTGCGGGAAAATTTTTTTTTTCATAAATCAAGTACTCATGACCCAATAAGCCCTCACATAAAATTTGGTTCAAATCAGCCTCTCGGTTTGGAAAATAGAAATTTTGGGCGGGGCAAAAAATTTTGCCCCTCTCATAACAACGCCAAGTATAGCCCCACAAACTTCTCTTGAACAAATCTGAGTCTACACCTCAAAAGGAAGCTGCACACCAAATATCAAGTCTCTGCTACTGCTGGTTCATGAGAAGAAGATTTACAAAGATTTTGGTGCTCCTTGGGGGCGTGGCACCACCCAGGAGGAGGGGCAACTTTATTTGAACAAATCTGAATTGGCATTAGGTAATAAACATTTAGCCAACATTTGAATAAAATTGTGCTAGTGGTTTAGGAGGAGAAGTCGATAATGTAAAGTTAACGCCGGACGGACGACGACGGACGACGGACGACGGACGCCGGACGACGGACGCCGGACAGAAAGTGATTAGTAAAGCTCCCCTTGAGCTTCGCTCAGGTGAGCTAAAAACGAGCGCGAATTACTTTGGCGAAGTCCAAGTTCAATGTTATTGAACTGGTTCGGATGGGTGGGGGAGGGGAGGGGGTCGAAACATGACACGTCCTGAATAGCCATGTTAATCTTTTAAAATTTAGTTCAAGTTATATGCTCTGCCCAGACTTCAAAGAGTATGGGCTATAAATTCACTGGCAGAGAAAAATTGGAACGTGTGTCTATATGTCACTTGGAGAGGTGGAGTGCATTTTTTGTGAGCACCGTGTACACAGTCAGTGATGCCAGATCGAGGATATGCCGCCAGCTATCTCAACCCCATACTGTCTTGAATCTGTTTCCTTGCAAGACACATATATGCGATAAACCAAAGATGGTTAGCCCATTTCCCCAAACTTGATTTCAATGCGATTCGCTTGACTTAATTATATTATACGCAGTTCAAGGGCAGGACAGTGCCGGAGTGGACTTCAGGTGGTGGAGGTGGGGGAGGGGGGGGGGGGTTAGGTTTCATGTTGGTAAATTTGGCGAAATGGAAGTAAAAGCCGGTATTCTGACAGCAACATACTTTAGAGCTTGATTTTTCGATAAGTAATCCGCGTTGGATGCAAAAACGTTACATCTGGGCGCGGTGGCTCAGTTGGAAGGGTGCAGGCTGCAAGCCGAGAGGTACTCTGTTCGAACCCCACCTGCGGCAACCGGGTTGTGTCCTTGGACAAGACACTTCACCCCACTGCCCACGTTGGGGCATGGTGGCGTTGTGTACTAAGGCCTACTGCTCCTTGTGGATGGAGCACCTGTCTTCAACCAATGTTATAACTCTGCTTGTGTGGAGTTACCTTGTTGTGGAGCTGAGAGTTGCTTGCCATTGTTCGATGGTTCTCTCCGGGTAATCCGTAAAAATGTCGTGGTCATGATTAGCCATTGTGCATAAATATGTGGCTTTAAACACCAATAACTAACTAACTAAAAACGGTACATAATTTGAGTCTTCAATCAGAAATCTGTTGAAATCAGTGTTTTGGTCTTAAATCAGAAACCTGTTGAAATCGGTGTTTTATCGCCGAATGGGGTGGGGATAAATCCCATATATTGAAAAATATGGGGTTTATCCCCACACCAATCGGCGATAAACTTCGACTCTACTAAAGAATTTTCATCGAAAAGAAATTTTCGGCAGAAAAACATTATTAAATCACAAGTCTGCTTTCGTGCACAATGTTTCTAAACCTGTTACAAAATTTATCAGGGTGAACTTCAAAATTTTATTTAGAAAGCCTCAACAGTTATTTTCCGACGTATTTTATTTATTTTACAGAAACGGTCATCACTTTGTGATCGTAAGTTTCACTTGGGCACGAATTTCGCAACAAACGTACCGATGTTGTGGAACAGTTCAGATTTATGTTTTGATCTGTATCCAAATCCATCAAAACACAACTTCTTGCAACAACCTCGAAACCCTCAGGTAAAAATAGATTATGCTATCCGTAACGTCATTGGTAAACAAACATGTCGGCTGCTGGCGTAAAATGACAACAACGGTGAGCTTTTGAGTGAAATCAAGGGAAAATGAAGACCCACCGATAAGGCAGTAATGCGAAAATTGTCTCCTTCATCTATTCTTTAATTTGAGTGGTTGATTATAATTGAATAATAAACAGAACAGGAGATACGCGATACAGTCTTTCGCCAATTATGTTTCGGAAAATACTATAGTACAGAGTATTTATTTATATTTTAATTAGTACAGAGTATTTATTTATATTTTAATTAGTACATAGTATTTATTTATATTTTAATTAGTACAGAGTATTTATTTATATTTTAATTAGTACATAGTATTTATTTATATTTTCTGGTGTGCGTTATTATAGTTCCAGTCATGTCACCTGATAACTTTTCACAGGAAGATATTCAAAACATGATTTTAGCTTTTAAAACATGGGTGTTAAACCAAAAGCCTATACGCGTCAACAATTTCAGGATTGGTTAAAGAGTTTTAGCCAGAAGGAAACTGTGGTAAAACAGAAACTATAGAGGCTACCGAACGTTCATTTGTTATTTAAAACCATTAAGAATATCAACATTTCCATGTGAATCAAGGTGATACTACGTATGCTTGATGGAGGTATGAATTACAGTGTCTTATTAAAGACAGTTTAGAAATATTATTCGATATTAACTAATACATTTCCCACGCTTTACAAGACAACAAATATTTGAACTTACCCAGCTTGCTTTGATTCGTTTGATGGTCGGAAATTGTGGTATCTCTGTTGTTCCCTGCAATTGTGACCAGGATCAGGTTGACTTTCTGGCAGTTAATCAGCTTATGTATATTATATTTTCATCTAATTAACGCACAGCGTTGATTTTAGCATGTCAATTTCGATGCTTTATTACTGAATTATTTTCCCTTGATTAGACATTGTATTGCGCAGTATATAATTCTGTTTAACCCTTCATTAGATCAACATCTAAACCAATACTATTAATAAATACGCCATTCACTTTACCCTTCTACTTCAAAAGAAAAGAAAAACAAGGGATTTCGCAAAGTCAAATCGATCGACAGAGAAGCATTTGATGTGTATTTGTGATGGAATATAATTTCCAGCGTAATATTTGTTCCAAAGAAAGTTTGTCACATAAAAGAAGTTCCAATGAGAAATGTCATTATGTAATATTTTCTCCAATGTCATAAGGCAATGTCCAACATAGAGGATAAAATATTATGTAATAAAATTTCTCCCTAGAACTTTTAATATATAAATAATACTTAATGCCAGTGTGCGTGTCAAAGTAGATAGATACCTGTGCCAAATTTGGTGAAAGCCATGCAATAACTTAATGGGAGGTGTAGGCAGAGGAATAGACACACAGACAAACAGTGCTCAAATTATAGTATGATTTAAGGAAAATTTAAATTTGGAATATGTGTTATGCAAACATAAGTTCCGGTCAAGAGTGTTTGTGTTTTGTAAGTGGAGTTCCCTGATAGAATATTTGTTTTGTAAGGGAATTTCCATATTGGAATATATGTTATATAAGGGAAGTTCTATATTGAATAAAATGTTAGTAAGGCCGAGGAAATTCTACACTGGAATGTTTGTTATGTTAGGGTAGATCCACGATGGAATATCATTTTCATATTTACAACTGAAATTAGATATTAGCATATTCTTACGATCATAAAATTCTATATTGGTTAGGTGCGGATAATTTGTATTGGAATATATATTTTTAAGATAAATAGATGTATATGCCCTGAAATGAGCAGAAATCATTTGACCAAGCTTCGTCTGTTGATAACACTGTATGCTTGTGTCTGAAAAAATAAAATTAAAATAGAATCTAACAATGTATAATTGATAAATTCTTACCTTCAATGTATGTCCTATCATTCAGATAAGTAAAGATTTTATTAAATTCTTCAGAATCCATATCAATAATTCACCATGTATTCAACAAAAAACAAGTTCAAACTGCCCTTGCATGAGCAATAGCAGGCTATTGTTTGATGGGTAAAAAACATTCAAGTGTGTCTGAACACATGACTAACTGGCACAAAGAGCTATGATATTATTTCTTGCTGCATTACTTAAGGGTAAAATAGTGTTCGTGTGTGTCTGATCACATGACCTATCTGTACAAAGAACTATGATATTATTACCTCTACAATTAAATATAATACATTTATATATGAGGGAAAAATTATTATAGGCGAGGAATAAATATTTAAGGAATAGTGCATGGCTTGAAGTTGACTACGCCCATATAGTGCCCAGTGATGTGGTGTAGTTCCCGCCGCGAAGCGGAGGGAACTTCACCACCCCACAGGGCACTATATGGGCGTAGTCAACGACAAGACATGCTCTAATCCTTATATTATATCGAACACCACCAGAAAAACATCTGTCCGATTTGTTAATCTATTACCAAGGTAGCAGCCCTACCAAGCAGCGTTATATAGAAAAAAATACCATGTAGTTTTTAAAAAAACATTTTCTTCTTCCAAAACACGGCTAACTTGGATTATTGATATGAGCAGAAGACAGATTTTGTATCGGTTGGCAAGGGTAAACAAAACATTTCCCCCAAACGGAACTGTGTATTCTAGAATCGCGCAACTCGCGAATATGAAAACTAAATTTTTCGAAATTTGACAACGCAGTTTGATAATTTGCACACATTTGTCACACATATACATTACCGAATGGGACAGTAGGGGATACAAACTCCGAAGATTCAATTGAATTCCATTATTTATTCGTTTACTGCCCAAAACATACAATTAAATAGCGAAATTATATGAGCAGCGAAAACAAACGATTTTTCATATCCGGACGCGTTCTCATGAAAGTTGTACCCACGTGTGGATCATTCTCTTCGAAACAAGATATGGATCATTTTCTCAAGGAATAAAATGAACGCCTCGAAAAATGTGACTTCGACAATGGAAAAGCGATATATTTTTCCACAATGATTTCTTTCCGGGTCGTTTTGTGGATGTTGTGCCTCTGTGAATCGATAGTTAAATTTAGCCTGATTAGTTTTATTCGCCCAGTATGAAAAGAAAACTGATATAGTAGTGTGCTAAAAATAGAAAACGTGTAGTGGCTGGGTGTAGTGCCTGGTCAGTTCTGTGGATGCAAACTACACGAAATAGGGGTGCAGCATTCGTCCAATCAGGAGCCCAGAAAGTCACCTGAGAAAAAATATTACATAATATTTATCCCCAAGAACTTTGCTTATATAGTAATTTGTTCTGGATGGAACATATAATATGTGGAACAAATACACACACACATATTTATATAATTCTAACATGCACACATCTGACGATAAATTAGAAGTGGAATTTGCTACTTCTTCCACAACAAAGTGTGCTATGTTCCAATGAGAGTAAAATCCTCGTCCTCTGATTGGATGAGAGCTGGCGTAGTTTCTTTTGTGTTTGCGGCTGCAGTAGCAAATGTTTCCGTCTGACGTCAGCACGCGAAATATTTGAAATGACGTCGCCCGTTTCTTAATTGCCCCATCAACAGAGTGATTAGCAAGCCGCTTATTTTTTCTGGATTTTTCACACGTGCAGCTGACGGTAGTCTGGATTAAGTGTTATTTAAATTACAAACCGATTTATGATTTGAACTAAAGTGGAATGAGTATATCTGGTTTATTGATTATTTATCCAGTGCCGTCGTGTGGTACGCGAGAGGTTTATTTACTAAACCTGTGATCGTTAAAAGTTGCCTTGAACAAAGCAACACTTAACGATCTCAAGTTTAGTAAATAAGCCTCTCGTGTTTCACGGTGTAGGTTCTTTGCTATGGGTAGTGTCTTATTGGAACATATACGTTATTGTGGTGAGTTGACGGTAAAATGGTCCGAGGTTCGCGGCTCGGAGCGTATGTTCAACCTCGAGGCTTCGCTTCGAAATACCTCGTCCCTTATATACACCCGGGTGGTGCTGATTTTTTTTTTATTCCACTGGTATAATACACAAAAGTTTTGGAGATGACGTTCCCATATTTTCCACGTACGGGTACGATAAGAAGAAGCGGTATTCTTGGTCACCAACCAAGTCACAATAAGGGGAGGGCGAATAATATCCTTGGTTGACATCGGTGACTCGGGAAGAATTGTAAGTATCCTACTTAAAAAAACACCCGTTAAACCCCAGACTAGTTTGGAGAGTAGGGCTCAATGTGACTACGACTCCATCTCGTACCATGACACGAACTTTATCAAATCAACTAATTCAAAATCTACCCTATCGTGGCTTGGCATAAGTAATTCTTTAACACCATTGATATCCCGTGTCACATCAGCAGGATCCGGATAACGATCTTCTTTCAGAGTTAGTCGAAAATTATTTTTCGAGACAGAACACTGTGACTAAAACTTCTTCCTCACGGATCTTGATCCAAAAGTTTGAATACTGGATCTCTGCCAGTCCTACTTCCTATTCCCCCGTGAGATTCACTGGTTGTGATAACTGAGTAGTGTGCATAGTCAATGTGCTCTTAAGAAACACGTTCACGGAACTATTACTTGGTAGAGTCAAATAAAACATTAGTTTTTCTTGATGGTTGGATTAGACAACTTATATCCTTTGCTACTACTCAAGAGAGCGGTCCACAATTTGCTATCTGTCTTCTCGAGGGTAAGGTTAATGGCACTCCTGATGATGACGATGTTCGATGTGATTATTTTTGAAAAGTAAGTAATCTCATTCCTGGAGTTTCTCCTTCCAAACAAAGGCCACGATCCGCTTGATCTGTCTTTCATTTTGGAGAACCCCAACAGGTTTATTTCTGTTTATAGGCGATCTGACTCTGCTTGATCCACGAATTGAACGAAGCATGAAATCCCAACCACGTCAAGGACAGTTTTCTGTTTCTAGCACGACCACCTTTCTTGAGTACGTGTTAGATTTTGTAAATATTTTTGTGTGCGACTCACTGAAGCTCTTCTGTGTAGAACGGCCCTTTCAGTAATTCGCAACTATCATCTTCTAAGACGTATGTGACTGGATGGCTATCATTGTGTATAACACTTCTGCCAATTGGACAAATAACCTTTCTCAAAAGTTTTCTTGACTTTACTGGTTCTCACTCTGTCTCCGACTTTGAACTTGGAGGCCTTCTGTTTGATGGGTTTGCCATGTTTCTGCAAAACCTCTTCGTGTTCTCAATTGGTCAGTTTAACAATCAAACTGCAACTTTGATCTGGCTTGGGACAAGTCAAGCTAAACACCTGTGTCCAATGGAGTTAGCTGAAATAGCTCGAGTGCATTCCACCAACACCCGCTACTGTTTGTACCAGGACCCTTTTGGGAGAAATAATTTATAGAAAAGGAAACCCTAATTTTTCGCGAAACTCGATTTTCTATAAATAGAAGTTTAGTAGAAGGACAGTTTTTATTAATAAAATAATTTTCGAAAAAAAAAAGAAAAAAGTCAAGCCCAAGTTAGCAATTCAGCTTTCTGATGTAAAAATTCCATGCTTTGTTCATTTCTCATTTTTAAACAAATATTTACAACTGAGAATTTCCAAGTGATGTCATGGTGGTCTATTTCTCTTGTTATACAATAGGGGTAACCTACCAAAATACCACAAACCAACATCTTATAACCAAAAAATGGAAATAAATTAAACGAACTGAAAAAAAAAATTGAAAGTGTAAAATGCGGTTCCAATAAGGCTAGCAAAAAAGATACCACTAATCAACTTCTGTTTTTAAACAAAACCAAAACGGAAATAAAGATGTGTCGTCTGGCTCCAATAGGGGTAACCAAAAAGGTACAATAAATCAACCTTTGGGAAACAAACGTAAATAGAAATAAAAAATAAAGACGTATCCTCCGCTTCTAAAATTATACTAAGAAATTACAACATGATGATAATGGTGATGATGATGATGATGATAAATACGCTCTGCATTTTGATTAGAACAAAAAACAAATCTGAGAAACAACTAAAATAAGAAGATGTATTTGATTCAATCCATTTTGGATTGCCTTTTAAGACTTTGTTTCCAGAATTGACTTATAAGACTTTTTTATGAGGAATTGCCATATAGGAATTTTAAAACTTCATGCCACAAAGGCCTTTAGATTTTGCCATATTGGACTTTTAAAAAATCATGCCATTAAGTACTTTAGAGGCTGCCGTATATAACATTTTCTGAGGAATTGCCATAAAGTACTTTGGAGACTGTCATATAGGACTTTTTGAGGAATTGCCATTTAGGACTTTAAAGAGAGACTGCCATATACTACTTCGGAGACTGCCTTAAAGGGCTTTTTGAAGAATTGCCATATAGGACGTTTCTGAGAACTGCCATAAAGGCTTTTTGTGGAAATACCCAACATGACCTTTTGAATAATTGCCTAACATAACTTTTTTTCAGGGTGCACCACCTAGAATCCATTACAGATTTAGGAATTTTCGGTCTATCTAACATGACTTTTTCAGTGTAGACCACCTATAATCCATTACAGATTTAGGAATTATCGGTCTATCTAACATGACTTTTTCAGGGTTGACCACCTAGAATCCATTACGGATTTAGGAATTTTAGGTCTAACAGGACCTTTTTTTAGGCAAAATCTGTTTTCTTTGGTTGAGAAATTGCTTGTAAATATGGTAACATGTCATTCACTGAATTTTTGTTTGTATTCTTCATTGTTCTTGAAAATTATTCATTCCCGGTTATATCTCTAGTGTAGTGATGCTGGTTCCATCTTCTAAAACTCTTCGTTTTGGGTAGAAATACGATAGTCCATCTCAGCTATGCTTTGAAGTGTACATAGTGTTTTTATTTATAACAAATCACCGGCTGATACAGTATGCATTTTGTTGGGTCTTCAAAACGTGCAAATATTTTCTTTTCACAAATCATTATGGCATATGCTGATACCTTTACAACTACATTTATTAGTGGCACTGAAGCAGTAATGCTTTGCTTCAAAGTCCAACTATGCCGGTTCCTTGCCATTCCACCTTAAACAAGCCTGGATTGCACCTGTCATAACGCTTTAACCCTTTACCTAACCTGAAAAGCAGACGACACTTGCAAAAATAATTCTTGAATAACTAATTTTTTTAATTTTTTGTCTCAAAAACATAGGTTATGACCCCTCGTTGGAACGAGCTCGAAGAGCTCGTTCCAACGAGGGGTCATAACCTATGTTTTTGAGACAAAAAATGAAAAAAATAATGAAAATTAACTGACGATTTTTGAGAATAGCGCTGGCCGGTTTTGGCCGTTACGTTAGGTAAAGGGTTAATCTTGGCAACACACTTAAGTAGCCAGCCATTCCTTGCCTTCTAGTTTGGTGTTCACATTATCATCTCTATGGAAATCACAACACTCAACTGGAAGCCACATGCGATTCTCTTAGTAAGTCTGTACTGTGTTCTCTGGTTTCACTATTTCATCTATGGATGGCGACGAGGTACACAGGTACGCAGAATCTGTGTCCATTTCAGCACATTCAAATGTTTGACGGTTGAGAAAGGTATCATCCGAAGTTTCGCTTACTGGTACATATAGAATAAACGTATAGTGTTTTCAAGTAAAAAAAATATTCTACGAGTAGGATTAAGAATGAAACCGACGAGCCTCTGGCGAGTGGGTTTCATTCTTAATTCTACGAGTAGAATATATTTTTTACTTGAAAACACTATACATTTATTTTGTTTATCCCATAAATCTTTTACAGGGCAGTTGCGGCGAAATCGTGCTGCTGGTCGCTACAAAACACAGCGAGAAGTGAGGAGCGCATATGTCAAATTCGAAGACAAGCAAAATTGCCCAAAATAAAAAAGGCACAGTGATACATTTCTGTCTAAAAAATAATTTCCCTACAAACCTGAGCTAAACTTGTAAACAAAAATACTTTATTAAATGAACAATTTGTAGTGTTTTCTATTGGTATTGTGTGATACTTTCAAACAGATTTAAAGAAAACAACAATAAAACTGTTAAATATACTACACGAATGCGGTAGAGCTCAGATGTCAACAAGTCCGTCTCTACTGTAGGAATACATTATTTCAGTGTTAAACCAATGGGGAAAATTTATCACCCTACTAGGTGAATAAAGCAAAAAATTTATCCAAGGCATATTTTTCGAATAAACAGACATTTATGGGATAAACAGAGATTCCTATGTGGAGGGGCAGATCTAACTTGATGGCCGCCTTGTTGAGTTCCACTTCATAAAGAGGTTTATTTGATGGATTCAGGGCTCTGAAGAACATTTCAATTACATCTCTGGTGACTTCTTCATCATTGCTGAGCACACATGTCGATGTTTCTCTTTTTCGGTAACGGTTTTCCAAAATCCAGAATTTCTCAACAGCTTCATGGTATCGCCAACGGTCGATTCGTCTGGGTCAACATACCCCTCTCTTTTGGTGTAAGTCTTTATTCTAATGGTTGAATAAAATGAAGTTGGTGTCATCATTCGTGGTCTGGAACGGGTATTTGAACGTGAGCCCCGGAACACTGATACCATCTTTAAACATGTCGATGTGACGTTCTTGGTAGAAAACAAACTGCTTGTCAACGGCTTCGAGGAATGGCTTGGCTTTACTTCTTTGTTCTTATACCGAATCAAAAAATCACAGAAATGTCATCTGCTAGTCGTTCCGAATATGCTTGAAATGCTGATATTCTTCTTTAGATACGTTTCTTTCTTAAGACAACTGTAGAAGGCTTCATGGTCTGGTAGGTGGTCTTGATCCAGTTTGCCCAAGCTGTCGACCCATTCATGTGGGAAAATTCCCTTTGTCAGCAAACATCCAAAGGCCTTCAAATACTTATTGTAGCTGAAACCTGGAGCGGGGTAACACCAGATGCGAACAAACGTGAAATATTCTGTGGAGACGCACATGTAGTTGTTGAATTTCTTGACAGCAACTGTTAGAACACTCTGTCTCTTCAGTTATGACATCAGTTCACGCTTCACAATATTCATGTCGTATTTTTCGGACCCGTATCCGAAGACGAGCTTATCTTCTAGGTAAACTTGGAATTTCTTCTCCAACATCTGTAGGCGGTGCATCTTGGATGTATCTTCTCCCGTAGATCTGGCTTTTCCTTCCCGTGTTTCTTCAATGTTCTGTCTGAGTTTTAGTAAGGTCGACGAATAGTAGCTCTCCATTAGTTAGTGGCAATGGGAAGAAGTATCTGTAAGGTAAATCATCATTTCTTAAACAAGTTCTTGGGCTTTTCCGTTGGTAATAAAGTACTTTCGGCTTATTAGTCTGGAACTCTACTGCACACTCTCACACTCAATGGTTGATATTCAGGAACATTACAACACACGCTCACTCTCAATGGTCGGTGTTCTGCCTCGCGCATCAGTTTATCACTCCCGCATGTAAGCTGGAGTTGCCGAAGTAACTTTCGACGAAATTCATTCTTTGGATTATTCGTATATTAAATGTACATGGCATATTTGGAATGTTTCAAACTATGTGCTGTTCTTTTCGGCATTTATTGCTTTGGTCTGGAGGATGTAAGTCTGGGAGATACATAATAGGTTTCATTGCTAACTCTCTGCAGTAGGCATTTGGTGTCTGGTCGTTTCAACTTGGCCCATTCTGTGATATCTTCTTCCATGATACCATCTAGGAATTCTTAAAAGTCTTCTTAGCAGCATTCGAGATGTGGAACATAGAGTACCCGGGTGTCGTTTTGTGATGGATGGTAATACTTCAGTTCATTAGTTTCACTGTGCCTCGGGATAAAACCAAAACTAAAATTAATTTTGAATCTTAGCTGTTGTGTGAGAAATTCCGTGGTCATCACTTCATCATTCATCATCTTCAGCTTCACATCGTTGATCCGATAGTTATACTAGTCCTGGACTCTTTTATTCATCATATGGCGACTTCTAATAGAACTCCAGTTGTCGTGGTATATGGTCATCATCTCATCGTTTTCTTCTTCTGACATCATATTCCGACGAAAATCGATCGGATTAATATCATAACGGGTGGTCTTCGATTTCCGTGGTTGGTTAGATGGGCATCTCGTCAGTTCATCGATCTTCTGTTCAGCGTGTACAGGACGCTTTGGAGCCGGTTAAAATGGAGTAGTTGGTCAAACTCCTGGCCGCATTCCATGCCGTTTTAAAATGCCACGCATTTCTCCAGATGTTGGTCCAGGTACTCGTTTCGCGTAAACGTCTTGCTCCAGCCGCTGCAGTCGTTGGTTGTCTTCTCTCCTCGTGCTTGGTATGCAAATAGCGGTTCCGATTCCGACGATCCGTAAATGTCTTCCCACACTGGAATAAACACCAGTCCTGTTGTATCGAGCGCGGCAGTAGTAGCAGCATCAGACTACATCTTAATAAAATATTTGCGAAGACAAAATTGCTACAGAAAACTCTCTAGCGTAGTGTTCAGTTCGAAGGTTCGAAACAGAATAACGTGACGTTACGCCTCTCCAGAGTTTATCTGTACGTGACAGACGTTTTTGAAAACGCCACGGCGTCACATAGTTTTTCGTCGACTTTATTATTCTCGGATTCTCAGTGGGCGTTTGTGTTTGTTTCCAATAGGATTACGGACTGAAAATTAACATAGTAGTGTATGGAAAAGAAACGCAGTGCACATTTCTATTGTAAACTCAGAGAGGGTGGAACATATGATTGGTTCATAATTCAATTATTTGATTGGATATGCCAGTACATCTTGATTTTATTAAAGTTATTATTTAAAAATTATTTAAAACCATGTAGTTAGGGGGTTATTTAAAAAAAGTTACTAAAAATAGATCAGCAATAAGAATTAATTAGGTAGTCAGTTAGGCTAGTTACTAAAAATAGAACAATGTGCGTAGGAATTTATAAAAAAAAAAGAAAAAATGTAGTTTCATATTAATGGAATAGTCAGAAAATAGGGAAATCCGAGCCATTTTAATAGAACGCACTCTAAACCGACAAAAGGTAGAAGCCGAGGATTATGTTGGGGACAAAACCACCCCTATGACGGTTTGGAGCAAGTCGGCAAATGGCCTTTTAAAATCATGACGTCAGAGTATTGTATCCAGATACCGTGGGTCTCTGCGCAAGTTCCTAATTCAGACACGAGTAAGTGTAGGTTTGTTTAAGAATGTTTTTCGAGGGAAAGAGGTTGGCGGTGGTGGTAGTTCTCAGCATATACATGGAAACAGGGATCCAGGTTATCTCAGTAGGCAGAAGCCCCGGCCCACAGAGCTAACTTTGACCCCTACTGTAATGCGAAAAAAATTACCCATATTTTGTAGACAAGATACAATTCAGGTACATGGATTGTAATTATCCCCGCATTTTCAAAAATGCGGGAATATAGTCATGATCTCCGTCCGTTCGAAAGTCCGTCCGTCATACCCTGAAAGGTTCCTAGGGTATTCAATTCGAAACGTTTAAACAATGCTAAGGTGTTCAGGTAGCAACTCTAGATGTGCATGAAGGTTTCGGAATTTTGATTTGGCCCCAAATGGTTCCTGTGGAATCACTTTTATCGTTAGGAAATCAGTTTTTATCGAAAGGCTCCTAGGGTATTCAATTCGAAACGTTTAAACTTTGCTAATGTGTTCAAGTAACATCTCTAGATGTGCAGAAAGGTTTCGGAGTTTTGGTTTTGGCCCCAAGTGAATCCGGTGGAACCACTTTTATCGTTGGAAAATCAGTTTTCTTAGAAAGGCTCCCAGGGTGTTTAATTCGAAACATTTAAACTATGCTAATGTGTTAAGGTAACTTCTCTAGATGTTCATGAAGGTTTCGGAATTTTGATTTGGCCCCCAGAGGGTTCCAGTGGAATCACTTTTGTCGTTAGAAAATCAGTTTTCATCGAAAGACTCCTAGGATATTTAATTCGAAACGTTCAAACTATGCTAATGTGTTCAACTAACATTTCTAGATGTGCATGAAGGTTTCGGAATTTTGATTTGGCCCCCAGAGGGTTCCAGCGGAACCACTTTTATCGCTAGAAGATCAGTTTTTTTCTCGAAAGGCTCCTAGGGTATTTAATTCGAAACGTTAAAACTATGCTAAGGTGTTCCGGTAACGTAGATGTGCATAAAGGTCTCGGAATTCTGATTTGGCCCTAGGTGGTTCTAGTGGAAACACATTTATCGTTAGAAAATCAGTTTCCATTGGCTCCTAGGGTATTTAATTCGAAATGTTTAAACTATGCTAAGGTGTTCAGGTAGCATCTCTCAATGTGCATGAATGTTTCGGAATTTTTGTGTGGCCCCAAGTGGTTTCAGTGGAACCACTTTCATCGTTAGAAAATCAGTTTTCAGCGAAAGGTTCAGAGGGTATTTAATTCGAAACGTTTAAACTATGCTAATGTGTTCACCTAACATCTCTAGATGTGCATGAAGGTTTCGGAATTTTGATTTGGCCCCAGGTGGTTCCAGTGGAACCACTTTTATCGTTAGAAAATCAGTTTTCATCGAAAGGTTCCTAGGATAATTAATTCGAAACATTTAAACTATGCTAATGTGTTCAGGTAACATCTCTAGATGTGCAGGAATGGTTAGGAATTTTGATTTGGCCTCAAGTGGCTACAGTGGAACTACTTTTATCGTTAGAAAATCAGTTTTCATCGAAAGGCTCCTAGGGTATTTAATTCGAAACGTTTAAACTATGCTACGGTGTTGAGGTAACATCTCTAGAGGTACACGAAGGTTTCGGAATTTTGATTTGGCCCCAAGTGGCTCCGGTGGAACCACTTTTATCGTTGGAAATTAGTTTTCATCGACAGGCTCCTAAGGTATTTAATTCAAAACGTTTAAACTATGCTAAGGTGTTCAGGTAACATCTCTAGATGTACATGAAGGTTTCGGAATGTTGATTTGCCCCCAGGTGGTTCCAGTGGGAGCACTTTTATCGTTGGAGAATCAGTTAATTCGAAACGTTCAAACTATGCAAATGTGTTCAGGTAACATCTATAGATGTGCATGGGGGTTTCGGAAGTTTGTTTGGCTCCAGGTGGTTCCCGTGGAACCACTTTTATCGTTAGAAAATCGGTTTTCTCGAAAGGCGTCTAGGGTAATTAAATTGAAACGTTAGAACTATGCTAAGGTGAAAATCAGTTTTCCTCAAACGGCTCTTAGGATATTTTATTCGAATCATTTAAACTATGCTAAGGTGTCCATAACACCTCTAGATGTGCATGAAGGTTTCATAATTTTGATTTGGTCCCAGGTGGTTTCAGTGGAACCACTTTTATCGTTGGAAAATTAGTTTTCAACGAAAGGCTCCTAGGGTATTTAATTCGAAACATTTAAACTATGCTAATGTGCTTCAGCGATAATGCTGGGATACACTATTGTGTGCTTTGCACACAAATAACTCTATCTAGTTATCTTTTTTCCAGGCTCGTAAATCATTACTGGTTATGTCCATCTGCAGGGTGTGTATGGGAATAAAGAAAATAGAGAAAATGTGAGGATGTGTCCGCGTGAGGACAAATGATCCCTGCACACTCCTTGCACCGCCACATGCTTCTCGCTAAATTCCGAAGCTACAACATGAAGCAGACACTAATTATTTAATAATCATCGTTTTCTACGGGTGACTCATACCCGTGATAACTCGATGGACTCGCCAGTGGCTTCAAAAATCCAACTATTATCAATACAGTTAAGCTACTTGAGAACTAAGACACGTTCGAACAATCAAAAACACCAGAACTGGGTTTACGAGTCATCATTATGACAATTTGTTTTCACAAGACACCTTTGTTTGATACCATGCTACTTTTGTAGTGGTCACGAGCTCCCCCACTGGGTACGCCACTTGCTTCATGAAATAACAAGTTTTTTCTCTCTCCGATCAAATGCATTGTCCCCATAGATCAAAGACGTCTTCAAACACGTCAATACATAAAGTAAACTCTGTAAAACTTTAAGGTGTTAATTTTGATGTTATTTTTTTTCAGAAATCATGCTTGGACCAAGAAACGATAAGGGATTCAACCTCCAAATTTCGTTCTGGTGAACAAAATGTATTCAGTGTGTTTCTGTTTGCTTGTTTGTGTTTGAGCTATTCGGTAGGCCTATCTATTTTTGGAAATTCATCAGTGCTACATTAGTGCGATCACAGCTTCAAGACTACAAACACAAACGACAGCGTCAGGCTTCAATCCCAGGAGACAGGCAACAGCTGTTACTTGCTATTTACAGTACGTGGAGAATGTATTATCACTAAATCACCCGCGGAGTGGAGACTCCACCCAAGCAATAATTGCAAATTTGTTGCAAAGCATAACAAGCACAAGCAAAGTTTCAGCCAATGGACCTCCGGGTTAAACCTGGAGGTCCATCGGCTGAAACATTACTTGTGTTTTTAGTCTATATATACAAAATTTGAAAGTTATAGTTTGGGTGATAACTCCACTCCGCGGGTGATTTAGTTACAATCCACTCTCCACGTACTGTACCAGCATAGAGAGCAGGGGTAGGAAGTATCACATGTAACATTTCGAAATTAGGATCCCAACTAAAGGGGTCAAAGTTGCAGCCACAGACATTGTCAACATTCAATTAACAGGGCATAAACACTTATCATCAGTGATAACTATTCCGAACTTTCTGATGGCTAATGTAAAAACTGTTCAGTGTTATCAGGTGTGCCTACCTCTTCTAAATATCACAGGCATGGCTCAACCCAAGGGCTTTAGATCCGAACTGAGACGACATGTAACAGGAGGAGAGATAAGTGCTGGAGCCGGGGTTCGAACCGTCGACCTCTAGCACACAAAGCGACCGATTTACCACGAGACTAAGAGATCCGTACCAACCAGGCTGGTTGGTAAATGACCTTTATACCTCGACCGCTACAAATTCATATAACTAATGGTTAGAGCAGTCGAAACACCCGCAGTGCCACCTACTGCTGTGGATTGGACGAGCCCCCAAATGTAAAAGATGGAGAGATAAGTGCGGGAGCCGAGGTTCGAACCGTCGACCTCTAGCACACAAAGCGACCGATTTACCACGAGACTAAGAGATCCGGACCAACCAGGCTGGTTGGTAAATGGCCGTTATACCTCGACCGCTACACTACTCTCCCTTTCTTTGGAGATTCATCACATGTGAATCTCACCCAGGTTCCACCTCAGAACGGTCGAAACATCCACCATGCTTCACCACAGCGTCCACAACGCCACCAACTGCTGAAGATCGGACGAGCCCCCAAATGTAACAGGAGGAGAGATAAGTGCTGGAGCCGGGGTTTGAACCGTCGACCTCTAGCACACAAAGCGACCGATTTACCACGAGACTAAGAGATCCGGACCAACCAGGCTGGTTGGTAAATGACCGTTATACCTCGACCGCTGCACGCAACTTGTCACAACATCGCTCACCTTCGGTTTCGATCTCCAGCAGTATCAGACAGTAGCGCTTTAAGTGACAATAATTATCATATAGGCATGAATATTACATACATAACATACGATCCCACGCATATAATGATGGCAGGGACCGACCTGGGCATGCGCCAGTGCGTATGTGGTTCTGAAACATCAGGACCTGGCTCTTAAATCTCAGAAATAGGCTTCTCAGTTGGCGCGTAACTTCTCAGATCATATTTTGATATTCTTTCGATGGATAATCGAGACAGACACTCTTACATATATTATATATATGATTATCATTTATCATTGTTGTAGAGTGCTTAAGTTAATACTTCAAGTCTTAATTACCAAGCATTAATCTTCACTGTGGTTTCTGATCAAGTCTTGGCTGCCTAAATAGGCAACCAAGACTTGATCAGAAACCAGAGTGAAGATTAATGTTTGCTATAGTGTACTAAGTGAAAATGATGAGAGCTATTACATACTTGCTGTGTGTGTAGTGTGACTCCGTAAATTGAAATCTGGCGCATGAATTGAAAAAATAGGCTCCGAGGCTATAGCGTATTTTAAATAGTCCTGATCGGTCCCTGGGTGGGTTGCAGAGTCGATTCAAAGGTAATACGAATTATATACATTGGAACGCTGAGTTTATACTGGTTTAAATACACATATGTGACAAACTTCTTGGAGCGTGTGTCCCAGTTACATGAATGGACGTGACCTAGTTTTCATTCCCGTGATAGCGTTTATTTCCGTTCATCTTTCTTAAACAATTCTTCCAGTGTCTTTTGCACTAAATTGTTTTCATGGAGGGTCAAACTGGATTCTTGAATTCTCTTCAGCGAAGAATGAGACAATCTACTGTTGTTGATCGGCCTTTTTGTCTTCTCGCTATTTGTACATTCACTCACTGTTCGCGTTCGCATCGATCTATGGAGGTCTAGTTACGACCTCATTGCGTTCTAGCGTAATTTGAGGCTCGCTGTCGGACTTTTGATTTATTATTGAGGCTACAGTTCGGACAGTTTAACGTATTTATTGAGGCACACATACACCTCGGAGATTTAATACACGGTTGTCCCTTTTAAAACTCCCCGGCGTGTTGCTTCCGGTTTTTTTTATATTTTGAGTTTCATTCATTAATGTTGCACGATGTATCATATATTATTCAATCTAATGTCTGTTTCGTGAAAGCTATGTATGTGCTAAATTTTAGTAACCGCGATAAAAAGGCTGGCCAAATGTGTATGATAAATATTTATTTCAGCTTCTATATCTGTAAGAGTAGTTGGAAAGCAATGGAGTGCCCCTATTCTGAGGCTCCGAGGATTTAGATTTTATATACTCAACGTTATAAATGAAATACAGTTATTGTGGGATCAAAATATTATAAATTTACAATTGACTCCGGATGTGACGCCAGAGTAATGCGACTTAGTTACATCATGCTGTGTTGTCATCCTTGTAAGCGGCCACGTTGTGATGTGAAGTCACCGCCGTAGGGATGGAGTACAAGCCTTGGGGAAGTCCTACAGTAAATTTTGCAGTCCCATAAGTTTGTCCCTACATGTACAATCACCCAGCTAGGACTGTAACTATGGGAATAAGATGTCTATGAAAATTCCTATAGTAGATTTCGTCCCTACTGACATTTGTGGGTATGTGGAATCTAGTGTTAAATCTTTATCCCTATTCTCTCAGAGTCCACTTCTCTGGTTTAGCAGTTGTAGTGGTTGTCGTTGTAGTAGTAGGTTATTGATGTTGCACATGTCGGTGCTATTGATAAAGGGCTTCTGGTGGATGGTGTTGCAAGTACAATGGTTGGTGTAATAGTTTCAGAAGCAGCAGTTGTGGTTCTTGCTTTAGTTGTCTTCATCGACAGGTATATAGTGATTGGTATGGATGTTGTGGTGGTAAGTGCTGTGGTGGTAAGTATGATAATTATCCTAGTTTAAGCTGCTGGTGTAATAGTAGTAGTTGTTTAGGTGTTTTAGTAGCTGTTGTTCATGTACCTGATGGTGTAGTAAACGCTGATTCAGCAGTTGCTGTGTTTGTGGCAGTGTAGTAGTGGATGATGTAGCAGTAGTCGGTGTAACATACTGGTTATTGCACCATGTGGGTTTCCGAGATAGTGTATTAACCCTTTACCGAACGCAGACGATATAAAAATTTATTATTTTAAATATAATTTTTTTTTAAATTTTTTAAAAAATTTAATATTATATACATATTTTGAAAAATTTAATTTTTTCAACTGCTTAGTTTGCATATTACGCGGGCGGATGCGGGCGATTCGTTAGGTAAAGGGTTAAAGCCAGGACCTCGTCTCTGGGTATATCTTGACGAGTCCGTTAGGGACTTCAATACACCATCTAAGAGACACGCTTCAGGTAATAACCAATTTATATTATATCGTCCCTATATCCCGATAAATTATGTCTTTTGATGGTCAGAATGTCTTGGACAAATAGCCATGGCAAAGGATGCACCCATCATCCAAGGTATATGAGAGCGTGCAACATCCAGGGTATAAGCGCACGCGAAACATCGGGGTATATGGTTTAAACGAAAGCTTCCCGCTTTTGCTCGCCTCGAAATAAAAATCGAACCAAAAAACCGAAAATAGTCACAACTATCATCAGATGTCCGACAATACAATCATAAATATGAAATAAGAGCACAAAATTCGTCTCCTGGGTACCAATAGGTACATAGAACACATTGGAACTCTGGGAACGATATGTCAACAAAATACCGTTTACTCGTTTCCTAAACGACCCTAGGGATGTAACTCTATCTCTTGTCTTCTGCGATTATAAAAAAAAACAAAACAAATAATGTTGTAGACATGGCTGTTGTTGCTGTGGTTGTTTGTGCAGTAATGGAAGTGGTGGGTTTTGTAATGGTCTGTACAATAGTTGTAGTGGCGTTGACGCGGTTATCCGCGTGGTTGTAGTGGTTGATGTCATAGTTCTTCAGAGTGTAAAGTAGTTGCAATGGTACGTATTTCAGTAGATTTAGTTTATCTAGTAGTCGACGTCGTAGTTGTAGTTGTTGTTGTTGAGGTGTATTTTTTATGAAGACACATTTGGTTTGGTGGTTGTATTTCTTTTCTTGGTGAAACAGTTACAATTGTCAGTGGCGTAGTTGTGGTTTCTAGTATAAAAGTGATTGTTTTTCTTGTAGTTTTGGTTGGTCTAATAGTGGGACACCTAGTTGTAGTAGTGGTTGATGATGCTGTCTGTGTCGTAATTGTGATTATTGTCCCAGAGGTTGATATTATTAGTTACCCCGTGTCTGATCACGTGGTACGGGTTTTTACCTACCTTCGGCCTAATGGGATACGGCTGGCTTCGGGTAGGTAAAAACCCGTACCACGTGACCAGATACGGGGTAACGAATTTATCTATTGTCTTTCCGTTTTAGAAGTACAATCTATTTCATGTGTGAACACACACAGCATGAGATCTTTTATCTTCCATTGTTGAGCCATACAGGTTTCTGTGGAATTTTTTAGCAAAAGAGTTTTTGTGAAAATATACCGATATGACTAGTATAAAAAAAATATTATGTATGGACAATTTGTAGATTTCGGAACGAGGCTTCCACTGGGTATGGGAAATTTGTCAGTGGCTGGGCGGACGTATCGTGGGTTTCAATGAATATGGTCTCATACCACGTATCTATCAACCAATCAAATCAAACAATTCACTTTAGTCAATAGATAAAGTCGTTGTCAGTGTTGTAGTGGTTGGTAATTATT
This sequence comes from Pictodentalium vernedei, assembly GCA_031216915.1. Lineage (NCBI taxonomy): Eukaryota > Metazoa > Mollusca > Scaphopoda > Dentaliida > Dentaliidae > Pictodentalium > Pictodentalium vernedei. Next base: position 65,403,408 of record CM062296.1, read on the forward strand.
AGAGTATTTGTGGGTGTTGGCGTGGTAATTCTATGGGTTGTTAGTGTTGTAGTGGTTGGTAATTATTTGTGGGTGTTGGCGTGGTAATTCTATGGGTTGTTAGTGTTGTAGTGGTTGGTAATTATTAGAGTATTTGTGGGTATTGGCGTGGTAATTCTATGGGTTGTTCGTGTTGTTGTGGTTGGTAATTATTAGAGTATTTGTAGGTGTTGGTGTGGTAATTCTATGGGTTGTTGGTGTTGTGGTTGGTAATTATTAGAGTATTTGTGGGTATTGGCGTGGTAATTCTATGGGTTGTTGGTGTTGTTGTGGTTGGTAATTATTAGAGTATTTGTGGGTATTGGCGTGGTAATTCTATGGGTTGTTGGTGTTGTTGTGGTTGGTAATTATTAGAGTATTTGTGGGTGTTGGCGTGGTAATTCTATGGGTTGTTAGTGTTGCAGTGGTTGGTAATTATTTGTGGGTGTTGGCGTGGTAATTCTATGGGTTGTTAGTGTTGTAGTGGTTGGTAATTATTAGAGTATTTGTGGGTATTGGCGTGGTAATTCTATGGGTTGTTGGTGTTGTAGTGGTTTATGTAGTTGTGGCTGGTAATTATTAGAGTATCTGTAGGTATTTGTAGGTGTTGGCGTGGTAATTCTATGGGTTGTTGGTGTTGTAGTGGTTTATGTAGTTGTGGTTGGTAATTATTAGAGTATTTGTAGGTATTTGTAGCTGTTGGCGTGGTAATTCTATGGGTTGTTGGTGTTGTAGTGGTCGATGTAGTAGTGGTGGGAGTAGTAGTGATTGTTACTGTAGATGTTTTTGTTGCATTTACAGATGTAGTTGTTGATGGTGTAGCTGCTGATGAAGTAGTACAGTGGTTCGTATTGGAGTTGCGTTGCATTGGCGCTGATATGCCAATTGTTGTTGTGATAGTTGTGGTGGTTAATGCAGTGGCGGAAGTGGTGGTTTAGTGGTTGAAATGGTTGATGCGATAGTGGCTGATATAGTTATTATAATGGTTGTTACAGTAGTTGTAGTGACTGTAGTAGCAGTGGTTGGTGTTTGGTGCGGTAGTGGCGGATATAGTTATTATAATGGTTGTTACAGTAGTTGTAGGGACTGTAGTAGCAGTGGTTGGTGTTTGGTGCGATAGTGGCGGATATAGTTATTATAATGGTTGTTACAGTAGTTGTAGGGACTGTAGTAGCAGTGGTTGGTGTTTGGTGCGATAGTGGCGGATATAGTTATTATAATGGTTGTTACAGTAGTTGTAGTGACTGTAGTAGCAGTGGTTGGTGTTTGGTGCGGTAGTGGCGGATATAGTTATTATAATGGTTGTTACAGTAGTTGTAGGGACTGTAGTAGCAGTGGTTGGTGTTTGGTGCGATAGTGGCGGATATAGTTATTATAATGGTTGTTACAGTAGTTGTAGGGACTGTAGTAGCAGTGGTTGGTGTTTGGTGCGATAGTGGCGGATATAGTTATTATAATGGTTGTTGCAGTAGCTGTAGTGAATTTGGTGTGCTAGGAGTTGTTTTTTTTTGTAATTACTAGTTGAGAAATAAGGGTTGGGGAGAAATGTGCTGCAGTTTCCATAGTTGTACTGCTTTGTGTTGTAATTGTTGCTGACGTCACCAGCGTGCACAGTTTTTCGATGTAACAATTTTGAAAACCCGAAATAAAAACTCAAGTATTTTTGCACTCCAAACTCTGGAGGAACTTCCTTAATTCTTTTTTTCCTGTTTACATCCCATGCGTTGTATTTTCATCTATCAACTGTAATATATTAATGCAACAGTCAATCATTCTGGTTGCCATAATCCGCTTTGTTTGAGCTCGGTGATTTTGGTCTCCGGTGCGCAACGAATTACTTACCATTCAAATGGAACTTTCTAGAAAAAGAAGTGAATGTTTGTAACCTTCCCGGTGACTGTGAGCATCTTTAGGGGGGCGCGACAACCGTTACCTACCCTCTGTTTCTTATTCGACACTCGTTATCAACCGAAAATCGGTTGAGAAGGAAGGTCGCATAAGGAACTGGGAATAAGTAACCGTTGTATGTCCATACTGCATTCTATCTTATTTTGTCTACTTCGAATGGTCGACGTTTTCTGGGTATTTCTAAAAATCAGTGGGCCCCTATGCTGTTTGTTGTCCATATTGTGTCGTCTGTCTTTCTTTTTTCCGTTTGTCGATCGTCTTCCGGCCCACAAGCCAAACAGCCCTTCTGATAATCTCAAATGTTTATTTGTACCGGCCTCCTCATCTGTCCCTGGCATGCCATGGACAGGGTAGAGGGCAGGATGACTCCTTGTAGTTTGACATCAGATACAAGCTGTGTGCAAACACCAACCACACACGCAGAATAAGAAAAATAAATTAATTTGTTTTATTAGGGACCCTCATGCTCGAACGTGCTATGTAATAAACTAAACTGTCCCAGCCATGTTTGGGACAGATTATCGGGCATGGTGACTTCTTGTAGTTTGACATCAGATACAATATATCTGTAAACATCACCGTTCACTTGCATAATGAGAATAAATTAATTATTGCCGCGACACTGTTATAAGACATTTATCATCGAAAGTGTTGTGTATTGGGCAATATACTAAATTGTCCAACACTTCCAAAGTATTCACATAGTAGTACTGGCCAGAGAGCTCCCGTTGGTAAGTAAGGTTTCTGATCACACTGAAACGTCATGTAAGTATTTTATTGTTATTTGGTTATGCATTATATGGTTTACTATAAAATAATGGTAATGTCAAAATACAAAATATTCTTCGACAGAAGCACGACAAATAAAAAAGAAGTTTTCTTTGGAAGTGACGTACATTGACCAGTAACTTTGTGAGGTTTAGGCCTTTGGTGGTTTTGAATGCAATTAGAACACGTTTAAATTTCAACTAGAACATCGAAACAAATTTTACCCTTTTATTGCCACACTCACTTACGTACGCCTATATACTAGAAAGTTTAATAAAATGTATGACATACTGGAAACGTTTTCATCTGATTAATTGTAGGAAAGGGCTTTCTGAGCCCTTTCCTACAATTAAGCAGATGGTAGGTTTGATTTGCGCTCACCAGAACATACATGTAATCTTTATAAAATAGGTGACAATAGTCGCTCTCGGCAGCGTAAGTGCTAATGGAAAAAACGAATATCTACTGTTTTTGATTATGTTTAAAAAAAATTGTGTTCTTAGTGTTAGCAAGGAAATTTTAAGTTTTTTAAGTCGCCATGAAGTCGCATATGTTGCAATAAAACTAAAATCCTCGCCCTCCGATTGGACGAAAGCTCGCGTAGTTTTTTCTATGTTTATGGCTTCGTTACAATATGTTACCGTGTGGCGTCACCACGCGGAATATTTGAAATAGGTGCTACAGTGTTAAGCGGATACCCAGCACAAAATCTCAACAACACCATCAATGAAAACTGAATACGCCTTATCCGAATGGAATGCTATGTAAATTACAAATTAGTTTACGATGTGAGCATACTTGCAGATGGCGTGACCTCGACCATTATCTGATTGATTGATTATTTGTTCAATGACGTAGTGGAGTACTCGAGATGTTCATTTAATAAACTTGTTATCGTTAGGAGTTGCCTTCTTCATTTTACGATGTGCGATTTGGGCTATGGATAGCATCTTTTGGGAATATATACGTTATTATTATGGATTGAAGGTAATATGGTCTGAAATTTGCGGATAGGTGTGTGTGTTTAACCTCAAGGCTCCGCGTGTTGGTTGAACATAAACGAATAGCCACAAACACAGTTCAAATGAGAAGTCCTGTCACGGATGCGCTTATGTTGACATAATTTCGCGTTAGAAATGCGCGAAATTTCCCTATCGAATGGCATCCAAAGCACGGCAGTTTCCCCTGATTTCCAATAGCTAACATAGACAATGTTCCAGCCAGTGGATTCTAGGGATAAACCCAGAGGCTTCACATGATGTACAAATGTCCCCTGTTTGCGCAAACGGCATATGCAAACCTCATGTTAGAGCCTTACCATCAACGCACAGAGAGATGTGATCTTTCCTGCCAATTCATGACAGGATTTCTAGTTTTAAATGTATAATTGCCCGGTACCATAGACAGCTCTCCATTGTAGGGATGTTCCCCCGCCATATCCCAACAACTGACAAGCAAATGTAACAACATTTCCTAACGATCTGTTCTAATGCAGAGCGGCCTTGAATGATTTTCCTACTAATTATACCATTCAACGAAGCTGAAATGGTTTTTAACGCAAAACGGTCAATGACCAAAATATGTTGGTGTTAGAACGTCCTAGTTGCAAAAATGTAAATTCTCGATTCTGATGAAATTATAGTATGTTATAGAGCTCCAAAAGTAAAAAAAAAATAGCTGTCTTGATTTGTTTAATTTTCATCATTATAACGGTTTTATGTCAGTTCGAGCTTTGACGTTGAGATATATCGCCCACGCCGCACGCTGCACGTTGCAGAACTCAAAAAGTACAACAGATGCCGCTACAATATTCGATAGATAACTCAACCAATAGTTGAACAGTTGAATTCTCAGGATTGGTCTTGACTGACCCAATACATTTCACGCCATAACGCGAATTGTCAACAATAAATTTCACTGGATGAAATCGAAGTCAAGAGACATTTTAGACATGGCAGTTAAAACACATTTTAGTTTGTACAATTACAAATACAACAATCAAGAGATTTTAAAAATCCGACATCAAACACCTGAGATACGACACAAAATACCATCGGGCGTATTACTTCATGGTTCAGCCATATTGGAGTGGGATAGTTCTCTATTCCGGAAGGTAGCAGCAAACTCCTTAGTGTAGGGAGACATGTGACTATGAGTATATTGGAGTAACTATAAACATTACGGGAAGAAGTATCTTCCGAAACCCCACAAATAAACTAACGTACAGGGGGGGGGGGGGGGGGGATGGCGAACCCTTAACCCTTTACCCAACGCAGACGATGTCAAAATTTATTATTTTAAATATCATCTTTTTAAATTTTAAAAAAAAAATTCAACAAAACCATATCATGCGACCCCTCGTTGGACGGAGCTCGTTCCAACGAGGGATCACATGATATGGTTTTGTTGAAATGTTTTGAAAAATAATATTTTTTCAACTGCTGAATTTGCCATATTACGCAGGCGGATGTGGGCGATTCGTTGGGTAAAGGGTTAATCGAATGAAACTGGTTGGGAGAAACAGCTTCAATAAGGTTTTCGCGGGGAAAACAATTTGGGAAATGCTGGGTGTACCAAGTATAACACATGGTAAGGAAGGGAACCTCTGAACCAAGTGGCTTTAAAGAGCTTGGAAACCCCGCAGAACGATGCCGGCTGATAGATAACGGTGTCGAGTAATGCCGCAGCACCAGAAGCAATAAGGTGTGGGCTTGGGGTGGATAATGACTAAGGACACGATAGACATTATGAAACTCTTACCTGTTTGGTAAATCTCCCCGTCAGTCGATGGTGTAAATTAATGTTCCAGAATATTTGGAATTTAGACATAAATTCAGGGTGGATATACCAAGTGGGGGAGGCAATAGAAAACTATTCAATGGAGATCTCTGATTTAGAAATGGGCACAAACCAAGGTAACAAAATTCGTCAGAGAAAGAGTCATGGCGGATTGTATCCTGAATTAGCGAGATGCGGGTCAAAGCAAAGAGGTCTTTGGGTGGCCTGCCCTCTGCGTGATAAGGAGAATCCAAGTTTCTGAAGAGTACCTTAATGGCAACTTTGATGGGTCACTGCTGTACAAGATGAAGTCGCTGTCCCGGAGCTTAGGGTAAAAACTAAGGAAAGACAATGAAAATGAGTGCCAAATGTGTTAGTTAGGCGCAGTGGAGAGCCTGGAACACTTTTTATTGGACAACTACAGCAGTCTAACAGAAGAAGATTCGCTAGAATTATTATTATTATGGGGAAGTGGGATGGGAGAATGAAGGACGTATGGTTAGTTGGTATCACGAAGGAGAGGGTTAGTATGCTTATCTGATAGATTGGGAATAATGGGGTACGGGATGTCATCAAGCAGTACGTATCAGAGTGTTGGAAGGGGGAGAAGAGGAGTAGAGATAAGGAGTCACTTTGGGGAACATGGCTAATTGAGGTCTTCTCACGTCTACTTCTATTACCGACAGACCTCCGTAGATAGATGTGGCAAAGCTTTGAAACTTTACAAAAGCGCTTCTTGATCATTTGAAAATATCAACAACGTCTTTAATTTGTTTACATTCGACTAGCGATGTGAACGATGCGAATTTAATTTCCTTTTATCCTTCTGAAAAAGTCTTCGATAAAAACTTACCAAAAAATGTCTTGCCGTCCACAGAAATTCTCAACGATTTACAGCACGGTCTTCGTGGAAAACGCAAAATTCAGGCGTGGGCAAATATTCTCGCATGCGTGAATCGTGAATCTCCGACGCAAAACAATGGAATTACTCCGGTTCTTCTTTCATTGAATATTTGCTGAAAATTACTTATTAATGATTGAACAAAATATCAGTGGGATGTTGACCATTATACAACGACTTTGCTTAAGACAAATTCACCCGTGTCTTAATACAGTTAAATCTAGAAGTCCTGTCACGAACTGTGCACTTATTTAGGCTTAATTGTATGTAGGAATTGCGTGCAATTGCCATATCTAATGGCACCCAAAGCACGGCAGGTTCTCCTGGTTACTCATAGCAAGCACAAGCAATGTTTCTGCCAATGGACATCCTGGTTACCCGGAGGTCCTTTGGCTGAAACATTGCTTGTGCACAGGTCATAGGCACATAATTTGATAGACTTACTATGGGCATAATAGGTAGATTAACGCGCAGATCGACGTGCTATTTGTGCGCATTTCAAGACATGACTTCTAGTTTTAACTGTAGGAGATCAATTGTCAAAAAATTAAAATACTATCGATTTTCATGAAATTTTAGTATTTCGTAACGCTAAACAAATGGAAAAAAATGTGTTTTTGGATTTTTCTGTTGTACGTCATTTTGGAGTTTTTACTCCATATCATATTTTTGCATGTTACCTCGCATAACATCCAATGTTGTGCAGTCCTTCCTTAGAAACTGAAAAAAAATCGGCGTCCATGTCTTTATACCTAACGGAATACTTGACTTTATTCAAAATAACATTAGTATTCACATCGAGATAACATGTTCAATATTATCTTGTTAAACTCGGCCGAGTGTCGGACAGCTATAAAATAAAATTTCGTCGTATCAGGTTGAAATTAAGTGACACATGATCTCGACCCCTTCTCCTCTAAGTGACATTGAATGGTGTTGACCATGCTTAACTGGTAGAGTACTGGAAGCCCATATTTGGGCTTTACTCTGAGGTGAAGGCACTGCAACTTGAAGGCTTCATACTCAGTGAATGTGCTTTGTATTATCTTTGAAGTGATATTATTTAGTCTGTAAGGACTTGGCTTGTTATAATTTATGGGAGAGTGCCTGTAGGCACTCTCCCATAAATTGTAACAAGGCAAAGATATGTGAACAAATTTTGATGGCCAAAAATAATTTAGCACTCTACCAATTAATTGATTTCAGCGCAGTTAAGCAACGTCGAGCCCGGTTCGTCCTTGGATGGGTGACCGTCTGAGCGATCGATGCGGACTCCCGCGTTGTGGCAGGCCACTTAACCACGATTGTCCACATGGGGGCACGATGACGCCGTGTTACTAAGGCGTGCAGCACGTCAATGGTGCACATGTCTTCAACCAATCTAACCCTGCCTTGCTGCAGTGCGTAGTTACGATGTTGGGGAGCTGGCAGCTGCTCGTCGTTGCTCTGTTGTTCTCTCAGGGTACTCCGGCTTCCTCCACAGGTAAAACTGTCACCGACACGATATGATCTTGGCTGTTAAAGTGTCGTTAAACCTTAATAAATATTTAAGTAAGTAGATGCTTAATTTCTGATCTTAAGAAGACCACCACAGTTTTACAGTAGAAGTCCTGTCGCAATTAGCGCATAAAATGCTCGTTAGTTAATGAGCTGGTTGCTGCAGAAGAATAAAGTAGTCGGAAAGACACAAGGGGGTTTGCACTGTGCAATACAAAATATAACGCGTTATTAGCGAGGTCGGTAGTGAATCACGCACGGAGCCGATCAAATAGGAAGAAAGTATTAAGATTACAGTATGTGGAGGGTAGATTACAATTAAATCGCTATGGGGTAGATTTTTTCACTTAAAAATTATTTACAATTTCTGAAGACAAAACACACAAGAAGCACTTGCAAGCTCTCATCACGTGGAGCACCGTGTTGCATCCGGTGGTCCATGTGATGAAAGTCTGCAAGCATTTGCTGTGCCATTGTGAGAACAATTATATTAAAAAACACGTTGCGTTTGGGGGAATATATGGCGCTTCGATTAAGAAGCAGTTCACTCTCTTCATTCAGTAGATACAGTCGAATTTTAATATCTATTTACGTCATTCCATGTACATGTATCCCGATAAAGGTTGGGGAATGCTGTTAATGGTCTCTGTTTACTAGTAGAGAATTGCACATTGTTGGGCACGCTATTAGAAATACGCTAATGGTCCAGTTTGACAGGAACAAAAGTGCCCTTACTCAGCGCGCTATTACTTCAAAATAGCGCATAGTACAGTCCCCGGACTCTTAGTTTCAACTGTGTATTCAATAGTAACATGTAAAACCTGATTAAATGTCAGAAAATTTTAAAAGGAAATTTTATCGTATACAGTTGAAATTAAGTGACACCTGATTTCGACAACTTCTCCTTGGAGTGACAAAATATGGTGTTGACCCTGCTTAGCTGGATAGTATCTGTAGATTTGCTTGCGATCGCAAGTAGACCTCAAGTTGTATATTGTAGTTTCCGCATTACGTTGAGTAGTGGTATGTGAGGCTATTTATATACAAACAGTCCAAATATACTGTGCCTTAACACGCTTGCCCGATCGATAGGTCTTCAGTACCCAGGATACCAGCAAGTAATAATGTTATCTCTTGACTCATGTCGCTATTTTCTGATATGGCAATATATGAGAATCTCACATGGCTGACAATCTTCTTCTTTGGAAGTATTTATATTTATTTAGTGGTGTTTAAGGTCACATATTTCTGCACAATGGCTAATCATGACCATGATACCCGGAGAGAACCACCGAGCAACGGCGAGCAGCTGCCAGCTCCCCAACATCGTAACTCCGCACTGCAGCACAGGCAGGGTAAGATTGGTTGAAGGCATACGCACCATCGAAGTGCAGTACGCCTTGGTACACGCCGCCATCGTGCCCCCATGTGGACAATCGGGGTTAAGTGCCTTGCCCAATGACACAACGCGGGAGTCCGATTCGATAGCTCAGACGGCCACCCATCCGAGGATTAACTAATTTCCCAATATTTATTTATTTATTTATTTATTTATTGGTGTTTAAGGTCACATACTTATGCACAATGGCTAATCATGACCATGACAGTTTCACGGGTGGAGCAGGCCTGAGTACCCGGAGAGAACCACCGAGCAACGGCGAGCAACTGCCAGCTCCCCAATATACGGACTCTACACAAGCAGGGTTAGCATTGGTTGAAGACAAGTGCACCATCGACGTGCAGTACGCCTTAGTACACAGCGCCACCGTGCCCCCACGTGGGCAATGGAGGTGAAGTGTCTTGCCCAAGGACACAACGCGGTTGCCGCAGGTGGGATTCGAACCGAGGACCTCTAGGCTTGAAGCCTGCGCCTCTACCTACTGAGCCACCGCGCCCCCTTCTTTGGAAGTGATTTACAGGAAAGTTATCTGATCTTAATTTCTTTAAGCTGCCAGTAAATTTACTGGAATTTCGAAATGTTATCGAATTTGTATCATTGTGCGCGTCATTTCACAAACGTCAGGCATTTTCCTGAGAGTAGTATGAAAACACAGAACAGGGGCCGCGGAACCGGGGGTGTTGGCTGGGGGTGGGGGCTTCAGCCCCTCCACCTTTTTTTGTATGCATATATTTTAACACAACCAATGACTGGTGAAACAAGGGTCGGATCCAGAGCCTCCCCATATTTTCTTCAGCTATGTTTCTCTCGTACTGGTTCAGTTTCGTTGGATTTCGGATCATTTTTTGCAGTAAGTGGCAGCAAACGCTAAAATGTATACAGTCTGTTAAAAAATCGGTTAACTGAAATAGATCGTTATCTTGCAGACATACGAGTACCAAATCCACCCCGGACAAGATAATCCACAGACAGTATAATTGCTGTAAACGTCTGGTAAAGCATACAGGTGAGGTATATTTATCAGCTTTGGTCGTGACGACCAAAGCTGATAAACAGACCTCACCTGTATGCTCTACCGACGTCTTTTAATGGCTCTCAAAGTGTGAAATCTTTCAAATACATCTGAAAAATCTCAAAATATGCATGGAAATGGAGGTTTTGGGACCCTGGAATTTAAAATTTTCATACCAACGACCATTCGTCACCGGATTCAGCCCCCCCCCCCTCCCCCCCACCCCCCACTATGAAAATCGTTCCGCCGTCTCTGCAGAAACTGGCATATATCAATATCAATTATTGGACATTAACCCTTTACCCAAGGCAGACGATATCAAAATTTATTATTTTAAATACCATTTTTTTTAAATTTTCAAAACATTTCAACAAAACCATATCATGTGACCCCCTCGTTGGAACGAGCTCGTTCCAACGAGGGGGCACATGATATGGTTTTGTTGAAAATTTTTGAAAAATAATCTTTTTTCAACTGCTGAATTTGCATATTACGCGAGCGGATGATGCCGATTCGTTGGGTAAAGGGTTAACCGAGCGCATACATTGATTAATAAAAATAAACGGTCTTTTGGTAGTCGAAACAAGTACAAGAGTAGACAGGAAGGGGTTAAGTAAGGCTCAAAATGATCTAAAATTAAAACAGTAACAAAATACTGGTTTTACTCTTTTTAGATAAAGACGTCCCTGGAGCACACTCCTTTGAAAGTGAACACAATCAATTGACAGCATTAGAGTTGAAATATAGCGTCTTGCGAATTTTTGAGAAACTTTTCGATTCAAAACGCATATTTGAGTCGAATCTGAGTCAAAATCGAAGAAATATCTATAAACAGTTCGAACATGGTTAACGAAAGCTATCCATATAGTTTGGATTTTTTTAACTGCATGTATAAATCCTCACTTACTTATGATTTCCAATTACATCATGAAGGCATACCCTCGACTAAGGCATGTCTTCTGGGGCGCCATAAACATGGGAGGGCAAGGAGGGAGAGGGGGGTGGGCTTTCACAAAGAACACTGGACTCTGGGTATCAGGTAGGACTGTAAATCTACAAAGTATCATAAAGTGTGATGTAAAACTCAATGGTACTATAGTACTAATTCCACTAATTTCAGTACAAAATGGCTGCTGGCGGCCATCTTGAATTTTGGACCTTTAACTTTATAACTTTAACTTTATTTGCACATAAGTGCACTATCATTCGTCCCTCCTTCAGCGTGGCAGGTTATTATTTTTTTGAAAGTTTGAATTCGTCCTGAAGGACTGTTTTGTTATGAACTGCTGAGGGTGTTTGTGGGTTGCCTCTACTAAGTTATGCTAGAACAGGTCTATTTGTACATAGCTACATTGCCACTTATCCTTTTCTCAGCGTGGTAGATTATTTCCTGGAAGTCTGAATTTGCTCGAATGGATTGCTTTATTATGAATTGCTGGGGAACACCTATGGGTTTTCTCCAACAATTTATGATAGAGTAGATCCATTTGCATATAAGTACATAGTAATTTGTCCTTTCCCCAGAGTGGTGGATGGATGTTGGAATTTTATTCAAAGGGATTGTTTTGTTATGAATTTTTTGGAGAGTGGCTAAGGGTAGTGTCCAATAACTTATGCTGGAACGGTTCTATTTGAACACAACTACACTGTCACTTGTCCTTTTCTGGGCGTGGAAGATTATTTCCAACAATTCATAATGGAGCAGATCTATTTGTACATAACTACATTGTCATTTGTCCTTTTTCAGCGTGGTGGTTTATTTTATCTTGCAAGCCAGAATTGCAAACATCTTCATTGTTATTTGTCTCTTTCTCAGAGGGAAAGATTATTCCTTGGAAGTTTGACTTTGTGCATAGGGATTGTTCTATTATGATTTGTTAGAGAGTGCCTATGGGTAGTCTCCAACAATTTATAATAGAACAGATCTATTTGCTCATATCCACATTCTCATTTGTCCCTTCCTCGGCGTGGTAGATTTTTTTTAGAAGTCTGAATTTGTTCAAAGAGATTGTTCTGTTGGGAATTGTTGAGGGGTGCCTCTGGGTAGGCTCCAATAATTCTTGGGAGTGGACCTGTTTCCACATAGATACATAGTTCATTTTCAGAAAGATGAGCTGTGTCGTTGTGTGCAAGTAGGTCTACTCTAGATTATTTCTTGAAAGTGCGAACTTGTTCAAAGGGATTGTTTTGTTGTGAATTGCCGGAGAACGCCTATGGGTTGTCTCCAGCAGTTTATTGAGTAGATCCATTTGCACATAAGTACATTGTCATTTATTCTCTCCTCAGAGTGGTAAATTATTAAATTATTTTTTCTTGAACTCTGAATTCGCTTAAAATGACCGTTTTGTTGTGAATTGTTGGAGAGTGGATATGGATAGTCCCCAGTAATTTATGGTACAGCAGACCTATTTGGACACATCTGCACTGACACCTACGGATAGTCTCCAACGACCTATGATGGGGTAGATCTGTTTGCACATAAGTACACTGTCATTATTTCTTGGATGTCCGAATTTGTTCAAAAGGATTGTTTTGTTATGAATTGCTGGAGAATGATCATGGGTTGTCTAAAGCAATTTATAATAGAGTAGATTCATTTGCATATAAGCACATTGCCATTTGTCAGATATATTGGCACATAACTACACTATCGCCTACGGATAGTCTCCAATGACTTATGATGGAGCAGATCTATTTGCAGATAAGTACATTGTCATTTGTCCTTTCCTCAGCGCGGTAGATTATTTTTTTGGAAGTTTGAATTCTGTTCAAAAGGACTGGTTTGTTATGAAGTGTTGGAGAGTGCTTATGAGTACTCTTCAGCAATTTATGATAGAGCAGATCTACTTGCATATAACTGCATCGCCATTTGTCCTTTCCGCAGTCTCCAATAATTTGTAATAGAATAGAGTAGATCTATGTGCATACCTATATGCGCATAACTACGTTGTCACTTAACTTCTCGGTGTTGTAGATAACTTAATTTAAAATTGATTTAACTTTTATGTGTATAATAGATATATATATATGTGTCGTGCATATTTACACATATCGATAGTATTTCAATCGAAGTCGTCCAGCCTGCTGTTCTTCTTAGTCGTGATTCTTAGTCTGGATCGATGCCTCGGTGACAGCGCATGACGTAATGTATTGTACATTACCTCATGCGCTCTTACCGACATACCCTAGTCGAAACCCGAGCGAAACTGGTTATACAGTCACGATTTATGATCTGTTACCTTCCCACGGGATTTTCTGACCGATGTGTATGGTCCCTACACATTTTATATTACTTTTTTCTTTCTCACTTATCTTTCTTCACATCTTTGTAATATCTCTTTTCTCGCAACTGAAAATATACCCGGCTTGCAACGTACACTTTATGAGTTCTAAAACACCCATACGCACATGCATTATACTTGTGTTCTTGCACATTCTATAGATCTCTTCAATTACTATTACCCATGGCTAACAAACTCACACTAAATGAGATCCAGAGACAAAATGTGTATAACTTCCCAAATCTTCTCACTGAACATACCGCGAGTGACCCTGATTATGAGTCTGATTCACCCTTCAACATAACTGCCCACATTTGTAATTAATATACACCACAAGACTTCAAGGCGATCGCTACATTAAAGCATAAAATGTTCTCACTCTTTAAGTTGAACTGTCGCAGTTTAAAACCACATTGGGAGCCTCTAAAGGATCTCTTGTACAACCTACAAAGTGACTCCAATCAGTTTGACATAATTAGCCTCACAGAAACGTTTACCGTTAATGAAAACATTTCATTCAAATTAGAGGGATACCACCCTTTAGTTGTACGAACAAGACCTGGTAATGACGACGTGGGGGGGGGGGGGGGGGGTGGGGGGGGGGGGGGGGGGGGTCGTCGTATGCTTATTCATAAAGGAAGCATTATCGTTCATTATTCGCAGTGACCTATCAATTTTTATCCCGCATGTCTTCGAATTCGTTTTTATTGAACTCCAATTAAATAAAGAAATCTTGGTTGGTGTAATTTATCGGCCGAACACAGCGCCCAAAGCAGATATAGATTCCTTTTTGAATAACTTGTCCGATTTACTTGGTAAGATTAACAACGAACATAAATCAACTTATCTGATGGGTGACTTTAACCTTAATTTACTAAACTTCCATAACCACCCCAAAACTAACCAATATGTAAATAGTGTATTCGGTGCAGGATTTCTCCCGGTAATCACAAAACCGACGAGAGTAACAGACCATTCGGCCACGCTAATAGATCACATTTTATGCAATACTACTGGAAAAGTATTACGATCGGAGATTATAATCACAGACATAAGCGATCACTTTGCTACTTTTCTGATCGATGAAAATAGGATGTTACCCAATCCCACATTGCCCACCCCTTCCTCCCTCCCACCAACAAGGTCCTTCAAAACTTTAAATGTTAATCACTTTAAAAAGATTGCTTTCAGCCTCCAATTTTTCAAGCGTGGTAAATGAAACATCGCCCATTGTTGCATATTCGAATCTTCAGACCATCTATCAAAGAGCGTTTGAAGAAGCGTTCCCCCTAATAATCATTAACACTAGCAAGAAAAAAATTAGGAGAGAACCCTGGATGACAACATACCTTCTAAATTCATCATTCCAGAAAACACAAACTCTACATGAAGAAACTTCGGTCTCCGACAGACGACAATGTCAGAATATATAAATCCTACTGTCGAGAGATTAATAAGCTAAAAAGAACATGTAAAGTCAATTACTATAACACAGCTTTAACACAGAATATATAAGACATAGAAAAAACATGGGAGATCATTAAGCGTGCTATTAATAACCCAAAACGTGTACTTCGTGAACCATCATCTTTCGTTGACGGCGATAACCATTTAACCGATAACAAATCAATCGCAAATAAATTTAATTCATTCTTCTCCAAAATCGGTAAAGTCACTAGTGACCCCCCCCCCCCCCCCAACCAAACACTTCATGGACTTCTTGAAGGATAATAACACTAACAACACTAACCAAACTAACAACAACAACAACAACATCCGTAGTGACAGTAATTCTCACGGCAACAACAATAATAATAATAATAATAATAATAATAATAATAATAATAATAATAATAATAATAATAATAATAATAATTCGTCGTCCTTTTTCGCCTGCCCAACAGATCTACAGGAAGTTATCTTTACAGTAAATAATTTCCGTACTAAAACAAGTAAAGACTGTACAAATATATCCACGAAGTTACTTAAAGAAACTATATCAGAGATAGCTGGACCTCTAACATACATAATACATCTTACATTTTCATCCGGTGTAATACCCGACGGACTAAAAATAGCGAAGGTGATTCCTGTCAACAAACGGGGAGATTCCAGTATTTTTAACAACTACAGGCCTATCAGCATACTTCCAGCATTCTCTAAAGTTATGGAAAAGATAATGTATAATCGCCTGTCAAATTTTTTATCGGCACATGACATTTTATATCAGTTGCAGTTTGGATTCAGAAAAAAACACTCTACAATACATGCTATATTACAACTCATCCACAACGCTGCCCTGAACAATGACAAGCCCACAACGGACCGAACTTTATCAGTTTTCCTTGACTTTTCCAAAGCTTTTGATGCTGTAGATCATTCTATACTCTTACATAAACTCGAATACTATGGAATAAGGGGGATACCTAATTCATGGTTTAGGAGTTATTTGTCAGGTCGAAAACAGTATGTACAGTATAAAGAGTGTTCATCGACTTTTGAAAATATAACATGTGGAGTTCCACAGGGCTCAATCTTGGGGCCACTTCTCTTTCTGATATATGTCAATGGCATCAGTAAATCAACACTTCTAAACCTTTTGTCTTTTGCCGACGACACTACGATATCAACGGCCGACAACAACCTAGACATATTGGCAGAAACAACAAATAAGGAACTTGACAAAATTGCAGACTGGTGCTCCGGGAATAAATTGTCACTCAGTGCCTCCAAAACAAGATGCATGCTACTACATCCACCACATGACACATGGGACTTAGTTGCCATTCCCATAACTATAAACAATAAACATGTAATAAAAACAGGGAACAAAAACGAAGTCCAAACAGTAAAATTCCTGTTGATTTGGACGAAAACTTAAATTTCAAGCACCATTCCTCTAATATGAGTTCAAAGATAGCTAAATCCATCTGGGCTATTAATAGAGTAAAAAAGTTTCTACCATTCGATACCCTGAAAATGCTGTATTTTACGCTAGTGCAAAGTCATTTGATGTATGCAATACACATTTGGGGACACGTGCCGGCTGTAAACAAATTATCAATCAAAAACGTGCCATTCGAATAAACAACAATAAAAAGTACAATACACATACTGAGCCCCTATTCCAGAAAAATAAAATCCCAAAACTGGACGATCTATATAGGCTAAATATCCTATTATTTATGCATGATTGGGTCCACAACAACTTACCACTATCGCTATATAGTCTATTTAATCTTAGCAAGAACGAAACCGACAGGATTACCAGACACGGAGGCGAGATAAAACGATTCAAGCTCCGAACACAGTTCAAAGCAAATCTTCCCTTACACACATTTCCAAAAATGTGGAATGACATTGACCCACTGGTTCGAAATTTACCATGAGTACAGTTTAAAAAAAGATGACCAACACGTTTCTAGGCTCGTATGAAGCATCTGCCAAATGCAGTAACAGATCATGCCATGGATGTGGGAAGTACCGACTCCTGCGACACAACAGACTCATTGAAATAAGCCCGATATATCCTTATTAATTAGGGTTGATTCCTGAAAACTCCAGAAAATAAACTGCCAACGAAGAACTCAAACCTCTAAGCTGGCTCTGGGCAAAATATCACATTCCCACGAAACTAAATTCCACCTATCACCAGGACTGAGAGATCAGTCCTTATATATTTTTATTTTATCTTATTTTTTCTACCATACGTGTTATTTTCAGTTTCAGTTGATTCTCTCTCTCTCTCTCTCTCTCTCTCTCTCTCTCTCTCTCTCTATATATATATATATATTATATATATATATATATATATATATAACTTCGTCAAAATGCCGAAGAATACTTCGGCAATACTTAATACTAAAGTCACCTATGTCACCTATGTCACCTCCCTTATGTCTAAGTCGGCTATGTCACCTCCCTGCAGAAGACAAATATGTAGCTTCATAAATCCTAGATGTAATATAATATTTATAATATTTGTTGTTTCTTGGGCAAATATGTTATTGACATATATTATAATGTCTTTTGCAAATAAAGTTATAAAAGTATTAAATACTTCGGCAATTTGACGAAGTTATATAAAATATTTGATGAAGTGTATATATATATATATATATATATATATATATATATATATATATATATATATATATATATATATATATATATATATATATATATTCTTTCTCTCTCTCTCTCTCTCTCTCTTTCTCCCCCTCTTCCTCTCTCTCTCTCAATTTTTTTCCTCATTCGTTGCTTTTTTATCTCCCACTTTTTTCTTTTTTTTTCATACTCTCCATTTTCCCTTTTCCTGAGGTGTGTGGCAGTAATACAGCCAGCGGCTATGTCACCTCCCTGCAGAAGACAAATATGTAGCTTCATAAATCCTAGATGTAATATAATATTTATACTATTTGTTGTTTCTTGGGCAAATATGTTATTGACATATATTATAATGTCTTTTGCAAATAAAGTTATAAAAGTATTAACAGTACATATGCTGTGATGACTCAAGCTCGGACTGGTTGAAACTCGGACTGGCTGAAGCTAGGACTGCCTGAAGCTCGGACTGGCTACTTGTAAACAATTACGGATGCACACTGAAAACAATTCCAACAAATCAGTTATTGTCAATTCTCGAATAACGGTCTCGGGGCGGGTTATAAACTAATACGCTGGCTGGTATTGCAGCCTTTTTTGGTGGTTGTTTTAGCTTCGTTGGTATGGTGGCAGCAGCGCATATATGGCTTGGTGTATGGGCGCCGTATATACGGGATCCACTCCATTCAGGGCCTCCTTCCCTAAAACTTTGCAGTTTTCAGTTCAGTAGCTCGCTGGTGGAATTTCTGCTTGCCATTGGCGATATATTACATATATATATGGCACAAGTGGAACTTGTAAAAGAGACGTTCTGGCTGATTTCCACTAGGTGCTATATGTAGAATTGAGTGACACAATTTCATGATAAATGATTAAACAATTAAGTACTCCGTCTTTTCTGTACTAGTCTCGTATATCCTTGGTTAACTAGTATTCACATTTAGGGTCTGTCGGTGGCCAAGTGGTGTGCGTTACAGTTTCGCTATGCGGTTGGTGCCGAAGGAAATTCTATCGTCTTAGGATCGAACCCCCCGGTATGACATTGTTAAAGCTTGAGAAATCATCTCACCGTGTATAGCGTCTTTATTTAGTTTTTACCGTCCAAACTACACCCTCTACCCAACCACCACCATCCCGCTCTACTGGAACCGACATACTAACAATACATTGGGAACGGATACTCGGTTACAGTCCTCTGACAGTAAAGTTTTTTTCTACTAGTGCACATCTGGAACAGAGCAGGCACTGTCTTTTTCCCTTAGCTTAGTGGCACGGGGAGAAGGTATCTGACCCTGCCCCTCTGTTTGTTTCCGGCTTTCTTGCATTTCTTAATAAAGGAGTTGGAATATTTTATCCGAGCTTGACCCCCTTCCCATCGTGCTTGGATACGAACAGAACATGTGCGAGCGTATTTGTCGGTATATTTATCTTTAGCAATTCGTGTGAAAGTGCTTTTACGCTAAATACAAATATGATTGCAAAACAGGGCATGCCATGCATCACAATGCCATATCCTCCTCAGTTGGTTTTAGAGTATGCATCGTTAGTTGATAGATGTCCATTTTGTGTACATACATGTATGGGCACTTTGCTGATTTCTTAAAAATACTGCTGAAATAGTGGAGAGAATAGGCTTGTTTATAAATTATAAAATCGACTGTCCAGTAACTGCCGGTACTGTCTATCTGTTATTCGTACAAGGTAGCAAAAACAAAAATGTGTGGTTTATTCAGATTCTCAACAACCATATGTGAGAACGGATAATACAGGTTACTACAACAGCGAATTGATCTGTGTTGTTGTATTCCGTCGAATTGATGAGATGAGATCGTCCAGATCAAACGAGACGCCGCAGCTCGTTCCAATGAGGGGTCATAACCTATGTTTTGGAAGAAAAAAATGAAAATTTTTAGTTATACCAGGATTTTTTTTTCAAGTGCCGTCTGCAACTCAAGTTAGGTGATGGGTTAAAAAGTCATACTAAGTGGCTTATTTGTGCGTGTGTGTGTGTGTGTGTGTGTCATATGATAAATAGAATATGAAATGAGTATTTTTCTCAAATAATATTCATGAAACTCGTCCGAATTTTCCGTTTGGGCTCGCCAGAGGCTCTCCAAATCGGAAAATTCTTGTGCTCGTTTCATAAATATTATATGAGAAAAACACTCATTCCATATCCTCTATATATTAGAAAAACGAAAGGCCAACATTTTCTTGAATGATGAAGGTCCGTGATTGGATGGCAAACGTGAAGAGTGTAATTAACCCTTTACCCAACGCAAACGATATCAAAATTTATTATTTTAAATATCATTTTTTCAAAAAAAAAAGATGAGCTCGTTCCAACGAGGGGTCACATGATATGGTTTTGTTGAATTTGTTTGAAAAATAATATTTTTTCAACTGTTCAGTTTGCATATTACGCGGGCGGATACGGCCGATTCGTTGGGTGAATGGTTAAAATCCATAAAAACGACGCGCATTTGCGGTCGTAACACTACAAACTTCCTCGAAGGGAATTTTATGAACATGTCCAATATTTTTGGCAACCTCACCTACAAACTTTGAGTTAGAAATACTGCCACGGCCAACAAAATAAAGTGCATCACTTTCTAGAAATAATCTGTCCCGCGGAATACTCCGTAACCCTTGGCACTGTACCATTTCTGTAAACCCAAAGAAAATATTTGGAAAAGTTGAGGTCCAAAGTTGAAAAATTTCAGTCGAAGAACCAAAACAATGTAGATGGATGGGTTGATTAACTCTATGCACGCTCTTCATAATTTCGTGTTGAACAGGCGTCCACACCTATCAGCCCCCCCCCCCCAAAAAAAAACAACTCCCCTGGCAATCGTTGGAGGGTTGTAGTGGAACTTCACCGCAAACGCAGACATCCCAGGGTCCGACGCGTACGCCGCTAATTTGCTGAGAACAGCAGTAGACCCAAGATGGTTGTTCTAGGGTGAAGTCCCACTGCGACCCTCCAACAATTGCTAAGGTTCAAAGTAGAAGGATAGGATTGAGGGTCACAGACGACTGCCAAACCACCAACCACCTCACACGCTGCATCACCACGAGGAAGGCTTTTAAACATCCAGTCTCAGGTAGATTCCTCATCCCTGAAACCCCTTACCTTCTCAAACACCCGATCAACATAAAAATGACTATCGATCACCGGGTTGTAATTGCTACCAGTGGTCATGACCTTAACCTCATCACCCTCACCTTTCACTTTGAAGTTCGTTGCAAAGCCCTTCCCCCTCAACCACGCATCAAGACTATCGGCATGCTGCTCCAGAATGGGGACACTAGCCAACGGGGACATCACAGAACACTCTTCCCTTCCCAACTGAGATAAACCCAAAGTGTCTCCGTCCTCAACAACCGCGTCCGAACCAGGAACTACACCACGACAACCCCAATGAAAGCGGCGATCACCTGCAGGTTTACTGCACAAAAGGAAGACCTCATGCTGATTCTCCGACAGCAACGTCATTAAGGCCATGACCACCTTCCAATGGGCGAGACCATCCGGTGAGTTAACTGGCAATAAACTAAATTCATCAGACGTACTAATGCCAAGGGTTCAAAACACCTGATTCATTACATAAATATATTCCTCCGAGACAATGGACTGGGGTGCTATAAGATTATTTCTGTTGATGCGGTCTATAGCTGCCTAGTAATGATGAAGTTCAAAAGACTCGGATGGTAACAAACTGAGGTGGAGAGAAAGTAAACTATTAACGGAACTAATGACATTTTCTACATTTACAGTAGTAGGATCCCGTAAGTATTCTGGGGAGTGAGTAAACAAAAATTGTGTTTTTAGATGTGAAAATGAACAATTGCAAATAAGATATTTAGACTGATTGTTTGAGACACCTCGTTTCTTTCGATTTTCTTTTTTAATTCGACGCTGGTACGCCATGACACGGCTTGCTTTTTGAACTGATTCTGTTGGAAGAATCCTCCTTCGTTTTGGATGGCGTTCGAAGACTTCCTTAAAACATTCAGGTGGAATTAAACCTTCATGATTACCTGGAGAAAAAATCACACCATTAGCAGCTCGAAAAAGTTTGATGTTAAACTCTTAACATTTAGAAATATCAAGATAGATGGCTATGTTACAACCTACCCGCATGCCACTAACACTATCCCCTCAGGTTCACCTACTGTAAAATGAATAAATTGCCTCTCCGTACATTTCAAACCTTCCTCCTTAACCTGTTCCCAGTCTGCTTCAAAAAGATCACCCGGGGATTCTATTTTGAACAACTCTAAATCTGGCACTTCAGTAGAATGACCCTGATTTGCTCTAATTTTTAATTTCCCCCCATCCCCTTTGGTGAGGAAAATGGGGAGCGCGGTGGCTCAGTAGGTAGAGGTGCAGGCTGCAAGCCGAGAGGTCCTCGGTTCGAATCCCACCTGCGGCAACCGCGTTGTGTCCTTGGGCAAGACACTTCATCTCCATTGCCCACGTGGGGGCACGATGACGCCGTGTACTAAGGCGTACTGCACGTCGATGGTACGCATGTCTTCAACCAATCTAACCCTGCCTGTGCTGCAGTGCGGAGTTCCGATGTTGGGGAGCTGACAGCTGCTCGTCGTTGCTCGGTGGTTCTCTCCGGGTACTCCGGCTTCCTCCACCCGTAAAACTGTCCCGGTCATGATTAGCCATTGTGCATAAATATGTGACCTTAAACACCAATAAATAATAATGGTGAGGAAAATCTTTTGTTTCCTATCATTTACAACTATTTTTTTGTATGCCGGCTGTAGTAGTGGATCTTAATCTGTGATGTTTGAGAATTTGGTCCAAATAAATAAATCCCTCTCTATCTGTCTTCCCACTATGTCTCAACACATAAGACAGGAACCTGGCTTCTAACTTTGTCTCAGAGGTCCTCAATGACTCTTTTGTAGAATGGCTCTTTCCGAAAAGGTCTAAACCAGACTCCACATCCAACTTTCTTCTAATACATTTTGTACTACTTAATTTTCCAGGTGGTATCATACTTGTCAACTTAGTGGTTGAAGATGAAGCGGTAACCTCTGCCTCTGTAGTCTTCTCATCATTTAAAACACCGCCGCTATCAGACATTTTATACTGCAATAAATAAATATTGAGTTAATTCATGTTACCATCGGTACAATCTGAGCAAAAATACTCTTTTAATTGTTTACCCTGTTTTGCCGCGATTTTAACACACGCCCCATGACACCATTCACGGCAATTGTCGCATTGTATCATAAAATTCCATTATCCGGTTTATTGCAAAAGCAGAGAAGGACATCTATTTGAGTAGAAAATGGATGACCTTTCCTCTGTTTTTTTCACAGAAATAAGCCATTCGTCGCCTGAGTGCTGGAATGTTCTATGTCCCATAGACATATACCCCCACCAGTTTTTTTGCCAGGCCATGTTTTTTGTATGCATATATTTTAACACAATCAATGACTGGTGAAACAAGGGGCGGATCCAGTGCCTCCCCCATACTTTCGCCAGCTATCTCTCTCTCGTACTGGGTCAGTTTCGATGGATTTCGGATCATTTTTTGCAGTAAATGGCTGCAAACGCTAAATGTATACAGTCTGTTAAAAAATCGGTTAACTTTAATAAATCGTAATCTTACAGACAAACAAGTACCAAATCCACCCCAGACAAGATAATCCACAGACAGTATAATTGCTGTTAATGTCTGGTAAAGCATACAGGTGAGGTCTATTTATCAGCTTAGGTCGTTACGACCAAAGCTGATAAATAGACCTCACCTGTATGCTTTACCGACGTTTTTTAACGGCTCTCAAAGTGTGAAACCTTCCAAATACATCTCCTGAAAAATCTCATATTATCCGCTCAGATGCATGGAAATGGGGGTTTTGGTACCCTGGAATTTAAAATTTTCGTACCACGGGCCGTCATACGACCATCCATCGCCCGATCCAGCCCCCTCACCTTGAAAATCGTTCCCCCACCCCTGCGTAATCTAACGCGGAATAAAATTGAAGAGATGACTTTGAGGATGATACCAGGGCCATTCCAATTTGAGGATAATTTCCTAATTTTGCCTTTGATGACAGCGGTATCTAACAAGTACACTTCATCTCCCACTTTCTAAGGTTTGATCAGAACTCTAGTGTCGTAGTTCCTTTTCATTCTGACATGTGCGTGTCTTAAATTACCACGAGCAACTTCATGGGCACATTTGACTGTTATTTTAGATCTGTCGCAAATTGCGATACACGTTGGTCATTAGTCTGTATGCAATGGTCTGTCGGGTAAACTAAATAACTTGGTTTATTCACTTCTCGTCCTAACATAAGGCAGTTGGACGTAGATCCTGTATGTTGACACACAGAGGATAGATCTAAGGGCCCCTGCTACTTGAGGAATATATAAATCCCAATTATGTTGTTGTTTATTCACAAAATATCGCACTGCCCCCATCAACGTTCTGTTGTTACGTTTTGCCTGCCCATTCGCAGAAGGTCGATAGGGGGTGGTCCTAGTTGTGTGTATCTCAGCTAATTCACAAATTGCTTTAAACAAGCCACTTTCAAAATTCTGCTCTTGATCTGTAAGTATTTCAAACGGAAAACCGAACCGGGAAAATAATTCATTAACAGCTGCACGTGCAGTATCTTCAGCCGTTTGAGATGGCAACGGGATGCATTCGACCCACTTTGAAAATTGGTCGACCATCATTAAAACATACTCGTTTCCCCTTTCGGTCTTCGGTAAGGTCCCCAAGAAATTCATGTGTACACTTTCCATTAGGGGGCCTGCTTGGAACGACTGCAGAGCTGCACGCGAAAGACGACTGAGTTTCCTCGATACATTACATACATGAATAAACCCATGTTTCTACATCTTTGTCCAAACAAAACCAATAAAAAGAGTCTCATATACGCTGTCTAGTGCGCACTAAACCCTGATGACCGGATAAGGGAATGTCATGACATAATGACAAAACTTCATTTTTTAAACATGATGGAATGACTAAAGCCCTATATCCCACTTTCCGCGTACGATAGAGTAGTCCATTCTGAAGAATACAAATTTATTTATTCAGCCAATAATACTTTGACGCTGGGCTTCACTTTCAGATGGTTCGACTTTGTTGTTAAGCCAATTTAATATTACAGTAAGTTCAGGGTCTTTAGCTTGCCTATCTCGCAGGTCGTCAACTGAATTTGGAAGGTGCCCTACGTGATTAATTTTAGGGATAGATATATCTGCATAGGTGCGCCCTATAGCATCTGCAACACCCACTGGATCTACCGTGTAGTTAATTTCGGTATCCAAACCACCTGTTAACCGTTCTGGACACACCTCAAAGTTAAGGGGATCCAAAGAACCACAAATCACTGATTTTCTATGGTCAGAAGACTGCTTCTTTTGTTCTGAACCCGCCTCAAATTTGAGGGCGTCCAAAGAACCCCCATTGCATTTATCAAAAGAGTCTGCAGGCTGGATTAAACTACCCAAGTCCCAGGAAAACACCCGGAAAAAACTGAACTAACTATGGGGTTTGCTTTGGATTTGAAAATTGACCTACCTGTAATCGTAGAAGCAGATAAAGACATTACATCATCAACCTCCTCTTCAAATTTCCTCCATATTGTTTCAACATATTCACAGTAGTGACACCCCACACACGGACGGTGTTTTATCCTGTACCTATTTTCACAGCAATTCTCCCAGGGAATTCGACTAAGAGCATCAGCAATACCGTGTTTGTCTCCCTTGCGATACTCTATTGTCATATTAAATTGACTACGTTCAAGTAGCCACCGGGCCAATTATCATTGAGGCTCATTGAAACTAGTCAACCAGGTCAAACTACTGTAGTCTGTTCGGACTGCGATAGGCCGTCCGAGAAGATAGTGTCAATATTGGCGAGTGAAAATTCCACGGGCAGAAGCTCTTTCCGAGTTGTGCAATAATTTCGTTGTCCCTTGGAATGAGTTAGACTACCATAAGATACAACGTTTTCCTCCGCGTTCGACAACTGAATCAATTCTGCACCCATACAAAACTCTGAGAAAACAGTATCCAAAATAAATGGGTCACTTTTGTTGGGTAAGGCCAAAATAGGGGAATTCATCAAAGATTTACGAAGTTTTAGCCAAGAGTTTTCAAGTTCTTCAGTCCACACAAACTGTTTTGCTCTAATTGACTGTTAACGAGGTCTAGCATATTCAGCAACGATTTTACACCTCTCTAATCACAGGGGTTTCATGTTCAGAAAATTTAACCGTACGCACCGCAGTGCTTGGAACTGAGAACTTAATGTTTCAGGAGGCTGATGTGAACCATACCGATCATCAATTTTTTGAATTATCTACTGAAATGTGAGGGTTGGGTAAGACGTAGTTAAAAAAAGCATAACAATTCAAGCACTTTACCCCTCAAACTTAAACAAACAAGCACTAATTGTTCACATTCATCTAAATCATTTGGGGAAATGACAGTGTTGAGTTGAGCCTTGAACCCCTCGAAACTGTCCTTTCCGTTAACCCTTTACCCAACAATTCGGCCGCATCCGCCCGCGTAATTTGCAAATTCGGTTGTTGAAGAAATTTTGTCTTTCAAAAAATGTCAACAAAACTATATCATGTGACCCCTCGTTGGAACGAGCTCGTCCCAACGAGGGGTCACATGATATGGTTTCGTTGAGGTTTTTTGAAAAAATTGAAGAAATGATATTTAAAATATTAAATTTTGACATCGCCTGCGTTGGGTAAAGGGTTAAGTTTGGGAGGTAAATTGACAGACTTCCTCACTCGAGGCTTATTATATTCAGGGCGCATTCTGTGTTCAGGGTATTGCTCATTGTAATCATCATGAACAAAATATGGGTCTCCATGTCGGAAATCACCAGTGGGGTGTCCCCGATGACTGTTGGAACTTTCACGATTTAAATCACCAACCCCACGATAAACTAACTCACTATCTCTTTCATAATCATACGTGTGGTGCCCCTAATGGGTGAAAGTTCTCGAGCACGGTAGTGGTGACAACCCAGATAGCCAGGCATTCCACGGTAATGGCCTCCATAAGTTGGGTGTTCTCGCTTCTCGGTTGGAATCGAATCTCGATGAAAATGAGTTACACGATTTTCACGATTCCGTAATTTTTTTTTGACTAAAATTGATTTACCATGTGGCTCATTTCGAGAACACTCTCACGTGGATGATCAGACACTGTGTTTAAAAATTCGAAGCGCAAGTCAACATGACTTTTCACAATATGTTTGTCAAAAAGAGCACTTGAGATTTTTGTGGGTTCTGGTTTTGGTTTTGGTTTATCCACTGTAAATTTTGTCAGAGATTTTGCCCCCTCGCTTTCTCTATGAATAGAGCGAATAGGAGGTAATAAAAATTCACTTATGGCAGGGTTTGAAAAGTTCACACTTTTTACATTTGTTTGGTGTGTTGGATAATTGACAATGTCATGGAACGCATTCAAGTAAGTCTCCGACTCATTTAACATTTCTTCAGCTTCTAAAGTTAACTCTATATGTCTACTCCGCCCATGCTGTTTTTTTCAAATTTGCCATGCTAATCTTTAATGCCTCAACTTGATGTGCAACTTGTTTTTCTAAACTTTCATTTACATTATCTGGGGCTTTTGGAATATACTTGAGTTGTTTTTTCACATCTACAGTCTTTGGGGTAGATGAAACTGAATTACTACTGAAGTCCACATTAATTTTTGGTGGGTGGAGCGAACCCTTCTACTTGAGTCGGGTCCAAATTCCACATTTAGAATTTCTGTAGCAGATCTGTCTTTATCTAATTTGAGATTATCCTCCCCCTCTCCCACAAATTGGCATCATGACTCCAACTATGTATTGCCTCGGCCTGAGCCTCGGTGTCATAAAAGGAAGTCTTTGTGTTCCTCTGTTAATAATGTGAAATCTACAAAAGGTAACAACTTATTTACTAGACTGGAGAGAGATAATGCACAAAAACTCTCTGGAGTTAAATTTCCAAACTTGGCCCTATTCCATAAAATAATATCTGCTTGTTTGAGGCCAATGCTAGGTAATTTTAACAGATCTGAATAACTATATTTATTTATATCTACATTAATTTTGAAATTGTTACAATTCAGATTATAAATTCAAATGAATATTAATTTTGAATTTAATAACAATAACACCATCTTTAAACTTTTTGAAGGCTAAAATAACTATCAACAACTTGTATCACAATCTACCGCAATTTATCGCAACTAGCAATTGAACATAAATCCACGTAATGTCACAGAAACAAAAACATGGCTCTGAAAAGTAGTTTTAGAAAATAAAATGTTTCCATAAAAGCCTCTAGAAGGGAGGGACACATTTTAACTCTACCTGTATGTACGAACAACTGTACAGTTAAAACCAGAAGTCATGTCACGAACTGTGTGCTTATCTAGGCTTAACCCTTTACCTAACACGAAAAGCAGACGACACTTGCAAAAAAAATTCTTGAATAACTAATTTTTTTCATTTTTTGTCTCAAAAACATAGGTTATGACCCCTCGTTGGAACGAGCTCGACGAGCTCGTTCCAACGAGGGGTCACAACCTATGTTTTTGAGACAAAAAAATGAAAATATTTTAAAAATTAATTGGCTATTTTTGAGAATAGCGCTGGCCGGTTTTGGCCGTTACGTTGGGTAAAGGGTTAATTGCGCGTAGGAATTGCACGCAATTGCCATATCGAATGACATCCAAAGCATGGCAGATTCTCCTGGTTACTCATAGCAACACGGGCAATGTTTCTGCCAATGGACCTCCGCGTTACGCGGAGGTCCATTGTCTGAAACATTGCATGTACACAGGCCATATCTACAGAATTTGATAGCCTTACCATGGTCATAACGCGTAGATTAAGGCACAGATCAACGTACTATTTGTGCGCATTTCATGACAGGACTTCTAGTTTTAACTGTAGGTACAAACATTTCTAACGACGAAATGGTCCGATATGTTAGGAATCCACTTCGCCAATAAATTGTCCTGGAGTTTAATGACAGGACAATTATACTTATAACCCCAACTCACCCAGGAGTTCTTCTTGCTAAAGTCTGTGGTTGCTAAACACAGGAGATGATGACATAAGCTTCATCCAACATTTCGTCAAATGTGGCTGTTTTTCTTCAGCACGTCCGTGTTCTCTTACATCAGAAAAACGCCAGCGCTGGAAAAACTGTCAAATATTCCTCCGCCTTAAGACACTGGCTGGCTGGCATCTTTCATCCAATCAGGAAACCTCGTATGTGCACAACTATTTACCACCACCCAATCATGGATCCTCATTCATACACCGTTGGGAGTTCTTACTGGAAATGGCATATAGTAAGGCAAAACTTATTAATCGGGTGACATAACAGTCCATTCATGTGCGCCTAGTTTGAGGCAGATATGATAACGATCCGGACACACTTATTTTCAAGAGAACTGGATTTGATGGGCAAACCCCAGTGGTAATTAGTTGTTAATTGCGGAAGTCAAAAATAAAATGATTTATTTGGGAGAGGGAACTCCATGTCAAATTTAGGTTGTGTTGCGGAAAGACTGGTTAGCTATTGGGTGATTACACTCCCAATTAAATATTTAATTCGTGCACCTGAACCAAATAAATAATTATTCTCACGGTCATGTCAGCTCATTGTTAACCACGACAGCTGATAAGCAGTCGTTAAAACAAATCCCTAGCGATCTCCTTTTACCATGCCCAGCTAGGCGGACCTCAGGTAGCGGATAGGGGAACAGCCTGCTTCAATAGGCAGGCTGACTGTGATATATTTCTGAATAAGCAGCTCCTGGCATGTTATTACCATGTTCCCCCGCGAGGTGCATTTTGACGGCAGTGGGGGAAGGAATCCTGGCAGTTGAAGGCAAACAGTGCCCCGTTTGGGCAATCCCTACTTTGCAAATCATTGTCCAATACACTGCGTTAGCCCTAACTTCAGACGTAGACGAATGGTAGGATGGACAGATCTGGTCACTCAGGAGCACGCTAAAAGTCTATCACGTCGGTGTTCTGAATGATGGGGTTGGTAATCATTGGAAGGTCTTCCAATCAGGTATTTCTTTTAACTCAGTTTTGGTATTGCCAACGTATATTGATATTGACTTTTAACGAATTTCGCATTTTTTGAAGATGATCCTTTTATTGCACACTATGGTTTAGTTGTGAGTTGCAATTTGAATTGCACTAGTATCACAAAATAATTAGTCGGGTGGCAAACTTCTGAAGACGTGGCACCACCCTCATTCGACGGCTCAATAGACGATCAAGGATGTGCGTATGTATCACCTTGGTCAAGTATGAACTCCTAGTGCTGTTTGCGGAATAGCTGCAATGCAATCCCCAAAGTTGGGCTTAGTGTAACGGTGTGAGGCATGGAATGATGAAATAAATATAGGAAGGCTAACCACACCTCAAAAATTTTAAAAAAAACGTTATGAAATGGCAAATGTCGATAGCGACTCTGACAACGTAATTCAGATTACAAAATCAAGCAATGACAGGCCCAGATACATCAATATCTTTGCAACAGATCAAGAAAGATCGATCACAATATCAACCCGTTTATAATAAAAAAAAAGTTAAATTGGAGTATTACTGGTACGATGAAAGATAATAAAATATGAGGTCAGGTGGACTACCAATTCAACTTGACAGGGAAACTCGATCTTTGGCCCTGTTTACCAAAAAACAACTTTTTCAACATAGACATATCTACATGCGCCCATGAGACATTTAATCAAAGCAGAGGTGTTATTCGAATCCGTGAAGTAGCCATAGGATAACTCAGTATTAAGAAAGAAATGGGATCACATGATCTTTAGCAGCTGTTAGACGCATGAAAATAAATACTAAAACTTACATCACGGACTACAGTTAAAACTAGAAGTCCTGTCATGAAATGCGCACAAATAACACGTTGATATGCGCGTTAATGTGCGCGTTATGGCCGAAGTAAAGCTATCAAATTCTGTACATATGGCCTGTGCACAAGCAATGTTTCAGCCAATGGTCCTCCGGGTAACCCGGGGGTCCATTGGCAGAAACATTGCATGTGTTTGCTACGAGTAATCAGGAGAACCTGCCGTGCTTTGGATGCCATTCGATATGGCAATTGCGCACAATTACAACGCGCAATTAAGCCTACATATGCGCACTATTCGTGACAGGACTTCTAGTTTTAACTGTAATACATACATTTTCACATTCAACTCTTCTTCGCCACCGAAATCTACTAAAAGGTTATTCAAAAGTAAAAAGGTGGAATTGTTGTTACCAAATCCACTTCGATATTTCTGATATAAAGAATTAGTAAAATTCTAAACTAAAGATGGTTGGCAAGGCCAAGCGATCTCCCACAGTCGTGGTCAGAAAACACGAAGAACAATGTATCAACAATACCGTCAAATGTCACGATTGCCAGGATAATCGCATATCATCGTCAAGAGATTGCCCTTTATGGAAAAAAGTAAGAAAAAAAAAACAATACAAAAAGTAAAGTGTGAAAGACAAATCAGATTCAAATAGACCAGACATTTTGTGCCATCAATGCCTAGCACGACTACATCCGTTTCATTCCATGATTCCAATTTATAACAAAAGTTACGAACAACGTGATGAGAATGCTAGACACAAGCCACACAGCTAAAAGCCGCATTGCCGTTTCTGGTACAGCCATTTACCAAGATCAAGCAGAACCAGAGTCAACCCAAGCGAAATCAACTGCCCAAACAACAACAGGGGAAAAACAATAACACAAAACAACATCCTTAAATTAGAAGAAAACAAAGAAAAAATCATAAAACCACAACGGAGAGATGATCCAAACAAACCAAAACCAGATCAGAACGAAGGATTCCAGCCATAGTCAGAGTCAGAGACGGGGACAAGTTAGAGATCAAAAGAATAAAGAAAAAGAGAAACAGACGATAGGATCAGACCGAATACCAAAACGCTTTCAGAATGTTGCTATGAGCAACCTATTTGAAGGAATCGAGTATATGCCAGCCGACGAATGCATCGATGACGCCTTATCGACTAAACGACGCCTGCATTCTTCTCACGGTGTAACAAAAGAATACTAGAATGGAATTAGCATGGTTTTAGAGTGAATTTTATTGAAATGTGCCTTCCAAGTTAAATATATAAAACTGCTTCCTTTATCTCGCAGGAAACACTTCTAACGAAATATGAAACATAAGATCATGCCGGTTTTAAGCATTCTACTTCCCATAATGCCTTGGAAGACGAGAATGAACTTCATGTTCGAGGGCCGCCTGTCTCAGTTAAGAAACGACCTTATTCACATTTATATTTCCCCGAATTAAACCCAGCAGCTGAAATACACTGAGCAATTGATTCATCAGCTGCCACTCTATATAATTTGTTGGATGACTTCAACCCTCATAGAACTTTTGGGGGATTCCCGCAGCAAAGAAGATTTAACCCTTCACCCAACGCAGACGATATCAAAATTTATTATTTTAAAGATCATTTTTTCAAATTTTTAAAAAACATCAACGAAACCATATCATCGCCGAGCTCGTTCCAACGAGGGGTCACATGATATGGTTTTGTTGAAATGTTTCGAAAAATAATATTTTTTCAACTTCTGAATTTGCATATTACGCGGGTGGGTGCGGGATATTCGTTGGGGAAAGGGTTAAAGGGTTAAACATTAAAGCAGTAGAAATGCTTATTACAAACTTTCAGAATGTTGCTTTGATCAATATATTTGAAGGAATTGAGTGCATGTCAGACGATGAATGCATCGATGACGCGTTATCGACTAAACGACGTCTGCATTTTTCTCACGATGGGTCAACGGCAAAACGTTCAACAAAGAAAAATGCCGGTGTAATTCCTCCCATGTGCCATCCACCTAAATCGCCACTCACGTATGGATCACAACACGGACAAAATAATAGAATGGAATTATCGAGGTTTTAGAGTGAACTGAGGCTTTCAAGTTAAAAATATAAAACTACTGCCTTTTATTGGCAGGAAACACTTTTAAAGTTTTCTGGAGCATACGATTATGCCGATATTAAGCATTCTACTTCGTATAATGCCTAGAAAGACGACAATGAACTTTATGTCCGATGGTCACCTGTCTCAGTTAGGAAACGCTATTATTCACATTTCTATTTCCCAGAATTAAATCCTTCATCTGAAACATACTGAACAACTGATTCATCAGCTCCCACTCCATGTATTTTGGTGGGTGACTTCAACACTTCTGGGGGATTCAAAAGGTAAAACAGAAGAAAGGCTTATTACAAACTATGACTTGTGTTTGTGTTTGTTCAGGGATGGGTCAAACACTTACCTGTATCCCGCTCCCTGCTCATATTTGTCAATTGATCTAACCATTGCATGTCCTTCTATCTGTAGCACAAATCGAAAATGGCCACTCCCATAAACTTAGTCTACCACTTGTTCCGGTGAACAATGGTGGAGTGCACCAATGTAACCTTAAATAGGCAAACTGGGACACCTCCCCAACTCTTCGTGCTAAATGCATCACGCGGAAGAAAATTGATGAAAGTGGTGACCAAGTTTAGCATTTTACTCAGGTACCGTTTCACATCGCAAGTCCGGCCATTCCAAAAGCCTCGTCAAATACAAAATGTTTCACTAAACCAGGGTTTAATGACGATTACAGACAGGTTATAAAGGATCAACAACCACAAATAATGTGGAGAAACTATGTTTACATCGGGAAAAGACAACACGACTTATAAAAAAGATAGTTCTTGAGAAAATTATGTTTCTAAGCATAACCAACACGCACCCATCAACAAAAGCAGGAAAGTGATTTAGAAAATTGAAGGTAAAGAAACGAAGTCAAACGTAGAACACCTCGACTTTTAAAACACACTTATTACACCGAAGATTGAAATATCAAACACGTTGGCCACACCATTTCCTAAGCATTCGTCGTCTGAAAATTGAAATCCAAATTTCGTGAAATTTAATAGAAATTTCCAGCATCAAATCATTCCATAATGGCACCAGAAATTTAAGCAATTCAATCTTATCTGACAGACCACTGGTTGAATTCTAGGTTGCATGGTGGAGAAAAACAATTCGGATTAAATGCCTCTCATTTATTTATTTGTAAGCCCTCTGCACACTGATGTCCTAATGACGTGCAGTTGAAACTCCAAGTTGTGTCATTGGATTGTGCACTATTTTGAAGTAATAGACCGCTGAGTAAGTGAACTTTTATCCCTATCAAACTGCGCCGTTAGCGTTACTCAATTCCTGTAGAAAACAGCGCTCCCAACTCTGGATAATTCTATATTAGAATATATACAGTTAAAACTAGAAGTCCTGTCACGAATTGTGCGCTTATCTAGGCTTAATTGCGTAGGAATTGAGCGCAATTGCCATACCGAATGGCATCCAAAGCACGGCAGTTTCTGCTGGTTAATCATAGCAAACACAGGTAATGTTTCTGCCAATGGACTTCCGGGTTACCCGGAGGTCCATTGGCTGAAACATTGCTTGTGCACAGGCCATATGTACAGAATTTGATCGCCTTACGGTCATAACGCGAAGATTAATGCGCAGATCGAGGTACTATTTGGGCGCATTTCATGACAGGACTTCTAGTTTTAACTGTAGATCATTAACATCATTCCTTACCGGTAATTACGTAAATATATATTAAAATTCGACTGCATATACAGTACGAAGAGTCTGAATTACCACTTAACCCTTTACCCAACGTAACGTTCAAAACCGGCCAGTACTATTCACAAAAATCGCCAATTAATTTTCATTATTTTTTTTCATTTTTGTTGCAACAACGCAAGTTATGATCCCTCTTTGGAACGAGCTCGTCGAGCTCGTTCCAATGAGGGATCATAACCTATGTTTTTCAGACAAAAAAATGAAAAAAAATTAGTTATTCGAGAATTTTGTTTGCAAGTGTCGTCTGCTTTTCTTGTTAGGTAAAGGGTTAACCGCAGCGTCATATATGCTCCACCCAAAAAGTATTTACATTTCTTCATAACAGCACACGCAACACTTGGTGGCTCATGTGACTGGAGTCTGCAAGTGCTTCTTGTATGTTGTCATCAGAACTTGTAAATAATTACGAAGAAAAAAGAT
Organism: Pictodentalium vernedei; assembly: GCA_031216915.1. Lineage (NCBI taxonomy): Eukaryota > Metazoa > Mollusca > Scaphopoda > Dentaliida > Dentaliidae > Pictodentalium > Pictodentalium vernedei. The sequence continues at coordinate 65,438,224 of CM062296.1, forward strand.
CTTCTTTCCAAATGAAACAAAATACTGCATTTTGATTGGCTGAGAGGTACGGTGTAACTTGCAATCCACAGTGGCTTCTTTTTTACACCGTGGTTAACCACGGTGTAAAAACAAGAATATACAATAGCAGGCTATATGGCTAAAAAAACAGCACCCATTTTTAATTGTTAATTCATACCTTCTGCTCGGTTGTGTTAGAACAAAAATAAAAATACAGGAAATTTAATATTTATATATACTGATTTTCATTATTGGCCCGGCGGCCCGGTGACGTCAATGCAATAAAATATTACAGATATGGATGTCATTGGAACTGGCTCATTGAGCCAGTTCCAATGACATACATATTTGTCATGTTTTATTTATTAAGAAACTTACAAAGTACAAATTTTCTGTCAGTTTTTGCCCACAATGTAGGTTAAAATATTAAGTACACCACAATTCTTGGAAATAAATCCGTTATCCTTGTGTTTTCCAGGGCGTATGGGAATTTACACCGGTTTGGGAACTCATACACCCTGAGGCTTCAGGGTGTATGAGTTCCCAAACCGGTGTAAATTCCCATACACCTTGGAAAACACAAGGATAACTAATATTACCCACAGCGATTTAGTAGTAATCTACCCTCCACAAACTGTAGTCTCAATATTTTCTTTCCTTTTGAGTTCGTGATTTCACTACCGGCCTCGCTAATAGCGCATTATATTGTGTATTGCACAGCTCAAACGCGCTTCTGTATTTCACACTATTCAATTCTTCTGCAGAGAGAAACGCATTCACTGATAAGCATTTCTGCGCTAATTGTGACAGGACTTCTAGGTTCAATTGTATTACCATATCTGATACATTTCATATGATTAATCGCAGGAACTCCTCCATTCTGTGAATCTACTCATTTGTGCGTTCCATTTGAATATGGTCTTAATGTCACAAGAATAGTTCTGCGATTTATTGCAAATTAAATAAGGCCTCGTCGTGTATTCTATCACCTGATAAGCCTATATTAGGAGACGTGGAAAATTTTATGATAATGTGACAAAGAGTTAAAAATGTGGGATGCGTGGATACTTTATAGGGGTGACCGGGCACACTAATAGCTACGTCACTGCCGAATGTGATCAGTTTTATTGTCTTAACAATGTTGATCACCCAACTCCCGTTATAGTTCACCAACGTCCGAGTACTACGAATTCACTGAGGAATAGCTGTTGGATGGGAAATAATCCCACCATGATTGTGTATTAAGCCACAACCTATATTGTAATATCGTGCCTTGGTTTTCCACAGTACCGACTGCCGTTTCCAACCTGAAAAGAAGGTTTTTATGTCTGTGTTCATTGGAGCGGACCATGAGAATTCATCCGGAAACCAGCGACGGAAGGCATCTCAGTGAATAAAAAATAAAAAATGTGAAACACGGCGAGGCCTTGAATCGCCATTCTGTCCAATATTGCATGTTTTAGAACTCATATACAAATTCAACTCATATATCAAATGCAGTTGATCTCATATGTGACTAGATCAGTGACTTAATGAAAAGAGTATTGGATGTCAAATAATAACTTAAAAGATCGCAGATTTGATCCTGACGTGCCTCTCCTGCATTGAGTTCTTGGACAAGAGACTTATTGCAAATTACTCAAGTGGAGTCACGGTTGCACAATGCATTACGGCGTCTATCGTGGTTTTACGTGACACCTGTTTTCAACCCTATGTGTGGTTGGTTAAAAAGTAGGGTGGATCGACATTTACTTACAGCTGATAAGTTCTCTTTTACTCTCCGAAATCTCCCACTTCCCACCCGCAAAGGAAATGTCCAACGTGATATAACCTTGCCTGTTGAACGTATCTTGGAATCCCAACACACAAATCCACTCGCATCCAGGCAAGGCTTCGGAAAGTAGACCTCAGCTAGCATGTACCAATTATTATTAGCATGGGTAGATCGATGTGTAACTACCATCAATCGAAACACCTTCAAATTACCACAAAATTCTTTGTTGGGAGCATCTGTTCCCACTGTCTCTTCCCTGTCCCCTCCTTTTCCTTAGACAGTCACTTGCGCTACTCCTCATTTTAAATACGACAAAATGCCTAGTTGGCGCTCATGATTAACCATTCTGCAGAAATATGTGACCTTAAACACCAATAAATAAATAAATATTCCCTAGAGGGAGGGCGACCTCCAGCATATGCCACAAATTGAAGCATTTAACTGATCCACCCTCATAATAAATACGATCTTTCCCATTTCCAATTCTCAAATTCAGAAGGTTTACGTTCCATGAGATCAAGAGGAGAGGCGTGGGGATGACTGATTGGGATGGGGTGGAGTGGGTGGATGTAAACCTGATTTGTCCCGATTGTGATAGCTCAGGACTCAACTGATTAATATTCCAACTACATCATCAAGGCATGCCTTCGTCGAAGGCATGCCTTGGTGATTTAGTTGGAAAATTAGTGAGTGGGAATTATAGTTAACAACACACAGAACATCTTGTGAATTTATTAGTGAATGTAATTGTCGTGACCCAACATTTAATTGGGTACCCGCACCGGTACTCCAAATTGGTCATGCATGTGGCTGTAGCGGGAGGTGGGGATGGGGGTGGGCAATCATTCAGCAGGCCTCCATTTGACTGACCGCTTGCGGGTGTGACATAATTTCAGTTATTACATCTAATATAAAAATTGACAAGATAAAAATGACATATTAGAAAATCTTGGAAATTATTATTTTCGACGCCACTGGAAACATTTACCGTACCACACCTGATAACAAATACGATATCCTCCCATTTCAAAAATCATCAAACTCCTAAGATGTCGATTGTTTCGTGAAATCGATGCACAAAGCGACTTAGAATAAGTGGATATAATATTGTTACCGCTCCCAAGAAATCATGTGTGTTTTTGTAGCGTGAGTGGACGCATGTGAACTGCTTCCTCACCTAGAGGAATCGCCAGGGCGGGGTAAAAGTTTCATACCCTCCCTGTAATATTCCCAGTCGGGACATTTTCTACTGGATTTTGTTATTCTTGTAACCATGTTTCTTTTCTTTATGACTGGATTTGATACTCGGGCTAATGTCACAGTCGGTCATACAAAGAGAAGTCTGTGGTACTCAATTCTGTATAGGGGTGAGGGTGGGGTCTATATTGAACAATGTAGAGTATCGGTACAGTACGTGTTAAAATCAATAAGGCGTTGCGCCTAGACAACTACAAGTATATTTTCTATTCATTTTAATTACAATCCCGACTGACATCATTTTGTGTGTGTGTGTGGGGGGGGGGGGGGGGGGAGGGGGGATTAACTCTTACAGCAACTAGCTTTGTCATTTGTGGTAATTTTCTTGCCTTGTTTTCTCTATTGCATTCTATTAATAACCCTCCTAATCTGAGTGGCTTGCTTCCTTTCCTCATCAGAATATACGATTCTAAATTTTGGCCAAGAATTTCTTTCAGTTGCTATATGTTCAAAGTCAGAGAAAGAGACTCATGAATATCCCCGTTTTTTGAATTTTGTGGTTTTAGTTTTCCATTATAATTTAAGTTTAAAATTATTGTGTTCATGGATCCCGCACTTCCTCTGAGCCCAATCTGGGGAGGGGTGGGGGTGTGGTTACGTCGAGGAATTCCACCTCGTCTGTATTGGTCACGTGACACGAGAAAGTACAAAGAAATATGCGAGAGTTCTTTTGATCGAATTTTAATGTAATCAGCAGTTCTATGTGATAGAGAAATATAGATGGATGTGTTTGTAGTATAATTGAATGCTGTTCAGAACTTCCAACTGATTTGGACTCTCACTTGAAGGACAAACTTAAATAACAATTTTCCTTTCATGATGCCAGCGACAACTGAGGAATCCAAGATGGCGACGTATTCAAAGAACAGCGAAAACATAGCATCATTGAGGAGAACACGATCCGCTTCCAGCTGCGCAAAACCGCCGAGTGACTTCTGTGGTACAATTACAGGCGATTGTGTACAACTTTGGTCTGGAAAATGAAATTGGTGAGACAAGTCCCCAAAAGAAGAGGCCGAAGAAACAAAAAATAACAATCGCAGATGATCCAATAATCCAAAACAGAAGTGTAATGTTTCTGGGAAATGGGTAGAAAAACCCTGTGAAGTGGAATTTCTAGTCTCTAAATACAAAGTACAGTTCTGGACGGAGAAAATAACTGAGTTATGTAGTGTTGACGATGACATTGTATTTAACTGGTATAGTGCTAGAAGCCCATATATGGGCTTTACTCTAAAGTGCAGGTACCACAACTCAAAGGCTTTATATTCAGTGGATATGCTTCATATAATCTTTGAAGTGAAATTATTCAGTGTGTATGGATTTGCCTTGTTATAATTTATGGGAGAGTGCCTCTTGGCACTCTCCCAAAAATTATAACTAGGCAAAAACGTCTGAACAAATTTGGTGATCAAAAATAATTTAGCACTTTACCAGTTAAGAAAGTCGCACATACCTACAGACAATTCAATTTATACGACAACCAAGATGGATCGAAATTCGTTTGTATCAATGTGCATCATAGGACACCATCTTGATTCAAGGTATTGATAATTGTGTTAATCGGCTGGACGACCATTTTAATAACATTAAATCTTGGGTTTGCGATAGGTTATGTTCGTCACCACATTCCGAGGCAAGTGCTGATCTGAATAAAACAATTAATGAAACCAGTGAGATCAATGCAATCGTTAATGAGGATTATGTGATTTTGTCAACGAATGATGGCTTTTCAGCAAATGGAGACACGTGTAAAGTAGCCTTGGTGCAAACAAAGGATTGCACATCTACTTCAGAAACTGCACCAGTTGTGAGTAAACAAAAAAAGCAACCAAGGTTTGGCTCATATGTTGGATTCTGGTTCTTTAACACCCCATAGGAAGGTTGAACTTAGGGAGAGGACAGAAAAGCCAGCCCTGAAACATGAAGGACAGTTTCTGGCAATAGATTCAACGTTGGCACAAATTGTCTTTGAAATGAGTGACCTATCGACTGTGCGCGGAGAATTGTGAAATATGTTAAAACTACTTTCTACCCTCCCCCCCCCCACACACCCAGACGAATAGTGTAGATTCTAATAAAGTAAATAACCCTCCAAATCGGATCAGGTTCTGATACAGCAATGGATGGAAAATGTGACAGAACAATTTCAGAAAAAAATAGAGAACGCGCTGGAACATCGACTCACAGACTTAATTGATTCCAGACTTAACCCACTACACGACGCACTAGAGACAACGTCTAATAAAGTGAGTGTATTGGAAATTAAGATAGATTTCTTGAACTCTGATGTCAGTAAACTATGCCTGCAGTTGTCCCAATTACTTAGGAGGAAAGGGGTGTCAACACCAACTCTGTCGAAGGTGACGGCGATGGTATGGATGCACATACATTTAGCATTAACAGCAACAAAATGACAAGTGATTTGTCACAAAATCACACCAACGACTCTGAAAATGGGGAACGGACAACGAGCTTCATTGCACAGCTCCGATATCACGAAAAAAAGATGAGCTTCGCTTTTCGTCAGCTCAAAGGAGGTCGGCTCGCCATCCAGGGGATTTCCGTGGAGTAACTGTCAACACATCTCAAGAGAATTCTCCCATCAACACGCAGCGCCATACTACAAAAGCGAGGGCACATAGATTCTGGACGAAACAATGTTATATTAACAAACTCTATCGCAAAACGTATAAATGGTAAACGACTAGACTCTTTTGGCAACACATGGGTGGAATATATTCCAAATGGTTTGTAAGGAATAATATAGTCAGTGGGGTATATGAAACAAGTGAGCGCATTGTAATCGTGTCTAGTAGCAGTGCAATAGAGAAGGACGAACCGGAGAATGTATGCGAAACATTTTCTTGTGCAGTCACTACAGTTGAAACTAGAAGTCCTGTCACGAATTGTGCGCTTATCTTGGCTTAATTGCGCGTTGGAATTGCGCGCAATTGCCATATTGAATGGCATCCAAAACACGGCGTGTTCTCCTGGTTACTCATAGCAAACACATGCAATGTTTCTGCCAATGGACCTCCGGGTGACCCGGAGGTCCATTGACTGAAACATTGCTTGTGCACAGGCCATATGTACAGAAGTTGATAGCTTTACTTTGGTCATAACGCGCACATTAACGCGTATATCAACGTGCTATTTCTGCGCATTTCATGACAGGACTTCTAGTTTTAACTGTACATGCCGTGACCACTTCCCTTTTGCGGAAATTAATGTATGCGCTGTAATTCCCAGAGCAAGTAATGGGACAATTAACTCAAGCACAGATACACTGAACAGTCGTTTAAGTGACTTATGTGCCGAGCTAATTCAGGTTGTTTTTAACGATATCTGTGACTCCTTCCGAAATCAGGACTCATCTACGAAGAGAGGGCTATATTATGATAACATTCGCCTATATAATAAAGGTCTGGGTCGATTAGCTGTCAAAATGCAATGTGTATTTGGGCTTGAGTCGAGATCACAAGATCAAGTGTCTGCCTCCCACACACCACCAGCACGAGGCGTGCGAAGTTCTCAATATCCAGGTAAACGAGCTAGCTCATGTGACCCAAAACAGGCGACATGGAACTGGTTGCCATACTCATGCGAATGTCTCACGGGTATCTCGATAAAGCCATCGACCTGGTCGCTTTCCCAGACAAAGGGTGAATAGACAACATGACAACCAGGTTGCCGACTCTGTATCACCACAAGTTGATACTAACGGTAAGCTGACTGAGCTGTGTAACATTCTAATTCAACACATTTCAGCCATCACATCTAGAAATGGTGATTGCGTTAACAAATAGATTAACCTTTTACCCAACCAAACGGCCAAAACCATCCATCGCTATTCTCAAAAATCGCCAATTAATTTTCATTATTTTATTCATTTTGTGTCTCAAAACCATAGGTTATGACCCCCTCGTTGGAACGAGCTCGTCGAGCTCGTTCCAATGAGGGTCATAACATATGGTTTTGAGATAAAAAAAAAAATAGTTATTCAAGAGTTCTTTTTGCAAGTGTCGTCTTCTTTTCAAGTTAGGTAAAGGGATAAACACTTTCTCGATATGGATTCTTTTCAGAAGCTATTAAGCTGCTGGAACATTCATGGTATTAAGGACTTACTGGGCAGGACAATCTGACATCCGATAGATTTGTAGAAAAATATGTGAAACGTTTTGATGTAGAAATATTTTTTGAAAAGTGGTCTGACGACTGTACCCTTATCATAAACACCAAGGGTTACAAAAACTTTCACAGTAACAGAACGTTTAACAAAAGGGGAGGACTCATTGTGTACTATAAATCAACGTTTACCATCGCTATCCAACAGCTGAAGTCCGATAGCGATGATATCCTGTGGCTTGTATTACGCAAGGAGTTCTTCAATACCGACAACGATATATTCCTCTGTAATGCATGGAAGTTGCCGTTTACTCGGCACGTGGAAGAGTTGTCGTACAGGGAAATTTAAACGCCCACACTGCAAATATTTCGGATTATTTAACTAATGACGAAAACTCAAAAATTTACCCACTTTCCCAACTACACCACAGATAAAGTAATATTTCCGCGAAACAGCTGTGATCTGAAACCAAATAATCGTGGTCAATTACTAATTGATCTGTGCATACAAGCTGGATTACGGATTCTTAATGGTAGAACACAAGGCGATTCTATGGGAAAATATACATCCTTCCAGCAGCTCGGCTGTGCAGTGGCAGATTATGTGGCGTGTAGCGAACATCTCATCCCAAAGGTCTCGTACTTCAACGTAGAAGATCCCACAATACATTCGGATCATTCTCAACTGTGGTTTATGATTACAGTAGGTAGTTTCAAGAGAATCAAGGTTGGGTGTTCATAGGCTAATACGAATCGTTTCCTGAAACATTTAAATGGTTGCAGTCAGCAAAAGATGCTTTTGTATCAGCGTTCGAGTCCGATGAAATTAGATCAAATTTGTCAAGTATATTAAAACATATATTGGTAAATGTATCTATTATAAACTTGAACTGTCTATTTAGGCTTACGTCGACGCGTAGCCTGATACGTAAGTGGGCAAAGAGACGTGGACATTCAAAGCAAAAGCCTAGACCCTGGTACGATAAGAGCTGTTGTGAACTCAAACAACATATCATGCAGAAAGCTGTTGATCACATACAGTAATGACCCAATAGTACGACGTCGCTATTTTACAGCAGGAAATCAGTAATATCTTACCTCCTTCAAATATCTGGGAATTGCATTGGTTCAAATACGTCACGTGCAGACTGCATATAAAACTATATACTGCCTGTCAACATCAATATACGCTGACAGCTATGGGTAAGCTCCCCTTTGTCATTGATTATTCAAAATGACGCCAGCCGATAAACGCTTCAAGTTGAAAGATTGAGTGTTGGAAGCCCATATTTGGCCTGAAGTGCAGGTTAGGCCTATTAAACGGCTTCATATTCTGTGGATGTGTGTCATGTTACCTTCGAAATGAAACTGTTTGATATGTATGAATTTGCCTTGTTACAATTTATGGGAGAGTGCCTGTAGGCACTCTCCCATAAATTGTAACAAGACAAAGACACGTGAACACATTGTGAGAATTCTCTCATTTAATTTTGATCGCTGTTGTTATTAGTTCTATGCATCGATGCAGCAGTCGGTAAGATATATTCGTTACTCAGTTTGTTGGTTTCGCTCGAGTCCAATATGGAATTAACTGACACCATATATGCCATATTAGGCCACCAACAAACTGTGTAACTAATATTATAGATCTCTTAAACTAAAACGGAGGGAGTATAAACAACAACTTTTCGATAGCCTCACTCAAATGAAGCGTAGCAATCCTAAAGAATACTGGGATTTATTAACAAAGATAAAATCAAAGTTTAACCAGCCATCTGACCAATCCTCTGTTATTCTTCCAGATGAATTTCATGAGCACTCAAGAAATCTCGGTCAACCTCCCAATTCATCAGAGTTTAATGATAATTTCCGGAAAGACATCTCCGCTAAGCTATGCAACCTGGAGTGCCAGTTGTCTCGTAACGACACCCTTGACTATCGTGTTACTGAAACTGAAGAAATAAAGGCAATTCAAAGTTAAAATGTGGTAAAGCCGAAGGACCAGATGGTATAAAGGCTGAAATGATTAAATCAACCCGACATATCATACAGTTAAAACTAGAAGTCCTGTCATGAAATGTGTACAAATAGCACGTCGATCTGCGCATTAATCTATGCGTTATGACCCATAGTAAGGCTATCAAATTATGTACACGTGGCCTGAGCACAAGGTCCATTGGTAGAAACATTGCCCGTGTTTGCATGAGTAACCAGGACAACCTGTCCTGCTTTGGATGCTATTCGATATGGCAATTGCGCACAATTCCTACGCGCAATTAAGCCTGGACAAGCGCACACTTCATGCAAGACTTCTGGTTTTAACTGTAGTACCCGTTCTGATAAAAATATTCTATGATATTCTGGTATCAGGGATATTCCTAAAGCACGGACTGATGGTTATACTGTACCTATTCCAAAATGCAATAACCCAATAAATACCGATCGATCCATGGGTATAACTGTCACCGGCATTGAGAGATTAACACTATACACGGATGAACTGGAAGTTTCATCCCAATATCATTGCGGTTTTAAAAAAGATCATAGGACGACAGATAATCTCTTTATAATCAATAATCTAATAAAACGTAGTAATGAGAAAAACAAACGTCTTTATACGTGCTTTGTTGACTTTAAAAAAGCCCTTGATACAGTATGGCGAGAGGGGTTATTTTATCGCTTGGCCGCTCTGGGGATTGGAGGCAATATGTATAAAACTATTAAGAATCTCCTGAGTTGTACCGAATCAAGTGTAAGGATTGATGATAATTTAAGCCAATCATTTTTACATCTCGCGATGTGATGCAAGTGAACGACTTAAGTCCTTTATTTTGTAACTTATTAAAAGATGAAATCGCTAATGAAATTCTAGACCAGGATAATGATTTATGTGAAGTCATGGGTACACCAATTCCTGATGTCAGAGACTGTGACAGGTTTACAACGCATGATAGACATATTGCACCCGTTCTGCTATAATTGGCAAATTACTGAAAATACGGAAAATACCCCAAACAGTAATATTTAATAAAGCAGGGTGGAAATGAAACCAGGCCTTTAAATTTGGCAACGCAATTTTAAGTTCCTCTCAGGTCTATAAATATCTAAATCTGCGACCTCGGGTAATCTCAGTAATGCGATATAAGATTTGAAGAACCGGGCATTGAAGGCTGTTTTTAAAGTTTACAATTCACTTGGTGGCAATGGTGTGCCCGTCCCCATCATCGCGAAATTATTTGACACATGCATTATGCCGGTGTTAAACTATGGCTGTGAGGTTTGGGGTGGTCGATGTTTTCTGATGAAAACAGATGAAGTGGAAAACTTCCATGTCCGATTATGTAAACGCGTCTTGGGCGTACATCGCAATGCATCAAATGTCGCGTGCCTTGCTGACCTCGGCAGATTCCCTATCAAATTTGAAATTCTGAAACTCATAAACACTTGTTGGCTCATATTAGAATAACTGCCTCCGGGCAGGTTATTATATAAAAGCTACAAGGACATGAGACAGTGGGGTGGATCGCAGTGGCTCAGTCTTATAAGAGATAGTCTTTTCAAATACGGATTTGGTTATGTATGGGAAACACCGTCCATTGTAAACAAGGAAACGTTCCCAGATGTATTTCTCACTGGGATTCATGATAACTATTTACAAACGTGGACAAATGTAGACATCGTTGGGAAGTCTGCAAATTGAGGTTCTACTTTGATGTGAAAACTAACTACACGAGGGGCGGCTACCTTGATTCTCTACCCCTACAAAACAGAAAACTAATAAGTAACTTTATACTTACAGTTAAAACTAGAAGTCCTGTCATGAAATACGCAGAAATAGCACGGTGATATGCGCGTTACTGTGCGCGTTATGGCCCAAGTAAAGCTATCAAATTCTGTACATATGGCCTGTGCACAAGCAATGTTTCAGCCAATGGACCTCCGGGTAACCCGGAGGTCCATTGGCAGAAACATTGCATGTATTTGCTATGAGTAACCAGGGGAACCTGCCGTGCTTTGGATGCCATTCAATATGGCAATTGCGCGCAATTCCAACGCACAATTAAGCCTAGATAAGCGCACAATTCGTGACAGGACTTCTAGTTTTAACTGTAGCTGTCATAATCTAGAAATGGAGAAAGGAAAGCATTATAGACCCAGACCAACACCCGCTGAAGCAAGATTATGTAAGTTGTGTGATCAGAACGAAGTTGAAGACGAGAAGCACTTTCTTCTCAAATGTCCTCGATATTTCGGCCGGCGTGCTACTCTGTGGTATTCACTGGGGTCTATATGGCCAGGTTTCGGATCACTACACTCTGCACATCAACTATTTCTCATTTTCGGAGCGAACATCCCCCATGTCGGAAATATTCTCGAGACACATATCGATGAATGTATGAGAATAGGAGCTACTGTTCGAGAAAATAAATAAAATAGTAAATATTGGTTGGGCCATAGAAGGGCGTAACCACTTTTCCGTATCTTAGTCTGCTGTTGACTTGGAGGTGATTTAGTAGTAATTACCCTCAAAATATGGCAACATCCGGTGTTAACCAAAATAGGCACTTGAACTGGCGCTCGGCAAATGTTATGTATATGTATACAATAGCAGGTGGAAGTCATTGTTAATTTGTTCTGAGACAATGGTGTGATGTTTTTTTAGGTTGTATGCGAGGATGTGTCTGTGCGTGTGTGTGGGGCGGGGGCGGGTGTGTGTATTGAGTGTTTGAGTGTTCGTATGTGTGTGTGTGTGTGTGTGTGTGTGTGTGTGTGTGTGTGTGTGTGTGTGTGTGTGTGTGTGTGTGTGTGTGTGTGTGTGTGTGTGTGTGTGTGTGTGTGTGTGCGTTTGTCTTACCAACTTGACGAGGTAACTAGACAAAAGAGTTTGCGTGTTTCGCCTTACCGAGGTACAAAAGACAAAAGAAACCCTTTACCTCGGTTGTTTTCCCAGAACTGTACCGGCAAAACGAGGTTGAAACCGTTAGTCCACACAAAGGACAGACAATGGGGTACCTCGGTATGTAGGGAAAAGAAGACTGTGTGTGTGTGTGTGTGTGTGTGTGTGTGTGTGTGTGTGTGTGTGTGTTTGTGGGTTTGTCTTACCAACTTGACGAGGTAACTAGACAAAAGAGTTTGCGTGTTTCGCCTTACCGAGGTACAAAAGACAAAAGAAACCCTTTACCTCGGTTGTTTTCCCAGAACTGTACCGGCAAAACGAGGTAGAAACCGTTAGTCCACACAAAGGACAAACAATGGGGTACCTCGGTATGTAGGGAAAACAAGACTGTGTGTGTGTGTGTGTGTGTGTGTGTGTGTGTGTGTGTGTGTGCATTTGGCAACTATATGAATCAATTTGCATATCGTTTGTGTGATTGTTATTCTTGTATTTTATTGTTTTCGAAATGTCATACCCATTCTTTGTAACGTGATTGTGCAATGAATTATATTCTATTCTATTCCATTCTGCTCGATCAGCATTGATGCAAATGCATATCCGCTGGCCAATTGACCCGTAGAGTTTCAGGAACGCACCAGGGCGTGGCAGTTATTCAACCAACCATTTCCTTAAAACAGTGCGATAAAAACCACTACTGACAACCGACGCAGACAGTGCAACAAAACGGAAGATGTTAAAAACGTAATAAAATCATTAAAATTCAGTATTGTGTTGTAATGTTAAAATCAAAGCTAAAAGAAATAATTAATTGACTGACCACCCAATGCCCCCCGACGTGACTCCCTGATTTTTTTTTTTTTGGGGGGGGGGGGGGGGAGGGGGCTCCCGATTGGCCAGAACGGGTCTTCCGGCTATCCGTGTCCTCCCGAAGTAGCAGTGTATTGGACAGCTATCTCCAAGATGGAGATCAAGGCCAATGCAGTGTTTACGAACTGATCTCCATCCTGGAGATTTGCCCTAACCGGGCTACTGTCTGTCCTCAACTGCCTGGATTCCTTCCTCAGGGGCCTTTGGAACACATCTCTCGGGTGAACAAGGTGCCTGCAAGATATTATTAGCAGAATTGACCATTTTGGTCTGGGGCTGCGTATTTGAATATTCCGCAGCTCAGTTGAGCAAACCTGCTAATTATAAACCGGCCAATCGAGCAGACCGCCCTCTATCTGCCACTTGAGGTCCCGCCTAGTAGGGGATGCCCCACCCCCCCCCCCCCCCCGGTCATGAGCGTGATAACACACACCGAAACTGATAACTTCTCAACCAGGTCAGACCTTGGATAACCTTAACACACATTAACATGGTTTTGTTTCTTTTTTACAGCCTTTGTAGATATGACACAAGTTAGCTACATACACAGTCCAAACAACGAATATGTGGAATACAAATCAATACCACAAATGTTGAAGGAACAGGCGGAATTGCAGCCAAACAAAGAAATTATCATTTTCTACAAATGGAATGGTGAAAAAGAAAGCATAACATATTTAGAGTTGTACAAAAAGAGTCAAGAATTCACGTATATTTTGTCAATTCTAGGAATAGAAAAGGGTGATAAAGTCATAATATGTTTGAATAATTCCATGGAATGGCTAATAATCGTCTTTGGTTTGATGGCCGTAGGGGCTATTCCCGTGTGCTGTTACTTTGTTCGGAGTGACGTTTCAGACTTGAATTACGTATTAGATAAAACGGGCGCAAAGGCTATGTTTTTCACCACTCAAGACTCTAACACAAAGGAGAGTATTAAACAATTTGCCAAAGATAATTATCCTCGACTTCAAAATGTTATTTCAGTGGACATAGAGGACGACGACGGGAATTTGTTGAGCTATCGAAAGTTGATGAAGATGACTTTTTCGGAAGTACCAATAACTAACGTTTATTTCGATCCAGATGATATTGTAATAATTATGCGGTCCTCTGGTACAACGGGGCGATCAAAATTAATCCCACACTCTCATTTGAATCTTCGCAAGTTTTCCGATGAGTTTTTTGGCAACAGAGAAATGATCTTCTCAAATGCTCATTTTTCATGGTTAGCGGGAACTCCGATTGTCCAAGTGTTCTCTGGTGTCACAAAAGTAACAGCATCAGGATATCAATCAACAATTCCTATCGACAGAGTTCTAAATTATATCGAGAAAGAATCCTGCTCCATTACCTTCCTAACAACAAATACACTGAATAGTATACTGAAGGCGAATCTTTCTTTGCCTAAATGTTTGAACACAATTATGGTAGGTGGCACGCCTATAAAAAAAAACATTTCAAGCTTTTCTGAATGATGTCCAATGTCTGTTTTGTGTGTACGGAACTTTGGAAGTCGGATTAATTTCTTCCATCAAGATCAAGAAAGGGATGACACTTCCAGAGAATATTGGAGGATATATTTGCCCTGGATATGAAGTGAAAATCGTTGATGATGTCAACAGGGTGGTTCAAACAGGGACACGAGGTACAATTTTGGTGCGAACTGACAAAATGTTTTTCGAATATTTCAACGATGAAGAAATGACTGGAAAAGTGTTGTCCCCTTCAGGGTGGTATAATACTGGTGATATTGGCTATATAGCAAAAAGCAGCGAGTTGTTTGTGATTGGCAGAGAAGGGGACTGCGTGACCCACGATAATATAACGACACATGTTGGAGAGATTGAAAACGTCATCAAAGAACTCGATATACAACAGACTGAAGATGTAGCTGCCGTCCCTGTACCGCACGAGATTCATTATGAGGAAATATGTGCTTGCGTCATCCTTAAGAACGGTTTGTCCATATCAGAAAATGAGCTACTGCAGATTTTCGATGAACGAATACAGTCTCCGGCATACAAACCAAAATACGTTGTGCTTGTAGATTCCTTTCCTGTTAATATGAACGGAAAACTCAACAGAAAAGTATTAGCAGACTTTGCAATCAAATCACTTTTCGGTGATATTTAAATACGAACTGATACAATCGAACAGTTTTGAATTCATTTAGTCGGTTTTTCCTTTTTTAATACGGTGAAGACGATAAATCACTAGTGGCGAATTCGAAAAATGTAATGAGGGCAGTTAGGGGCACATTAATCCTTTAAAACCCTGATTGTATCTTCAAAGACAGTTCAATAAAAGCAATTAGAAGAGTCCATATTTATTACCTGGAGGTAGGCCATTCAATAGTTTCAGCGTGCTGCCATCAGACTACAAGATGAAAATATTGATGTGTTACCCACCAGATTCACTTAGCAGTAACCCTACTGGGTGAAAGGTATGGCGAATCATGCCCCTGGACCGGAAACGCGGCGTTTATGCTTCACAAGCAGGGCTGGGAGCAGTTAACGTTTCAAACGTTAACGTGTTAAATTATTTTAACAAAGTTAAAATTTTTTTAACTAAGTTATTAACAGTTAACATTGAAGTTTGTTAGGGTGCATCAGGAATGATTTTGTACTCGTCGTGACTCATCTAATGTATATGTATAGGGCATCTATTTTTTCGTCTCACTCAGTTAACTGAAACTGTGCCGCATTGTCGAGAGAACTATATTGACCATTTGAATCCAGGGGGCCGCTTTCCCGCCCCTGAACATGACACTTCATAACGCCATTATATTATAGGTCGGCTGTTCAGTGAATCTGCGAGGTAGATCAATCAGTATTTTCAACGTGCAGCCCCAAGGCTGCACGTTGAAAATATTGATTGGTCCACCCCAAATAATGAATATGGACTCTTCTAATTGCTACCATTGAACAGGGATGGGAGATACCACTGGAGTTAAATGGTTAATAGTGTACGTAAGTTCAATGAGATTCAAGATCAAGTCAGCAAAAAAGGCCAGAATTGGTCTGTTATACTACAATTTTGTTCACTTTAACATTTAACGTCATTTAACACGTTAACGCAGAAATATTTAACACGTTAACGTGTTAAGGGAAATTTTAACGCCTCCCAGCCCTGTTCACATGGTTAACCCTTTGAACCCGAGAGGCCGCTTTGAGGCCAGGAACATGCTACGTCATAATTTCATTCAGTCAGATGATTGCCAAGTGAATGTGTGGGGGAGACCAATCAATATGTTCAACTGGTGTCTGCACGTTGAATATGTTAATTGGTCTAAAATCATGCGTAAATCATGCGGCGTTAAAAAATAGTTTTTGCAACCTTAACAATAATAGGCTGGTAAGGTTTTCCGGTATATTTTTGGGCTACGTCATGGCATCGTTCGTTCCGCCGCCGCCACACTCTGTTTCCCCTGTAGTGAAAACCCAAAATTCATCGGAAAACACGACAACCGAAGATTGTCCCAGTGCTGCCGTGCTCCACACCAATTACGCTTTGCTGCGATGTGACGTTTAGTCAATCGTGAAATTATTCGAGGTCCTCGAGCGTACAAATTCCAGCTGTGCATGCTGTTTCGGATAGTCTGACCACTGACTCGCACATCTGTCGCTCGGTGCAGCTGCTGTCCAATTTCGGAGACACTTTGATGGCGGTTGCGTAATGTTGTGGTTCCGATGAAACTATCCTGGTTAGCAGTTGTCGCCCTTGGATGACGTGACTGACGTCTGTCATCAACATTGCCTGTTTGACAGAAGCATGACCACAGCCTGCTAATCACCTATTGAGTAACGTTGAAAATTTGAGCCACTGCAGTCTGCCTGTTGCCAGCTGCCAACATGCCAATGACACGTAAATTTTCGTTACGTGTCAGTCTTTCATACCCCAAACGTTACGTTTCGACCAGAAACTATTAATGAACGAGTTTAAACCAAGAAAGGAACGATTAAAATTTAAAAAACACCACACAGACATTAACACGGCGCTCTTGCGAGAAACCTGAACGAAGTTTCCGTGGTCCTGTGACATTCATGATCCACAATTAAAGGGTTACATATGGACGTTTCCAATCAAGCGTATCCAGTACCATTTTCCGAAAATATCAACATCAGTTTGGATATCCCCTATTGTTTTTGGAATAGTACAGTATGCGCCTACATGTATGTATGTGCTGCACGTGTTGTACATTGCGTACCAGCATTTAAGCACATCTCAACATACAATTTCTTAATGTAATTGAAAAGTTGTATGTGGTATCACTCGGTCGCGTAAATAGTCCATTTCCTCGATGGGGTGCAAGTCATCCGTGCGACGCGCGTTCCAGTCACTGCTCGATAGCTCATTTGCCCGATTGGATTTGAGTCGTCAGATCAATTCCGACTCCAGTTACTACTTGATTGACGATTGGACGTATTCTTGGGACCCCTAGTGACAGATGTGGCAGTGGTTGGATCATAGATGAAAGGTGCGATCTGATTGATCGAGGCCAAAGGTTGAGCCTAGAGATAGCAATGCTTAAACTGAGAAAAAACTAAGTTTCTCAGAATAGGATCAGCAATAGATGGAACATGGTACAGATAAATAAAAGCAGAATATTTCAAAGGATTCCGAACTAGCAAAAATTCCCTATTGTTTTTGGAATAGTACAGTATGCGTACTTCTCTCAAACCATAACGTTTGACGACGTGAAAGCTTTCATTATATCGAGCGTCAAGACGTGTACCTTGCATGAAAACTAATACACTAGATCAACGTTGCAATCTCAGAACTCGGTTTTTGTCAATAACAAATGAAATAAGTTGTGTATATTCAATTTGCATTGCCACGAAAAATGTGTACATCCTCAATATATAGAGAGTAATCGCATGTCTGGTCTGGTTACGTGAAATAATTCACGAGAGGTGAGGAACGTTGTACAAACACGAGTGTGCGAATGCGTACGAGTGTTTTACAATATGGTCCCTCGCCGCGAATGAATTATTTCACGAAACCAGTCCAGTCAAGCGATTACTCTGTTTATTACTTTTCATTATTAACAATAACTATATTATTTAACTCTTTGCCTACCGTAATGGCCAAAACCGGCCAGCGCTATTCTCAAAAATCGCCAATTAATTTTCATTATTTTTTAAATTTTTTGTCTCTAAAACATAGGTTATGACCCCTCATTGGAACGAGCTCGTTCCAATGAGGGGTCATAACCTATGTTTTTGAGACAAAAATGAAAATAATAGTTATTCAAGAATTTATTTTGCAAGTGTCGTCTGCTTTTCATGTTAGGTAAAGGGTTAAAATAAACAATGAAGTCCCCATTACAACCACGGCAAAGCGTCTTCGTTTGTGCGCACGGTTACATGACCCAATTGTTGATTGCATAATTCACTTGTTAAGTTATCGTTTATAATCAAACCCGGAAATCCCAGTAAATCACACTATGGAAAGTAATAAATTTCAATGTTCGCAAACATCAATGTACATTCTTTAAAAAGCAATCGGTTCGGAAAATGGAATTTTTTTTTATCGATCTTTATTTATAGCATGTTCCGCTCCGGAAGATGGTTGTGTCGGAGATATTTTTCTTTTTGTGACCAGTGAGTGTTCCAGCAATCCCAATCGTACAAATATCAGTACCACTGATGCATTTCCCTATTCTGACCACTGTTGTCGCTATACAACTGGATTGCTGGTGTTTCAGCGTAAAAGAATCGCCACTCACCATCGCCGCCCTGTCCCTACAAGGTGGTGTCAACTCATTCAACTCCTCCATTCCACGAAGTTTGATGAAGTGAAAACTGTTACGCAGCGTAACCAATTTTACCCACCGTGCCCATCCCATGACGTTTGATGAAGTAAAAGTCCTTACCCAACGCACCCAGTTTTACCCAACGTACCCGTTCCATGACGTTTGATGAAGTGAAAGCTGGTACGCAGTAGTGTAACAGCTTCCATTTCCCCAAGTGTCATGACGCTCACCTTACACAGAATTTAATAACAATATATCAAATTTTCAGTCTCTCACTCGTTTCTTTTGTCAATAGTAACTAAAATATGTTGTAAATATTCAACTTCATAGGTAAGAAAAATGTGCACATCTTCGTAGAACTTCACTGTATATTCTTCTAAAAGCGATCAGAATTTGCAAGGAGTCGGGAAATTAACCCTTTACCTAAGATGAAAAGCAGACGACACTTGCAAAAAAATTCTTGAACAACTATTTTTAAAAATTTGTTTTTGTCTCAAAAACATAGGTTATGACCCCTAATTGGAACGAGCTCGATGAGCTCGTTCCAATGAGTGGTCATAACCTATGTTTTTGAGACAAAAATGAAAAAAATAATGAAAATTAACTGGCGATTTTTGTGAATAGCGCTGGCTGGTTTTGTCCGTTACGTTGGATAAAGGGTTACAAGTCTTCCATACTTTTTTTGAGGGTGATCATTGTTTATTTATAGTAACTTCCGTCCCAACAAAATGGCCGCGGCGGGGGCACATTTCTACGGGTGACCAATGAGGTTCCCGCCAACAGATTTTTAGGCATTCCCAAAATGACATGCGATACACTCTCTTCAAATGTGAATATTCTTTAACTTAGTTATCTCACCTATAAAATGTATTACATATTCAAAATCCAATAAAAACATATAACACGATCTGCCTAAGTAGACAAAAAACAATCCGAATATGGGTAATTTATTGTCAAATGCAAGGCATCAACCTGCAAAAATGTATGACAAAATGCCGATATCAGTCAGTTTCAGCCACCCAGCAGCCTCAAAAGCAGAATTTTCCCACTACCTCAACTTAACTAACCCTGGAGCATATAACCACCTGTTTCTAAAATGTGAACAAAATTAGATGTCTCCATCTCATTTTTTTGTGAGTGCCTGGTAACAACTCCGTGTAAAACTGACATTTTAAAAATAGTAAATGTTTTCGAAGCCAATGTTTCCAATAAATCGTTTGGTAATTTACCCCAGTGCATCAGACTCAAACACTGTGACCGAAACTTCAAATTCTCTTGCACAACAATTAGCCCAATGTAATCATATGTCTCATACTATAATATATGTCTCCAATTTACATGGCATCAGTTTCAACATATGCCCTGTGTTTAGCAAAAGTGCGAAAATGTAGAGCGAAACCTTATCATTCCAACAATCCTGATGCAGGTTGACCATTGCAGCTGACTATTTTTCCGTTACACTATAAATTCAAACAGCGTCTTCACGACAGTGTTGTTCGTATAACTTTGCAAATATATTTTGACAATATACGTATAGTGTTTTTCATATCTGGTTATACAACGAGTTGAAATATAGTTAATATTTTCGAGGTCTGACGAGAAAATATTAACTATATTTCAACGAGTTGTATATACCAGATATAAAAAAAACGCTATATGTATATTGTTTTTATCTGATAATAAACAGCAGTTTAACTCAATGAGGTTTATATTCAATTTTATCCTGATTCCCACGGGCCTCCCCAGAAAAAGAGACAAGGCAAATGGAACGAGACAAACAGAGTTGCGCCCCTTATACCACAAATTCGATGACGGCGATTGATTCACACTTTCAAGGATTTGTCACTCCATTGAAACAAAAATGTTAACATGTTACATTTGCGTGGAATCAGTGAAAAGTGGATTGTAACTTTTTAATTCAGAATCGGACAATATTGGAAAAACTCTCTGGGATTTACGTTTTCTTGGTGGTGTCATTGTAGGAGTTTCTGTGTACTGGTAAGTGTGTATGTTCATATTTTGTACATTTAATTGTTCTCCGTAGAATATTTGTTGAACATTGTTCGTTGACATTGTCATTTCTTCGTGATTTAGAATGTTTAAGGGTACTGCTGCTGTAGAGGTGGTGTAATTAGGACACTTTGTCTGCTGAAATAGAGATGTTATTGCCGAAGCAATCGTACTTGAAGCTGAAGGGCGCGTTGATTTTCTACCGTGTTCAAAGTAGGGCTGTCACGATTAATCGATTGTTGATCGGTCACGGCGAAATCGATTAGTATTTTTCGTTGTCGAATAATCGGTAAATTATATCCCGTTTTAGACGTTTAATAATTAAAAGAAAATATGTTGAAAAAACTATTGTTTCTAAAGGAAAAGGGTTAAGAACATCGATGTTAAACCCCAATAAGCTATTGGAATCATTTGTCTTTCAGGTACATTCATCAAAATTTTGATGTTCTGAACTTTTGAACCGTCAGTGTAATAATCAAGACCGGTCGGCAGTTGCGAAGTTCGCAACTGCCGACCGGTCTTGATTATTACACTGACGGTTCAAAAGTTCAGAACATCAAAGCTTTGAATGTAACTAAAAGAGGATCGTCTTCGTTATTTACTTGAGGTAGGTCAACTGACTTCAACTTCATTTTTATCGACTTCAAAGAGAAGGAGATGGGGGTCATCTAGGTACGATCAATCGATTATCATCGATTATTTGCGACGATTAATAGATTCCTAAATTAAAAAAAATCGTGACAGCTCTAGTTCAGGGAGTATGCTGAAATAATGTGTATTCAAACAAGAAGCTTCCAATTTCCATTAATTATGGTCAACTTTTGTTTTTGTTTACAATTTGTTCGAAACGTTTTTTCTTTCAGGTGGCAAACGAACTTGTAATTAGGGCAGCCAGTACATTGATCGTGGACGTAGCCGTAACTATAAATAGCGCCCTACACATTAAGGACATTCTATGAATTTCTATAATGTAAATAATTACAAACTACTTAGTTCAAAACCTTAAGTAGACTACATACGGTTTTGAACGAAGTAGTTTGTAATTATTTCTTTATTTATTAGCTAAATAAGCAGAAAACTTACATGTTTTACTTATAGAAAATATTTGATATTATTCCGATAAAATATCGCTTGCTCCTTCAATGAAGAATTCAAACTTGCATTATGAAGATTATGAATTAATGAAAATGGAATCGAACGAGGTCAAACGTCGTTCGCATAAATTATAATATATATATATATATATAGACAATAAACATATAGTGTGTTTTTATATCTGTGTTATACAACGAGTTGAAATATGATTTATTTTTTCGAGGCTTCGCCGAGAAAAAATAAACCATATTTCAACGAGTTGTATAACACAGATATAAAAACACACTATATGTTTATTGTTTTTATCTGATAACAAACAGACACCCGTCTCGTGCGTCTACCCGACTTATATATGCTTCCCACGGGCCTCCAAAGAAAACCAGTCTACGAGACAAAAGAAATAGGACAAGACGCATAGAGTTGTGTCCCTTACATTACAAAATCGATGACGGCGATTGTAAAGTGCGATTGCACCTCTTGCATCATGTAACTGCGCTGGAACAAAATAAATTTCAACTATTTTATTAACAGTAACAAAACGGTGTTTCAGTAGAGTTATTCTTTTTTTGACATAGTTCCAGTTTTCTTCCGTGTTTTATGCTGTAGTCCCAATATAACAAATAATTTTGCGTTTGTTTACAATTTTTACGAAGTGTTTTTTTACAGGTAGAGCAGACGAACTTTTAATTAGCGCAGTTTCGCGAGTACTTTTGATCGAGGCCGTGACTATAAATAGTTCGCAGTCGCCGCATACTAATTACTATTAACATTCAAGTAATTTCTACAATGTTTTGAAGCAAAATTTTAGGTTGCCTTTATTGAAGCAAAATAAATAAGAAATGACACCATCAGAGGATTTTGACAAAGTGCAATAAGCGTACAATTAAAACCTGCCCTGTGATATAACGATGTTTCATGAATGAATGAATAAAAATGGAATTGAAAGAAGTCAGAGGTCGTTCGCATAAATTATAATTATATACAACACCCGTTGTATATACTTCAAGTATATACAACGGTTGCTATACTCTATGGTTATCAGATAAATATATATATATATATATATATATATATATATATATATAGAAAAATAGAACGACTTTGAAACAGTTAGCATATGTCTGTTTAATTTTCGTTTACTGCAACAAAATAAGACGTTTGACCAAAAATGTTCTCAAGTCAAATAACACCTTGTAACTGTCCCTTCGCAAATTCTGTTAGCCCCTTCCTGTCCAGCTTCCCGTTCGCATTGACAGGAAAATCATCCAAAAATACCACATATTTTGGTTTATAGCTTAGAGAATGTATTGTGTTGTCAAATATCTGTAGGAGTTCCTTGTTTGAGAGGGTTAGTCCATATTTAAGGATAACACAGGCGCATATTTCTTCACACTGTGTATCGTGGGTCACAGGGACGATAACCACATCTTCGACCTCCGGTATTTTGATTTCTTTAATAACGTTTTCTATCTCCGTTACATGTATCGTTGTCGTGTTACGTGTAACACAGTCACCGTCTCTACCAATTACAAATAATTTTCCGGATTTAGATATATAACCAACATCCCCTGTGATGTACCATCCAGAAGGTTTTTTCACCTTCATGGTCATTTCTGCATCACCAAAATATCCTGAAAACAAATGGCTACTGCGTACAAGAATTTTACCCAACGTACCCTTATTGACTACTCTTCCATCGTCATCTACGATTTTCACCTCAGTTCTGGGGTCCGGATATCCTCCAATATTTTCTTCCAGAATCATTCCTTTCTTGATTTTAATATTACAGATAGACCCCGCCTCCAGAGTTCCATATCCACAAAATAAACTATCGACGTCTTTCAGAAATACGTCAAACTTCTTTCTGATAGGTGTTCCTCCAAGACAAATTGTTTTTACACATTCAGGCATGCGCAGACCATCTTTCAAAATACTGTTCATCACGTCGGGAGTTAGCAATATCATACCGCATGATTCCCTCTGAATGAAATTCAAAAGAGTATCAGCCGTAACCAGTGTTTGATTTCCAGAAACGGTAACTTTGGTATTGCCGCTAAAAACCTGATGAACTGGTGAACCCACACCCCAAGAAAACTCAGCGTTTGAGTAAAGTTTCTCTCTATTTCCGAGAAACGCGTCACCATTTTTGCGAGAGTTTAAGTGAGAAACGGGTATTAATTTTGATCGCCCAGTTGTACCAGATGACCTCATGATCACAGCAATATCATCTGGGTCCAGATAAACATCAGAAACGCTCATTTTGGTTTCTGTCGTTTTGATTAACTTCCGGTAACTTAATAAATTATCGTCGTCATCTTCAATGTCAACGGAAACTGCGCATTTCAGATATGCAGAATGCCTTTCTACAAGGCGTTTTATTCCAGAGGAAGAGCTTATATCTTTACAAGAAAAGAACATAGCAACAGCTTTTGTTTTCTCCAGGATGTAATCCAAATCAGTGACGTCTTTCCGTACAATATAGGTGTAGACAGGAATGGCACCAATAGACATTAAACCAAATATTATTATCAACCATTCCATAGAATTATATAAATGTATGATGACTCTATCTCCTTTGTTTATCCCGAGTGATGCCAAAACTTGTGTAAAATCTTGACTTTTCCTGTATAACTCAGAAAATGTAATACTTTCTCTTTCACCATTTGGGGTGTAGAAAACTATCATTTCTCGGTCTGGGTGCAACTCTGCTTGCTCCTTTAATTTCTGTGGTATTGTCTTATACTCAGAACATGCATTCTGAGTTGAATTTATATAACTATAGTCTTCCATATCTGTCTAAACTGTGAAGAAAAAAAAAACATAACTTCATGTACGTTGTCAATTTCGAATACGATGTGCTAAATTTGCCTGATGTGTCAATATGCGTGTACAGTTAAAACTAGAAGTCCTGTCACGAACTGCGCGCTTGTCTAGGCATAATTGCGGCTAGGAATTGCGCGCAATTGCCATATGGAATGGCATCCCTAGCACGGCAGGTTCTCCTGGTTACTCATAGCAAACACAGGCAATGTTTCTGCCAATGGACCTCCGGATTACCCGGAGGTCCATTGGCTGAAACATTGCTTGTGCACAGGCCATGTGGACAGAATTTGATAGCCTTACCATGGTCATAACGCGTAGATTAACGCGCAAATCGACGTGCCATTTGTGCGCATTTCATGACAGGACTTCTAGTTTTAACTGTATGGACAAAACACACTCATAGAATATTATAGTTTATCCAGAAAAGGGGCGAATCCGTCTTGTTATCATTGACGCATTTTCTTCCTTAATGACTCTTCCATCTGACGAGTCAGTAAGGAAGAAAATGTGACACTGAAAACACAGCACCACAGATGAACTTTATTCAGTTGTTACCCTAATTTCTGTTTGTTTTAATGATTTAATAAGCTTAACAACTGATCGCCTAGAACACCTATGAATGATCAAAGAGAAGGTAGGCTAAACACAATTGAGATACCTACCGACAGGCATTTTCGTGGTGAGTGTTTGATGTCGTATATAAACTATTGCGTTTTTTTTCCAACTTACTGATCCTTGTTTAATTATGTTATTGTAATTAATTTGTTAAATTCAACCTCGCTGTTCTTTCTGAACCAATAAATTGATTGGCGGAGAGCCGGTCGGCTCCGTGCACTAATCTCAGGTACAGGTAAATTCACTCTTACCGTGCTCTCATTGCCTGAAGCGGGTCAACTAGAACATGTCCATATACACGCTATCGTGAGCAACGGCGCTAAACCTCTCCCATCACAGATCGAGCACACCCGGAGTTGTTTTCTCTAAATTCGATCATAGCAAATAGACAGAGATCTAAAATAACATTTTTATTGTTTTTCTTCAAATAAAACGGATTTGGAGACTTTGTTCATTTCTAACGATGGAATGAATTACAGAGGAGATGGACGTCTCTTGTTTTGTTTGATATTCGGGGATTTGACTGTGGGAAAATATTTGTTGACTCGCCCCTCTGGGGCGCGTTAACAAATGGTTTTCCATAGTCACATCCCCAATGTCTAACTTAACAAGAGACGTTTATCCACTAATTAGCTTTCCATTCATTTTACATGTATGGAATCTCACACGTACACTGGTTGTAACACATATATATAGCCTGGCGATTTTGAGTTTTCAGATTCAGTTTCGGTTCGGTTTTGGGAAGAAAACTCGATTTCGATTCGGTATTTCTATCTGTTAAGTGCAGATAGTAAACAACACTTCGGGCTCATTTACTTGGAAAACACCCGCATTAGTGTGTACGGCACCACTCACCACAAAGAAATGTCTGAATTGTGTCCCGCCTGACACCCGTATTAGTTTGTACGATACCACTCACCACAAATAAGTGTCTGTATTGGGTTCAGCCTAACACCCGCATTAGTTTGTGCGAAACCAATCACAACAAAGAAATGACTGAATTGTGTCCTGCCTAACACCCGCATTAGTTTGTGCGACACCACTCAACACAAAGAAATGTCCGCATTGGGTTCACCATAACACCCGCGTTAGTTTGTACGAAACCAATCACCACAAAGAAATGTCTGCATTGGGTTCAGCCTAACACACGCATTAGTTTGTCCAGCCCCACTCACCACAAATAAATGTCTGTATTGGGTTCAGCCTAACACCCGCTTTAGTTTGTCCAGACCCATTCACCATAAAGAAATGTCTGTATTGGGTCCAGCCTAACATCCGCATTAGTTTGTACTGCACCACTCACCACAAAGAAATGTCTGTATTGGGTCCATCCTAACCCCCGCACCAGAGGATTCGTCTGTACTAGGTCTAGCCTAACTTCTCTTTGATTTGAAGGTGTTCACTTGAAAACCATATTCAGTATCACCCCCCCCCCCCCCCCCCCAATAAATCCGGGTAACAAATGAATAAGGTTCATCTAAACTATGTTGTGTTCGCATTGTCACATTGTTTCCCTTGTTGAGTCTTCGGTGTACGGATCGGTGGACGGATATGAAAGGCAGAAAATGTGACAATGAGAACTGTGAAGTAGTTTGATCAGTTTACGCACAAACACAATAACACCTTGGGGTTCGGTTTTCCGGTTTGCTGAAAAACACCCAGATCTAAACGGGCCTGCAAATATCCGAGATTCGATTCGATACGGATAACCATACGTCTGCTTCCAGATCGAAACCAAATCAATCTGAAGATTCGATTTTGTCGTGAATCTCTCGTAGTAATATCAATTTGCTACATTTCCAACAAAAATTGGATAATATTGACATTAGACAAGTCATTAATGTAGGCTCAATTCATAGTTAATTGAGTAATAGACAACAGTTAATTGTTAGGTGAGTAGTGAATTTTGTCCACTACATTTTGCATAGTTTAAGTTTTTGAAGGCTCAACTTGTTACTATTAACCTTGTTAAGAATGTGAATAGTAACAAGTTAAATCTTAAAAACTAAAACTATGGATAATGGGCCTAGCTGTTGCAGGGACGGTGCAATAGATAATATTTATTTATTGGTGTTTAAAGTGACAGTCAGTCTAGTAAGTATCATCATAGTATACCGTAACTTCCATTTGGTACAATATGAAATACCTTGTCTATTAAGAAATTCAATTCGAGATTTCATTCGATATTGATAAAAGAAACACGATTCGATTCGAGATTCGATTCGAAAAAAAATGTGATTCGAAGACCCCTACTCTAAACATATACACCCCAAGGCGTAGCCAAGTATCAGATTAGTTTTCAAACCAGTGTAAATGCCCACATGCCAAGTAAAACAACATGGATAATACTATTCTTTCCCACTAATCCCTTCTATTTTGAAACAAATTTAATATCACTGAATAGAAATATTCTATCAAATTTTGAATATATATATATAATATAGCCTATTAGGTTTTGAATATATATAGAATATAGCCTATCAGGTTTTGAGCATATATAGAATATAGCCTATCAGGTTTTAAATATATATAGAATATAGCCTATCAGGTTTTGAATATATATAGAATATAGCCTATCAGGTTTTGAATATAATAAAATATAGCCTACCAAGTTTTGAATATACATAGAATATAGCCTATCAGGTTTTGAATATAAAAAAAATATAGCCTATCAGGTTTTGAATATATATAGAATATATCCTATCAGGTTTTGAATATATATAGAATATAGCCTATCAGGTTTTGAATATATATAGAATATAGCTTATCAGGTTTTGAATATATATAGAATATAGCCTATCAAGTTTTTAATATATATAGAATATAGCCTATCAGGTTTTGAATATATATAGAATATAGCCTATCAGGTTTTGAATATATATAGAATATAGCCTATCAGGTTTTGAATATATATAGAATATAGCCTATCAGGTTGTTTTTGGCAGAGTTTCTTCATGTTCCTAAACAGAACAAAATAGGTTATGTTTGAACTTATTTTCAAAAGGAGATGTTTAAATGACTAAACAAATGAATCGGTGACCAACAGGCTTTTGGAATAATCTGTTAATTAACTTTTCTTTGATGAGTGAATAAAAGAGGATTATCAGTAGATTTGGTGAATAAGAACAGACGAAAGCCAACAAGTGCTGCCTGACGCCCTCCGTGCTTTAATTTCTCTACTTTAAATTATCTTGGTAAGAGTTTTGCAGTGGAAAATTATTCAGTTCAGTTAACTCTTCGAAGCCGGAAGTCGAGTTTTCTTGCCTGTGATGTAATACGGCAGATAATCTGGCTGTGACGGTTCGGCTATCTTGGGGCTGAGGGAGAATTAAACACTGAGCAGGTGCTTCTAGTCAAGTGTCGTCTGCCTGAATAGGCAGACGACACTTGACTAGACGCACCTGTTTTACTGTAAGTTTTTCGCGGTATGTCATGTTCAATAAATTAGTGCTGATTACCCGGCTCCTAAGAGTTAAATCCCTACCAATCGAAATTTCCCACATTTCCCAATATCTCGTTCTGTTGTTATGACATCACTCTTGTGCGTTTCTGACAGGCATTTGATATAATTGGGTTGATATTCAATCGAAATGCCTTTCTATCGTAGTAGCTTTGGCTTTTCGTCTAGTTGGCGTGCTGCTTGAAGAGTACTAACACTGTTATCTCTATATAACTGGGGAGAGAGCGCGGTAGCTCAACGTTTACGACTTCAAACCGAAGGGTCCACGGTTGATCCCCGCCAGGGGTTACTGCGGTGTGTCCATGGGTAATGCACTTCACCTCGACTGCCCAACTGCCCACGTGGGGGCACGGTGGCGCTGTATAGCAAGGCGTACTGCACGTTGATGTTGCACTTGTCTTCAACTAATGCTAACCCTTCTTGTGTGGATTTAGTACTTTGGGGAGTCTGACAGTTGCTCGCAGTTGATTGGTGGTTCTCTCCAGGTACTCAAGCTCCCTCAACCCGTGGAACTGTTCGACACGAGGTGACCCTGGCTGCCGAAACTGTCGTTAAATCCCAGTGACTAAATAAATAAATAAATAAATAAATAAATAAATAAATAAATAAATAAATACAATTGGCTTGCAGGAACGTCATCGAAAAACGCCGCTACTTACCACCGCCCTCTCTACAAGGTGGTATCCAGTTTTTTAACGCGATAACTTCTCCCAACCCATGACGCTGATGACGCGAACTCTGTTACACTATAGCGTAGCAGCTTTCACGTCAGCCAACGTCATGACATTTACCTCGCATGGAAACTAATAACACGATATAAAATTTCCAATCTCGGCACTCATGTCTGGGGTCAATAAAACGAGCGCCGAATACTTCGTTCACTCCTTCCACTCTCGCCGGGACTATCCCAGCGATGTCTGGAGGGAGTGAGTGAAACACGAGAATTAGAACAAGAAATTTAAGGAAGACCGCAGGGATCTAAGGATGCATTTTCTTAACATTCGGAGGTCTTTTTGGAGTGAGAGGGATTTGTGTGGAGGGACAATCTTCATATCCGTCCCAGAATTTCTGAGGCGTCTGGAAGGAACATTTTACAGGTAGCGGAACAGTTGTTGACATAAGGTAAATTTAGAGAGAGCAAATGTAAAAATGATAGAAAAAGGGGCTCCTCACAAAAAAATAAGAATAATATCCCAGATAATTCAAGTGTTTTTCAAAATGAGATGCAACAACATCTAGAGTCTCAAGAAACGTAAGATAAATCTCGCCCATTGTGGATGAAGAGAATCCAATAGGCCCTAGTAAGATCTATATTATACAGTATGGAAGGATTGTCCAGGGCATGGGGGTTACCCAATTCAGTTATCGATCTTCAAATTAGCAGACGCGTGAGGAAGATGGAATTGAGAAACAAGTTATTATTGAAAAAAAAACCACTTACGACATCAGTAGAAAATAAAGTTAAGTTTTCTCTTGTTACGTTTAATTAACGAAAACAACAGACATATCGCCCCCTGAGTTCCAATGTGTTCTATGTGCCTACTGGCGCATAGAACACGTTGGAACTCAGGGGACGATATCTCGGAGCTGTATTTTGTGTTCATGTATCAACTATAACAAAAGGAATCCACAAGTAACTGGTTCAAGATAATCTGTCATCTAGAATATTTATTATAATAATAATAAGAATATTTATAGAGCGCCTAATCCCCAAAGGCTCTAGGCGTTTGGCGTACCTACTAAAAAAATTCGAACTTGACAAATTTGGTATAAAACTAAAGTGTTAAAAACTACTCTTGAAGTGTTGTATTTAACACTTACTAAGTGCTGAGCTAGCACTTTGTTCAAGTGTAGATATTCCAGAACATGACAGGTGTTACAATAAAACCACTTGACAAGTGTAATGTCGCGACACTTAAAAGGAAACAACGCAGATGACGCGGATCAGGCTCGAACTCTCAAGCCTGATCGGCGTCATCTGCGTTGTGTCCTTTTAATTATGTACACACCAAGCGCAAATCAAATTATGGACGATTCTGGAAGAACCACCAATGCTAGACACATGGGAAGTGCCATATATTCAAGTTTCAGATGTCTGGCGATTGTAATGTCTAAGTGCTTAAAGCATTGCACTTTGAGTGTCAAAATCAAACCCTAAGAGTTCGAATGGGTTTGACACCTTGAAAGTGTCAGCTTTAACACTTTAGTTTTTAGTGTGTATGGTATGGAGAAAGTAATGAAAATATAGAAACTGCTATTCTGTCTGTAGACATTAGTTTGATGGGTGCTGTACTCTGGATTCATCAACATTCATCTGCATCACATCTCCGAACACTAAGTATCCACACCGAGTCTTTGTTTTGCAAATGTGCAGTTTTTTTATTAGCAAATCACACCTCTTTCGTTTATATTAATGGAAAAGACAGTGTCATCTAGAATATTTATTATAATAATAATAAGAATATTTATAGAGCGCCTAATCCCCAAAGGCTCTAGGCGTTTGGCGTACCTACTAAAAAAATTCGAACTTGACAAATTTGGTATAAATACACGTTAAAAACTAAAGTGTTAAAAACTACTCTTGAAGTGTTGTATTTAACACTTACTAAGTGCTGAGCTAGCACTTTGTTCAAGTGTAGATATTCCAGAACATGACAGGTGTTACAATAAAACCACTTGACAAGTGTAATGTCGCGACACTTAAAAAGGAAACAACGCAGATGACGCGGATCAGGCTCGAACTCTCAAGCCTGATCCGCGTCATCTGCGTTGTGTCCTTTTAATTATGTACCCACCAAGCGCAAATCAAATTATGGACGATTCTGGAAGAACCACCAATGCTAGACACATGGGAAGTGCCATATATTCAAGTTTCAGATGTCTGGCGATTGTAATGTCTAAGTGCTTAAAGCATTGCACTTTGAGTGTCAAAATCAAACCCTAAGAGTTCGAATGGGTTTGACACCTTGAAAGTGTCAGCTTTAACACTTTAGTTTTTAGTGTGTATGGTATGGAGAAAGTAATGAAAATATAGAAACTGCTATTCTGTCTGTAGACATTAGTTTGATGGGTGCTGTACTCTGGATTCATCAACATTCATCTGCATCACATCTCCGAACACTAAGTATCCACACCGAGTCTTTGTTTTGCAAATGTGCAGTTTTTTTTATTAGCAAATCACACCTCTTTCGTTTATATTAATGGAAAAGACAGTGTCTGTATCACATGCCAAGATACACACACCGTCGATACAATAAAAAGGAAAAATGTTACAACAGAACATCAACACAGGGTAAAAACACCGTTTACTTATTTTTATAAGATGTTACAACAGAGATTTATAGAACCATAGGCTCGCAGGATGACCCATATACCCTAATCAGAAATGTATTGCAGAACATTATTCTCTATACCATCAAAGGTAATTTTTGGATTGGCGAGCACTTTTCATGGAAAACATTACGTGACTTCCGGTGTTCAACTGGCTATTGTAATGCAATTACCCGCCCCCCTCCCCCACCTGATGATTTTTGGGCCGATATCCACAAAGAAACAAAATTGTCAAATACGTTAGTTTACTACTGCATGTCTGCTCACACTGTGCTTTATGTGATATTTACATGTACACATCACATGCTCGAATTCGGTCCGGTTCGAGGTTTGTCAATACGCTTAGTTGATCTCGTTATTTCAGATCGAACTCTCCTGATTTCGTTGCAACATGGCCAATTCAGCGAACATAACCTGCACCGAAAAACAGCAGATATAACTGCGGATCTGTTGATTATATTGGTCCGACTTCATACAGAATGTGTATGAACACTTAGATCGTGAAGTATCAAAACGAAACTCAGTTTTTTAATGCACCAAATTTTAATTAAGAATTGAATGCAATTTTTATAATCTTTATTGGAGTATGAACGTGTGGGAATCCCTTCGGGATTCATACAATTTGTACCCATTCCCACACGTTCATACTCCAAGAAAAGATTATAAAAATTGCATTCAATTCTTATAATTACATTCCGAAACTGTTTAAACTACCCTTTTCCCCCACGAATCGTCATTCGCCATTGTTGAAAATCATACGTCTTTCATTCGTTGGAATCAAGAACTGGCGCAGACCTTTGTTCCGTCTAAATGATATCCAAAAGACAAATAAGCTTTAATTTTCTCAACTTTAGAAATGGAAACGAGTATTTTAGTAAGGGGCTTTATGCCACAGTTGGGAAATGTCACCAAAGAAACAGCAGCGGAGTTGATCACTGTGAGAGGCGCTAAAAGTTAAAAAACCCACCCAAACATCTCCCGAATTATATTCTGTCAACTGGGCTCTACCGTAAATGCGGGTCAAAGTTCGACCAAATGTATTCATTGGAAAATGAATTACATTTGGTCATGACGTTTTCACCCAGCTGACCAATGGGAATTGAGTATTTGGACCCAAAACGTATAACTGCATTAAAAATGTAATTATTGTGCTATAACAGTAATGTAAGTATATAAGTAATGCGAAGTTGGCTTGAAAATAGGTGATAGGTTATGTTCGGCCTAAAGAAAAGCGATACATATATCTGTAAGATTTTTCTAATACTCTACTTTTTAACTCTTAGAAAAGATAATTATTAAAAAATATTAATAAAAATGGAGCAATTATCTCTGCAGTAATCTACTTTCGTTGTGTTCTATAATATACTGTCATCGTTGCAATTTAAAAACAAACCGTCAGTCAAGCACTGGCAATTAATCGTTACATATTATTGGAACGCAAACTTATCGTATTCTCTGTTTTTTTATGAGCTCTGGTCAATAAGGCCAACAAAAAATAATCTTTTGATTTTCAGGCACCGGCGCATTCGTTTTTTCGTTCCGCGTTCGTAATTTTTATTTCAGAGGCAAAATTCAAAATGTACAAAACTACCATGTGATTTTAACGGTATCACATCGCGATTTGTGATGCATTAAGTCGTATACCCCCTCTTTATGTCGTTCCAAAGAGGAGGTCATAACCTATGTTTTTGAGACAAAAAATGGAAAAAAAAAATGAAAATTAATTGGCGATTTTTGTGACTAGAGCTGGCCGGTTGGTTTTGGTCATTACGTTGGGTAAATGGTTAATTAAAATACTAGGTTGAGAATATCGTGTAAACCCACAATGAAATGTTCAAAAGTATTTTGTCATCTCAACAGATGAGAGTGAATGTCTTTTCAGAAATTGGTATTTTTGTTCCTATTACATTAAGGTTTATTGCATATTGCACAATTTTGTCATAATTAGAAGACATAAATCATACGAAATACAGAAAAAAAGTAAATTTAAAATTTAAAGAAAATTTTTTTTTTCCGGGAAGATTCGGCATCTACGGTGAGAAGATTTGGTCTCGACGGAGACCGAACCTTCCCGTAAAAAGTATCGGGACCAAATCTTCCTGATATCGTCTCTTCATGAATCCTCCTTTTTCAAGAAAATTGCCCATTACTTTTACAACGCCATAAGTAAGGGGAAAACAGTGTACTATCAAATTCTCAGGTTTGAAATTCTGTAAATTCCAAATATATATACACAAGTTATACAGCAAAATCAAGGATGTGGAGTAAGAACTCGAAAAAATATGTGTGCACCTCGCATAGTTGACAGCAGACATCAACGGTTCTTGAAAGTGTGTTACCGGTACCATATTCGTACCAGACCTTATAACAGACTCATCGCCAATTA
The DNA here is from genome assembly GCA_031216915.1 of Pictodentalium vernedei. Lineage (NCBI taxonomy): Eukaryota > Metazoa > Mollusca > Scaphopoda > Dentaliida > Dentaliidae > Pictodentalium > Pictodentalium vernedei. The sequence goes on from CM062296.1 coordinate 65,472,624, forward strand.
TACTTCAGGTATCCAAGAACAAGCAAGAACATGTAGCAACACCTAGGAAGTAATATTCCCAACTGCGCAGTATTCTGATGGTGGCAATCTGTAATGTAAAGTCAATCGGGCTGGTAAAATCGTTTAGAAGGCAATGAATATCGGTACTTTTTGCCTTCATGCTGTACGTAAACGACGCGCTTGGACGTCTCCTCCAAAACAAAGCCAACAGTTTTGGAACTTTCCCCAACGCAGCTATGTCCCTGCAAGTTGAAGTATATTGAATGTCTAGGTTTGTTCTGGGATATCGGAGGTACATTTGACCAAGAGTTATCCTCATGAAATATTATTTTTATTTCAGATCTGGTTTGAAAACTGTTGCACACTTTCAAGAACCGTTGATATCTGCAATCAACCATGTTAACTGCAACAGTCTTTCGATTTTGAAAATGGGAGGCTCACTATATACTATTCGCTATCACGTTTGACGTGAAGTGTGCTATTGTTGAGTCCTGGCATAACAGGATACCCCCCCCCCCCCCCCCCCCCACGGATATCCTCCCCCGTGAAAATTGATGATTTTTCAAAACATAAATATCTGAAATTGATGACAAAATGAATATCTAGAGATTTGAGCATCAAATGGCATTGAAAAAACAAGAACACAAATCATGGGGATGGGGGGGGGGGAGGGGGGGGAGTGATATTCAGGGTGGGCGGGCGTGGAGGTGGAGATGTCGTGATGCACAGGTATCGGGAAAGTTTTTTCAAGAAAAACATGAAACAAACATCTGACCACTGTTCGCTCCACTAGTGCACAGTAAGTAGGCATTCCAAAATTACTACCTGACCTTTTAACCCTTTACCCAACGTAACGGCCAAAACCGGCCAGCGCTATTCACAAAAATCGTCAATTAATTTTCATTATTTTTTCATTTTTTGTCTCAAAAACATAGGTTATGACCCCTCATTGGAACGAGCTCGACGAGCTCGTTCCAATGAGGGGTCATAACCTATGTTTTTGAGACAAAAAATGAAAAAAATTAGTTATTCAAGAATTATTTTTGCAAGTGTCGTCTGCTTTTCATGTTAGGTAAAGGGTTAAATACGCTTTTCGCGGCAATATTCCAATTTTTAGGAGTTCGGTATAATAGACAACTTCGTAAGTCAATCGAATGATTATCTACGGAATCCATGAACGAAAAGACAGTAAAAAGCATTGCCAGCATTTGATGATTGTCAACTTATGTTGTGTACGTATCAATTCAATAGTTTGAAGTCTTGAAAAGCTATAGCTTATAATTCCTGGTGAATTATTCACATTTTCGTGCTCGAATTGTTTTATTTGGCCTATTTCACACGAACAGATTAACCCTTTAGTTCACGAGCTCGTTCCCGTCCGTCTGTAGATCACATTATATTGTTATGTGTTGAATTTGTAAAAACATTGTCTACTGCAAAAGTTGTATGTTACGCAGCGAACGCAGGTGATTCTTTAGCTACAGTTAAAACTAGAAGTCCTGTCACTAACTGTACGCTTAATTGCGCGCAATTGCCATATCGAATGGCATCAAAGGCAAGGCATGTTCTTCTGGTTACTCATAGTAATGTTTCTGCCAATAGACCTCCGGGTTACCTGGAAGTCCTCCAAAACTGGAAGTCCTGTCACGAACTGTGCGCTTATCTAGGTTTAACTGCTCGAGGAATTGCGCGCAATTGCCATATCGAATGGCATCCAAAGCACGGCAGGTTCTCCTTCTCCTGGTTACTCATAACAAACACATGCAACGGTCCATTGACTGAAACTTTGCATGTGCACAGGCCGTATATACAGAATCTGATAGCCCTACTATGGTCATAACGCGTCGATCAAAGCGCAGATCGAAGAGATATTTGTGCGCATTTCATGACAGGACTTCTAGTTTCAACTGTAAGGTAGAACCGAGGCGCGCTGTTGTCTACTCATAAAAAGTAAAATTGTAGGCGAGCTGGCGTAATTCACGGTGTTTTGTTCACGTTTTTCCTGAATGGAACGAGATCGACAAGTTATGATATCATTTTGTTGAAATTATGGAAAATGCATTTTGTGTATTACGCAGTAGATACAGCTTATTCGTTTGGTATGTGTTAACCACTCGCTAGGTGGAACAGAGATGCACTGTGGTCTACACGCACAAAATAAAAACTTCTTGTGCGATTGCGCACAGGAGCAACAACTCGCCATAAAATCGAGATTGACTGCACACATATATTTTCGTATTTTATACCCCGCAACCTTCATTTTGATTTATAATTGTGTACAGTCAATGGAATTTATTGAATTTCAGACTAGGGAATTATTCAGTCGGTCAAATACATGATGTATGTATATACACAGCCGATCAAATAAATTAAAAGATCATACAAATTGTAATCTTCTCTGATTCATTTCATGTTGTCGCTCATGTAGAGTCTCCTGAAATTCTCCCATGAAGGGAAAACAATAATGACTGCTCCTGTTTGAATTTATTGCTACTAGCGGAAGAACTGGTGATATGGTTTCACTCTGGACGATCACTGAGTAGTGGCAGCATTAAACACACGCGGCATTCATTTCATGTAAATTGTCGCTTTGATTTTAAAAGACATCAGTCATGTCTCTAGTCTGATTTCTGCTCTTTGGTAAACCCAATACTGATAGCTGGTTTGCCGTCAGAGAAAGCACAGTACAATTGCTACTCGAGCTTCCCCAGCAGATTCTGTTGGGCAGTTCTCTGCCGTCAAAGATTGAGTTGAGTCCTAGGGAAGAACATGCATCGATCAAATGATCTTTATTCTACGTCAGAGAAAGCCCTGTTACCCTGTACAATTGCTACTCGGGCTTTCCCAGCAGATTCTGGTGAGCAGTTCTCTGCCGAGAAAGATCGACTTGAGTCCTAGGGAAGAATATGCATTGACCAAATGATATTTATTCTACGTCAGAGAAAGCACTGTACAATTGCTACTCGGGCTTTCCCAGCAGATTCTGTTGGGCAGTTCTCTTCCGACAAAGATCGACTTGAGTCCTGAGGAAGAATATGCATTGTTAAAATGATCTTTATTCTACAGTTCTCCCCCTTTCAACACTATTTTCCATTTACACGTTTAGTTATGGATTTAATTTGGTGCAACCCTCCGACTGTTTATTGAGAGCGTTTAATAGTCGGAAGACAGAAGGTTTGCTTTGAAACAAGCCTGTAACATGCCTGTGAATTGAGATGTGTCAAAGTCAGTGGACGAGGATGCTGGTAAAGGTTACTTTTTACTTCAGTGTGCAATTTGACAACCATACGGAGATGGTATGAGTGACTAACAGAGGTTTCCATACATCTTCACAATGAAGAAATCAGAAACTCCTGATTCGTCAGATCAGATCGTGAGATGTCCGACCATTTTTATTTATAAGCAAATATGTGTAGCCCCGCTTTAAATGACCGCTATTGTGCTGAGTTGGTTCAACAGTTAAAAAGTTAAAAGTGACAGAAATATCTGTTCAACCTTGGATAAATGATCTATCTGGGAGGAAGAGCATGTGACAAGATGTTTGAATATTTGAATTTCCTCTCGGCCAACGTTTTTTTAAAACAAATTCACATCTTCTCTTTTGGATGTTTGGCTCGGAAGTCGCGATGAATATGAGAGTGCCGATCATGATGGAAAGATGTGCGGGAGTTACTGCGAAAGTTGTTCAAGAAATGGCCCGACCAGTTGACGTTTGAGCCAATTATCTCCCTCAATTACTCGATCTTTATAATTACGGTTAATTCCGATTTCACCCTAACGCCGAATTCCGATTGGTTTAAATGCTATGTTTCACCACGGTCTATTTGCGCAAGCACACTAAAAGCTAAAGTGTTAAAACTGACACTTTCAAGTTGTTAAACCCATTCTAACTCTTAGGGTTTGATTTTAACACTCAAAGTGCAATGCTTTAAGTACTTAGACATTACAATCGTCAGACATCTGAAACTTGAATGGATGGCACTTCCCATGTGTCTAGCATTGGTGGTTCTTCCAGAATCGTCCATAATTTGATTTGCGCTTGGTGGGTACATAATTAAAAGGACACAACGCAGATGACGCGGATCAGGCTTGAGAGTTCGAGCCTGATCCGCGTCATCTGCGTTGTTTCCTTTCAAGTGTCGCGACATTACACTTGTCAAGTGATATTATTGTAACACCTGTCAAGATCTGGGATATCTACACTTGAACAAAGTGCTAGTTCAGCACTTAGTAAGTGTTAAATACAGCTCTTCAAGTGTAGTTTTTAACACTTTAGTTTTTAGCGTGCACTATCGAGAGAGTTGAATTACAACTGGTAGTGACAGAGTGCGGATTGAGTGACACCAAAACAGTGATGATGTGGGGTGACACACACAGGAAACAACACCTTAATACTGAAAAAAAACATCAGTTATGTTTTACTCCGAAAGCCTAATCACAAAATGTTTGGATAAGACTGAGTGTTGTAAAATACATCAACACATGTTTAAAAGACCGACCAAAGGTTTCTCTGACACGATAAATTCTAGCATATTCGTTACTTTTTGAACATATTGATGTCTAGAATGTAGAATATCCAGTCAGTGCTTCAAATACTGAACTTATTTTTGTGAATACTGGGCTTCTATTTGGCAAGTCAAATTCGAAGCCCATCTTCGAGCAAAGTAAATTCAGTATTTGAAGACACTAACTGGATGTTTTATTTATACTCTTATTTCATCCCAACAAAAAAAAATCGCATCTACAAAAGATAAATTGTATTTGATTTATAGAGAAGTGACATCAACATCCGGGATTTCTCAAGATCAACTTCCGGCTTATCTGGTCAGTAGTGCTTATTAATTATGCAAGCAACAAAAGACAGAACAGGTTGTCGCTCCACGTTTTTCCGATGACTGCGAACACTTTGAATTCAGTGTAATTCATGGCTGTTTCACTTTAATTTATTAACAACCGCATTATGCCTGCACCCAAAAATCCAAATAGCTGAAAATGTCTCAATGTTCAAGGGACAGTACAACAGTTTGTCCAGTTATTCTCGTCAAGCGAATCGAAATGGAAGGAAATCAATTACCGTTTCCAAGGACGTCATTGTGGCAAATATGGTATGTTGATGTTGAGATCTGAGACATTCTCTCTGGCAATGACGTCATATAGAAACTGTTGCAGGCCAAATATGCCCTTAGTTCAGATGGTCTCAGTCTATGGATTCATCATCTTCATCTGGTCAGTAGAGCGCTTTAGCTGGTCAGTAGGATTTGTTATTTGGTCAATAGCCTAAGAGAGGCATCGTTTAACCGAGGGCTGTTAACTGTGCGGTACTGTGGGTAGAAGTAGGGTCAAAAAGACTTCACAACCTCTCTTTTAAACGAACACGTTCGATTTTGGCATTTCACAACACAGTTTAAAAATATTTTTTGGATACAAATACACAATGGACACAAATATCAATGGATTTGGTCAATATTGGTATCTGGGACTTCCCTAATAATGACTTGAAGGAGTTCGAAAACTGGTACAGTTCGGCCATACTAAGTGGATTTAGGGCCTTTAATTAGTTATTTTTTGCCTGTTTCAGCTTGTCAGCGCGACACCCTGAACAAATATGAATAGAGTTTGGTCAATATTTTGATCGTGTATGTGAGATTTTTCTTAACAAATGAAGGAGTTCGAAAGCTGGTATGGTACTGCCATACTGAGCAGATTTATGCCCTCAAATTGTTATTTTTCAGCCTGTATTCAGCTGGTTAGCGCTCTAACTTGAATAAATATCAATGGATTTCATTTTCTTATAATGACAAGCCTTGTAAGTGCGAACAAACTCGACCCCCGCATCGTCGATGTGTATTCCTTGTTTTTATTATAACTGGAGCACTTTCAATCCCAGCTTGTTCATTTTCAGCATTCGGTTTATCATCATTACAGGGTAGATTTTGGTCCAGATCTGGCCATAAAGTCCTAAACTTTTACCCTTCCTGCAAAATCTAAATCTAACTTTCCAATAAATTAAGTTATTAATACTAACTGACATTCAGTATGTGAGATTGTCTCAAATAGTTTTTCGGCATATCGTCCCCTGAGTTCCAATGTGTTCTATGTGCCTACTGGCACATAGAACACATTGGAACTCAGGGGACGATAACTCTATCCGATAATTAATCTGAAACAATGTTGGAAAAAGGGTTCGCTTGGAACTGGGTAGAAGCTTCTCTGAACGTAATGACTTAAGCTGGTCATTTCGGTCAGAGGAATAAAGGATTCTTTATACCACGGAATCGGCGAACATATATCATTTGTCTTCAACAACCCAATACTATTTTAATTCCACATCAGTTTTTAACAGTTTTAAGAAAGAAATTGGCTGTACTTTTTGATGGTATATAGATTGTCATAATTACATCAAGGTAATTAGATAAATGCAAGGAAATTTCATAGATTACGCATCAAATCGGCATGTAAAGGAATACGATGAATGCACTGTGCGTTGAATGTAAACAAATCTGGTATCACGTCTTTTAAAACATCTAAATAAAATATAACTTGTTGATGAATAGGGGGTTTATGGGTATCATTGGAAAGAGCAAACCTCGTTCTATCCTATTCAAATGATGTATAGGTATCACGGAACTAAATATTTTCCCATTGGCGACCGTTATAACGTTCAGGCGAAAGAAAATATGATCGCATCACTTTAATTTTTGCATTCAGATATCTTTGTCAAGAATTCTTTTTCTTACCCGAGAACAGGAGAGAAAAACGGACACGAAAGGAAGTACCGGTCACGTGAACATATTTTGCAAGGAAGTCCCTACAAAAACACCCCAGGGGTAACTTGTATGTTTTAGGTTCACGAGTCATCAAATCGCCCTCTTTTTATCACGAATATTCAACAATAATGCAACATGTCAATAGAATGTTTCAAACGTTTATTGAGACACTATATTTTCCCAAGGTTGTTTATTTTTAGAGATTGCGTCATTTCCGAGTGCAAAATTTCAAGGCGGGTAAGTCTAATTCAAATATTTAGTTCCCTGATACCAATAGTGGATTGAAGAAACTAGAGCGTCAGCATTACGTGACAAAGTCCACCCCAGGATGCTGGAATGAATCGTCCAAGGTCAAAAAGCTATTTAAGCCTTTACCCAAATTAACGGCAAAAACCGGGCAGCGCTATTCTCAAAAATCGCCAATTAATTTTCATTATTTTAATTTTTTTTTGTCTCAAAACATAGGTTATGACCCCTCATTGGAACGAGCTCGTCGAGCTCGTTCCATTGAGGGGTCATAACCTATGCTTTTGAGACAAAAAATTAAAAAAATTAGTTATTCACGACACCTGTAAAAAAAATTCTTGAATAACTAATTTTTTTAAAAAAATTTTTGTCTCAAAAACATAGGTTATGACCCCTCATAGGAACGAGCTCGTCAAGCTCGATCCAATGAGGGGTCATAACCTATGCTTTTGAGACAAAAAAATTTAAAAAAATAGTTATTCAAGAATTTTTTTTGCAAGTGTCGTCTGCTTTTCATGTTAGGTAAAGGGTTAATTCCTTTGGCATCCGAATCAGTTGGTTGAGCTAGAGAAGCTTCGGAATAACATGGTACATGTCCGTTTAATTACAGAACATCTCATTCATTTCTCTGTGTATTCTAGACATGCTGGTTTTGCTTACTCGTGACTGCATCCCAGTCCTGGTAATAAATTAGTAGGCCATTAGATTGCTTTATTTTGGACACATTTTTTCAAGGTTTTAAATGTGCCATTTTCAAGAAATATTTTTTATTTTTGAAAGCCCAAAGAAACTTTACACAGAAAGACAATCTATCAGCTAAAAAAATGAAAATACTTATAACTGAGACAGGGACAATATCTTAGCAGGTTTCCTATTTTGGGTACAGCTTTTACCGCCTTGAATTTGGGGTAATCTAAAGGCCTGTAAATTAGATGGATCATCAGATTATAAAATTAGTCTATATAATTTAACCAATATTTTGCGTAGCCTAGTAATTTTCTTAAACTATGGAAAAAGTATGTGTTTACAGTCTGGTACCCAATTGCGGATCAGGTCACAATTCGGATCAAAAGTTACGAGTCTTAGATTACTTGTGTTTAAGTTATCAACTGTAATGTTAACAATTTCATCTTTGCTGGATAACTTCAGTTTGAATTGAGCTCACCTATTTTCGAATGAGTTATTATTTAATTTGCTCAACGGGTGTATTTGCCGCAGGTGGCATAGTTCGTATCAGCTGCACGGGCAAAGCAAATGCTCCTTATGATTTCTGCAATGATGGAATCATCTCACTCTTTCCGAACTCCTACATGTATGTCCCCTTGAAACTTTAGATGCCTTCTGCTGCAATGCCTTATGGTTCAATAACATAGCTGCATGTGTGCGGTATTTTTATATGCTCGCTTGTGAATTATCGCAAATTATCTAAAAGATATTTATCTTTCGACTCGATAGATATCGAGGAATATCCCTCAGCAGCTTACGCATCGCGTTGCCTTGAGGCAACGACCAGCTGACCTTTGTTATTGTTTTGAAAGGTACGCATTTTGGGGTCGAGTTGGGCTGAATATTGTGCAATAACTTGTCTCGTACACATGCAGAATATAATAAAAAAATCTACTCTATTTTAGTCAGTATCTGGAATTATCTCATGAGTGTGAACTGGAGAGTTTTATTTTATAATAATATTTTCAGGTCCACACGATGGATTTTTTTATTAGTTTCCTAAATGACGTTACGCTTCGGCGCATGACGCCGCCTTGAACGTCGCCTTCAAGGAACGATTAGCAGCTTTTTGTGATTGTCTTGAAACTGTTTGCAGTCGAATTGTGTTGAATATTGCGCAGTAAAATGTCACGAAGCATATACTAAAGAGAAAATCTACGTTGTATGAGTGTTTGCGATTTCTCCCCCAAAACCCCTGGACCAATTTCAGCTAAATGTGAGATGATCGTTTATTCTGAAATCAACTTGCCCAGCTCCATAGGGAGGGGGTTGAGGAAAATACTCCCATTTTTTTAAAAATAATCTTCTCAAGAACCAAGGGTACAATGACTTGATTTGGTATTTGACACTGAGCTTCCCTTTGTTATGCAGAATCAGGTTTGTTTGAACAAATTTCGTGGAGCAATATTTGCCTGTGTAATAGGAGGACGAGATTTTTATCCTGCCTGAAATTTATATTTTCTGAACCGGTGAGTTGATTTGAAACAAATTTGATATGTGGTATGAAGAGTCATCAGTACTTGATTCATGTGGGAAACCTTGGAGCTAAACTAGAAATATTTTCAAACGTCCATACTTCTCCAACTGCACGAAACTGGATTTTGTTATTTGGTATGAAGCATGCTTAAGTCAAGAAGTATGGAATGATAACAAATATTGCCATCGGCTGTGTCATTGTGTATTAGAGGAATTCGAAAAACTACTGAGTCCGCGTATTTGCAAAAATGCAAAGAATCTTCTTCTCCAGAACCACTGATCAGAATTTTATTTGGAATACAACACCCAAAGGAGAGGGGGGGGGGGGGGGGAGGGGGATGCCAGTTTGGTAAAAGTAGGCCCCTCGGTTTGTATTTGGCACAATACTTGAGCCCAAATTTGACTTGGCGTAATATGAGAAGTGCTCGTTAAGAATCTTTATCTCCAAAACTACCTGTCAGATTGTTTTAATATTTAGTATACAGTTATGTGGGACAGATTCACGTTAGTTCAAATCAAGTTCCACAGTTAATTTTTGGGCTGCCTATGGGGGCGTTATTTTTAACTTAGTGTAATGTGAGGAATAATCTTTAAGAATCTTCAGATCCACCAGTAAGAATCTGTGGATATTTATTATGCAGCATACTTAGGGAAGTCAGATCAAACTTTGTTAAAACCAAGACCCTGTGTCAACATTTGGGCTCCTTATTCGGGGAATCCTTTGGATCTCAATAGGGGCCAAATATTGGACTCTTTCTCAGGGGCATTTTGGCATGAGTTATCCAAATTCAAATAAAATATTTCCCAATCTCCGTCCTCATTCAAATAACAAAATAATTCTTCATTAACCCTTGAACCCCAGAGGCGGCATTTCGGAACCCAGTAACATGATACTTCATAATTTCATTAAGTAGGTCTACTTTTGAGTGAAGATGTACTGTAGACCAATCAACTTTTTCAAAGTGCATCTCAAAGGCTGCACGTTGAAAATATTAATTGGTCTACCCCCAAATAAAGAATGTGGATTTTTCCCATGCTGCCATTGAACTGATATGGAATATACTACTAGAGATCAAGGGGTTAACTCTTGAATGTCTAATTTTGATTTTCATCATATTTTACTTCCATTAAAGCAGGTGCTCCAACAGGCAGTTTTAGATATGTTTGCAAGTTGCATCCCAAGAACCGTGTCTGAGTAGAGAACATAGACTTGCCAAGTCACAACGGCAAAGCCTCACAATGTAGATTTCCGAAGCGTAGCGAAATGAATCAATATTTTCATCATTTAATATTATCAGAACAGTTTATTTACTAGAGATTACAGAGACTGATCAGTATTCCATACAACTCGTCGCCTGGGTGCTAGAATGTTCTATGTCCCATAGGGGACATAGAACATTCTAACATAGAACATTCTAACACTCAGGCGACGAACTGTTGGTTATAAATCTTACCACATGTACGATACATGTCGTCGCCTGAGTGCTAGAATGTTCTATGTCCCCTATGGGACATAGAACATTCTAGCACTCAGGCGACGATGTATTAGCTTCTGCGTCAATGTTCTCAGTTCAATATGAACGTAACATCTCTTATTCTTTGTGTGTTTTTTCTCCCAAACAAATGTCCAATTGGACATTTCATGGCGCGACTTTTGCCAATTGCAGAATCTTTTGATATATGGTATAGCCTGAATTTTAACATCGTGCAATGTGGGAATATTCTTTAACAATCTTCTTCTTTAGAACTTCCAGGCAGAAACTTTTGGTATTTGATACACAGCATCCTTAGGGGACTCAGATTCAAGAGTGTTCAAATCAAGCCCTTTGGTAACGTATGGCCCACTTATGGGAGCCAAAGCTTAACTCAGTGTAAACCGAAGAAGCATCTTTAAAAACTTGTTCAGATCCCCCAGTCAGAATATTCTGATATATGGTATCCAGCGTCTTTAGGAAGTCAGATTCAAGATTGTTCAAATCAAGTCCCTGGGTTTATATTAGACCCCCCCCCCCCCTATAGGAGTCTGAATTTTAACTTAGTGCAATATGGGCAATATACTTTAAAAATCTTCTCCGGAACCACGGTCAAAATCGTTTGGCTTTTGCCATACATTATCCTTGGGGTGGGGTGGGGGTAGATTCAAGTTCGTTCGAATGTAGACGCCGAGTAATATTTGGGCTCCCTATTGTTACACAAATTATAACTTAGTGCAGTACAAGGCAGAATCTTTAAAAAAATCTTCTTCGTCAGATCCACCAGACAAAATATTTTGATATTTGGTAAAGAACATCCTTAGTGAGGTAAGACTCCAGTTTGTTCAAATCAGGATCCTGGGTTGATGTTTTGGCCCAATTTGGAGATGAAATTTGACGCAGTGCAATATTTGGAATTTTCTTCTCCAGAAGCGCCAATCAGGATATTTTAATATTTAGTAAACAACATCCTTATACAGTTAAAACTAGAAGTCCTGTCATGAAATGCGCACAAATAACACGTTGATATGCGCGTTAATGTACGCGTTATGGCCCAAGTAAAGCTATCAAATTCTGTACATATGGCCTGTGCACAAGCAATGTTTCAGCCAATGGACCCCCGGGTAACCCGGAGGTCCATTGGCAGACACATTGCATGTGTTTGCTATGAGTAATCAAGAGAACCTGCCGTGCTTTGGGTGTCATTCGATATGGAAATTGCGCGCAATTCCAACGCTCAATTAAGCCTATATAAGCGCACTATTCGTGACAGGACTTCTAGTTTTAACTGTACAGTCTTTCGATTTCGAATATCGGTGACACTCTGGATACAGTCTGCTAACATTTGAAGTGAAGTACGCTATTGTTGAGTCCAGACACAATTCATGGTGTATTGTTCACATTTTCATTCACGTATTGTGTTGTGTGGCCTATTTCCGACGATTAGATTTTAAACTTTTACAGAAAATACATCATATCGGAATTTGTAATATTTTTCACCAAATTCATAAAAAAATTCAACAAAATCATATCATGTGACTCATCATAAGAACGATCTCGACGAGCTCGTTCCACTGCGGGATCACATGATATGGTTTTGTTGAATTTGTTCTTCTATTGCACAATTAATTTGGATATAACTCGACGGATGCAGCCGATTCGTTAATTAAGGGAAAATCGTTCCCTAGGTGGACCCGAGACGCACTGTTGTAAAAGTTGCTGGTGCGATACACTTTAACTAGCAAGGGATGGTACAGTAAAATGTTTTTGAGACAGTTTCGTCGTCTGTTTTCTGCCAATTTACAGTACAGTTGCTGTGAATTCGGTCATAATCCACTCGTGGGTATTGGTGTCCATCCGTGCGTTCAGCATATAATAAAAATCCTCATCAGCAAAGGTTTAATTAATGAAGCACCAGGTTGTACACGGTGGTTCATTAATTAAATGTTTGATGATTATTCCTGTAATGAGTGTTTGCAATCTAATATTCTCGCGTGCGTGAGAATGTTGCCCACACGTGGAAAGTTACCAGTCCACGGCGGTCTTACTATAACCGTATTTTAACTGTGATTTTGCAGTGTGTTTGTTCTTTCAGTTGGAACCGCAATTTATCTGTTGACTAAAGTGAATTTTTTGATTTGATTGGTTGATAGATACGTGGTATGAGACCATATTCATTGAAACCCACGATACGTCCGCCCAGCCACTGACAAATTTCCCATACCCAGTGGAAGCCTCGTTCCGTAATCTACAAATTGTCCATACCCCGTAGAAGACGCGTCATTCCAGTTTTACAGTGTACATGTATTATATTTTAATTTTTCATCTCCAAAATATAGCTCATGACCCCTTATTGGAATGAGCTTGTCGAATACCCTCCAATGTGGGGTTCATAAGCTATGTTTTTGAGACAAAAAAGAAAAAACGAAATTCAATATTTTTTTATACTAGTCATATCGGCATATTTTCATAAAAACTCTTTTGCACAAAAAATGCACAGAAACCTGTATGGCTCAATAATGGAAGATAAAATATGTCACGCTGTGTGTGTTCACACATGGAATAGATTGTACTTCTAAAACGGAAAGTCAATAGATAAATTCGTTACCCCGTATCTGATCACGTGGTACGGGTTTTTACCTACCCGAAGCCAGCCTATCCCATGAGGCCTCATGGGATACGGCTGGCTTCGGGTTGGTAAAAACCCGTACCACGTGATCAGACACGGGGTAACTAATAGTCCCATTTACGCCTGATTTACTAAAACATTGGGGTAATTAGATATTACTCACCTGAAATCTTATTTTCCGTTCTGAGATGTTTCGACTACGTGTTAACAAATCTTAAGTACGAAGCTCTCGGAAAACCATGTATTACACACTGGAATTAACACGAGGAGAATATTAATACGAATGTACTTGATTGGTGTTGTCGATGCATACCCACGTCGTATGTACAGTATCAGGTTACTGGTTGTAACCTTTACAATACGAGAGTCCCCTTTTACTATCCACGTTTATTTATACATCTTTTCAAAATACATACATCTAGTATCTACGAAAGAACATTAAGGTCAGACGTGCAAAAGAAAATTCAACTTTACAACTCGTAAAGACAACCATTTTAGTATGTCTCGCATGTTTCACCTCATATTTGGATGATCTCATGGATGATCTCATGTGACGTCATAGTCACGTGGCCCATTGGCGCCATGTTGTATTGTCATGATAACCCGCGTGTGCATCCATGTTGTGACGTCATCTCCATGGTTATACGTGATGTTAGTGCGCATGCGCAGCACGTGTTGTTAGGGTGATACGTGTTTCTGTATACTGCAGGCCGCCATCTTGATGTCTGTGGTAGCACATGATTGCTATGTTACCTAAACCCTTCTTATAGGACAGGGGTATGTTCAGAAGGTATGTTCGATTGAATCGGAGTATCACGAATTACCCAAATAAACCCGACAATCCCTCCAAATTACCGAAACTGACTTGATTTACTACGGATTTCCCATTTTATCGGTATAGCACGTAGTGCTGTAGTACCAAAGGGTACCTGGGGTGGGTTCGATTGAAGAGAAGTAATTCTGGCTTACAATTTCCCCATAATAATCGAAAAAATTCCACAAACAACCCCCAACAAGTGGTTTTACTATTTCGAATTCATTCAGAATTCTCTGCTTCTTTCTACCTATGTAAGAGTTTTCGTCTACCTAACCATGTTCCTTTCTTCCGGAGTATACTCCAGTAGCGTAGATGAGCCTATCAACTGGAACAGATTTGCTTATTGTTACTATATTTAGCATTCCTTGTCTATTCTTGTTACTCCTAACCCTGTTCCTAGTACTCTTGTTGTTTCATTTATCTAGATCATTTATATAAATTATAACTAACCAATCAGATTGTTTGATTTCCCATAACCTCTCCTTAACCGTACAGAGTTATCTTCTCTTGTTACACCGAAGTTGTAACCGATTCTCATCACCTCTATATCCAATGGCAATATCCTCGGGCACCCCAATTTCGGCACCCCTTTTTTGAAAAACATCTGACATTCGGCACCCCTTTTTTCTCTTATGTGCTTATGTGAAAAGGCAAAATGTGTCACAATGTCATCTTGCACATAGGCACATGCTTTATGTGCCGATATGTGCTTATGTGAAAAGGCACAATGTACCCTAGCACAAAGGCACATACGGGTATTTGAGGATACCTATGGCCTGGTATTGTATTATTTGAGGATATCTATCTAGGATACCTTCTGGAGAATCCTTTTTTTGTCATATGTGCTTATGTGAAAAGGCACAATGTGACACAATGTGCCCCAGCACATAAGCACATGCTTTTTGTGCCGATATGTGCTTATGTGAAAAGGCACAATGTGACACAATATTCCCTAGCACGTAGGCAAATACGTGTTTTTGAGGATACATATGGCCTGGTATTGTATTATTTGAGGATACCTATCTAGGATACCTTCTGGAGAACCCCATTTTTGTCATATGGGCTTATGTGAAAAGGCACAATGTGACACAATGTGCCCTAGCACATAAGCATATGCTTTATGTGCCGATATGTGCTTATGCGAAGAGGCACAATGTGACACAATGTGCCCTAGCACATAGGCACATACGGGTATTTGAGGATACCTATGGCCTGGTATTGTATTATTTAAGGATACCTATCTAGGATACCTTCTGGAGAACCCCTTTTTGTCATATGTGCTTATGTGCTAGTGCACATTGTGTCACATTGTGCTTTTTCACATAAGCACATATGACAAAAAGGGGTTCTCCAGAAGGTATCCTACATAGGTATCCTCAAATAATACAATACCATGCCATAGGTATCCTCAAATACCCGTATGTGCCTATGTGCTAAGCACATATGATAAAAAAGGGATGCCGAATGTCATGGTTTTCAAAAAGAGGGGGCCGAAATTGGGGTGCCCGAGGATATTGCCATTGGATATAGTGGTGATGAGAATCGGATACAACTTCGTTGTAATAAGGGGAGATAACTCTGTGCGATTAAGTAGAGGTTATGGGAAATCAAACAATCTGATTGGTTAGTTATAATTTATATAAATGATCTAGATAAATGAAACAACAAGAGTACTAGGAATAGGGTCAGGACTAACAAGAATAGACCAGGAAAGCTAAATATAGTAACAATGAACAAAGCTCTTCCAGTTGATAGGCTCTTCTATGCTACTGGAGTATACTCCGGAACAAAGGAACATGGTCAGGTAGACGAAAACTATTACATAGATAGATAGAATCAGAGAATTCTGAAAGAATTCGAAATAGTAAAACCACTTGTTGGGGGTTGTTTTGGTAATTCTTCGAGAATTATGGGGAAATTGTAAGCCAGAATCACTCACTCCTATTCAATCGTACGCACCCCCGGTACCCTTTGGAACTATAGCACTACGTGCTATAACGATAATATGGGAAATCGGTAGTAAATCAAGTCAATTTCGGTAAATTGGAGGGATTTTCGGGTTTATTTGGGTAATTCGTGATACTCCGATTCAATCGAACGTACCCTCTGAACATACCCCTATCCTATAAGAAGGTTTAGGTAACATAGCAATCACGTGCTACCATTGAAACCAAGATGGCGGCATCCAGTATACAAAATGGACGACTGAAACAGGTATCACCCTAACAACACGTGCTGCGCATGCGCTCTATCACCATGTATCGCCATGCGGATGGCGTCACAACATGGCCGCTTACGCGGGTTACCATGACAATATAACATGGCGCCACTGGGCCACGTGACTATGACGTCACATGAGATTATCCATGAGATCATCCAAATAAGGGGTGAAACGTGCGAGACATACTACTAACCAATTAACTCGTTATAACAACTAACCAGTAACCAACTCGTTAAAGCGACTTCACAACTCGTAATAACAGCACCAGAACATTTTATAACAAGACAACTCTTTACAACGATTTTGCAACTCTTTATAACGACATCACAACTCGTATTAACCCCAAACGTTTAGACCGGTCTTTTCAAACCAGAATCGTATCGTGAAGCTTTTCGAATGTTAGCCATTACTTGACTGAATTTGACCCCTTCGGCTAGTAAGGGCTCGAACTGCTGATCAGCGATTTTGTTGTCTGTCGGAGCTTCAGAATAGAAAGCAGCTACAGTGGAGGGTTTGGCCTCTGCGCAGGTGTAAATCGCGCTGCGTGTTCTGAGTATTTTTCGTCAAGCGCCGGTTAATGAATTTTCCAAAGATACTAAAAGGGGCACATTCCTAACCTCTAACTCTATGATTATAGGCTGCGGTTAATATACGTCCGACTCATCCGGCTTCAATGCCTAGGCTGGTCGCGGTTAGAGACATTTCAGTGTTATCTATAACATCAACTTATCGCTCATACTTCTTGTTGGGGGCCGGTGGGGTGGGGAGCCTGTGATCACGTTCAGCCGTTAGACGTGTTTTATATCGCCAATTTCCTGGGTGTGGTAAGACGTTCACTGACCACTCATTTCTGGGTGCCGACCCATCTTCCTTAGGTCATTATAAGCCTTATCATTATATCTTTAAATAATCAGTAATCAGTTGTAACTTAGTGTATCTTAATCGCTTAAACTGTATTGGTCCGAGATGAAAGGTATTAAGACCGTTAACCAGTAAACCTTATTTTGTGTTTTACGCCATTCAGAATGTTGGCAAGCTCTTTATTCGGGTGACGTCGAGCCCACTTTTGACTTAGCCCTTGTATCATGGGGACAAAAATGGAAGGTGGGGTCCCCTGAACCACGTCAGCAGCTACATTGAATCTAGAAACGCTTATGGACCAAACACTAGTATTAGCTTTAGAGAGCCTGATTTTTTTCTAAGAGTCCCCAACGCATACTCAGCCCCCATAACTGTTCACAGGCTGTTTACTGAGTGGAAAGTAGGAGACTAACACGGTTCGCTGTCTAGGAGATTGCGCATCCTGCGTCTCTGCAAAAAGTTGGATGTGGTGGTTTGGCTATCTTGAAGTCAAGCCGTCCACATCGGCGGCAGACTACTGATAAACAACACATTTGTTGTCGAGCGGAACCGATACGATTACAGAAAACCGGTTGTCCCGGTTTTCAAATTAAATGTTGAAAATCTCTAATCAGGTCTTCACTTCTCAGAATAATGAGAGAAACAACATAAAGTTACTTTTATTTTGAAACTTTAGAGTCGCGATACCCATTTTTCGGAACACTGGGAGCGTGGTGGCCCAGTGGTAGACTGTTGGACTTCTATGCTAGAGGTCGCGAGTTCGATCCCCGTCTGGGATGATCCGCGTTGTGTCCTTCGGCAAGGCACTTTATCCCGGTTGCCTACATGGGGACACGATGACGTCGTGTATTAAGGCGTACTGCACGTTGATGGTGCACACGTCTTCATCCGCTGGAACCCTGCTTGAGCGGAGCTTGAACAGAGCTAGAATGTTGAGGAGCTGACAGTTGCTCGTCGATGCCCGGGGGTTCTATCCGGATACTCCGGCTTCCTCCACTCAAAAAACTGTCACGGTCACGATTAGCCATTGTGCATTAGTATGTGACCTTAAACAGTAACAAATAAATAAATAAATCCAGAACATCTACACACGTAATTGTTATCACATTCGAACTTCGAGCTCTGCAATCACCAGAATATGTGACAAAATTGATTTCTCACGCATCGGGTTTTTATTTGAGTTGAATAAAGTCATCAGCTGTTAGAGACAATGTTTTACTACGACACACATATAATTCTACCACAGACTCAAGGCAAGGAATTATTTTCTTAAACTTGCAACTCTTGAGATAATTTAAACAAATATAGTACGTGAAGAGTGGATTGTAACTAAATCACCCGCGGAGTGGAGTTATCACCCAAGCTATAACTTTCAAATTCTGTACATATCGACAAAAAACACAAGCAATGTTTCAGCCAATGGACCTCCGGGTTTAACCCGGAGGTCCATTGACTGAAACGTTGCTTTTGCTGGTTATGCTTTGCAACAAATTTGCAATTATTGCTTGTGTGGAATCTCCACTCTGCGGGTTATTTAGTGATAACACACTCTCCACGTACTGCACATTGCACTCAGGAAATCAGAGTGTATTACACACGTTCTTTGCCACGGAGTGCCCCCTCCCGACAATGACGGTTGCATAAATTCCCACTTTATTGAATTAATATGTCGTGACTCCTTGGGATTAAATTAATGTTTCCCGCAGCAATTTAACAATAAATCACCATCCAAGGGTTTGAAAATATCAAAACAGATGGAAAATAACTTTAATGATATTTATTCGGTATCAAATAGCAGAAGATAACAGTTAGCGTAACATTTTTAAATGTAGAGAATAGCCTTACAGATATCCATTCACGATACTGCCCCCCCCCCCCCCCCCCACCTTTTTAACTTTTGAAATAGGAGACAGGATCATGGTGCTCCCCACTCCCCGAGTTCCGGGCTCCCAGTGTTACTTCCCCTGGCCCTGCTACTATCAAAGATTGAATTTGACTTGGATATTTCAAAGTGTCATGTTCTGTTTTCAAACGTCCATACTTCTCCAACTGCACGAAACTGGATTTTGTTATTTGGTATGAAGCATGCTTAAGTCAAGAAGTATGGAATGATAACAAATATTGCCATCGGCTGTGTCATTGTGAAAAGTAGAGGAAATCGAAAAACTACTGAGTCCGCGTATTTGCAAAAATGCAAAGAATCTTCTTCTCGAGAACCACTGATCAGACTTTTATTTGGAATACAGCATCCAAAGGAGAGGGTGCGAAGGGGGGGGGGGGGGTGGAGGGGGTCAGATGCCAGTTTGGTAAAATTAGGCCCGCCGGTTTATATTTGGCACAATACTTGAGCCTAAATTTGACTTTGCGTAATATGAGAAGTCCTCTTTAAACAATCTTCATCTCCAGAACTACCTGTCAGGATTGTTTAATGTTTAGTATACAGTTATGGGGGACAGATTCAAGTTAGTTCAAATCAAGTTCCGCAATTAATTTTTGGGCTGCCTATTGGGGGCGTTATTTTTAACTTAGAGTAATGTGAGGAATAATCTTTAAGAATCTTCTTCTTCAGATCCAGCAGTAGAATCTATGGATATTTATTATGCAGCATACTTAGGGAGTTCAGATCAAACTTTGTTAAAACCAAGACCCCGTGTTAACATTTGGGCTCCTTATTCGTGGAATCCTTTAGGTCTATACAGGGGCCAAATATTAGAATCTTTCTCAGGGGAATTTTGGCATGAGTTATCCAAATTCAAATAAAATATTTCCCAATCTCCGTCCTCATTCAAATAAAAATTTAATTCTTCATTAACCCTTTGAATCTCAGAGGCGGCATTTCGGAACCCAGTAGCATGATACTTCATAATTTCATTAAGTAGGTCTACTTTTGAGTGAAGATGTACTGTAGACCAATCAACTTTTTCAAAGTGCATCTCAAAGGCTGCACGTTGAAAATATTAATTGGTCTACCCCCCAAATAAAGAATGTGGATTTTTCCCATGCTGCCATTGAACTGATATGGAATATACTACTAGAGATCAAGGGGTTAACTCTTGTTTGTCTAATTTTGATTTTCATCATATTTTACTTCCATTAAAGCAGGTGCTCCAACAGGCAGTTTTAGATATGTTTGCAAGTTGCATCCCAAGAACCGTGTCTGAGTAGAGAACATAGACTTGCCAAGTCACAACGGCAAAACCTCGCAATGTAGATTGTCGAAGTGTAGCAAAATGCATCAATATTTTCATCATTTAATATTATAAGAACAATTTATTTACTAGAGAATACAGAGACTGATCATTATTCCAAACAACTCGTCGCCTGGGTGCTAGAATGTTCAATGTCCCATAGTCCCCCCCCCCCCCCCCCCCCCCCCCGCCACGCGCCCTCTCCTTTGGATGCTGTATTCCAAATAAAAGCCTGACCAGTGGTTCTCGAGAAGAAGATTCTTTCATTTTTGCAAATACGCGGACTCAGTAGTTTTTCGATTTCCTCTACTTTTCACAATGACACAGCCGATGGCAAAATTTTTTATCATTCCATACTTCTTGACTTAAGCATGCTTCATACCAAATAACAAAATTCAGTTTCGTGCAGTTGGAGAAGTATGGACGTTTGAAAATATTTCTAGTTTAGCTCCAGGGTTTCCCACGGGGATGTGGGGAATTTTTTTTTTTGCATGAATCAAGTACTGATGACTCTTCATACCACATATCAAATTTGTTTCAAATCAACTCACCGGTTCAGAAAATATAAATTTCAGGCGGGATAAAAATCTTGTCTTCCTATTACACAGGCAAATATTGCTCCACGAACTTTGTTCAAACAAACCTGATTCTGCATAACAAAGGGAAGCTCAGTGTCAAATACCAAATCAAGTCATTGTACCCTTGGTTCTTGAGAAGATTATTTTTAAAAAATTGGGAGTATTTTCCTCAACCCCCTCCCTATGGAGCTGGGCAAGTTGATTTCAGAATAAACGATCATCTCACACTTAGCTGAAATTGGTCCAAGGGTTTTGGGGGAGAAATCGCAAACACCGTGTTCACGGACAACGGAGGAATGACAGACGACGCACGGTGGGTGATCATAATATCTCACCCTGACTTTCAGTCAGATGAGCTAAAAGGGGGCATAACATCAGGTAGCACATAAAAATATAACTGAACAGACCGAAACCAAATCTGAACTTGACCAATCGGTACTCAAAATGTTGCAAAATACCTCCATATCAGCTGTCATATTATGCTTTATTAATTTGATTGCTGACATTTCCATGCAAAATCTAAGATCTGAACATATTTCAAGACAATTTTTCAATTATTTATTTATTCTCATCACTCTGGATAATTTCCTATCCTGTTGGAACCTCAGAGTTGTGCTCCATTCATAGAGCTTGGCTAGCAAACCATACGGCTTTGATGGTAGATGGAGGATATTTAGTGAATATTCACTAATACAACGTAGATTTTCTCTTTAGTATATGCTTCGTGACATTTTACTGCGCAATATTCAACACAATTCGACTGCAAACAGTTTCAATACAATCACAAAAACTGCTAATCGTTCCTTGAAGGCGACGTTCAAGGCGGCGTCATGCGCCGAAGCGTAACGTCATTTAGGAAACTAATAAAAAAATTCATCGTGTGGACCTGAAAATATTATTATAAAATAAAACTCTCCAGTTCACACTCATGAGATAATTCCAGATACTGACTGAAATAGAGTAGATTTTTTATTATATTCTACATGTGTACGAGACAATTTATTGCACAATATTCAGCCCAATTCGACCCCAAAATGCGTACCTTTCAAAACAATAACAGAGGTCAGCTGGTCGTTCCCTCAAGGCAACGCGACGCGTAAGCTGCTGAGGGATATTCCTCGATATCCATCGAGTCGAAAGATAACGAGAAATATATTTTAGATAATTTGCGATAATTTACAGGCGAGCATATAAAAATACCGGATACATGAAGCTATGTTATTGAACCATACGGCATTGCAGCAGAAGATATCTAAAGTTTGAATGGGGGACATACATGTAGGTGTTCGGAAAGAGTGAGAAGATTCCATCATTGTAGAAATCATAAGAAGCATTTGCTTTGCCCGCGCAGCTGACACGAATTATGCCAGGTGCGGCAAATACACCTGTTGAGCAAATTAAATAATAACTCATTCGAAAATAGGTGAGCTCAATTCAAACTGAAGTTATCCAGCAAAGATGAAATTGTTAACATTACGGTTGATAACTTAAAAACAAGCAATCTAAGTCTCGTAACTTTTGATCCGAATTGTGACCTGATCCGCAATTGGGTACCAGACTGTAAACACTACTTTTTCCATAGCTTAAGAAAATGACCAGGCTACGCAAAATATTGATAAAATAATATAGACTAATTTTATAATCTGATGATCCATCTGATTTACAGGCCTTTAGATTACCCCAAATTCAAGGCGATAAAAGCTGTGCCCAAAATAGGAAACCTGCTAAAATATTTTCTCTGTCTCAGTTATAAGTGTTTTCATTTTTTAGCTGATATAGTGTCTTTCTTTCTTTTCTATAATGTGTAAAGTTACTTTGGGCTTTCAAAAATCAAAAATATTTATTGAAAATGGCACATTTAAAACCTTGAAAAATTGTGCCCAAAATAGGAAACCTGCTAAAATATTGTCCCTGTCTCAGTTATAAGTATTTTAATTTTTTTTAGCTGATAGAGTGTTTTTTTTTTCTTTATAATGATGTGTAACGTTACTTTGGGCTTTCAAAAATCAAAAATATTTCTTGAAAATGGCACGTTTAAAACCTTGAAAAAATGTGTCCAAAATAAAGCAATCTAATGGCCTACTAATTTATTACCAGGACTGGGATGCAGTCACGAGCAAGCAAAACCAGCATGTCTAGAATACACAGAGAAATGAATGAGATGTTCTGTAATTAAACGGACATGTACCATCTTACTCCGAAGCTTCTCTAGCTCAACCAACTGATTCGGATGCCAAAGGAATTAACCCTTTCAGGGACCGATCAGGAGTATTTAAAATGCGCTCTAGCCTCGGAGCCTATTTTTTCAATTCATGCGCCAGATTTCAATTTACGGAGTAACATTAATCTTCACTGTGGTTTCTGATCAAGTCTTGGGCCTCTTGGCTGCATATTTAGGCAGCCAAGACTTGATCAGAAACAACAGTGAAGATTAATGCTTGGTAATTAAGACTTGAAGTATTAACTTAAGCACTCTACAACAATGATAAATGATAATCATATATATAATATATGTAAGAGTGTCTCTCTCGATTATCCATCGAAAGAATATCAAAATATGATCTGAGAAGTTACGCGCCAACTGAGAAGCCTATTTCTGAGATTTAAGAGCCAGGTCCTGATGTTTCAGAACCAAATACGCACTGGCGCATGCCCAGGTCGGTCCCTGCCTTTACCTAACATGAAAAGCAGACGACACTTGCAAAAAAAAAAATGACCAAAAGCAGATCCTACTGACCAGCTAAAGTGCTCTACTGACCAGATAAAGATGATGAATCCATAGACTGAGACCATCTGAACTCAGGACATATTTGGCCTGCAACGGTTTCTATATGACGTCATTGCCAGAGAGAATGTCTCAGCTCTCAACATCAACATACCATATTTGCCACAATGACGTTCTTGGAAACGGTAATTGATTTCCTTCCATTTCGATTCGCTTGACGAGAATAATTGGACAAACTGTTGTACTGTCCCTTGAACATTGAGACATTTTAACTATTTGGATTTTTGGGTGCAGGCATAATGCGATTGTTAATAAATTAAAGTGAAACAGCTATGAATTACACTGAATTCAAAGTGTTCGCAGTCATCGGAAAAACGTGGAGCGACAACCTGTTCTGTCTTTTGTTGCTTGCATAATTAATAAGCACTACTGACCAGATAAGCCGGAAGTTGATCTTGAGAAACCCGGATGTTGATGTCACTTCTCTATAAATCAAATACATTTTTTCTTTTGTAGATGCGAATTTTTTTGTTGGGGTGAAATCGGAGTATAAATAAAATATCCAGTTAGTGTCTTCAAATATGAATTTACTTTGCTCGTAGATGGGCTCCGAATTTGACTTGCCAAATAGAAGCCCAGTATTCACAAAGATAAGTTCAGTAATTGAAGCACTGACTGGATAGTCTACATTCTAGACATCAATATGTTCAAAAAGTAACGAATATACTAGAATTTATCGTGTCAGAGAAACCTTTGGTCGGTCTTTTAAACATATTTTGATGTATTTTACAACACTCAGTCTCATGCAAACATTTTGTGATTAGGCTTTCGGAGTAAAATGTAATTGATGTTTTTTTTTCAGTATTAAGCTGTTGTTTCCTGTATGTGGTCAATGTCACCCCACATCATCATTGTTTTGGTGTCACTCAATGCGCACTCTGTCACTACCAGTTGTAAGTGAACTCTCTCGATATTGTATGCGCAAATAGACTGTGGTGAAACATGGCATTTAAACCAATCAGAATTCGGCGTTAGGGTGAAATCGGAATTAACCGTAATTATAAAGATCGAGTAATCGAGGGAGATAATTGACTCAAAAGTCAACTAGTCGGGCCATTTCTTGAACAACATTCACAGTGTAACTCCCGCACATCTTTCCATCATGATCGGTACTCCCATATTCATCACGACTTCCGAGCCAAACATCCAAAAGAGAATGGATGTATATTTGTTTTAAAAAACGTTGGCCGAGAGGAAATTCAAATATTCAAACATCTTGCCACATGTTCATCCTCCCAGATAGATCATTTTTCCAAGGTTGAATATTTCTGTCACTTTTTAACTGTTGAACCAACTCAGCACAATAGCAGTCATTTAAGGCGGGGCTACATATATTTGCTTATAAATAAAAATGTTCGGACATCTCACGATCTGATCTGACGAATCAGGAGTTTCTGGTTTCTTCATTGTGAAAATGTATGAAAACCTCTGTTAGTCACTCACACCATCTCAGTATGGTTGTCAAATTGCACACTGAAGTAAAAAGTAACCTTTACCAGCATCCACGTCCACTGACATTGACATATCTCAATTCACAGGCAAGTTACAGCCTTGTTTCCAAGCATACCTTCTGTCTTCCGACTATTAAACGGTCTCAATAAACAGTCGGGGGGTGTGCGCAAAATTAAATCCATAACTGAACATGTAAATGGAAAATAGTGTTGAAAGGGGAGAGAACTGTAGAATAAAGATCATTTTAACAATGCATATTCTTCCCTAGGACTCAAGTCGATCTTTGTCGGAAGAGAACTGCCCAACAAAATCTGTTGGGAAAGCCCGAGTAGCAATTGTACAGTGCTTTCTCTGACGTAGAATAAATATCATTTTGTCGATGTATATTCTTCCCTAGGACTCAAGTCGATCGTTTTCGGTAGAGAACTGCCCACCAGAATCTGCTGGGAAAGCCCGAGTAGCAATTGTACAGTGAATTCTCTGACTTAGGATAAAGATCATTTTATCGATGCCTATTCGTCACTAGGACTCAAGTCAATCTTTCACGGCAGAGAACTGCCCAATAGAATCTGCTGGGAAAGCCCGAGTAGCAATTGTACTGTGCTTTCTCTGACGGCAAACCAGCTATCAGTGTAAGGTTTACCGAAGAGCAGAAATCAGACTGGAGACATGACTGATATCTTTTAAAATCAAAGCGACAATTTACATGAAATGAATGCCGCGTGTGTTCAATGCTGTCACTACTCAGTGATCATCCAGTGTGAAACCATACCACCAGTTCTTCGGCTAGTAGTAATAAATTCAAACAGGAGCAGTCATTATTGTTTTCCCTTCATGGGAGAATTTCAGGAGACTCTACATGAGCGACAACATGAAATGAATCAGAGAAGATTACAATTTATATGATCTTTTAATTTATTTGATCGGCTGTGTATATACATACATCATGTATTTGACCGACTGAATAATTCCCTAGTCTGAAATTCAATAAATTCCATTGTCTGTACACAATTATAAATCAAAATGAAGGTTGCGGGGTATAATATACGAAAATATATTTGTGCAGTCAATCTCGATTTTATGGCGAGTTGTCGCTCCTATGCGCAATCGCACATGAAGTTTTTATTTTGTGCGTGTAGACCACAGTGCATCTCTGTTCCACCTAGCGAGTGGTTAACACATACCAAACGAATCAGCTGTATCTACTGCGTAATACACAAATTGCATTATCAATAATTTCAACAAAATGATATCATAACTTATCGATCTCGTTCCATTCAGGAAAAAAGTTAGCAAAACACCATGAATTACGCCAGCTCGCCTACAATTTTACTTTTTATGAGTAGACAACAGCGCGCCTCGGTTCTACCTTACAGTTGAAACTAGAAGTCCTGTCAGGATAGACAAATATTTCGTCTATCTGCGCGTTGATCTACGCGTTATGACCATAGTAAGGCTATCAGATTCTGTATATACGGCCTGTGCACATGCAAAGTTTCAGCCAATGGACCATTGCCTGTGTTTGCTATGAGTACCCAGGAGAAGGAGAACCCGCCGTGCTTTGGATGCCATTCGATATGGCAATTGCGCGCAATTCCTCGAGCAGTTAAACCTAGATAAGCGCATAGTTCGTGACAGGACTTCCAGTTTTAACTGTATTGGTCAAATTTAGTCCTGTCATGAAATGCGCACAAATATCACGTCGATCCGCGCGTTCCTCTACGCGTTATGAACATAGTAAGGCTATCATATTCTGTACATATTGTCTGTTCACAAGCAATGTTTCAGCCTATGGACCTCCGGGTAACCCGGAGGTCCATTGGCAGAAACATTACCTGTGGTTACTATGAGTAACCAGAAGATCATGCCTTGCCTTTGATTCCATTCGATATGGCAATTGCGCACAATTAAGCCTAGATAAGCGTACAGTTCGTGACAGGACTTCTAGTTTTAACTGTAGCTAAAGAATCCTCTGCGTTCGCTGCGTAACATACAACTTCTGCAGTAGACAATGTTTTTACAAATTCAACACACAACAATATAATGTGATCTACAGACGGACGGGAACGATCTCGTG
This sequence comes from Pictodentalium vernedei, assembly GCA_031216915.1. NCBI lineage: Eukaryota > Metazoa > Mollusca > Scaphopoda > Dentaliida > Dentaliidae > Pictodentalium > Pictodentalium vernedei. The sequence goes on from CM062296.1 coordinate 65,499,919, forward strand.
GAATGGAATAAAGGGTTAATCTGTTCGCGTGAAATAGGCCAAATAAAACAATTCGAGCACGAAAATGTGAATAATTCACCATGAATTATAAGCTGTAGCTTTTCAAGACTTCAAACTATTGAATTGATACGTACAAAACATAATTTGACAATCATGAAATGCAGGCAATGCTTCTCACTGTCTTTTCGTTCACGAATTCCGTAGAGAATCATTCGATTGACTTACGAAGTTGAAGTTGCATTTCATCTCTTATACCGAATTCCTAAAAATTGGATTATTGCAGCGAAAAGCGTATTTAAAAGGTCAGAAAGTAATTTTGGAATGCCTACTTACTGTGCACCAGTGGATCGAACAGTGGTCAGATGTTTGTTTCATGTTTTTCTTGAAAAAACTTTCCCGATACCTGTTCATCACGACATTTCAACCTCCACGCCCACCCACCCTGAATATCACCCCCCCCCCCCCCATGATTTGTGTTCTTGTTTTTTCAATGCCATTTGATGCTCAAATCTTTAGATATTCATTTTGTCATCAATTTCAGATATTTATGTTTTGAAAAATCATCAATTTTCATGGGGGAGGATATCCGTGGGGAGAGATATCCTGTTACACCAGGACTCAACAATAGCACTCTTCACGTCAATCGTGATAGCGAATAGCATAGTGAGCCTTCCATTATCAAAATCGAAAGACTGTTGCAGCTAACATGGTTGATAGTATATATCAACGTTCTTGAAAGTGTGCTACAGTATTCATACCAGATCTGAAATTAAAATAATATTTCATGAGGACAACTCGTGGTCAAATATACCTCAGATATCCAAGAACAAACCTAGGCATTCAATATACTTCAACTTGCAGGGACATAGCTGCGTTGGGGAAAGTTCCAAAAACTGTCGGCTTTGTTTTGGAGGAGACTTCCAAGCGCGTCGTTTACAAACAGCATAAAGACAAAAAGTACCGATATTCATTGCCTTCTAAACGATTTTACCAGACCGATTGACTTTACATTACAGATTGCTACCATCAGAATACTGCACAGTTGGGAGTATTAATTTCCTAGGTGTTGCTACATTTTCTTGATTGTTCTTGGATACCTGAAAGACAATTGACGATGAGTCTATTATCAGTTCTGTTACGAATATGGTACCGGTAGCACACTTTCAAGAACCATTGATGTCTGCTGTCAGCTATGCGAGGTGCACACATATTTTTTCGAGTTCTACAGTCCACATCCTTGATTTTGCTGTATAATTTGTGTATATTTATTTGAAATTTGTAGAATTTCAGACCTGGGAATTTCACACTGTTTTCCCCTTACTTATGGCGTTCTAAAAGTAATGGGCAATTTTGCTTGAAAAAGGAGGATTCATGAAGAGTCTATATCAGGAAGATTCGGTCCCGATACTTTTTATGGGAAGGTTCGGTCTCCGTCGAAACCAAATCTTATCACCGTAGATGCCGAATCTTCCCGGAAAAAAAACTTTCTTTAAATTTTCAATGTATTTATTTTTTATGTCTTGTTCAATATGCAACAAACCTTAATGTGATAGGAGCAAAAATACCCATTTCCGAAAAGACAGTCACTCACATCTGTTCAGCTGACAAAAGACTTTTGAAATTTCATTATGTGTTTACACGATATTCTCAACCTAGTATTTTAATTAACCCTTTACCTAACGTAACGGCCAAAACCGGCCAGCGCAATTCACAAAAATCGCCAATTAATTTTCATTTGTTTTCATTTTTTGTCTCAAAAACATAGGTTATACCCCCTCTTTGGAACGTCATAAAGAGGGGTATACGACATAATGCATCACAGATCGCGATGTGATACCGTTAAAATCACATGGTAGTTTTGTACATTTTGAATTTTGCCTCCGAAATAAAAATGACGAACGCGGAACGAAAAAACGAATGCTCCGGTGCCTGAAAATCAAAAGATTAACTTGTTTAGAGTTATTGACCAGAGTTCATAAAAAAACAGAAATACTATATGTTTGTGTTCCAATAATATATAACAATTAATTGCCAGTGCTTGACTGACGGTTTGTTTTTAAATTGCAACGATGACAGTATATTATAGAACACAACGAAAGTAGATTACTGCAGAGATAATTGCTCAATATATATTAATATTTTTTATTATTACATTCCTCAGTTCGTTTTGCATTGAATTTAATGTTGATTAAAAAGTGGTAATGTCACGAGTGAATTATGTCACTTCAATAGTAACTTTGGAACGACTGACGTATACAAGCCACGCCCCCACCGATTTGTTGATATTTTGTTTTCCAGTTCCACATCTGATTCAGTTAATTAAAATGAATTTTCCTTCTGAATATTTTTAAAAATCATTTCTTTCCTCTATGAGCAGGTTCGTTGGCACAGTTGACAAAATCCAAATAGAAATGTTTTATCTTATGGCTGAATGCCATTCCCCAAATGCGACTGGAACGCCACATAAACTAGTAAAATATCGTACGAAAGTCACAAAAATAAAACTGGGCCATTTCCAATAGAAGATTTGACACAAAAAGTGATGTATTCATACGCGCTAATTTCATAGTATTTCAGAGTTGCATTTGCGAATATTTTGTGTTGAATTATTTTTAATGAAAGACATTTTGGTCTAAAATGTCATTTACTAAAGAGAGTGACCCATTCTTACGGCATGATACGGTATATAATTCGCCTCGAGGCAGGACTATTTCGTATTTCCTTCCTGCTAATTTTAGAAATGTTTCCGTGTTTACTCTAAATTGGATTATATCTGACAATAGTTGGGGTTGAATTATTATAGTAAAAAACCTCTTTATTCCAAATGCCATGTAATAAACAGAGTAATCAATTTGTTTTGAGTGTTACGGTAAATAATTCATCTCGAGACGGGACTGGTTCGTAAATCATTCGGGCTACGCCCTCGGGATTTACTCACGTCCCGTCTCTCAACAAATTATTTACCGTGACGCTCAAACAAGTTGATTACTCTCTATATAATTATCTTTTCTAAGAGTTAAAAAGTAGAGTATTAAAAAAATCTAACAGATATATGTATCGCTTTTCTTTAGGCCGAACATAACCTATCACCTGTTTTCAAGCAAACTTCGCATTACTTATATACTTACATTACTGTTATAGCACAATAATTACATTTTTAATGCAGTTATACGTTTTGGGTCCAAATACTCAATTCCCATTGGTCAGCTGGATGAAAACGTCACGATAAATGTAATTCATTTTCCAATGAATACATTTGGTCGAACTTTGACCCGCATTTACGGTAGAGCGCAGTTGACAGAATGCAATTCGGACGGTGTTTGGGCGTTTTTTTTAAACTTTTAGCGCCTCTCGCAGTGATCCACTCCGCTGCTGTTTCTTTGGTGACATTTCCCAACTGTGGCATAAAGCCCGTTACTAAAATACTCGTTTCGATTTCTAAAGTTGAGAAAATTAAAGCTTATTTGTCTTTGGGATATCATTTAGACGGAACAAAGGTCTGCGCCAGTTTGTGATTCCAACGACTGAAAGACGTATGATTTTCAACAATGGCGAATGACAATTCGTGGGGGAAAAAAGTAAACAGTTACGGAATGTAATTATAAGAATTGAATGCAATTTTTATAATCTTTATTGGAGTATGAACGTGTGGGAATGGGTACAAAAGGTATGAATCCCGAAGGGATTCCCACACGTTCATACTCCAATAAAGATTATAAAACTTGCATTCAATTCTTAATTAAAATTTGGTGAATTCAAAAACTGAGTTTCGTTTTGATACTTCACGATCTAAGTGTTCATACACATTCTGTATGAAATCGGACCAATATAATCAACAGATCCGCAGTTATATCTGCTATTTTTCGGTGAAGGTTATGTTCGCTGAATTGGCCAGGTTGCAACGAAATCAGGAGAGTTCGATCTGAAATAACGAGATCAACTAAGCGTATTGACAAACCTCGAACCGGACCGAATTAGAGCATATGATGTGTACATGTAAATATCACATAAAGCTCAGAGGTGAGCAGAGTTGCAGTAGTAAACTAACGTATTTGACATTCTGTTTGTTTGTGGATATCAGCCCAAAAATCCTTAGGTGGGGGAGGGGGACGGGTAATTGCATTACAGTAGCCAGCTGAACACCGGAAGTCACGTAATGTTTTCCATGAAAAGTGTTCGCAAATCCAAAAATTACCTTTGATGGTACAGAGAATAATGTTCTGCAATACATTTCTGATTAGGGTATATGGGTCATCCTGCGAGCCCATGGTTCTATAAATCTCTGTTGTAACATCTTTTAAAAATAAGTAAACGGCGCTTTTACCCTGTGTTGATGTTCTGTTGTAACATTTTGCCTTTTTGTTGTATCGACGGTGTGTGCATCTTGGCATGTAATACAGACACTGTTTTTTCCATTAATATAAAATAAAGAGGTGTGATTTGCTAATAAAAAAACTGCACATTTGCAAAACAAAGACTCAGTGTGGATACTTAGTGTTCAGAGATGTGGTACAGATGAATGTTGATGAATCCAGAACACAGCACCCATCACACTAATGTGTACAGCCAGAATAGCAGTTTCTATATTTTTCATTACTTTCTACATACCATACACACTAAAAACTAAAGTGTTAAAACTGACACTTTCAAGGTGTTAAACCCATTCTAACTCTTAGGGTTTGATTTTGACACTCAAAGTGCAATGCTTTAAGCACTTAGATCTTACAATCGTCAAACATCTGAAACTTGAATATATGCCACTTCCCATGTGTCTAGCATTTGTGGTTCTTCCAGAATCGTCCATAATTTGATTTGCGCTTGGTGGGTACATAATTAAAAGGACACAACGCAGATAACTCGGAATAGGCTTGAGAGTTCGAGCCTGATCCGCGTCATCTGCGTTGTTTCCTTTTAAGTGTCGCGCCATTACACTTGTCAAGTGGTATTATTGTAACACCTGTCAAGTTCTGGGATATCTACTCTTGAACAAAGTGCTAGTTCAGCACTTAGTAAGTGTTAAATACAACACTTCAAGAGTAGTTTTTAACACTTTTGTTTTTAGCGTGTATATGTACCAAATTTGTCAAGTTCGAATTTTTGCAGTAGGTACGCCAAGCGCCTAGAGCCTTTGGGGATTAGGCGCTCTATAAATATTCTTATTATTATTATAATAGATATTCTAGATGACAGATTATCTGTGAACCAGTTACTTGTGGATTCCTTTTGTTATAATTGATACATGAAATCAAAATACAGCTCCGAGATATCGTCCCACGAGTTTCAATGTGTTCTATGCGCCTACTGGCCCACGAGTTCCAATGTGTTCTATGTGCCTACTGACCCACGAGTTCCAATGTGTTCTATGTGCCTACTGGCCCACGAGTTATAATGTGTTCTATGTGCCTACTGGCCCACGAGTTCCAATGTGTTCTATGTGCCTACTGGTCCACGAGTTCCAATGTGTTCTATGTGCCTACTGGTCCACGAGTTCCAATGTGTTCTATGTGCCTACTGGCCCACGAATTCCAATGTGTTCTATATACATACTGGCCCACGAGTTCCAATGTGTTCTACGTGCCTACTGGCCCACGAGTTCCAATGTGTTCTATGTGCCTACTGGCCCACGAGTTCCAACGTGTTCTATGTGTCAACTGGTCCACGACTTCCAACGTGTTCTATGTGCCTACTGGCCTACGAGTTCCAATGTGTTCTATGTGCCTACTGGCCCACGAGTTCTAACGTGTTCAGTGTGCCTACTGGTCCACGAGTTCCAACGTGTTCTATGTGCCTACTGGCCCACGAGTTCCAACGTGTTCTATGTGCCTACTGGCACATAGAACACATTGGAACTCAGGGGACGATATGTCTGTTGTTTTCGTTAATTAAAAGTAACAAGAGGAAACTTGACTTCATTTTCTACTGATGTCATAAGTGTTTTTTTCAAAAATTACTTGCTTCTAAATTCCATCTTTCTCGCGCGTCTGATAATTTGAAGATAGATAACTGAACTGGGTTAGGAACTTAATCCCAGTTGCCCACGTGGGGACACGGTAACGCCGTGTACTAATGCGTAATGCATGGCGGTCGTGCACTTGTCTTTAATCAATGTTAATCCTGCTTGTGGTGAGTTAGAATGTTGGGGAGTTTGACAGTTGCTTACCGCTGATCTGTGGTTTTCTCTGGGTACTCTGGCTACCTCCAGATGTAAAACTGTCCGACACGAGGTGACCATGGCTGTCGAAACTGTTGTTAAACCCCAATAAAAATATAACTTAAATCAGAGTCGCGTACAAGGAAGTTCAGAAATACAAAGTGGCTTACTTTCCTGTGCTCTCAACAAAGTTTTAATGAAGTGAAGCTGAACCAAATATCAGTTCCTTGGTTTTACCCATAAGTCGATCAAAACTAGTTACCATAGTTATTTTTTACCTAAAACGGACCGGCAGTGGTACTTTCCATCACATACAACTTTCAGGCGCCGAAAGGAGGAAAAAGCAAATGAGCCCAGGGGGCCACTGACACTCCACACACATCCCCTTTTGTGTTATGCCTTTCCAAATATAGAACAGTTTTTCTTCCTATCCTCTGTTGTTTTCAGCTCATTATTTACTCTTTATCTTAATTCCGTTGTCGACACTTAATTTTCTCCATCCTTTCGCTCCAAGCAGCTATCAGACTTCTCACTATTAACTCCTAAACGGTAACCCGAAGCTAATCTAGTTTTGATTTTATATTCTCATCAAAGTGCCATAATTCTGCTTCTAATCGCACTTACAAAATCCCCTAAGAGCTAGTCCGTGATTCGCTATGGTATTGCCCCAAACCCTTACTGTTATGTGGTTGCGATCACTATCTACAGTTAAAACTAGAAGTCCTGTCACGAATAGTGCGCTTATCTAGGCTTAATTGCTCGTTGGAATTGCACGCAATTGCCATATCGAATGGCATCCAAAGCACGGCAGGTTCTCCTGGTTACTCATAGCAAACACATGCAATGTTTCTGCCAATGGACGTCCGGGTTACCCGGAGGTCCATTGGCTGAAACATTACTTGTGCACAGGCCATATGTACAGAATTTGATAGCTTTACTATGGCCATAACGCGTACATTAACACGCAGATCGGCCTGATATTTGTGCGCATTTCTTGACAGGACTTCTAGTTTTAACTGTAAGTCTTACGCCATCTATTTACATGTCGATGACTCCCCTCTCCCATAATGAGTACATAATCAATTATTCTTTTCCGTTCCGGTCCAGTTCATTTGTAAATTCTAAGAGTTTTGTCTCATTAACATTGATTTTGTTGTCACCACCCACAGTACCCTCTCCTCCACCATCGATGTGTCCACTAAAATCTCTCATTAGTGTAATATTCAAACCCCATTTTTCAGTTATTCCTCACTGGGCCTGAGTTTATCTATTGACTATAATGTAAACAGAACTTGGACTGGTCAAGAGATAAACGATATAAACCCGTTTCGTGTGGAAAACATCCGAACCCACGATATTTCCGCTCACTCACACGAAAATGTTCCGTATCGTGTATTTGTCTCGTTCCTGATTTTCATATCGTGTGTTGACATCATGACGCCGAAGTAAATATCGTGGCAGACAAAGTTCGCCTGGATGTAATAATAGGAGGCGTATGTCTTTATTCAACAACTGCTGTATGAAGAGTGTTAATGTGTATTTCGCAGGCCCAAATAAAGGAGAGGAATGATTAAAACTTCAAACTGTTCTAAGCTTGTTCCATGTTAATTTATTATAATGTTCCAATAAGACTAAAATCCTCCTTCTCTGATTGGACGAGAGATCGCTTAGTATATTCTATGTTTACGGCTCAAGTGGCAAATGTTACCGTCTGACATCACAACGCGAAATATCTGCAATGACGTCGCCCGTTTCGTAACTACTTCATCAACGGAGTGACTAACGAGCCGCTTCATTTTTTCTGGATGTTTCACGTGTGTAGCAGACGGTCTTCCTGGTGAAGTGCTGTTTAACTTACAAACAGATTTACGATTTGAACTAAGATGGAATTAGTTTATCTGGTTTATTGATTATTTATTCAGTGTAGTCGTGGATACAGGAGAGGTTTATTTACTAAACCTGTGATCGTTAAAAATTGACTTGAACAAGGCAACTTTTAACGATCACAAGTTGAGTAAATAGGCCTCTCGTGTTTCACGATGTAGGTTTTGGGCTATGGGCAGTGTCTGTTGGATAAATGGACGGTAACATGGTCTGAGGTTTGCGGTTCGGAGCGCATGTTCGCCCGCTTCGCGTCTCGGTTGAACATAAGCTCCGAGCCGCAAACCTCAGACCATGTTACCGTCAATTCATCACAATAATTTATAATACATTAAATAGATTTTATAGATTTTAGTTCATACCATGCTTCCCTACCAGATAAATGGGACCCAGAGTATGTACAAACATTGACAGTCTTAGTTGTCAATAGATAAAATCGTCATCCCTTGTTTGTTCACGTAGGATAGGTTTTTACCTAACTGAAACCAACCATATCCCAAGAGGCCGAATGGGACACCATTGGCAGCGGAGGGTAGTTAAAAGCCTGTACTACGTGAACAGAAATGGGGTAACTAATAGTTTATATTCAATCACTCCACTCAGACTTTCTACCATTAACTGCCCATATAATTTCGCTTTCTGAAGAGTTGTTGTATTCATTTTTGATAAGTCTTCGATTACCACATCGTCTAACGCCTTCTTGATACCATTAACTACCCATCCACCCCAACCCACACCCACCCACCCTTTCCATTTCTGGTCTTCTAGTCGAACCGACAATACACTCATTATCCTATGTCACGGTCAATCCTTCCATACTGTATAATATATATCTTACTAAGGCCTATTGGATTCTCTTCATCCACCATGGGCGAGATTTATCTTACTTTTCTTGAGACTCTAAATGTTGTTGCATCTCATTTTGAAAAAACACTTGAATTATCTGGGATATTATTCTTATCTTTTTTGTGAGGAGCCCCCTTTTTTCTATCATTTTTACATTTGCTCTCTCGAAATTTACCGTATGTCAACAACTGTTCCGCTACCTGTAAAATGTTCCTTCCAGACGCCTCAGAAATTCTGGGACGGATATGAAGATTGTCCCTCCATACAAATCCCTCTCACTCCAAAAATACCTCCGAATGTTAAGAACATGCATCCTTATATCCCTGCGGTGTTCCTTCAATTTCTTGTTCTAATTCTCGTGTTTCACTCACTCCCTCGAGACATCGCTGGGATAGTCTCGGCGAGAGTGGAAGGAGTGAACGAAGTATTCGGCGCTCGTTTTATTGACCCCCGAAATGAGTGCCGAGATTGGGCATTTTATATCGTGTTATTAGTTTCCATGCAAGGTAAATGTGATGACGTTTGCTGACGTGAAAGCTGCTACGCTATAGTGTAGCAGCTCTCGCGTCATCAGCGTCATGGGTTGGGAGAAGTTATCGCGTTGCAAAACTGGATACCACCTTGTAGAGAGGGCGGTGGCGAGTAGCGGCGTTTTTCTATGACGTTCCTGCAAGCCAATTGTATTTATTTATTTATTTAATCACTGGGATTTAACGACAGTTTCGGCAGCCAGGGTCACCTCGTGTCGAACAGTTCCACGAGTTGAGGGAGCTTGAGTACCTGGAGAGAACCGCCGAGCAACTGCGAGCAACTGTCAGTCTCCCAACGTACTAAATCCACACAAGCAGAGTTAGCATTAGTTGAAGACAAGTGCAACATCGACGTGCAGTACGCCTTGCTATGCAACGCCACCGTGCCCCCACGTGGGCAGTTGGGTAGTCGGGTTGAAGTGCCTTACCCATGGACAAACCGCAGTAACCCCTGGCGGGGATCGAACCTTGGACCTTTCGGTTTGAAGTCGTAATCATTGAGCTACCGCGCTCTCTATCCAGTTATATAGAGATAACAGTGTTAGTACTCTTCAAGCAGCACGCCAACTAGACGAAAAGCCAAAGCTACTACGATAGAAAGGCATTTCGATTGAATATCAACCCAATTATATCAAACGCCTGTCAAAAACGCACACGATTGATGTCATAAAAACACAAAGAGATATTGTGAAATGTGGGAAATTTCGATTGGTGGAGATTTAACTCTTAGGAGCCGGGTAATCAGCACTAATTTATTGAACATGACATACCGCGAAAAACTTACAGTAAAACAGGTGCGTCTAGTCAAGTGTCGTCTGCCTATTCAGGCAGACGACACTTGACTAGAAGCACCTGCTCAGTGTTTAATTCTCCCTCAGCCCCAAGATAGCCGAACCGTCACAGCCAGATTATCTGCCGTATTACATCACAGACAAGAAAACTCGACTTCCGGCTTCGAAAAGTCAACTGAACTAAATAATTCTCCACTGCAAAACGCTTACCAAGATAATTTAAAGCAGAGAAATTAAAGCGAGGAGGGCGTCGGGCAGCATTTGTTGGCTTTCGTCTGTTCTTATTCACCAAATCTACTGACAATCCTCTTTTATTGACTCATCAAAGAAAAGTTAATTAACAGATGATTCCAAAAGCCTGTTGGTCACCGATTCATTTCTTTCGTCATTTAAACATCTCCTTTTGAAAATAAGTTCAAACATAACCTATTTTGTTCTGTTTAGGAACCTGAAGAAACTCTGCCAAACAAAACCTGATAGGCTATATTCTATATATATTCAAAACATGATAGGCTATATTCTATATATATTCAAAACCAGATAGGTTATATTCTATACATATTCAAAAACCCGATAGGCTATATTCTATATATATTCAAAACCTGATAGGCCATATTCTATATATATTCAAAACCTGATAGGCTATATTCTATATATATTCAAAACCAGATAGGTTATATTCTATACATATTCAAAACCCGATAGGCTATATTCTATATATATTCAAAACCTGATAGGCTATGTTCTATATATATTCAACACCTGATAGGCTATATTCTATATATAATCAAAACCCGATAGGCTATATTCTATACATATTCAAAACCTGATAGACCATATTCTATAGATATTCAAAACCTGATAGGCTATATTCTATATATATTCAAAACCCGATAGGCCATATCCTATATATATTCAAAACCTGAGAGGCCATATCCTATATATATTCAAAACCCGATAGGCCACATTCTATATATATTCAAAACCTGATAGGCTATATTCTATATATATTCAAAACTTGATAGGCTATATTCTATATATATTCAAAACCTGGTAGGCTATATTCTATATATATTCAAAACCTGATAGGCTGTATTCTATATATATTCAAAACCTGAAAGGCTATATTCTATATATATTCAAAACCTGATAGGCTATATTCTATATATATTCAAAACCTGATAGGCTATATTATATATATATATTCACAAATTGATAGGCTATATTATATTCAGTGATCTTAAATTTATTTCAAAGTGGAAGGGATTAGTGGGAAAGAATAGTATTATCCATGTTGTTTTACTTGGCATGTGGGCATTTACGCTGGTTTGCAAACTAATCTGTTACTTGGCTACGCCTTGGGGTGTATATGTTTAGAGTAGGGGTCTTCGAATCACATTTTTTTCGAATCGAATCTCGAATCGAATCGTGTTTCTGATATCAATATCGAATGAAATCTCGAATCGAATTTCTTAATAGACAAGTTATTTCATATTGTACTAAATGGAAGTTACGGTATACTGTGATGATACTTACTAGACTGACTGTCACTTTAAACACCAGTCAATAAATATTCTCTATTGCACCATCGCTGCAACAGCTAGGCCCATTATCCATAGTTTTATTTTTTAAGGCTTAACTTGTTACTATTCACATTCTTAACAAGGTGAATAGCAACAAGTTGAGCCTTCAAAAACTAAAACTATGGGAAATATGGTGGACAAAATTCACTACTCACCTAACACTCAACTGTTGTTTATTACTCAATTAACTATGAATTGAGCTTACATGAATGAATTGTCTCATGTCAATATTATCCATTTTTGTTGGAAATGTAACAAATTGAAGTTAGCACGAGAGATTCGACAAGATCGAATCTTCAGATTGATTAGGGTTCGATCTGGAAGCAGACGTATGGTTATCCGTATCGAATAGAATCTCGGATATTAGCAGGCCCCTAGTTTAGAGCTGGGTGTTTTTCAGCAAACCGGAAAACAGAACCCCAAGAACCCGCAAACATCTGCCGAACGGTGTTATTGTGTTTGTGCGTAAACTGATCAAACTACTTCACTGTTCTCATTGTCACATTTTCTGCCTCAAAGATCCGTCCACAGATCCGTCCACCGGCGATTCAACGAGTGGGAAAATGTGACAATGAGAACACAACATAGTTTAGATGAACCTTATTCATTTGTTAACCGGATGTACTGGGTGGAGGGGGGGGGGGGAGGGGAGGCGGTGGGTTGCTACTGAATATGATTTTCAAGTGAATACCTTCAAATCAAAGAGAAGTTAGGCTGGGCCCAGTACAGACGTACCCTGTGGTGCGGGTGTTCGGCTGGACCCAACACAGACATTTCTTTGTGGTGAGTTGTGCCGTACAAACTAATGCGGATGTTAGGCTGGACCCAATACAGACATTTCTTTATGGTGAACGGGTCTGAACAAACTAAAGCGGGCGTTAGGCTGGACCCAATACAGACAATTATTTATGGTGAATGGGTCTGGACAAACTAAAGCGGGTGTTAGGCTGGACCCAATATAGACATTCCTTTGTGGTGAGTGGGGCTGGACAAACTAATGCGTGTGTTAGGCTGAACCCAATACAGACATTTCTTTGTGGTGAGTGGTTTCGTACAAACTAATGCGGGTGTTAGGCTGGAGCCAATGCAGACATTTCTTTGTGGTGATTGGTTTCGTACAATCTAACGCGGGTGTTAGGATGAACCCAATGCAGACATTTTTTTTGTGGTGAGTGGTATCGCACAAACTAATGCGGGTGTTAGGAAGGACACAATTCAGACATTTATTTGTTGTGATTGGTTTCGTAAAAACTAACGCGGGTGTTAGGCTGAACCCAATACAGACACTTCTTTGTGGTGAGTGGTATCGCACACACTAATACGGGTGTTAGGCAGGATACAATTCAGACATTTATTTGTGGTGAGTTGGTGGTGCCGTACACACTAATGCGGGTGTAAGGCAGGACACAATTCAGACATTGTTTTGTGATGAGTGGTGCCGTCCACACCAATGCGGGTGTTTTCCAAGTAAATGAGTCTGAAGTGTTGTTTACTATCTGCACTTAACAGATAGAAATACCGAATCGACATCGAGTTTTCTTCCCAAAACCGAACCGAAAATGGATCTGAAAACTCAAAATCGCCAGGCTCTATATATGTGTTACAACCAGTGTACGTGTGCGATTTCATAGATGTAAAAAGAACGGAAAGCTAATTAGTTGATAAACGTCTCTTGTTAAGTTAGACATTGGGGATGTAACTGTGGAAAACCATTTGTTAACGCGCCCCAAAGGGGCGAGTCAACAAATAGTTTCCCATAGTCAAATCACCGAATGTCTCACGAAACAAGAAACGTCCATCTCCTCTGTAATTCATTTCATCGTTAGAAGTGAAAACAGTCTCCAAATCCGTTTTATTTGAAGAAAAACAATACACATGTTATTTTAGATCTCTGTCTATTTGCTATGATCGTACTTAGAGAAAACAACTCCGGGTGTGCTCGATCTGTGATAGAAGAGGTTTAGCGCCGTTGCTCACGGTAGCGTGGATATGGACATGTTCTAATTGACCCGCTTCCGGCAATTAGAGCACGGTAAGAGTGAATTTACCTGTACCTGAGATTAGAGCACGGAGCCGACCGGCTCTCGGCCAATCAATTTATGGGTTCAGAAAGAACAACGGGTTCGAATTTAACAAATGAATTACAACATAATTAAACAAGGATCCGTAAGTTGGAAAAAAACGCAATAGTTTATATACGACATCAAACACTCACCACGAAAATGCCTGTCGGTAGGTATCTCAATTGTGTTTAGCCTACCTTCTCTTTGATCATTCTAAGGTGTGCTAGGCGATCAGTTGCTAAGCTTATTAAATCATTAAAACAAACAGAAATTAGGGTAACAACTGAATAAAGTTCATCTGTGGTACTGTGTTCTCAGTGTCACATTTTTAAGGAATAGTGCATGGCTTGTCGTTGACTACGCCCATATAGTGCCCGGTGAGGCAGTGTAGTTCCCGCCGCGAAGCACTATATGGGCGTAGTCAACGACAAGACATGCACTAATCCTTATATTATATCGAACACCCATCAAGAAAAACATCTGTCCGATTTGTTAATCTATTACCGAGGTTGCAGCCCTACCAAGCAGCGTTATATAGAAAAAAATACCATGTCATTTTTAAAAAACATTACCTTCTTCCAAAACACGGCTAACTTGGATTATTGATATGAGCAGAAGACAGATTTTGAGTTCGGTCGGCAAGGGTAAACAAAACATTTCCTCCAAACGGAACTGTGTATTCTAGAATCGCGCAACGCGCGAATGAAAACTAAAATTTTCGAAATTTGACAACGCAGTTTAATAATTTCAACACATTTGTCACACATATACATTGCCGAATGGGTCAGCACGAGATACAAACTCCGAAGATTCAATTGAATTCCATTATTTATTCGTTTACTGCCCAAAACATACAATTAAATATTATGAGCAGGAAACAAACGATTTTTCATATCTGGACGCGTTCTCATGAAAGTTGGACCCAGGTATGGATCATTCTCTTCGAAACGAGATATGGATCATCTTCTCAAGGAATAAAATGAACCCCTCGAAAAATGTGACTTCAACAATGGAAAAGCGATACATTTTTCTACAAAGATTTCTTTGCGGGTCGTTTTGTGGATGTTGTGCCTCTGTGAATCGATTTTTAAATTTAGCCTGATCAGTTTTATTCGCCCAGTATGAAAAGAAAACTGATAGAGTAGTGTGCTAAAAATAGAAAACGTGTAGTGCCTGGGTGTAGTGCCTGGTCAGTTCTGTGGATGCAAACTACACGAAATAGGGTATCATCTTTCAGTCAATCGGAATGCAAGGAAGTCACGTGAGATATAATATTCTTCCTTATTGACTCGTCAGATGGAAAAGTCAATAAAGGAGAAAATGTGTCAATGATAACAAGACGGATTCGCCCCTTTTCTGGAAAAACTACAATATTCTATGAATGTGTTTTGTCCATACAGTTAAAAGTGGAAGTCCTGTCATGAAATGCGCACAAATAGCATGATTTGCGCGTTAATCTACGCGTTATGCCCTTTTTCGGAGCCTTATGGAACAAAAGTGGTGCATATTTTGGGGGGCCCGCAGAGCACCACTATACTTGCCAAGGCATCTTCTTTAGATTTGGATAATGCCAAGCAGATTTCCCCATTCACGAAAGAACAGCGAGAAAAAGTTACAATAGGCCATATAACAAAAACATTTCCCATCCTTTTTTGGGTCGCTTTGTCGCCCCAAAAGGGTGCAAAATTTAGGAGGCCCGCACAGAACCACTGTGGTCAGCAAGACACCTACTGTTTATTTCTGGAATACCGAGCTAATTGGCCCTTTCATTAAAAAGATTTCACACAAACCGATAATAGACGATAGAGCATAAAACTACAAAACCCTTTTTCGGAGCCTTATGGAACAAAAGTGGTGCATATTTTGGGGGTCCCGCAGAGCACCACTATACTTGCCAAGGCATCTTCTATAGATTTGGAGTATACCAAGCAGGTTGCCCCATTCGCGAATGAACAGCGAGAAAAATTGATAATAGGCCATATAACAAAAACATTTCCCCTCCTTTTTTGGGTCGCTTTGTGGACCCAAAAGGGTGCAAAATTTGGGGGTCCCGCACAGAACCACTGTGGTCAGCTAGACATCTATTGTTTGTTTCTGGAACACCGAGTTAATTGGACCTTTCATTAACAAGATTTCACACAAACCGATAATAGACTATAAAGCATAAAACTACAGAACCCTTTTTGGGAGCCTTATGGAACAAAAGTGGCGCATATTTTGGGGGCCCGCAGAGCACCACTATGCTTGACATGGCAACTTCTATAAATTTGGAGAATACCAAGCAGATTGCCCCATTCGCTAACGAACAGCGAGAAAAACAGATATTAGCTCATATAACAAAAACACTTCCCTTCTTTTTTTTGTGTCGCTTTTTGGACCCAGAAGGGCGCAACATTTGGGGAGCACGCACAGAACCACTGTGGTTAGGAAGACACCTACTGTTTATTTCTGGAATACCGAGCTAATTGACCCTTTTTTAAACAAGCTTTCACACAAACCGATAATAGACTATAAAGCATAAAACTACAAATCCCTTTTTCGGAGCCTTATGGAACAAAAGTGTTGCATATTTTGGGGGGCCCGCAGAGCACCACTATACTTGCCAAGGCATCTTCTATAACTTTGGAGAATTCCAAACAGATTGCCTCATTCGCGAACGAACAGCGAGAAAAATTGATAATAACCCATATAAGAAAAACATTTCCCTTCCTTTTTTGGGTCGTATTGTGGACCCAGAAGGGTGCAAAATTTGGGGGCCCGCACAGAACCACTGTGGTCAGCAAGACACCTACTGTTTATTTCTGGAACACCGACCTAATTGGCCCTTTCATTAACAAGATTTCACACAAACCGATAATAGACGATAGGGCATAAAACTACAAAACCCTTTTTCGGAGCCTTAAGGAACAAAAGTGGTGCATATTTTGGGTGGCACGCAGAACACCACTATACTTGCCAAGGCATCTTCGATAGATTTGGAGAATACCAAGCAGACTGCCCCATTCGCGAACGAACAGCGAGAAAAATTGATAATAGCCCATATGACAAAAACATTTCCCATCCTTTTTGGGTCGCTTTGTGGACCCAGAAGTTGCAAAATTTGGGGGGCCCGCATACAACCACTGTGGTCAGCAAGACACTTACTGTTTGTTTCTGGAATACCGAGCTAATTGGCCCTTTCATTAACAAGATTTCACACAAACCGATAATAGACTATAGAGCATAAAACTACAAAACCCTTTTTCGTAGCCTTATGGAACAAAAGTGGTGCATATTTTGTTGGGCCCGCAGAGCACCACTATGCTTGCCTAGGCATCTTCTGTAGATTTGGAGTATACCAAGCAGATTGTCCCATTCGCGAACGAACAGCGCGAAAAATTGATAATAGGCCATATAGCAAAAACATTTCCCATCCTTTTTGGGGTCGCTTTGTGGACCCAGAAGTGTGCAAAATTTGGGGGGCCCGCACTGAACCACTGTAGTCAGAAAAACACCTACTGTTTATTTCTGGAATACGGAGCTAATTGGACCTTTCATTAACAAGATTTCACACAAACCGATAATAGACTATAAAGCATAAAACTACAGAACCCTTTTTGGGCGCCATATGGAACAAATGTGGTGCATATTTTGGGGGGGGGGGGGGGGGCGCAGAGCACCACTATGCGTGCCAAGGCATCTTCTATAAATTTGGAGAATACCAAGCAGGTTGCCCCATTCTCGAAAGAACAGCGAACAAATTTGATAATAGCCCAAATAAGAAAAACATTTCCGTTCCTTTTTTGGGTCACTTTGGGGACCCAGAAGGGTGCAAAATTTGGGGGGCCCGTACAGAACCAATGTGGTTAGCAAGACACCTACTGTTTATTTCTGGAATACCGAGTTAATTGGCCCTTTCGTTAACAAGATTTCACACAAACCGATAATAGACTATAAAGCATAAAACTACATAACCCTTTTTGGGCGCCATATGGAACAAAAGTGGTGCATATTTTGGGGGGCCCGCAGAGCACCACTATGCTTGCCAAGGCATCTTCTATAAATTTGGAGAATACCAAGCAGGTTGCCCCATTCTCGAAAGAACAGCGAACAAATTTGATAATAGCCCAAATAAGAAAAACATTTCCCTTCCTTTTCTGGGTCGCTTTGGGGACCCAGAAGGGTGCAAAATGTGGGAGGCCCGCACAGAACCAATGCGGTCAGCAAGACACCTACTGTTTATTTCTGGAATACCGAGTTAATTGGCCCTTTCGTTAACAAGATTTCACACAAACCGATAATAGACTGTAAAACATAAAACTACAGAACCCTTTTTGGGGGCCTTATGGAACAAAAGTGGTGCATATTTTGGGGGGCCCGCAGAGCACCAATATGCTTCCCGATGCATCTTCTGTAAATTTGGGAAATACCAAGCAGATTGCCCTTTTCACTAACGAACAGCGAGAAAAACTGATAAAAGCCAACATAACAAAAACATTTCCCTTCCTTTTTTGGGTCGCTTTGTGTGCCCAGAAGGGTGCAAAATTTGGGGGGCCCGCACAGAACCACTGCGGTTAGCAAGACACCTACTGTTTATTTCTGGAATACCGAACTAATTGACCCTTTCATTAACAAGATTTCACACAAAACAAAAATAGACTATAAAGCATAAAACTACAAATCCCTTTTTCGGAGCCTTAAGGAACAAAAGTGGTGCATATTTTGGGGGTCCCGCAGAGCACCACTATACTTGCCAAGGCATCTTCTATAGATTTGGAGAATACCAAGCAGATTGCCACATTCGCGAACGAACAGTGAGAAAAATTGATAATAGCCCATATAAGGAAAACATTTCCCATCCTTTTTTGGGTCGCTTTGTGGACCCAGAAGGGTGCAAAATTTGGGGGGCCCGCACAGAACCACTTTGGTCAGCAAGACACCTACTGTTTATTTCTGGAATACCGAGCTAATTGGCCCTTTCATTAACAGGATTTCACCCAAACCGATAATAGACTATAGAGCATAAAACTACAAAACCCTTTTTCGGAGCCTTATGGAACAAAAGTGGTGCATATTTTGTTGGGCCCGCAGAGCACCACTATACTTGCCAAGGCATCTTCTTTAGATTTGGAGAATACCAAGCAGATTGCCCCATTCGCGAACGAACAGCGAGAAAAATTGATAATAGGCCATATAACAAAAACATTTCCCATCCTTTTTTTGGTCGCTTTGTGGACCCAAACGGGTGCAAAATTTGGGGGGGGGGGGGGGGCGCACAGAACCACTGTTGTCAGCAAGACACCTACTGTTTATTTCTGGAACACCGAGCTAATTGGACCTTTCATTAACAAGATTTCACACAAACCGATAATAGACTATAAAGCATAAAACTACGGAACACTTTTTGGGAGCCTTATTGACCAAAAGTGGTGCATATTTTTGGGGGACCCAGAACACCACTATGCTTCCCAAAGCATCTTCTATAAATTTGGAGAATACCAAGCAGATTGCTCCATTCGCTAACGAACAGCGAGAAAAACTGATAAAAGCCCACATAACAATAATATTTCCCTTTTTAGGTCGCGTTGTGGGCCCAGAAGGGTGCAAAATTTGGGGTCTCGCCCAGAACCACTGTGGTTAGCAAGGAACCTACTGTTTATTTCGGGAATACTGAGCCAATTGACGCCTTTCTCCAACATGATTTCACCAAAACCGATAATAGCCTGTATATACCTTTTTGGGAGCATTATGAAACAAAAGGGTGCATAATTCGGGGGCCTGCAGAGCACCACTATGCTTCCCAAGGCGCCATCTACAAATTTGTAGAATACCAATCAGATTTCCCCTTCGCTAGCAAATGCAAGACAAACTGATAATAGCTCATAAAACAAAAACATTTCCCTTTGTTTCTTGGGATGCTTTGCCGACCTGGAAGGGTACACAATTTGGGCGGGGGCTGCACAGAACCACTGTGGTTAGCATGTGACCTACCGTATATTTCGGGAATACTGAGCTAATTGACCCTTTCTCAAATAAGATTTCACACGAACCGAAAATAGTCTATAAAGCAAAAAAATGACAGAACCCTATTTGGGATCTTTATGGCAGAAAAGGGGGGCATATTTTGTGGGGCCCGCAGAGCACTACTATGCTTCCCAGGGCACCATATATAATTCTGGTGAATTCCAAACACATTGCCTCTTTCGCTAACAAGCACGAAAAACAGATAATAGCGCATATAACAAAAACATTTCCTTTCCTTTTTTGGGATGGTTTGTGGATCCAGAAGGGTGCATAATTTGGAAGGCCTCACAGACCCACTGTGGTTAGCAAGACACCGGCCGTTTATTTCGGGAATACTGAGCTAATTGACCCTTTCTCTAACAAGATTTCACACAATCCGATAATGGACTGTACAGCGAAAAATGACAGAACCCTTTTTGGAGCCTTATGGCATAAAAGGGGTGCATATTTTGTGGGGCCAGCAGAGCAACACTATGCTTCCCAAGGCACCATCTGTAAATTTGGAAAATACCAAGCAGATTGCCTTTTCGCTAACAACCAGTGGTAAAAACCAATAATAGCCGATATAACAAACCCATTTACCTTCCTTGTTTGGGGTGCTTTGTGGATCCAGAAGGGTGCAAAATTTGGTGTAGTTAGCAAGGCACCTACTTTTTATTTCGAGAATACCGTACTAACTGACCCTTTCTCTACGATTTCACACAAACCGATAATAGACTGTAAAGCAAAAATTGACGGCACCCTTTTTGGGGAGCCTTGTGGCACAAAAAGGGGTGCATATTTTGGGGGAGGGGAGGTCGTAAGCACCAATATGCTTCTCAAGGCACCATCTATAAATTTGGGGAATATGGAGAAGATTGTCCCTTTTTGTATACTTCAGTACCATCTTGGGGAGCTTTGTGGGGGGAGGGGAGGGCGCACAGCACCACTTGGGTTAGCAAGACACCCTCTATTTATTTTGGGAATACCTTCCTCTAACAAGAAATCAGACAACCCTGATGATAGGTCTTATTGAAAAAAATGTTAGAAACCCTTTTAGGAGTCTCTTGGTACAAAATGGGTGCATATCTTTTCAGAAAGGCACCCACTGCTGCATTAGGGAATGCCAAGCCAATTAAACATTTCTCTAACAAGTAGTCAAAGAAACCGATTATAGCCCATTTAGCCAATTGTGTAAATACCTTTTAACCCTTTACCCAACGTAACGGCCAAAACCGGCCAGCGCTATTCTCAAAAATCGCCAATTAATTTTCATTATTTTTTCATTTTTTGTCTCAAAAACATAGGTTATGACCCCTCGTTGGAACGAGCTCGACGAGCTCGTTCCAACGAGGGGTCATAACCTATGTTTTTGAGACAAAAAATGAAAAAATTTAGTTATTCAAGAATTTTTTTTGCAAGTGTCGTCTGCTTTTCACGTTAGGTAAAGGGTTAAAGTCATTGCGAGCTCTGTTACACCGAATGGGTGATTATTTTGTCGAGTCCGCAGAGCACCACTATGTTGAACTAGGCATTACTTATATATTGTCATACTATCAAACAATTGCGCCTTTCTCTAACAAGTAGTCAAAAAAATCGATAATAGCCGAGCAGGAGAGTGTAGTAATTCCTTTTGGGGCATTGTGCCACTACAAGAGTGCACATTGTTTAGTAATCCACACGCCACAAATTTCGAGAACAACGAACCGGTTACATTCTCATCGAACAAGCAGTTTAAAAAACTAATAATAACGCATACTGCAAGAAAATGCAAGAAAATGTAATTATTTGTTTGGTTGCGATGTGGTCGGAAGAAGGTGCTTATTTTAAAGAACGGTGGTTGAAGGCAAGTGGACATCATAGATATAGCTGTTCAGTACTCCTTAGTGCACAGCGCTACAGTGCCCCCACATCCTCTCTAAAACAAAGACATGGACAGAGTATATGGCAGAGTATCGAGTATATGACAGATCTTAGGGTCCTGTTTAAGGGGCTCGAGAAGACGGAGGTCACAGTGAAACTCCCAACATGTCAGATAGGGCTTAGGACCATCAAGTTTCTCAGTCACAAGATTAGTGAAGGCAAGGTTGAGAGGATCCCCAATGCGAGTCCCTAGGTCGTTCATGTTTCCCATGGGTTCATTTTCAAACTTTGCTATGTTGTTGAGTCGTCTAAAGTCAATACAAAACCATAAGCCATTGTCCGTCTTAATTAAAACAAGGGGAATTGGAATGTTCGATGACCCCCACCTCCAACATTCTCTCCACCTCCTCTCTCATTTTGGTCGGTGGGCAATCAGACGGTTACCTTCTGACCTTCCTCACACTTCCTCTGCATCGTTCGGCGGTCATAATGGTTTTTACGTAGACTCTCACGTGCCAGTGGCGTCTTTATGCCAGCTTGTTTCGGAGGTCCAACACATATTGGTATGTATTACGTACTGGAGATGTATCCTCCTCTGTCCAAATGTCATTGAGTACTTGCATTGTGCCTCTCACTGTTCGGTTGTAAAGTAGCTCGAATGGAGAGAACCATGTGCCCGCCTGGGGAACTTCCCTCGAGTCAAATAGAACTCTGGTAGATACCGATTCCTTGGGCCTCTCCTGACACATTTTTAAGCATCGCCTTTAGACTCTCATTGATCTTGTCGCACAGTCCATTGCTTTTGGGGTTATAGGGGATGGTGAATAGTTGTTTCAC
Source organism: Pictodentalium vernedei (assembly GCA_031216915.1). Taxonomy (NCBI): domain Eukaryota; kingdom Metazoa; phylum Mollusca; class Scaphopoda; order Dentaliida; family Dentaliidae; genus Pictodentalium; species Pictodentalium vernedei. The sequence goes on from CM062296.1 coordinate 65,522,446, forward strand.
CGCAACCAAACGGCACACCTCTTCCATCATCCCAGAGGTGAATTGGGACCTCTGATCTGTCAGAATTTCCTTTGGGAAACCCAACCTGCTGAACATCTCGAGCAAGACTTCAGTCACGCACTCCATCTAAAATTTGGGAAGAGCAGAGATTGCTTCGCTGTTCGACCTATCATTCTGTTCTTCATACACCGGATATAGAACCTTACCCCTTGTAGCTATTGGCTCACTACTTTTGGCCAACTCCCAAACCTTCTCAAATGTGGAGTCCACCTTTTGTGCAAACATACGGTCTTCCACGTGGACGTCTTCAGTTGTCTCCACAGATAGCTTTCCCCTCGCAGCTTGTGACTACCGCAGAAGCCTCCTCAGGTGAGTCACAGATGGGTGCCTCTATACACATGGCCTCCACTTCGCCAATGACGAATGGGGTGTCCACCCCCACCCTCGCAAGGGGGAACCTCCTCGCTATTCCATCTATGAGTACACACATGTGATCGTGTCCAAACAGTTGTTCGTCACAGAGGAGTGCCCGCTTGACAGCCACGCTACTACACCCCGTGTCTCACAACACACGGACTGCCATCACCCCATAAAACCCAGATATACTGCAATCTCTCCCTTTTCCTGATCGGATGGGCACTCCTCCTCTTCCACCCTAAGATGTCCAACGTCTATACACCGCCGCAGTGGGTTCTCTTCGGACCCAATGCTTTGGCACAGTGCGGCCGTTCATCTCTTCCCAGAGGACTGATTGGCATTTGTCCAGTTTTTCGGGGATGGGTCTCTCCTCCCATTCTTGCTGGGTTCCCTTCCATAGCCTTCTGCCAACAGTTCCGGTTCAGGTGCCCCTTCTTGTCACAAATGTAGCAAGTTAACGCCTTGACTTGCGACCCGGTGGGCCACTGCCCGAATCTGTGTTGGGCTCTTACAGGTGCCTTTGCAACCACATTACCCCCACTCCTGCCCTGCCAACCTTGTGTCAGACTTTCCCCATTAGCCTCGAAATACTGCTCGGCCACCCTAGTCATTTCTTCCACCATACCCTGCTGCTTCTCCTCAAAAGGCAAAGCGATCTCGAGAGTCCACAATAACACAAATTGCTCCCTGATAAGTAGGTCCTTCAAGGAGAGAAATGACTCTTCATTTCCCAGTAGTTTGACGCAACAGTCGAAATGACACAACCTAGTACACACACCCTCCACAGCCTCACACTTTCTGAATTTCATCGTGACCCCTCCTCGGTGAACTGGTACCTATTGAGGATAGCCTTTTTCAGCTCACCGTAGTCATTAGCTTGGCCAGGAGATATGCTCACAAAAGCTGGTAGCGATTTGCCTGTTGGCGAAAGAAGACTAAAGACAAATCCCCCCCCCCCCCCCCCCACCAGGCGTCATCGAGCCAACCCTGAGTCGAAGCAAACCTTTCGAATCTCTGTAAGCAAGTATCAATGTCGTCAGTCTGTTCATGGAACTCGTGTAATTGGGGATAAGGTGCTTTCACGTTTCCCCCAGGATTTTCTCCACCCAGTCTACCATTAGCTTCAGGTAACCATGCCCATGTGCTCAAAATTTCTATTTCCCTCTCCTGTTGCCTTCCAGCTTCCTCGACAGCCTTCTCGGCTTCCTTACGTGCCCTTTCAGCTTCATCACGCGCCTTTTCAGACCTTTCGCACCCAACCTGAATATCTTTCTCTCGCTGTGCAGCTCTTACTTCTGCCTCTCTCTACTCCATTTCACGCTCTAATGCAGCTTCTCTTTCAGCTCTTTCTTGCTCTAACGAAACTTCTCCTTCAGCTCTATCAAACTCTTTCTCATGTTCGGTCAGAGTCCTCGCGATCCAACGTAACCCAACGCTCTAACATGCTTTTGCTCTTCGTTTACAATTTTCTGTAATTCACAACCTGCAAAGCCCAATAGCTCGCCCATACTAATTATCTTTTCCAAGCTGGGGATATCCATTTCTGAAATTTATCACTGAAAATTTCACACAAAAATATTTTTGACTTAAAGGGTTAATTATTCCCTAACCTACAACGTATCCTATTCTGCTAGAATTTTCCACTACTGTTATGTTCGATTTCGTCGAACGAATTGAAGAGCTAATTTAACCAAATATTACCCACTAAACCACTTTTTAAAACTACAAAAAAGTATTGAGGCAACCTGTATGAATATGAAAACTGAAATCTAGTAAAATTAACATTGAGTGATCCTGTTGATTTTTAACTTTTTAATTTTTACCTGATTCGGGAACCGGGCGTGATTGTTGCCAGGAGAAATTGATTAACGTCGTGTATTCGGCCAAGACTCAAGGAGTGTCGCCTGAATCGTTGCTTGGACGTATCTCTGGCCGATTCGAACCCGCCTGCTTCGTTTTTGTTGGGGTGTTTCTTATCCTAAAGGGGTCAGTGACTTTTCACCAGAAAGCACAATTAACAGAGCTTCACTGAAAATAACAATTTTAATACATTTAAAAAAATATAGTAACTTATGACTTACATGGAATCCAATGAATGGAACACAAAATGTAATCACACCCCACCCACACAAGTTTTGAGTCACTTTGCGGGCCTGTCTTCTCTGTTTTCGTTGGTTGATTCTTCCTTGTCACTGATGTTTGATCTTCTCGGCTCAATGTAGTGTCTGAATTCAGATCGCTTTTTCACAAACATGTAACGGAATGTCGCACGAACATGTAACGGAATGTCGCAGAGTCCATGTAACGGAATGTAGCATGGCCACTAAAGCATTGTCACTTTACTCAAACAGCTGCTACTTCGAGGATTAACTGTTTCACTCTAGCTACCTAAGTCTAATGTTTATACAGGCAAAGCCTACTCTGTACACGTGTGGCTTGCCTTCTATAACAGGCAATACCGTCTACATGAATGCCAATATTCGTGAGCTTCCGGAGCTTTTACTACTTTTTAGATCCTACTATCTTAGATGGCCACCGACTTGGCCCGCGACTGTTCCTACTCTAAGTATGAGCTCTGTGACTCCCCTTACATTATAACGAGCCTATAATTTCGCAACGATGCGGCACCTCATCTAACCTATAGCATGGGCATATGCAGCGCTTTGTCTACGGCCCACAGTCTTACATGCCCTGAGACTGGAATGATTTTTTTTAGAAAACACCCGACGCATATACGATTGCATACGATTGCAAGGACACTTCCCACAGCTACGTAGCTAGGTTTTCAATTAGTGGGGGGGGGGGGGGGGGGGGGGTCAGAGGCGGTGTAGATCTATGAAAAATCCATCTAGGAGTGGATGATTAAAGGCGTCCCCCTTCACCCCATCCCATCCCATCCCATCCCATCCCACCCACCGCATTTTTCAAAAGGCTGACTCCGAATGACTGTACCGAGAGATTTTAGGGCATTCTGAGAACATTTCCAAGCATTTTAAATGGCTGCAGTTAAATATCTATGCACATAATTTGAGGTTTCTTGTGGTACAGTAGTCTGTAAGTAGGCCCTATTTGGCTCCATTAGGCATTGTGCCAATTACATGAATGTACATGTATGGAGAATGCTGAAAAAATCAGTACTCAATAATTTATTAATTAATCATATCAAATATGAGTAATGAATTTGCTAACTAACTCAGCCTTTTTGTCACAATATGTGTGAGATAATAATTGAATAATACCAAATACAAATCAAAATTTTCAGTCTGGCTATATTCGTGTTTCATTAGAATACAGAGCCATAGAAAACTCAATTTTGGTTGTAACTTAAAAACTTTCAGGATACGGCCTCACAGGTGGGGGGATGGGGCACATTTTGGGTCCTAAAATAAACTGTAGTCTGTAAGTGCATTGCAGGTAGGTCCCATACTGTGCCCTGTATACTGGCCTCAGAAATCAACTGCTTATGACTATTGAGCGCACCAAATTAACCAATTTGTTTGTATTTCTGCAATTTCTGTTATAATTTAAAAAACGGTTTGCTAAATGCTTGTTACAACATAAAAGTTTAAGGTTAGACATAGAAGGGAACAAAACACGCAACATGACCACCGTTGGTGAATTAACTTTGGAGCCGCTGAGTGGTCGGAAAATCTTGCGTTGTTCGATCAGAATCTGTGGAAGCTGTGGGTTGGAATGTTCATGGAAATGTAATACCACATTCGGAAAAAACCTCCGTCCCTACAATGCTTCGAATTTCCAACTGTTGGAATTTTTGCCTGAAAAATTTCCAACTATCTGGATATTTGGGTAAATATTGGGGGTGAGGGGTAGACGATCCCTCCTCCTCCCAAAAGCTACGTCTCTGATTCCCACTTTAATTGCTTCTCTTCAGCTTGGCCGCTATAGCTCTGTCTTAATTTAAAAGTTTCTTGCAAATTATTTTAAGGTTTCGTAACTTCTATACATGACATTTGTGACAAACCCCTGTCAGAAAGTGATGATGTCCATATAACACAGGCACTGTATGTGCGCTAATTATGATTAGGAGATTATCGACATTTATAACTATATAATTAGAATTTAGATGACTAATCATAATACACTTTTAAACTATCAACAGCGTAAAATTGTCAACCTGACACTATGAGCGCAACTCACTTTAAAAATTTTGCTTTTGCTTCCACCCACTTTTTGAGTGTAAAATACATGTACGAACTTCTGAAATGTATCAGGAGGTCATTAAATGTGATTACCAGCAATTCTGAAGAGATGCATTCAATGATCCCTGGTTGACCTCAGTGACATTGGTTCTCAGTTTGGACCCCCATTCAGTTCGACTAGTTTTGGTGTTGGTACTATGACCAACGTGAGGGCCTCCAAAATTGTCTCTATTCTTGGACTCTATCCTCCCCTCCCCCACCCCACCAAATGGCATTGCAGTTTTCTTGCTTTATGGGTTATTATCAGTTTTTCGGTTTGTTAGAGAAAGGAGCAATCTGCTCCGCATTCTCAGGATTTATAGATGTGCTTTGGGAAGCATATTGGTACTCAGCGGGACCCCCAAAATATGCACACCATTTAGTGCCACAAGACTCCCAAAAGGGGTTCTCAGACTTGTTGTTGTAAGGGGTATTATTGGTTTATCGAACTCTTTGTTGGAGGAAGGGTCAATCGACCCAATATCCCCAAATTGTATAGATATTGCCTTGGGAAACATGGTAGTGTCCTGCGCCTCCGCACTAAGATATGTACTCCTTTGGCATAAGGCTTCCAAAAATGATTCGGATATTTCTTGCTTTACAGATTATTATCGGCTTGTCGGGGTATTGTTTCGAAAATTGAAAGGTCAATTAGCTCGATGTTCCTAAAATGAACAGTAGGGGTACTGATAACCATAGTTGTGTTGAGCGGGCACCCCAAATATGAACACTTCGGGGACCACACAGCCCACAAAAATGGTACCGAAATGTTTTTGCTATATGGGCTATTATCATTTTTTTTCTGAATGTTTTCTAGAGAAAGGGGCAATCTCCTCGCTTCTCTCAAATTTCATAGATGTGCCTTTGGAAACATGGTGGTGCTCTGCAGGGCCCCAAAATATGCACTCCTTTTGTGCCATAAGGAACCAACAAGGGGTTTTGTCATTTTTTGATTTACAATCTTTTATGGGTTAAAATCTTGTTTGTGAAAGAGTCAATTAGCCCGGTATTTCCGAACTAAATAGTAGGTGTTTTGCTAACGACAGTGGTTCAGTGCGGACATCCCCCCCCCCCCGCAACCACCCCAATTTTGCACCCTTCCGGATCCACAAAGCACCCCTACAAAGGAAGGGAAATGTTTTTGTTATATGGGGTATTATTAGTCTTTCTGCCTGTTCTTTGGCGAAAGGTGCAATCTACTTGGTATTCTCCAGATTCAAAGAAGGTGCCTGGGAAGCATAGTAGTGCTCGGCGGGCCCCCCCCCCCCCCCAAAAAAAAAAAAAAAAAAAATATGCACCACTTTTGTTCCATAAGGCTCCCAAAACGAGTTCTGTAGTTTTATGCTTTATAGTCTATTATCAGTGTGTGTGAAATCTTGTTAATGAAAGGGTCAATTAGCTCGGTATTCCAGAAATAAACAGTAGGTGTCTTGCTAACCACAGTGGTTCTGTGCGGGCCCCCCAAATTTTGCGCCCTTCTGGGCCCACAAACCCACCCAAATAAGGAAGGGAAATGTTTTTGTTATGTGGGCTTTTATCAAGTTTTCTCGCCGTTCGTTAGCGAATTAGCGGGGGAGGAATTCGTCACATACAGGTGAATTGTGCACTTGGTGATACCTTCTTGAAATTTGGCACACTGTTAGTGTAGGCTATGAGGTTCTCAAAAACGATCGGCTACAAGTTGACACCGACCGGTGGCGACCAGTAGCGGCACAATCCAAAATGGCCGCCAGCGGCTGAAGGGAACCTCCTTTTCGACGGTCTACCGACTATACATCCGATTGTAAGGGCGCGAAAGTGAACTCTGATCCACGCACGTGTTGGAAACAGACGTGGGAGATGATGTAGAATAAAACGAGATTCTCTATACGGACGCATCAATTTCTTGGAACTTGAAAAGAGCGTTGTTTCTCCGGGATCAGCGTCATTCAGGCAAACCTGAATGACGCTGATCCCGGAGAAACAACGCTCTTTATGAAGCAGTCTCTTTGCCATACAATCTCTTGTTTGGCGTAATTCCGCAAGCAATTCTGATTTGTCTGTCGAAATTAATTCGAGAACGCGATTGTTCACAAAAATCATTCACAGAATGAGTGAGAATCCTCTTCGTGTACGGACTAGTACTGACTGGGAACGTTGTTGCTTTTGCCAGCAAGACAGTTCCAAGAAATTGATGCGTCCGTATAGAGAATCTCGTTTTCATGACGCCTATAAAGCTATTGAGGAAGACATAACGCGCTTCCTAGATAATGGCGTTGAGCTTCCATATAATTTGACCATTGATTGTTTGATGAGAGAGAGTGATGAGTGTATGTCGATGTCACTGTTGACGAATAAGGCAATATATCATAAGACATGCCGTGACAGTATTCGGACTCACATCGTACAGCGCGTGCTACACAAGCGAGAGCGAAATGAGGCAGTGGCATCCTGCTCCACGCTGAGTCCTAAAAGAACACGGACAAGTTTTGAATCTGGCTGTGACAGGAAACTGCCCCAGTGTGTTTATTGTCACAAACGCGAAGGTGACAGCAGTGAGCCTATTTGCAGATCAATGTCTGATAACAATAAACTCAAAATTATGGCAAAGGAAGCCGAGAACTGGGTTGTTTTTTCTCGGGTCAATGCAGCATTTGATTCCGCTGCTAGTGATCTTTACTATCACAAAACCTGTTATTGTAAGCTTGCCAATGAAGCACGAGCGGCTAAATCTAAAAAGTCGAAGAACGCCGAACATTCCGCGTCAGGCCTGCCCTATGACCCTCTCGTTATGGCAGAGCTCATAACATTTGTTGAACACAACGATTCCGCGATGAAGCTTGTCGATCTCAAGAATCTGTACAGTCGGAGGTTGAAGCAAGTCGGTTCTGATTGGCTTAGTGAAGAAATACATTCCACTCGATTCAAAGAACATTTGTTGCAGAAATTGGGCGATGGCTGGGACGCCTTCACACAGGGTAGAGATGTGTTTATTTCAAGTAGGTTTCGAGTTGGCTCCTTGTTGTCCGAATCTTTAACTCGTATAGTGTCTGAGGAAGAGGCAAAAAAGATAGTTGATGTGGGTCTTCTTCTGCGTAAACACATACTCATATCTCAAGCTCCTTTCACGGGATCATTTTCATCTTATTGCTTGAGCGAGCCTGTACCCAACTCACTCCTGACTCTTCTTAGAGTTCTACTTGAGGGCACATGTAGTATACAGAACTTAGGCGATGATGAGACTGTTAATGCCAAGACTCGAGTGGCTTGTACTATTTCACAGATGTTGATCAGCAATTCAGCGAAACGCTCCGAACATGCACAAAATGTTCACCAGAGACGTGACAGAGAAACTCCAATGCCTCTTTATGTGGGTTTGAAGTTGCATGCCCATGATCGTATGAAAAATCTTATCAGAGATTTTCATCAAATGGGACTCTCTGTCTCTTATGATCGCGTAATGGATGTTCGCAGGAGTTTCGCGAGAGCTGTTTCACTGCGGTTCAAGAACGAAGGTGTTGTAGTCCCAGCTAACTGCAAACGTAATGTTTTCTCGATAGGAACCACTGATAACATTGATGTATCTGGTAGATCTGATATGCATGGTACGTCCATCACACTCATTGGTCAACTGAGCAGGGACAATGTGGGTACTGATCCCCCACCACTGAGTTTAGATGTTCCAGAAGACACACAAATTGAACTCCCAGACGACTATGCATTTGTTCCTTTCGTTGAAGACTTTGGTGGGGACATCAGGCTTGAATCTCCAGATGAATGTAATGTACGGCCCAATGAATATGCAGATTTGAACGTGGGAGAGAATGACTGGTTGTCTCATGTGTCACAGATCAGCAATAAAGGGAAGGTTGATGGCAGCTGGCAGCTTGATGAAGTCCCTGTGACCTTTTCAGGCTTCTTTTCAAAACATGAAGATCAAGACAATGTCAAACCTCGTGCAGTTATTGGGGTATTCCCTGTTTTCAGTGAGCAGAAAGCGGACTCACTCAGTATGCAGAAGCATGCTATGTATGTGGTCAGGGAAGCTACTGCTTTCGTAAACCCCGGCCAGATACCTGTCATTGAAGGTGACTGTCCGTTGTATGCCAGGCAGAAAAAATGTCAATGGCTGTTCCCAGAGGAGATAGGTGAGGATCGAATGGTGTGTATGATTGGATTCCTGCATCTTGAAATGTGCACCCAAGAAGCTGGTGGTAAGCTTATGGGTGGTTCTGGTTGGGAGCGAATGTTTCACCTCGCAAAGATATTCACACCCGGTGTAGCATCATCCCTACTTGGTGGGAAACATGTCAAGAGGACGCGACAGGCATATCTTCTCACTCTAGCTTGGCTTGAGATCCTCAGAAAGAATGCTTATGAGATTTACTGTCAGCAGACTGGGCCCCATGAGTCATTTGAAATGTGGGAACAGAGGATTCTTTCACAATCTCCAACTGCGCGCTATTGGGGTGAAATCGTTCGGAACTTTCTCTTGACAAGCTGTCAATTCGTTCGGAACCAACGAATCGGTAACTGGCCTGGTACACTGTGTTCTATCGATGAGTTGTGCAGTTACTTTTTTGCCCTAGGACATACAAATTATTGTCGGTGGGTCCCCGTATTTCTGAGAGACATGTCTCAGCTACCCAGGCGGCATCCTTCAATCCACAACAAATTCATGGAAGGCCATTTTGTGGTCCAGCGTAGTGAGAGGAAGTTCAGTATGATGGGTTTAGATCAGAGCCAAGAACATAGTATCCAACTACTCAAAGAAGACAGTGGTCCAAAAGGTCTCTATGGCCAGGCTGAAGAGAAAGTCGTTATTGAGCTTTCAAGGTCAGAAGTTCTGCGTGTTATAGATGAGTATGAATATGCAAGTTTCCACACAACATCATCAGATAACACGGAACACCCGGAAAGTTCGGTATCAGAGCAGAAAAAATTTCTGAATCAATTGAAATCTCTCCTCGATCTGGTGAATCAGGGACTCATTATCAACCCTTATGATGAAACTAGTGGTCAGCTGGTGACATTAGATACTGGTGAATATATGGACCCCGAAGTTAGTAAGAGTTTACGGTCATTACCCGAAAGGGGCAAGCATTTATATTCCACTTTCTTGAAGGAAAGGCTTGTGGAATGCACCGTACCCCTGAATGATGTTATTCCCAAGGCAAATATATATACCTTCCTTAACCCACCCCCAGCCAACCTGGACAAAGGCCGAGACAAACTCATGTCAAGTAAAGCAACTGCCGCAATAGTTACCCAGATGTTCGTTTCACTGCAAGCCCGGCCTGATTCAAACATGGATGAGTTTTTCATGCACGAGAATGCACGTGATCCGCCAGCATTATCCGATAGAGGTAAGCTACGGAGTGGGACAAAATCTCAAATTCTCAATTGTTTACCAGCTATTCCTGCACAAGGGAAGAATTCAGCAGCTAGACAAGCTTCAGTTGTCATCTTGGATATGCCTGCTGTAGTCCATGTAATCAAACCACAGAAAGCGGATCTGTTTGGAGAATATGCTCGATTGCAATTATTGCCATACATCGAATCTCTGATTAACACGAACACCACAAGGGTTGATGCGATCTATGACTGTTACCCCGAAGGCAGTTTGAAGAATCAGACGCGAGCAAAACGCCTCGGTGAGACAGCAGTTAGGTTGATACGGGTGTCCGAGAACGTCCCTTTACCTAAAGGGAAGAATTGGCAGGCATTCTTGAAAGTTAGTGAGAATAAAGACGAATTTTTCAAGTTCCTGTCTGCTGAACTGCTGAAATTAACATCAACATCCGAGTACCAGTTGTTAACGACATCAGGAGAATATGTACTATGCAATAAGGATGTTAGCTTATGTGACATATCTCCATCGAACCACGAGGAAGCAGACACGCGCATGATGCTTCATCTCAACCATGCAGTCTCACAAGGTCACAAAATAGCTTTTCTTCGCACGGTTGATTCTGATGTCGTCATTCTGTCTTTGCACCATTTCGCAACATTCCGTGACCTTGGACTCAGTGAGCTGTGGATTGGGTTTGGAATTGGAAAGGCATATAAAGATATGCCAATTCATGAGATAGCTTCACAACTTGGACCTGATTACTGTAAGGCCCTGACTTTCTTCCACGCCTTCACAGGTTGTGATGTAACATCCAGCATGCTCGGCATTGGGAAGAAGACAGGATGGAATGCATGGATGAATTTTCCCGCATCAACTGAAATGATGATAGAATTGACTGAGAATCCGCAAGTCTTTTCAGAGGATTCCCCTCATATGCAGCATATCGAAAAACTCACCATACAGATGTACAGTAACAGTTGTGTCAGTACACGTGTCAATGATGCGAGACGGCATATGTTCACACATGGCCTTAAGTCTATGGAAAACATCCCGCCCACCAAAGCAGCTCTGTATCAACATGTAAAAAGGGTAATTCTTGTGTCATCTTTCATTTGGCATCGTGCTCTGCAGAAACACTTATGTGTGCCAGACCCATCACAGTACGGATGGGAGTGGAATCCACGTCTCAATATTCTGGTCCCATTTTGGACTCACCTAGGAGACGCAAGTGCTGCATGTGCACTGATGCTCCACTGTAGTTGTGCCAAGGCCTGCAAGGGCAATTGCAAATGCTTGAAAGCTGGATTAAGGTGCACACCTTTGTGTAAGTGTGAAGGTGGCTGTTGTAACAATATTGAGTAGTATACTGTCATGTTAGGACCAGTCATCTCCTATTCTGGTATTTTTTTTTCCATTTTCGGCCAGTTAACACATGTCATGTTTCTAGTTGAGTTGATTTTGCTAACAAATGTTCATCCCATGTGGCTTGCTACATTGTCCGGGGTATAGGAATACAGTTTTAGATTTCGGAAAATAGTCTGTTATTTACTGCACAAGACGGTGTTAATTCATGCATAGCATGATACAATATCCCCAACTATTTTGCCTCTGTACAACAGTTGATACCTTCGTTCGTGTGTTCATCTATGGTATCCTTGTCTTTCTCTGGCCATAGGCCACATGTGACTAGTCAGTTCCTACTCCATAGCAAATCAACTTGGAAATCCTTCATCTTGTAGCGCACTCATGTCTCAATGAATCCATACCTGAGTTGATCTAATAAATCTAACGTAAGGTATCAAATTGCCATACCGGATCATATTTCGATAAGTTATTCGCTAAAACATTTCGACCACTCATCGACATCAAAGGTCATGTTTTGGCTCCCAGTGGTGGCTATATCTCTATATCCCTGGTAAAGTAGCATACCATGAGGGATGGGCATTAAGTGTCGGCAACATTAATCCTGACTTGGAACACACCACATCTTAACTGGCCGAAAATGAAGAATACTACTTGTAGTCAAAAAATATTCCTGTACCTCGAATGACTGCAAACATACACTCACCCCTTCTAGTCCCATTTTGCCAATGTTCTATACTGGCAAGATAACATTGTATAATTAACAACGGGAACTAATGCATCCCGAGTTCATTCCAGCACTGCCCTTGCTGGCAGACGTGTCGCTATGGTGTTGAGATTGAACCAGAACTCCTCTAGAAATTTGATAGTTTTATTTTCTTAGAAAATAAATCTATCGAAAATGCCGGAAGTTGAGAATAGACTGTCACTTTAATTGGATTATCAAATGTCCAAGTATCCCCACTGCTGCATACTATCGAGTACCCTTGTTCATGTGTTGACAGGAATCTCTCATACCATGTTCATTTGACCATTGCATTCCCGAGAAACATTCAACACTAATTTATCTACGGACGGACGATCATACTGACAGTCAGACACACAGACGCACACATCGACGGAAATTCTGATCCCATTATCCATTAATCTTCCCCCCAACTTGTTCCAAGGGCTTCACTCCATCATTCACATCAATTACAGCACATGTATGGTGTTAGGTTTGGAGCTTCAGTTGTGCGATCGGCGAAAATAGCTTTTTTTCGATCCGCTTGGCGGCCATTTTGGATTTCGCTGCTAGTGGTGGCTAGAGGATGGTGCCAACTTGTAGCCGATCGATTTTGAAATCTCTGATGCCTACCCTTACATCATGCCAAATTTCAGGAAGGTATCACCAAGTGCACAATTCTAGCGAATTCCTCCCCCGCTAAATGGGGCAATCTGCTTGTTATTCTCCAAATTTACAGAAGATGCCTTGGGAAGCATAGTGGTGCTCTGCGGGTCCCCCAAAATATGCACCACTTTTGTTCCATAAGGCTCCCAAAAAGGGTTCTGTAGTTTTATGCTCTATAGTCTATTATCGGTTTGTGTGAAATCTTGTTAATGAAAGGGTCAATCAGCTCGGAAATCCAGAAATTGACAGTAGGTGTCTTGCTAACCACAGTGGTTCTGTGCGGGCCCCCCAAAATTTGCACCCTTCGGGGTCTACAAAACGACCTAAAACAGGAAGGGAAATGTTTTTGTTATATGGGCTCTTAAGAATTTTTCTGGCCGTTAGGGAATGGGGCAATCTGCTTGGTATTCTTTAAATTTATAGATGATGCCTTGGGACGCAAAGTGTTTTTATTATATGAGCTAATATCAGTTGTTCTCGTTGTTCGTTCGCGAATGGGGCAATCAGCTAGGTATTCTCCAAATTTATAGAAGATGCCATGGAAAGCGTAGCGGTGCTCTGCGGGCCCCCCAAAATATAGACCACTTTTATTCCATAAGGCTGCCAAAAAGGGTTCTGTAGTTTTATGCTTTATAGTCTATTATCGGTTTGTGTGAAATCTTGTTAATGAAAGGGTCAATTAGTTCGGTATTCCAGAAATAAAGAGTAGGTGTCTTGCTAACCACAATGGTTTTGTGCGGGCCCCCCAAATTTTGCACCCTTCTGGGTCCACAAAGCGACCCAAGAAAGGAAGGGAAATGTTTTTCCTATAGGTATTTTCCAAATTTATAGAATATGCCTTGGGAAGCATAGTGGTGCTCTGCGGGCCCCAAAAATATGCACCACTTTTGTTCCAAAAGGCTCCCAAAAAGTGTTCTGTAGTTTAATGCTTTATAGTCTATTATCGGTTTGTGTGAAATCTTGTTAATGAAAGGGTCAATCAGCTCGGAAATCCAGAAATACACAGTAGGTATCTTGCTAACCACAGTGGTTCTGTGCGCCCCCCCCCCCCCCCAAATTTTGCACCCTTCTGGTTCCACAAAGCGGCCCAAAAGGGGAAGGGAAATGTTTTTGTTATATGGGCTATTAACACTTTTTCTGGCTGTTCATTAGGGAATGGGGCAATCTGCTTGGAATTCTCCAAATTTATAGAAGATGCCTTGGGAAGCATAGCGGTGCTCTGCGGGCCCCCCAAAATATGCACCACTTTTGTTCCAAAAGGCTCCCAAAAAGGGTTCTGTAGATTAATGGTTTATAGTCTATTATCGGTTTGTGTGAAATCTTGTTAATGAAAGGGTCAATCAGCTCGGTAATCCAGAAAATCACAGTAGGTGTCTAGCTAACCACAGTGGTTCTGTGCGGGCCCCTCAAATTTTGCACCCTTCTGGTTCCACAAGGCTACCCAAAAAGGGAAGGGAAATGTTTTTGTTATATGGGCTATTAACAATATTTCTCGCTGTTCGTTTCGGAATGGGGCAATTTGCTAGGCATTCTCCAAATTTATAGAAGATGCCTTGGGAAGCATAGTGGTTTTCTGCGGGCCCCCTAAAATATGCACCACTTTTGTTCCATAAGGCTCCCAAAAAGGGTTCTGTAGTTTTATGCTTTATAGTATATTATCGCTTTGTGTGAAATATTGTTAATGAAAGGGTCAATCAGCTCTGTAATCCAGAAATTGACAGTAGGTGTCTTGCTAACCACAGTGGTTCTGTGCGGGCCCCCCAAAATTTGCACCCTTCGGGGTCTACAAAGCGACCCAAAACAGGAAGGGAAATGCTTTTGTTATATGGGCTCTTAACAATTTTTCTGGCCGTTAGGGAATGGGGCAATCTGCTTGGTATTCTTTAAATTTATAGATGATGCCTTGGGACGCATAGTGGTGCACTGCGGGCCCCCTAAAATATGCACCACTTTTGTACCATAGGCTCCCAAAAAGGGTTCTGTAGTTTTATGCTTTATAGTCTGTTATCGCTTTGTGTGAAATCTTGTTAATGAAATGGTCAGTTAGCCCGGTATTCCAGAAATAAACAGTAGGTGTCTTGCTAACCACAGTGGTTCTATGCGGGTCCCCCAAATTTTGCAACCTTCTGGGTCTACAAAGCGACCCAAAAAAGGAGGAAGGGAAATGTTTTTGTTACATGGGCTATTAACAATTTTTCTCGCTGTTCGTTAGGGAATAGGGCAATCTGCTTGGTATTCTCCAAATTTACAGAAGAGGCCTTGGGAAGCATACTGGTGCTCCGTGGGCCCCCACAATATGCACCATTTTTGTTCCAAAAGGCTCCCAAAAAGTAGTTTAATACTTTGTAGTCTATTATCGTTTTGTGTGAAAACTTGTTAATGAAAGGGTCAATCAGCTCGGTAATCCAGAAATACACAGTAGGTGTCTTGCTAACCACTCTGGTTCTGTGCGGGCCCCTCAAATTTTGCACCCTTCTGGTTCCACAAGGCTACCCAAAAAGGGAAGGGAAATGTTTTTGTTATATGGGCTATTAACAATTTTTCTCGCTGTTCGTTTCGGAATGGGGCAATCTGCTCAGTATTCTCCAAATTTATAGAAGATGCCTTGGGATCATAGTGGTGCTCTGCGGGCCCCCCAAAATATGCACCACTTTTGTTCCATAAGGCTCCCATTAAAGGTTCTGTAGTTTTATGCTTTTTAGTCTATTATCGATTTGTGTGAAATCTTGTTAGAGAAAGGGTCAATTAGCTCGGTATTCCAGAAATAAGCAGTAGGCTTCTTGATAACCACAGTGGTTCTGTGCGGGCCTCCCAAATTTTGAACCCTTCTGGATCCACAAAGCGACCCTATAAAGGAAGGGAAATGTGTTTGTTATATAGGCTGTTGTCAGTTTTCCTGATTAATTGTTAGCAAAAGGGGCAATCTGCTTGGTGTTTTCCAGATTTATAGTAGGTCCTTGGGAAGCATGTTGGTGGTTTGCGGGCCCCCCAAAATATGCACCCATTTTGTGCCATAAGCCTCCCAAGAGGGATTCTGTGATTTTGTGATTTACAATCTATTATCGGTTTATCTGAAATCTTGTTAGAGAAAGGGTCAATTAGCTCGGTATTCCCTAAACAGACAACATGTGTCTCGCTAAGCACGGTGGTGCTGTGCGGGCCCCCCCAAATTGTGCGCCCTTCCGGGTCTACAGTGCATCCCAAAAAGGAAAGGAAATGGCTTTTTTACTTGGGCTTTTATCAGTTTTTTTTTTCGCTGTTCGTTGGCGAATGGGGCAATCTGTTTGGTATTCTCCAAATTTATAGATGGTTCCTTGGGAAACATAGTTGTACTCTGCGGGCCCCTCAAAATATGCACCCTTTTGTGCCATTTGGCTCCCAAAATGGGTTATGTCATTTTTTTGCTTTGTGGTGTATTATCGGGTTATGTGAAATCTTGCTAGAGAAAGGGTCAATTAACTCGGTATTCCCGTAATGAACAGTATTTGGCTTGCTAGCCAACAGTTATTAGATGAATCATACACATGGAGAATTTTCTTCACACAATATATACATTACAATGAATGGCATACCATCCAGCCCTCTCTCCCTCCCTGACAGCTGGTAATTGCGGACGGCCATACAGACGGACAGAAGACAGAAGCAGGACAACTTGCAGTTAATAGTCATTAGGTGAATTATATTCGGGAAAGGAAAAAAATAAAAAAATAATATATATATTATAATGGCTGGCATGCCACCTGCCCTCCCTGCCATCAGGTTACTCACGGTTTATTCAATCCGATAACCATAGAGTATAACAGGTGTTATACTCTATGGTTATCAGATATATATAAATATATTTATCTGATAAGCATAGGATGTTGTATATAATTTTAATTTATGCGAGCGACCTTTGACCTCGTTCGATTCCATTTTCATTAATTCATAATCTTCATAATGCAAGTTTGAATTCTTCATTGAAGGAGCAAGTGATATTTTATCGGAATAATATCAAATATTTTCTACAAGTAAAACATGTAAGTTTTCTGCTTATTTAGCTAATAAATAAAGAAATAATTGCAAACTACTTCGTTCAAAACCGTATGTAGTCTACTTACCCTTATAAAAAAGTACCATGGTAAATCCCAAAATACGCTGGTAATACCATGGTATTACCAGGGTATTTTGGGATTTACCATGGTTTACCATGGTACTTTTTTATAAGGGTAAGGTTTTTAACTAAGTAGTTTGTAATTATTTATATTATAGAAATTCCTAGAATGTCAATAATGTGTAGGGCGCTATTTATAGTTACGGCTACGTCCACGATCAAAGTACTGGCTGCCCTAATTACAAGTTCGTTTGCCACCTGAAAGAAAAAACGTTTCGAACAAATTGTAAACAAAAACAAAAGTTTACAATAATTAATGGAAATTGGAAGCTTCTTGATTGAATACACATTATTCCAGCATACTCTCTGAACACGTGCCCTTCAGCTTTTAGTACGATTGCTTCGGCAATAACATCTCCAATTCAGCAGACAAAGTGTCCTAATTACACCACCTCTACAGCAGCAGTACCCTTAAACATTCTAAATCACGAAGAAATGACAATGTCAACGAACAATGTTTAACAAATATTCTACGGAGAACAATTAAATGTACAAAATATGAACATACACACTTACCAGTACACAGAAGCTCCTACAATGTCACCACCAAGAAAACGTAAATCCCAGAGAGTTTTTCCAATATTGTCCGATTCTGAATTAAAAAGTTACAATCCACTTTTCACTGATTCCACGCAAATGTAACATGTTAACCTTTTTGTTTCAATGGAGTGACAAATCCTTGAAAGTGTGAATCAATCGCCGTCATCGATTTTGTGGTATAATGGACGCAACTCTGTTTGTCTCCTTCCATTTGCCTTGTCTCGTTTTCAACGGAGGTCCGCGGGAATCGAGGTAAAAGTGAAAAAAGCCTCACCGAGTTAAACTGCTGTTTATTGTCAGATAAAAATAATATACATATAGCGTTTTTTTTATATCTGGTATATACAACTCGTTGAAATATAGTTAATATTTTCTCGTCAGAGCCTCGAAAATATTAACTATATTTCAACTCGTTGTATAAACCAGATATAAAAAAACACTATATGTATATTGTCTATATATATTTGTAAAGTTATACGAACAACACTGTCGTGAAGACGCTGTTTGAGTTTATGGTGTAATGGAAAGCCAGTCAGCTGCAATGGTCTACATACAGCAGGATTGATGGAATGATGAGGTTTCGCTCTACAGTTTCGCTCTTTTGATAAACACAGGGCATATGTTGAAACTGATACATATTATAGTACCAGATATATGATTACGTTAGGTTAATTGTTGGGCAAGAGAATTTGAAGTTTCGGCCACAGTGTTGGAGTCTGTTGCACTGGGTTAAATTACCAGAGGATTCATGGGAAACAGTGGCTTCGAAAAATTTACTATTTTTAAATGTCAGTTTTACACGTAGTTGTTACCAGGCACTTCCCAAAGAATGAGATGGAAACATATAAATTGTTTCACATTTTAAAAACAGGCGATTATATGCTCCAGAGTTAGTTAAGTGGGATTAGTGGGAAAATTCTGCTTTTGAGGCTGCTGGGTGGCTGAAAATGACTGATATCGGTATTTTGTCATGCATTTTTGTAGGTTGAGGCCTTGCATTCGACAGTAAATTACCCACATTCAGATTGTTTTTTTCTGCTTAGGCAGATAGTGTTATATGTTTTTATTGGATTTTGAATATGTAATACATTTTATAGGTGAGATAACCAAGTTAAAGAATATTCGCATTTGAAAAGAGCATATGGCATGTCATTTTTGGAAATGCCTAAAAATCTGTTGGCGGGAACCTCATTGGTCATCCATAGAAAAGTGCCCCCGCCGCGGCCATTTTGTTGGGACGGAAGTTACTATAAATAAACAATGATCACCCTCAAAAAAAGTATGGAAGACTTTTAACCATTTACCCAACGTAACGGTCAAAACCGGCCAGCGCTATTCACAAAAATCGCCATTTAATTTTCATTTGTTGTCTCAAAAACATAGGTTGTGACCCCTCATTGGAACGAGCTCGTCATAACCTATGTTTTTGAGACAAAAATTAAAAAAAACAGTTGTTCAAGAATTTTTTGGCAAGTGTCGTCTGCTTTTCATCTTAGGTAAAGGGTTAATTTCCTGACTCCTTGCAATTTCTGATCGATTTTAGAAGAATATACAGTGAAGTTCTACGAAGATGTGCACATTTTTCTTACCTATGAAGTTGAATACTTACAACATATTTTAGTTACTATTGACAAAAGAAACGAGTGAGAGACTGAAAATTTGATATATTGTTATTAAAATCTGTGTAAGCTGAGCGTCATGACGCTTGGGGAAATGGAAGCTGTTATACTACTGCGTACCAGCTTTCACTTCATCAAACGTCATGGAACGGGTACGTTGGGTAAAACTGGGACCGCTCCGTAACAGATTTCACTTCATCAAACGTCATGGGACAGGTACGTTGGGTAATATTGGGTACACTGTGTAACACATTTCACTTCATCAAACGTCAGGGGACGGGCAAGGTGGGTAAAATTGGTTACGCTGCGTAACAGTTTTCATTTCATAAAACGTCATGGAATGGGGAAGTTATCGCGTTGAATGACTTGACACCACCTTGTGTGGGAGGGGCGGCGATAGTGAGTAGCGATATTTTGTTACGCTGACACACGAGCAATTCAGTCGTATAGAGATAACAGTGGTCAGAATAGGGAAATGAATCAGTGGTACTGATCTTTGTACGATTAGGATTGCTGGAACACTCACTGGTCACATGTAGGAAAATATCTCCGCCACAGCCATCTTCTGGAGCGGAGCCTGCTATAAATAAAGATCGACAGAAAAGAATTTCAATTCCCCGAACCGACTGCTTTTTAAAGAACGTACATTGATGTTTGCGAAAAATGAAATATATTGAGGATGTACACATTTATCGTGGCAACGCAAATTGAATATACACAACTTATTTTAGTTGTTATTGACAAAAAACGTGTACTGAGATATTGCAACGTTGATACAGTGTATTAGTTTTCATGCAAGGTAAACGTCCTGACGCTCGATGTAATGAAAGTTTTCACTTCGTGAAACGTTGTGGTTTCAGAGAAGTACTGACGTTGAATGACTTGTCTCCACCTTGGGGGCGGGGGCAGTATGGGTAGCGAGCACATCTTAGGAGTTCACTTATATAGAAGTACCAGTGGTCAGCGGTTATTAGTGCACAACAAGTAGTACATGTACGTCAACCAAATGAAAAGCTAAAGCTACGAAAGAACGACACTTCAGTTGAACATTATGCCAATTATAGCGAAGTTCCTGTCTAGGGCTTACAGAACGGATGTCATAAAAACAGGGAAAAACATTCTAAAATGTACGGGAATTTCCATTTTTTTGCGGATTTAACTAAACTCAACACTTTTCTACTACAAAAGACTTTCGAAGACAATTATTTAGTAATTCCTGGTTCAAGGATGGGAAACATTAGCTGAAGTCGCGGTACTGTGCATAAATTTCGGAATCAACTGAGCTCAACAACATCATTAACACAAATCATACACCAGAAGAGACATTTGGTGAAACCTTCCTCTAAGGTTAAAAATACACAGATGAACCGTTGCTAAAGAAAATGTGCGAATACAACTGAAGTTTTGTTACCTGGTAGAGTGCTAATTATGTTTAGTCATCAAAAGTTGTCCAACTGCTTCTGTCCTGTTATAATGTATGAGAGAGTGCCCATAATAGGCACTCTCCCATAAATTGTAATTACCTGCACTTCAGACTAAAGCTCCAAATATGGGCTTTCGGAACGCTACCAGTTAAAGAAATTCTGGAACAGTGGAGGCTGCCTATGTTGGATGTGCTGTAGACACCTAGAACTATCTACAATGATAATTTGGTGGCTGTCAGGGTAATTTCTCGATCTATTACAAGATTGTTTTTTATTGCATCAACAGAACTGGGGCATCTTCCTATCCTCCAGTATTTAATTTATCACATCTTGTTTGGCAGAGCTTACGAAGCTCTGTCAAACAAGATGCATACGATCAAAAGCCTACATTGGATGCAGGTATGTTAGGTATGTAGTAATGTTGCGGAAACAAGTCTCATGTAGTGCAAATACGCCATTGTAGGTTGTGTTTGCGTTGGAGTACCTTAAACCCTCACTTATATGCTAATCATTTATCACTTCCCCCTTGTGTTAATGTGGATTGGTGGAAACACCTGAACAGTTTTTTTTCCTACACTGCCCAGTCTATGCAAATTTTCGTAATGATACAGTTAATACTTTATCTTTCATTCCAGACTTCTCAGGGTTACGGTTTGGTTCAGAATCACTACACAATGTGAGAATAATCTTATTGTTTGAAGTTGTACAAAATATCATTATGTTAAGTGGAAGCTTCGGCTGTTGCAGCAGTCTACTCCAATTCAAACCAAGGACCACCACATTCTTAAATACGCTATTTTTTTCTTCGCATGTTGCACGTGTCCTTTGTTCTGATTTCCACGCACAATTGTTCTTGCATTACAATATCATGATCAATTAACATTCTGTATTCGAGTTGGCTTATCATTACCCCCTCCCCTCGTCCCTCCCCTCCACTTCTCGTTTTTTGCTGTTTCGCATTTACTCATGTATCTATTATCTCTCGGAATGCAGGATTATCCCCCAGTCTCTATCTACAATGGCATACAAAGATTTGATATGAACATTTACAGTACAGCCACCGTGGACTGGTCACTTTCCACGTTGTGGTAAGTATTTCCACGGATGCAATAATATTGAATTGCAAACACCAATTATAGGAATAATCATCAGAAATTTAATTAATGAAGCACTGGGTACAACCCGGGTACAAGCCAGGTACAACCCAGGTACAACACGGTGCTTCGTTAATTAAATTTTGATGATGATGATTTCATTACCTGGTAAGCGCATGCGTGGATATCATTGACCACGCGTGGGTTACGACCAGTCCACGGCGACTGTACTGTATAGGGTAGCCTAGTAATTATACAAGTAGTCCACTGCTACCTGGAAATAAAATATTGTTTAAACTAAGTAATCAACTGTGGGTTTTTCTTCCTTTCTTGCTTCTCTCAATTGGGACTTGTTTCAGAACCTCGGTTATGGTTTTAGGAAAGTCAAAACGAGAAAGGGACGACCTCAACGGGTTCGCTTCACTGTTACAATTTACCTACCGTCTGGGGTTTTAACAGCTCAATATCGTTTATCCAGCCGTATCCATACCAAACGTGGAATACATCCTACGTCCCTCACTTCTCTTTTTTGGTATTTTAGTTTAAACAATTTCTTATAATGTTCAAGTAAGAGTAAAATCCTCGCTCTCTGATTGAATTAGAGCTGGCGTAGTTTCTTTTAAGTTTACGGCTCCAGTAGCAAATGTTACCGTCTGACGTCACCACGCGAAATATTTGAAATCACGTCGCCCGTTTCGTAACTGCTTCATCAACGGAGTGACTAGCAAGCCGCTTTATTTTTTATGGATTTTTCACAAGGGCAGCAGACAGTGTTCCAGATAAAGTGTTGTTTAAGTTACAAACCGATTTACGATTTGAACGAAGGTGGAATAAGTTTATCTGGTTTATTTATTATCCATCCAGTGCCGCCGTGGGTGCAGGAGAGGTTTATTTACTAAACCTGTGATCGTTAAAAGTTGCCTTGCAGAAGGTAACTTTTGACGATCACAAGTTTTGTAAATAAGCCTCTTGTGTTTCTCAATGCAGGTTTTGGGCTACGGGTAGGGTCTTATTGGAACATATACATGTTGTACGTTATGTAATCGCGTCTCGGTTGAACATACGTTCCGAACCGCAAACCTCAGAACATGTTACCGTCAATTCATCACAATAATTTATATTGTATTAAACTGTCCTAAGCATCCAATTAAATTGTGCATATCTATTACTCTACTCGAGAAACATCTCAAAAAAGCTCCTGACTTACTGACGAATCCCTTAATTACAAGTTATTTTATTTGTTACAATGCATATTATTTTGGGGATTTGGCTTTGTTTCATCTTCTTTCTTTTTGACATTATGTACACGTGTAATATGATTCTGTTCACAATGAAATAAGAATATTTTGAATGCATTAAGGTGGAAAATGTCTATAAATACTTGGTGAATGTTCGGGAAATTTCTCGACATATTACAATATGTTTTATTCAATTAACGGAACTGGGTCATTATCCTATCCTCTTGTTGTAAACTGAGTATTTTTCTCTCATATATAGTTTGATAGAGCTCACTGAGCTCTACCAAACGAGATATAAAACATTAAATGCCTATATTGGATTATTGAGGTGAAATATGTCTATAAATGCTGGGATTACAATATATGTTATAGTAATCCTTCGACAGGTTATAAGAATATGTATTCAATTAACCCTTTACGACACTGCAAAACAATTCTTGAATAACTAATTATTTTCAATTTTTGTCTCAAAAACATAGGTTATGATCCCTATTTGGAACGCGCTCGACACGCTCGTTCCAATGAGGGGTCATAACCTATGTTTTTGAGATAAAAAATGAAAAAAAATAATGAAACTTAATTGGCGATTTTAAGAGTTACGCTGGCCGGTTTTGGCTGTTACATTGGGTAAAGGGTTAACATGACTTTACTGTACAACTATATGCAAGCAACAGGCCATGTTTAACAGTGCTTATGAACGCAGCCATGCACATGTGTGAATATGATTTTCACGTGCACTTGCTGATATTCAGCACCCCACTGTCGATTTGTCCAATCGGTTGAAAACGAAACCACTCGGTCAATTTACCCCACCGGCAGTCAGTAGCAGTTTAATGAATACTTTAAAATCTTGTCATGGTACGCAGATGACTAAATTGCATAATAATTTGATGCATGCCGTAACCTGGAGCGATTGACGTTAGACAGAGTGTTAATTTACGGACGTCCAATTCCAATATATATTTCAGGGGCATCAGGGGAAATTCAGGGAGGGAGGGTCAGACCCCTGGCAAATGGCATTTACTCGCACTGGCAGACCCGCCATGACATGACGAAGCATGCAATCCTCGAGGGTAGAATGCCCGGGAAGGGGGAAGTTGAGAGGAGGTTTCCCCACCCTGAGGGATGGTGCCCCTACCTCAACCACCCAACTACCCCACTGAATCTGGAAAGCTTTCTGAATGGATTAGGGGTGTTTAACTTTACTTCTAGAATAAGTCATTGAAAAAAATGAGTGATTATCACCGAATCTTTCTGCAAAGAGAAAATAGACTCGTCCTTTCTCCTGTCCACAGTAGAACACAAGACGAAACCACCCAAAGGACCAGGATTGAAAATAGTTAACCTTTTGTTAAAAGTAAAAGTACAGTATGTGGAGAGCGGGTTGTAACTAAATCACCCGTGTAGTGAAGTTATCACGCATAATATCACTTTCAAATTCCATACATATGGAAAATAAACACAATTAATGTTTCAGCCAGTGGACCTCCGATTTCAACCCGGAACTATTGGCTGGAACTTTGCTTGTCCTTGTTATGCTTTGCAACAAATTTGCAATTATTGCTTGGGTGGAATCTCCACTCTACGGGTGATTTAGTGATAATACACTTTCCACGTACTGTGTATGATTTCGTATGTAAAACGCATCTGCTTTAGCGTCCAGCGATGCTTGTAGTAAGAAAGCACGGAATTCCAGAATCGCTACTTTTGAGTGGGAGGGGGGAGTTCATAAACTGCAGAATAACTCTTTGTGGGAACCAGAGTGTGAATTAGCAAACTCTCCGGCCACTGGCCAAATTGTAATTTTGTTATGAAATTTTTTATCCGCTTTTCGCGGTGTTTGTGTGCAAACTACTGTTGATGTGATCTGACGTCCATTCACTCATGAATAATAAAGATATTCTTTCGAGCTTCTGTCATAGATATTACAATCAATATGTATTTAATCCCCATTGAAAACATTATGATATAAACACAATTGATGACACTACGCGGCGTAATCATAAAACGTCAGCTGTTGTGAGACTTCATTCATAATGATACTGTCGGTCAAAGTAAGTCAAGGTTGAGAGAGGTTATGTGCGTTAATATCAAGAAGATTAATATTTATGGTATTTTGGATTCAATCGTCTGGAATTTTTTGATTGGTCGGGCCGTAGGAACGTGTTTTCGACCTACTTAAATATTCCATACAATTGATTCCCAACACAGAACGTAGACGATAGCCTATAATTAGACATGAGTAAGGACTGGATCAGGCTTGGCAATTTCAGGAGAGCGATTTTTTAGCTCTCCTTACTGCCCTCCTGAAAGAATTAAGGAGAGCGAAAAATTGCCCTCCTAAATATTTTGGTCTGGGATGATTGAGATTACATGTATTATGCTCACATTAAATTTTTGTTGTAAAGCAAAAATGTAATTTAACTTCGAAGTCACATAACATCACGTAATTTCATTTTGAAAGTCGTTTAGTGGTAAAAGGTAATGGCTGTAACCATACCCAAACACAGTTGCAATCATTTGAAGCAAAATGGGACACAGCAATATTTTTTTTTCTGTCGGTTTCAAGTTCAACAACTGATATCACAGTTTGATGGGTAATTATTCAAGGAATATTGACACTATAATATACTACCATTACTACTATCCTGTCACTTGAAGCACGTGCACCAGGATGTGACTGTAGATTCAAGCAGACCTGTTGTCCAAGAAAGTCATACGCCTACCACTACCACCTTCAACCCCCCAAGGGTTGAAGGTGGTAGTGGTAGGCGTATGACTTTCTTGGACAACAGGTCTGGGTACACACACAGGTCTTGTCAAGTGTGTGTTTGGTTGTTGAGTGAGACATCTAGATGTCTAAGAGATTTCGCTTTACCTTAGTAAAGTTAATAAAATCACTGATGTAGTCTGTTGGTTTCAGTTTCAATGAGTTCGTTCAACTGGATACTTAAAATGCTGTGTAAAGCTAATTGCTCTCCTAAGATGATTGAGGAGAGCGATTTTTTGACCTCCTGCATTTTCATTTTTCAGAATGCCAGGCCTGCTGGATTGGTTCCAGACCGTATCAGCGTAAAATTTCTTACAGAATTAGACTGTTCCCTGAGACCTTCGAATTATACATCTGGAAGTCAATTTAGCACCCTCTGGTATTTTGTCCTGACAGTGAAGGTGCAGTCACTCATTATTATGTTTTAATGATTGCTATGTCTTGCAGTACATTTCATCTAGTGAAACCTGATGTTTCTGGCTGATAGCGTACCCCACCCCAAACACATCCCCTCGTCAACGTGAATCATACTTCACACGAAAGTGGAAAAAACACGATCATCCACATGCAACATCTCGGTATATAACAAAAACATCTGTCACCTATTTTATCAATAAATACAGACTTGGCAAAGGAAGAGACTTTCGGGGCCATTAAAGTGGTAGATGGTTGGCGTGCATGCAACATGCATGCCATTCAAATCTGTTGGAAATCAACTTGGCTACTGTCATTCTGTCAATAGCTGACTTGTCCGAAAACATCAACAAACCGACGATGTTAAGGACCGACCAAGGCCGTGACACCGCCAAAAATACCTCTCCTCAGGAAGATCGGAGTCCGGCAAGCCTAGTTAATCGTGAACCCTTTGCTTCAATTGGGGTTTTGAAACGCCTTTGGCTCCACAAAAGGCGTTTGTGCAACAGAACTGTCCGAAACCGTCTCAAAGCACTTGGTATGAGGTCAAGAAGGGTCATCAAACGTCCAGCTCTGTCCGATCAGCATCAAAGATGACGTTCGGAGTGGTGCATGGCCCGATACATTGGAATCTCAGGACGTGCAGGAGAGTCCATTGGTCAGACATGTAGGTTCTTGCTTCACGTGACAAGTTGTCGCATGAGAGTGTGAAGGCATAGAAATACTGCTTACGTGCCCAGGAGCATCAGACCTACTGTTCCTTACTGTGGTGGAACAGTGATGATCTGGGGATGCCTCAATCTGGGGACATTTTCAATCCGGTTGTTGTGCCTCATTTTGTCAGCCACCGGTTGGCTACTCTCCCTGTATTCATGGACGACAATGCAAGTCCTCATCGTTCGCATGCTGTGAGAGCATTCCTTCAGAGCAACGCTATTACAACACGACCTTGGCCTGCAGTAAGCCCCGATTTGAATCCCTTAGAACACACCTGGGACTTTCTTGGAGGTCATTTGCAAGCAATGGATCCGCCTCTACAAAAGTAGCCAATGTATGGAAGCTGTGTTGCATGAAGAATAGCAGCAGTTGCCTCTGGACCGTGTCAGAAGGCACACTGGTAGCATTAGGGGGAGGGTCCAGGCTGTCATCAGGGCACGTGGTGCATACACTCGCTATTGACGTCAGACACTGCTAAAGTGTTCAAGAGATCACACGTTACCTTTTGTCAGTAATTACCGGCATTGTTTCATTATGGACCGTTCCTGCACCATACATGTCGAAAGAACATTTTGTCTTCAAAAACATTAGTGAAAGATATTTGTAATTAGCCCCATCAAAATACTGCATATTTTCATCATTGTGTTGTATTTCATTTGTCAATAGACAATTCTTTCCGTAAAGAAACACTTTTGGCCATCTGAAAGATAGCAAGAATGTAATGACAGTTTCTATTAACACCATTGCGAGAAGAACAGGGGTGCTTAATTAAGTTGTAGGTGTATAGCTAACCTAAGTAATGGTCGTACAAATGTGAATACCCGACTATTGCGGCCAAATCACACCCCAACCACACCCTCCCCAAACTGCGACAAGATCCACAACCGCGTAATCGTAGGGGATAGAAATTCAGGCCAGGTTATTCCTTGGACGACATTGCTGCGGCATCCTTCATTGTAGCTCTATGTGTGGAGGTCACTACAAATATAACAGGAAGTGGTATCTAATGAAACCACATCAATAAACTGATTTTTTAATCAGATATATAGAGGATATGGAATGAGTGTTTTTCTCATATAATATTTATGAAACGAGTCTAAGAATTTTCCGTTTTGGCGAGCCGAAACGGAAAGTTCGGACGAGTTTCATAAATATTATATGAGAAAAACACTCATTTCATATTCTATTTATCATATGACACACACACGCACACATTAGCCACTTAGTAGGACTTTTTAACCCATCACCTAACTTGAGTTGCAGACGGCACTTGGAAAAAACATCCTCGTATAACTAAAACTTTTCATTTTTTGCATAGGTTATGACCCCTCATTGGATCGAGCTCGTCGGGTTCGTTCCAATGAGGGGGCATAAGCTATGTTTTGGAAGCAAAAAGTGAAAATATAAAAGAATGAATGACATTTTTCTTGTAGGTAAAAGATTAATACAATATAACCCACCCTAAACAGGACAGATAACGTAAATTCTCCCTACTGAAATTATGCAAATGTGACCCAGTTGTATTTTGTTTAGCCAATTTATTTGTCCTGTTTTGAAATTGACCAATGAAAGCTCCCAACTCTAAATATGAAAATTATGAAAATGTGGCCAGTTGTATTTTGTTCAGCAAATCAAACTGTCTAGTTTTGAAATTGACCAATGAAATTGACGGAAGGCTTTATTTATCACTGATTAATATGAAAACAAAATATCATATATTTTAAAAAGAACAAAACGGACGAGCCATATGATAAAATATAATACTTTGTACAGTAAGCAGATATTACAACAAAGCGTATATAGCTATAACATTTGACTGTTTAAATGTTTACAGACATCTAGAAATGATATAACAAGACATTATGAATATAATATGAATATAAAATACGAGGCATAAGATGAAGTTATTTGACATCACTTTTGGGCGAATGCGAGTAGTACATAGTGCTGCAGGGCCGAGAGATCTCCAAAACGTTCTGTTTGATTGTAAAAAAAGTGTATCTATTCACCACAAACAACCCGATATCTATTTTTGCTAGTTCGGAATCCTTTGAAATATTCTGCTTTGATTTGTCTGTACCGTGTTCCATCTATCGCTGATCCTATTCTGAGAAACTTAGTTTTTTTCAGTTTAAGCATTGCTATCTCTAGGCTCAACCTTTGGCCTCGACCAATCAGATCGCACCTTACATCTATGATCCAACCACTGCCACATCTGTCACTATGGGTCCCAAGAATACGTCCAATCGTCAATCAAGTAGTAAATGGAGTCGGAATTGGTCTGACGACTCAAATCCAATCGGGCAAATGAGCTATCGAGCAGTGACTGGAACGCGCGTCGCACGGATGACTTGCACCCCATCGAGGAAATGGACTATTTACGCGACCGAGTGATACCACATACAACTCTTCAGTTACATTAAGAAATTGTATGTTGAGATGTGCTTAAATGCTGGTACGCAATGTACAACACGTGCAGCACATACATGTAGGCGCATACTGTACTATTCCAAAAACAATAGGGGATATCCAAACTGATGTTGATATTTTCGGAAAATGGTATTGGATACGCGTGATTGGAAACATCAATATGTAACCATGTTAATTGTGGATCATTAATGTCACCGGCCCACGAAAACTTCGTTCAGGTTTCTCGCAAGAGCGCCGTGTTAATGTCTGTGGGGTACGTTTTGAAATTTTCATTTGTACTGTTCGGGATTTTCGGAGGTCTCATCGTTCCTTTCTTGGTATAAACTCGTTCATTAATAGTTTCTGGTCGAAACGTAACTTTTGAAGTATGCAAAGACTGTTATGTGGCGAACGTTTACGTGCCATTGGCATGTTGGAAGCTGGCAACAGGCAGACTGCAGTGGCTCAAATTTTCAACGTTACTCGATCGGTGATTAGCAGGCTGTGGCCATGCTACTGTCAGACAGGCAATGTTGATGACAGACGTCACTCAGGTCGTCCAAGGGCGACAACTGCTAATTAAGATCGTTTCATCGGAACCACAACATTACGTAACCGCCATGAAAGTGCCTCAGAAATTGGACAGCAGCTGCACCGAGCGACAGATATGCGAGTCAGTGGTCAGACTATCCGAAACAGCCTGCACAGCTGGAAGTTGTACGCTCGAGGACCTCGAATAATTTCACGATTCACTGAACGTCACATCGCAGCAAAGCGTAATTGGTGTGGAGCACGACAGCGCTGGGACAATCGTCGGTTGAGAAATGTCATGTTTTCCGATGAATTGAGGTTTCACTACAGGCGAAACAGAGTGTGGCGGCGGCGGAACGAACGATGCCATGACGTAACCGTTAGGCAGCACGGTTTTTTTAGTGGTGGATCGGTTATGATGTGGGGAGACTTAACCTTGACAAACAGAACAGCATTGCATGGCATCCCGGACGTGCCACAGGGCAGTACAGCCGTGACAACATGTTAGCAGCGCGACGTCACGGCCGTCGATTCATTTTCCAAGATGACAATGCAAGAGCACACAGGCCCCGTGTCGCTACAAAGTTCCTCGAGGAGCAGAACATCCCCACACTGCCTTGGTCAGCACTAAGTCCAGATCTTTCACCAACCGAGCATGTCTGTGATATGCTTGGCAGACGCCTACGACAACGCCAACAGCCCCCTACTTATGTCCAGGAACTCGCCGCTGTACGCACGAGAAATGGAATAACATCTGTCAAGCTAATATTGAACGTTTGGTAAAGAGTATGCCTCGTCTGATCCGCGCTTATCTCGCGAACCGAAGAGGATTTACAAGGTATTGAGGTCTTGGACTGAATGTGGTAAATTTTCTGACTGACCGTTCATGTCTTTTGCAGCTCAGTACGTGGAATGTGTGCTTGTCAGACACCCAACTATCGCTGAATCATTCACCAGATGTCACAATGCAATGCCTCAACTGTTTTTTTGTAAAAAATATATATATATTTCGTCATATATCTCACTTTTATAAAATATTCTCTACTTTTTTTAATAGTATATAAAACTTTTACAATTGTATTTTCCCGAATTGTATTTTCTTTTTATGGAAATAACTGATTGAAATGAATCATTAGATTTCGTATGAAATGCTAATGATTCATTTGCGTCATTTATATTCACTTACAAAATATACAATTCGGGAAAATACAATTGTAAAAAATTATGGTATTGGCTCCAGGTCGTAATCCACGCGCGAGACTTGATGTCCACCCATGCGTTTACCGTGTAATAAAAATCCTCCCAGGCAAAATTTTAATTGATGAAGCACCAGGTTCTACCCGGCGCTTTCTTAATTAAAAGTTTGATTATTATTCCTATAATTAATATCTGGAATCTAATATTATTGTGTCCATTGGAAATATTGCCCATGCGTGGAAAGTGACCAGTCCGCAGCAGCCGCACTGTTATCATTGAATCTCCTCCTTGATCTGAAGTTCACTCAACACAGTTTCTTAGTTTTTAGTGTCACGTCTATTCAAAGGTAAATTATGCATGTCGTTTAATAGAAAATGCCACAAATCTGCACTATTGTGTATTTGATCTCAAGCTTGGGCAAAACGCTAGAGCTGTAGGTTAACCGAAACCGAACCGAGGTTTTTAGTTTTTTTAAAAAACCGAAATCGAAACCGTCGACATCCCGTAATCTAAGGTTTTTCGTTTTTTATTAAATACTCTCTTGCTGCAGAAATTCACAGAATGTAGCCATTCCAGAGTAGGGAGAGTACCCAGACACTGCCAATGGCAGTGTCTGGGTACTCTCACTACTCTGGGAAGGCTACATTCTCTGAATTTCCGACATTTCAGTTTAGTTGTGTTTGCAGCTTTCCTCAAGTTGCGTGTAGGTGTCAGACCTCGAAAAATGGCCAAGCACAATAAAAGTTCTGTATATTTAGGTAATTATTATATTGGCCTTCCTGATTCTTCATGTATTATAGCTTATTTCGGGCATTCGTTGAGTTTCACTCAATTTCACTACCATTCAGCTATGACTCCGGACATAAGAATGAGTTTTATTGAATTTTACTTGGCCTCATGAACAAACCGAAAACCGAACCGAACCGAGGTTTTACTCCACCTGAAAAACCAAAACCGAAACCGAACAAGAAATTTAAAACCTACAGCTCTACAAAACGCAGGTTGTATGGTTTTGCTAGTGAAAAACAATCTACATCGTCAGTGTCGTATGTTTTTCATTCGCGAACTCGTTGTTCTTTAAGCTTATTAATCTTATTCGCAGTGGACTTGTCATATTCCACGCGTGGGCAATGATGTTCACACCTGCTTTTACCAGTTAATAAAAATCATAGTCAGCAAAATTTTAAAATTAAAGTTTTGACGATTATTCCCCCAATTTGTGTTTAATAATATTTGAATTTAATATTATTGCGTCCGTGGAAATATTGTCCACCCGTGGAAAGTGACTAGTCCATGGCCGCCGTACTCTATTTATTTATTTATTTGATTTTAACCCTTTACCCAACGAATCGCCCGCATCCGCCCGCGTAATATGCAAATTGAGCAGTTGAAAAAATAAAATTTTTCAAAATATTTCAACAAACCATATCATGTGACCCCCTCATTGAGCTCGTTCCAATGAGGGTGTCACATGGTATGGTTTTGTTGAAATTTTTTGACAAATTTAAAACAATGATATTTAAAATAATAAATTTTGATATCGTCTGCGTTGAGTAAAGGGTTAACTACATTTTCGACAACTCGTGTCGGAGATTTACGGGGGTGGGGGGACCGGAGTAAGTGGAGAGAAACACGGAGCAACAGGGAGCAGACATGCCAGAGTACTCACTCCACACAGGCAGGATTAGCATTAGTTCAATGTTGAAGACAAGTGCACCATCGTAGCGCAGTACGCCTTAGTAATTGGGCAATTGGGCTTAAGAGCCCTAACGGGGATCGAACCTCATCCTTTCGGTTTAAAGTCCTGTGGCGCCCCACTGAGTCACGGCGCTCCCATTTATCTGATCTGTTGTATTGCTTTGCTTTGAGAAGTAGGCCCTAAAATATACCGAGAAACCTTACCCGCCTATCAATGCTAACATTGCAAAACCTATTTTTAAACGCCGCATGATTTAGGCACAATTACATTTTTAGGGCACATTGTTTAAAGTCGCTGTTGTGGGGGATTTAAATCGCTGCACCAAATATACATGATTTTGGCAACATTTTGGCATTTATGTGCAATAGTGGAGCGGATTAGTGCGATTTTTATGAAAATAGTTCACTTGATGATACAAGCATGAAATTTTCACCATGTGTTCTTTAGATATAGTAGAAAAACCTGAGATAGTTGTCCACTGAAAATTAGGCCATTTTCAAGATGGCCTACATTTCTAAAAATAGATGGGCGGCCATAATGTTTTTGTCAATGAAGTTTTGTCAGGGCTTTATAGCCTGGCCGTGGTGACTTGATATTAGGCTCTACTTGAAGGAAATTTGCAACAAAGGTGTCATTTTAAAGAGAGATTTCTCCCCTGCTAAAATTCGCATTGGGGTGGGGTGGGTTGGGGTGGGGGTGGGGGTGGGGGTTTCTACAACGCATTGAAGCAAACTACCATTTTTATCGAAAATAAGAAATTCTAATTGAGTTTTCGACGTAGATTCGTCCAAATGATACTGATGTTAACGCTCATAGCAAATTTATTCCGTATGCTAACATTTCCCAGTTACGATAGTTCTTTAATTTGATGACTGTTTAATCACAACCGGCTGAAGGCGAATAAATTTCTTAAAATTCTAACTCCTATAAATAAAATCAATTGAAGCCCGGTTAAAGTGCGGTATTAATAAGGTGTTAGTGCGTCTTTGTTTGACACATTGGGACGCTCGCGTTATTGCTTCGTCAATACTCAGTTTTCTCTTCACGCCGTAAATACAGAAATAAAGAGCGTTGGTGCCACTTCGTTTCAAACTCTGTGGAGCCCATACCAGTTTGCCTTTCTGCAACATTAGAAATCAGTTTTCTCTTTAATCGCAGGAAATAAAGAGCGTTGATGCCACTTCGTTTCAAACTCTGTGGAGTCCAGTTTGCCTTTCTGCTACGTTAATCAGTTCTCTCTTTAATCGCACGCTTGTGTACCCTGTTGCTACCTAACGGTGACAACGACGCAGGGAACGAGAGTTGTGTGTTATTTTCATTGGTGAGGTTATCCCTTTGGAAACAATAAACTAGCCATAATATTGTTTACTTACAAATCAGAGATTTCATGTATTTTGTATATTTGATGTTTTAATGGTCACGGGAAGCGCCATCTAATTTGTTTTTTTTTTTATTCTGTTCATCTATAATTCAATATGTCGAGTATAATTCGACTCTCAACTAGCCACACCGAGTTGTGGAATACAGATTGGTCAAAATGTGCCTTGTGTCAAGCAGAAACAGATGAACCATTAAGGTATCCACCAAAGACTTATCAGGCTAGTGGGTATGCAACCCTTGCCACTAATAATTCTCAGTTTCATAAGCTGAACGAAATGCCAATGGCAATTGATTTACGTCGTTTGGATGATGGCAGTGGAATAGAGAGCACATTTATTTAAATGATGCAAAGTATCACGAATCATGTAGGCTTAGATTTAACAATACAAAGCTATCAAGAGCAAAAAAAAAACAAAAAAAACAGAGAGGTTTTGAAGAAGATTCGCAATCGTCTATGGTCAGCGGGCCTTCTAAATTTACAAGACGTTCAGTAGAAGATACTGACGAATCCCCTGCTGTTTGTTTTATTTGTGACAAACAGGCCACTCGCTCAAAAGTTAGGGAAGCAATAGCCATGCAACTGAATGAGAGACTTAATCAGTGTGCACAAGTTCTTCAAGATGATACACTTCTTGCAAAGCTCAGTGCAGTTGATGTTATAGCACAGGAATTTAAGTACCACCTAGCCTGCCTTACGGTATTGTATAACAGAGAGAGGTCTGTTTTAAATAAAACAGCCAAAAGTAAGGAGAATGTTGCTGTTGAGATCAACATCGCTGAAGATTTAGTTCTTGCTGAGCTTATTACTCATATCATGGAAACTCAACGAAATAGTCCCGCAGGATGTATTTTTAAGCTTGCCGACCTCAGTAGTCTGTATGAAAGCCGTTTAAAGCAATTTCAAACCGAACATGTTACGGTCAATAAAACACGGCTGAAAGAAAAGATACTCGCCATAGTTCCAAAAATGAATACGTTTAGTAAGGGAAGAGAGGTTTTCCTTGCAATACAGCTAGCAAGAACAGCTGAAATTGTTCGTAGAGATATGCTACAACACAAATCAGCGTTTAATGGGTCGTTTGAGGAATGCGACATACAAAATTCCGTACCACAAAGCTTGCTAGAACTAGTCTCTATGATTGAGCATGGGCCCGATATTGAATCCCAAATTGAGCAGGGGGCAACAAAGTCTGATCTAGCAATAGCACAACTACTGCAGTTCAACTGTCATAAAAAGGTGGTAAAAGAAGGTGTTAGAGGCCCGAGACATTCAACTGAACGCGCGAACCCATTTGCCATTTACGTTGTTCTTCTTCTTTTTGCAAAAACCAGAAAGCGACAGCTTATTGATTCTTTATTTCAGTATGGAATAAGTATTTCATCTGACAGAACTCTCGCAATTTCAACACAGCTAGGTGAAGCGGTTGTTAACCAATATTTAGAAGAAGGGTTTGACTGCCCTCCTGCATTGCGCAAGGGTGTATTTACTACATCAGCCTGTGATAACATAGATCACAATCCATTGACTACAACAGCTATGCCATCGTTTCATGGCACAAGTATCTCTATCTTCCAGCACAAAATACCGATTCAGATGGTGGGGAGCGAAAATTTAATGTAGATTCAGAAAGACCAAAGTCAAAAACTATTTATGTGCTTCCTGAATCATATACAAATGTTAAGCCGGCATATTTCATGAGTAAGCCCGAGCCAACTGCCCACAATCTATATCCCACTATTTCAGAGCAATCATATCTGTATAAACACATTGGCATGGAGAACGAATGGTTAAGATTTATCCATTTGACGGATGATGTTGTAAATTCTGATGCTGTTTCTTGGTCATCCTATCACTCCTCACGCAACCGAGGTCAAATCGTGAGTGTAAGTGTTTCTTCCTTAACGCCTCTTTTGCAAGAACCAGCACATTCAGTAGCAACCATAAAGCACTCAATGGAAAAGATAAAGGAAGTAACGCAATTTTTAAATCCTGGGCAAGCACCTGTCATGGCAGCTGATCAACCACTATTTGCTTTAGCCAAACAGATTCAGTGGCAGTGGCCAGATGCATATGGTGAGGATAAAAATCATTATAATGTTTGGTGGCTTGCATGTTGAAATGGCAGCATTGAGACTCCTAGGTGATCTACTGAAAGGTAGTGGCTGGACATCCGCATTGACAGGCGCAGATATTGCTACTTCCGGAACAGCTGACTTTTTTGTCAGCTTCAAATGTGTTGAAAACTAGGCACGCACATCAGGTTCCAGCTGCTGCTCTGTTCAGTCTCATGAAAACTGCTTTTAATAAGAGTGAAGGTCCATTTCTTGACAAAACATAGGAGTTCAAAGTTTTTATGCAGTGGTGTGGTGATCAAGAAAAGATCCCACAGTTTCAGTTCTGGTCCACAATTCTAAAACTAGATTTGTTGATACTTTGTTTTGTCCGCTCATTTCGTGAAAGTGATTTCTTACTATACAAAGAATCACTAGCTGAACTTATTCCCTACGGCTTTGCCCTGGACCATATAAATTATGCCCAGTGGCTCCCAGTTCACCTTCGTGATATGGTCGGGTTTGAGACTTTACATCCTGATATATATACAGAATTTTGCAAGGGTCATTTTGCTGTCCACAAAACTGAACGAGTGTTCTCTGGTATCGCAATCGATCAAGCTCACGAGCAAAATAATGCCATAGTTAAGGGTGACGGTGGAGCTATTGGGTTAACAGAAGACCCAGCAGCACTGAGGCGATGGATGATAGCGGGGCCGGAAAAAACTGGGTTACCGATGAATTTGCAGATGCAGCTGGCAAATCAGAGTTGAAACGAAACAGAAGACACCATGACGATGCCCCTGCTGCTCAGAAGGGCTTTCAGGATAAAGTCTGTAGACTAATTTCAACAATATCTGAGTATGGCAGTCCATTTGATATATTCACAAGACCTTTATTCCCTCGATGTCAAAGAAGTTGCGGATCAAAAGGTAAACGAGTCGATGGCTCAGCTTTTACCTGTTGGTAGAAAACAGTATGATAAATTCCTGAAAAAAATCGACAACTAATGGACAAGAAAGTTTTCATGAACCCTTGACAAACAATAAGCTTTCCCTTTTCAACAAAAAAAATCAAGCCTCATACTACGGTGGGGAATCTGAAAATAGAGAGTTTGAAAAATGACTGTCAACTTTGTTCACGACTTTTTATATCGTGCCAAAATCGACAGTGTGACCTTCAAAACTTTTTTCAACATGAAAACCAACAGTACCCACCATCATTATCACGCAATGGCATGCTCAACTGTGGAGTAAAATCACAACTGATGAACATTTTAGAGACAGGGATAGCTGCTCGAGTAGAAGAGCCTCATACTGAAGTTATGATTATAGATGGTGCGGCTATGGTCAATACAAAACCACCTGGAACTGCTAAAACATTTGATGACTATGCTGCTGAGATTATTATACCATACATTGTAAGATGTGCACAAACATGTACAAGAGTAGATGTTGCTTTCGTTGTATACCTCGAAAGTAGCCTCAGAGCAGGAACTCGACAGAAAACGGGAGCTGGGTTTCGAAGAAAAGTGGTCGGTAAGAGTAACGTACCAAAGTCGTGGAGCAATTTCCTGAGGTGTGATGAAAACAAAACTGAACTGTTTGGATTTTTGGCAGATAGAATTGTAAATGCTCAGACAAACAGCCTTATAGTTGTCACCAAAGGGGATGATGCTGCCGTAATAAGGAACTAAACACAGATATGCTGTCACCCTGTAACCACGAAGAGGCAGACACCCGTATGTTTGTTCATGCCAAACATGCGACGGTTGTTACAGGTTTCAATAGCATGACTGTTGTTACTTCCGACACAGATGTTGCTGTTATAGCCTTCTCCGTGTTTACTGACCTTCAGATTAATTCAATGTGGTTAGCTTTTGGGAAGGGACAACACTTCCGCTGGCTCCCAGTACACGACATTAACAAATCAATTGGACCTCGGTCAAGTGCTTTACCTTTCTTTCATGCTTTTACAGGGTGTGATACAGTGTCTGCCTTTGTAGGAAAAGAAAAGAAATCTGCTTGGCGGGCATGGAAGTGTATGAGGCTGCAACAGAGGTTTTCTGCCGACTCAGTTCACCACAGAACGAAGTTACAGAGGCAGACATGGATATCTTGGAACATTTTGTTGTTGTCATGTACGACCGTTCAAGCACAACATGCAGATTAGACGAATGTCGCCTTGATTTGTTCGCTCGAAAGCAACGTCCATACAATGGCATGCCACCAACTAGGGCATCCCTATATGAGCATGTTAAAAGGGTAGTTTTCCAAGCGGGTCATGTTTGGGACCAGGCTTCGTCTCCAGTGCAACAGTTACCAGATGCTATCAGCTGGGGTTGACTTAAACACAACAACTTGTGGGATCCACACTGGACTACACTCTCTGCTATAGCAGAGTGCTGTCGAGAACTACAGAAGTGCTGCTGCAAGCGTTCAACATGTACTGGAAATTGCAAATACTACCACACAGGATTGTCATGCACTGCACTTTGCTCCTGTAACTGCCAAGAAAGCAGTTAGTATCAGCAAATACACCTGTGATATAAACAGGCATCGATTCTAAATGCATGGAATACAAAACATTGGCATTGATATTGCAGATTATGAGGTTTATTTTGAAAAAGAAACAAATCCCTGGTAACTGCTCATTTGAGCATACAGAGTTATTTCCCTTGCCATATATTTCCACAGCCTTTTAAACCACAATTGTCGTTGCTATTCATTATTTCAATTCATATTCAGTCTTGGTTTGCATAAAGGAATGATATAATATCGCAGAGTGGTGGGTTGCTGATTGAGCCATCTCCCGATAAAATAAAATGAATCTGGATGAATTACAAATTTTTACGTTTATTCCTTTATACACATTGTTTATTTAAAAAAAACTATCGCAGATCACAGATGAAGGATTTCCAAATTTACAGCTGACTGGAATATATACAACACATCAGAAAATCAGCGATCATACATCATCATCATCATTACAATAATTATTCTGACCGATCCTAAAAATACATAAATATAAATATATGTAGGATTCCCCAAATGATATCATGGAAGCGATTTCCGAAACGAAACAGAAACGATTCACTGCAAATCCAGCTGCAGGTGATCGGGGCAACAGCTCTGGTCATCCTGCAGATGCACTTGCAATTATTAAACGAAATAAACAAATAATGCTTCCTTACCATATCGGAATGACTTAGATCTTTACAAGAATATATTTTCAAAGAGCCTCCGTAATGTCATTAACAGGTTTCACATTCAAACTGTTGAAGTACAACCGACCAATCTCAAAACCAAGCAACACTCCAAACAAGAGAACAAAAGGATTTCCCGCGACAACTGCAATCGAGGCTGCACAAGCGAGAACTCAGACAATACCTTTAACACAATTAACCCCAGTCAACCTACAGAAGCAAGCTAGCGCAGTTAATTAGTACATCAGTTGAAGAACCTGTGAAATAAACAAGCTGAAACTAAACAAGTTAGCAGCTGGAATAAATATAATTAGTCTGAATCATCTGTAATAAAGACGAATATAATAATGAGTAAATAGCATTATTTGAACACTACCACATTCCCCCCCTCTTGAAAACAAAAATGGCGTCCTCATCATTTAGTGTCTCTCCATATGATACCTATACCCCTAAAAAAAAGAAAAAAAAAATAATAGAAAAAAATCACCTGCATTTATAGGTCAATAATGAGCTGCTACCCATGTATATTAAGTGCAGGAAAGTATAACCTGCAAACAAATGGTGACATTTTCAATGTTAATGCAGGTACACTCGTCCGCCCTGTCCCGCAATGGAAGGCAGCAGTGTAAACCACCCTCTCCTGTAAAGAGACACTCAAAGACGAATGTACGAGCATTAACGTGTTCACTTCAGAAAGAAAGGCAGCGATGCGGACCGCCCTGCCGGTGAAGTGACACCATCCCAAACATAAGAGGTCCCAGAATATCACATGTACAACAGCTGACCATTGCCCTTGTTAGCTATAATAAAGCAAAGTAATATATTTCTCTACCACATTGTCAGTGGAAGTTTCTTATGCAATAAGAAACTCTTCTCTGTAGGAACTAAATTCTGAAAATAAACTACCTTATGAAATATGAATGAGAAAATAATACACAGAACAACTCAATGTTATGGGGAATCATGCATAACCTGTGTTACAAAATATTAACAAATCATAGATCAAAATCTGTTATCAATTTCAAGTTAATATCGCTGTAATTACCTGAAACAGTACATTAAGTCAATCAACTCAATCTAAGTTCAGCTGAAAAACTATTCTGGAAATAATTTAATTTCCCCATATTATCTTCAGCAAACAGCAGAAGAAGAAAACAATAAAAAAAATAATATAGTTTATTTATATCTAAGGTCTAAACACTTCATGCATCTACACAGTTAAAAAATTAAATTCAACCAAGGATAGAGCTAAACACTGCATGAAGCATGTCGGGTGACATACTTGAAAATAACTGTTTGTTTGTAAGCCTTTTTAAAAGTTTTGTTTTATCTACCGTGGAGGACATACTTTCTTGCTCTTGAGTAACTTGGCTTAAAACATATTCACCTTTCCGAAGCCAAGCTGGAGGTTTCCTATCTCTTTGAGATCTGTGTGGTGCTGGTACAGGAATACTGCTGGTTGAAACTGTAGATTCATCTGCACATGCAGTGCTAGTTGCAGAGAGGACTGGATTGTCACTCTCTGACCTCTCTTCTTCGAGTCCAAAATGGATTCGACATGTATTATCACCTGATAATACATCAGAGCCAACATGATGGCCAGCATTAAATTTACCTGTATCTTGAAAGTCATCATTTACAACTTGGATTCCTGTTTCTTCACTTACCTGGCTTCTGGCATGGTGGCCGTCACCACCAGAAGAAACTAACCCTGACTCTGCAACCAAACGTTGGTCGTCACCAGGCTGGAGCGAGACAATCTGTTCCTCAGTAACAACTGTGGCTGGTACAGCATGGTAATGAGGAATTATACCATAAAACTCTACAGAATCATCATCTGTGGATAAATCATCAGCACCAGGATCTTCTTTCTTCTCAATGGAATGGCGTTTTGCTGGAACTGGCCTATACTTCTGTGGACTTGTGGGTAGTTCTAGTTCATCTGGTTGTTGAACTGCTTCATCAGTGTCTGTGTCTGTGTCTAATTCAACTGGTTCTCTTTAAACCATCATCGTTCTTCACAACATAAACTGCAATCTCAACATTTGGCTGTTCAGTGACGTGATAAATGCTGTTATCAAAGCGATCTGCTAATTTATGTCGGCCATCAAATGCCAACGTCTTTACTAAAACTCTGTCCCCAGCCTTGACAGAAGCACCACGAACTTTCAAGTCATAACCAGCCTTCTGTCGCAGCTGTGCTTTCTTGGCAAGATATGAAGCAAGATAGTAAGAAGAAGTCAACTTTTCACGAAGAGTAGAAATATATTCTGGAACAGAATTTTCAGGAACACATTTCCGTAAACCAAACAATACATCTACTGGAAGGCGTGGCTCCCTACCAAACATGAGATAAAATGGGGCAAAGCCTGTAGTTTCATGCCTTGTACAGTTATATGCATGAACAAGCGGTCCATCATGGCTCTTCCAATTTTTTTTCTTTTCAGGTTCTAATGTACCGAGCAGGCAAGAAGAGTCCTGTTGAATCGCTCACAAAGGCCATTTCCCATTGGATGGTAGGGAGTTGTTCTGGACTTCTGGATGTTACAAAGTTGACAAAGTTCTTTGAACAGGCCACTTTCAAAATTTCCTCCTTGATCTGAATGTATTCTCTCTGGAAATCCATAATGTACAATAAAGTTGCTAAAAAGTACTTCTGTTGTTTTTGCAATCATATTTTTCGTAGGATAGGCCTGTGCATACTTCGTGAAATGGTCCGTCACTACAAGTACATACTGGTAGCCACCTTTCGAAGTCTCGAGGGTCAAAAAATCCATACATAATAACTCAAGTGGATATGAAGTATTGATGGAAACCAGTGTGCTCTGGAATTAGTGTCGGATTTTGAATCCATTTTTCTACTGAGCTGTCAATTCCAGGCCAATAAAATCTCTCTTTAATTAATGATATGCACCTATCCCTTCCGGGATGACCAATATCATTGTGGAGAGAAGTCAGGACTTTTCTGACCAGAGAAAATGGCAAAACTAATTGTTTACGAGTCTGGTAATTGAAAACATCTTCCCTATACAGTGCTCCACATTGATATTTAAAGGTGCTGAAGTGACGATTCATCGCTGAATGTTCTTTCGTTGGAGGTAGACTTGATCTTTTAGGTTGGATGCCTGACCGAATTGCTGTCATCCATGGTCTAAGAGTATCATCTTTTTCTTGTAATCGCCTTCAAACTTTTTCAGGCATATCATCTATTTCCTGGCCAGGTGGTTCGTTCAAAGTATTCAACACAGATGTTGAACAACACATACTATCAATAAAAGGTATTTGTAATTGCAACAAATTACAAATAGTCTTAATACTATCCTGGTCAATCTTGTCTTCATTATGGATTGGCCTAACATATTCAGGCATTCTGGATAGATAATCGGCATCAACATTGGATTTTCCAGAGCGATAGATGATTTCAAAGTCAAAAGCTGCCAAAGCTGACAGCCATCGCTGTGAGGTTGCATCTAACTTTGCTGTGGTGAGTACATATGTCATCGGATTATTATCTGTGAAAACAACAAAGCGATGACCATACAAATAGTCGTGAAACTTGTCAGTAACTGCCCATTTTAAAGCCAAGAACTGGAATTCCGTTCAGAATTACTGACTCCACGACTTGCATAAGCAATAACTTTTTTCTGTCCGTTCTGTGTCTAATACAACACAGCGCCTAAACCATAGGAATTGGCATCGGTGTGCAACACAAAAGGCTTACTGTAAATCTGGATATCTGGAACAGGTGGAGTTGATAAACAGTCCTTCAATTTACAAAAAGCTTTGTTCTGCTTTTCACCCCAAGACCATCTATCAACAAAATTTGACTTCTTTTTACCTTTTTTCTTTGCAATATTCGTTGGAGGAAGCAGGTCTGTCAAAGGTTTCGAGAGTTTAGAAAAATCTTTCACATATTTCCTGTAATATCCTGCAAAACCTAAACATTTTCTCAGCTCATCAGGATTTACAGGTGCAGGCCAGTTGACAATTTTATCAATTTTGCTTGGATCAGCTTCTGTTTCATTGGCTGAGACAACATGGCTTACGTATAGAACTTTTTCCTTAAAACGTCTACATTTAGATGGAGAGAGTTTCAAACCACACTGCCTTAACCTCTCAAATACCATTTGAAGCCTCTCCATATGTTGTTCAAAAGAATCAGAAAAAAATATTACATAATCTATGTACACCAAGCATATTTTTAAGTTTAACCCTTCCAAACATTGTTCCATCATCCACTGGAAACTAGCAGTGCATTTTTTAAACCAAAAGCGATACGATTAAACTCATA
Organism: Pictodentalium vernedei; assembly: GCA_031216915.1. NCBI lineage: Eukaryota > Metazoa > Mollusca > Scaphopoda > Dentaliida > Dentaliidae > Pictodentalium > Pictodentalium vernedei. The sequence goes on from CM062296.1 coordinate 65,565,879, forward strand.
AAAACCAAGAGGGCGTGCAGTAAATGCAGTACGCTCCTAATGCTCTTCCAGAATTTCCAGCTGATGATAGCCTGACTTAAAGTCAAGTACACTAAAATATTTGGATCCAGATAAGTAATCTAAAATTTCATCTATCCTCAGCAGAGCATATGAATCCTGTACCGTTCTTTTATTTAAAAAACGATAATCTATACAAATTCTAAGGTCACCTGATTTTTTTTTTTTCGAACAAGTACCATGTTAGAGGCATAAAGGCCTAGGGGGGTTTGATCATCCCCTACTAGGCGGGTCCTCAGGTGGCGGATAGAGGACGGCCTGCTCAATTGGGCAGGTTTGCTAATTTCTAATTGGCAGGTTTGCTCAATTGAGTTGGTTCGCTGCGAAATACATAAATACGCAGCCCCGGACCAAAATGATCAATCCTGCTAATACCATCTGGCAGGCACCTTGTTCTCCCGTGAGGTGCATTCCGAAGGCCCCGGAAGAAGGAATCCTGGCAGTTGAGGACTTGTGGCCCCGGTTAGGGCAGTCTCCGGGATGGAGCCCTGGTCTCCATTTCGGAGATAATCTTGTTCAACACACTGCTTTGGCCCCAATTTCGGGAGTAGAAGGATGGTCGGATGGTCCGTTCTGGCCAATCGGGAGCCCCCACCCCAAAAAGTACTGGGTGTCACGTCGGGGGGCATTTGGTGACCATTCATTCAATCATTTCTTTTATTCACATAACATAATTGCCATTGTGTACTGTTTTTAAACACTTTATATTTTAATAGCCACTTAGTTTTGCTGCGCTGTCTGTTTCGGTTATGCATGGCAACCTTTTATTACGGTGTTTTATACAGTGATTGATTGGATGGCCGCCATCTGAAGACCTGGCACTTCCACACACGGGCCAATCAGCCAGTGGCATACTTCGGTATCAACACTGGCTGAGTATACTGCCCCATACCAGGTATGTGGGAATACCGGCAACCCGGTGGGTTCACTGCATGGCAGTAACCCTACCCCTTGTTGGACTCCGTGGTGGGTGGGAGCCGGGGCAGTGAACGCCTTAAAATCAAATATGGACTCCACAAATAAAAAACAAAAACGAGGTCGGGAATTACTTTCTACTGACTCGGATTCTGACTCAGATTTTGAACCTACGACACATACTTGGCCAAAATTCATTATAATGTATGCAGCTGACGAAAATAAAAGACTATCAGATATGAACCCATTTCTAATAGAAAAATCAATTAAAGGGATTGCTGGAACAGTTAAAGACGCCAAGAAATTAAGATCTGGCGCTTTACTGATAGAATGTCAAAGGGAAGTTCAAGCGACAAATTTACTTAAAACACAAAAACTAGCAGATATTGAGGTGAATACTTTTCCACATAAAATTTTAAACAGCAGCAGAGGTGTAATAAGAACCAGAGAATTAAATGGCATTGATATAATGGAAATAAAAAAGGAATTAGAACCCCAAGGAGTGACCGATGTTAAAAATATACAGATTAAAACGGATAACACAATAATTAAAACAAATACTTACATTTTGACTTTCAATTCTACTCAACCGCCTAAAGCTATTAAAGTTGGATATATGAACGTCAAAGTGGATTTGTATATTCCAAATCCACTTCGATGCTTCAAATGTCAGAAATATGGACATGGACAGAACAATTGTAGAGGTCAACAAATATGTTTCCGATGTGGCCTGCAACATCAAGATCCATGCAGCAATCCCATCAAGTGTGTTAACTGTCAGGGCAATCACATGTCATCGTCCAAAGATTGCCCTGTCTGGAAACGGGAGAAAACTATTCAAAAAGTCAAATGTGAAAAACAAATAAGTTTTAAAGAAGCCAGGGAAATCGTGTCATCAATGCCAGGTATGTGTGCATCATCACCATCATATGCCACAAAATTATCCCAAAAATTACCAACTCAATCAGTAGCATGCCAAACACAATATACATGGCTCAAAGGTACAATACCATCTTCAGTACAGTCATTTACAATAGAACCTCCATCCACTCAAAAGAATACAGCTGCCCAAACAACAGAAAAAATAACAACAGACAAAAAGGAACACCACCCTAAAAATCCACCTCAAGCAGAACAAAATAAAGAACCAAAACACAAACCTGAAAAAAATAAGTCAATTAAACCAAACCAAGACATACAACATAGCTCTCAACAAAATCTGAGTCAGAGAAGGAAACAGTCACAACAAGATAAGAATAAAGAAAAGGAAAAACAGAAACTAGAATCCAACAGAATATCTAAACGTCTTCAAAATGTTGTCACAAGCAACATGTTTGAAGGCATTGAGGCAATGTCAGTTGATGAGTGCATCGATGACACGTTCTCAAACAAACCACCCCTGAGTTCGTCTCAGGGAAAATCCCCACGTAAACCATCACCTAGAAGAAACACTGGGGCAATTTCGCCCATACGTCCACCTTCTAATTCACCACTCAAACATGGATAATACATCCAAACAAAATATTATACAGTGGAATTGTCGAGGTTTTAGAGCGAATTTTAATGAACTGGGCCTTTTGAGCCAAAAGTATAAACCTGCTGCTTTTTGCCTGCAGGAAACTCTTTTAAAGAAACCCGAGTCTCAAGATTATTCAGTCTTTAAGCATTATACTTCGTATAATGCCTGGGCAGATGAAACTGATCTTCATATTCGTGGAACATCCGTCTTAGTTAGAAACGACATTATTCACAGTTCTGTATCTTTGCAATCAAATTTACAGGCTGTAGCGGTACGCCTAACTTTAGACAAGACAATTACATTATGTTCTGTATACGTTTCACCAAGTAAACCCCTACAACTGAATGAGCTTGAGCTGCTAGTCCAACAGCTCCCAACCCCATACATTTTGTTGGGTGATTTTAATGCACATAGCCCCCTTTGGGGTAATTCCTGCAGTCAAGAGGATGCAAAAGGTAAAACTGTAGAAGAGTTCATGACAAAATATGATTTGTGTTTGTTTAATGATGGTTCAGACACTTATCTGCACCCCGCATCTGGTTCGTATACATCGATTGATCTTTCAATTGCATGCCCTTCTACCTTCCTCGATTTTTCTTGGAAGGTAGAAGATGACTTGTGCGGGAGTGACCACTTTCCAATTGTGTTGGAAAGCGTTGTTCCGGCAGATGATGAGAGGGTGCCCCAGTGGAACTTTAAAAAGGCTGACTGGGACACTTTCTCGTCGCTTTGTTCTGAACGCCTCACACGGGAGAAATTTCAGGACAGTACTGACCAGATTGAACACTTCACCACAGAGTTGATTGACATTGCAAGCCAAGTCATTCCTAAAACCTCGGCAAATCCAAAACGTTTCACTAAACCATGGTTTGATACCGAGTGCAAACAGGCTATAAAAGATCGCAAGAAATTTGAGAGGGAATTTAATAAGTCACCAACTACACAAAATTTGGATAGATTACGTATAAATCGGGCAAAAACAAGACGACTTTTAAAACATAAAAAGAAAAGTTCATGGGAAACTTACGTTTCGAAACTAAATCAAAACACCCCCATCACTAAAATTTGGAAAATGATTAAAAAAATTAAAGGAAAAGAAACACAATCAGCTGTACAACACCTAAAAGATAACAACACACTCATAACATCAAAACAGGAAATTTCAAACAAGTTGGCCTCTACATTTTCTAAACATTCGTCGTCTGAAAATAGTAACCCAGAGTTCCTCAAACTTAAAAAACAACAAGAAAAACAAAAGATTAAATTTACATCCAATAACTTAGAGGACTACAACGAACCTTTCTCTATGGAAGAGTTAAGTAACTCTTTGCATAGAGCAAAGGATTCTGCCACTGGACCTGATCAAATACACTATCAACTTTTAAAACATCTGCCTCAAACTTCACTTGCACTTTTATTATCTATTTTTGATGACATTTGGGTGACTGGCCAGTTTCCACCTTCCTGGCGAAACGCTACTATAATTCCTATTCCTAAGCCTGATAAAGATCACAGCAACCCAAGCAATTACAGGCCTATTGCCTTAACCAGTTGTCTGTGTAAAACCATGGAGAGGATGATCAATGATCGACTTGTCTGGTTTCTGGAATCGAACAATCTGCTTGCAGATGTTCAGTGTGGTTTCCGAAACCAGAGAAGTACTGTGGATCATTTGGTCAGACTTGAAACGTTTATAAGAAATGCCTTTGCTAGAAAAGAACATGTGGTCGCCATCTTCTTTGATCTAGAGAAGGCATATGATACAACGTGGACGTATGGGATTTTAAAAGATCTTTTTAACATGGGGTTGAGAGGGCGTATGCCTCTTTTTATTGAAAACTTTTTGAGGGACCGCCAGTTTCAGGTTCGTGTTGGGTCAACGTTATCTGATCCTCACGGGCAGGAATTGGGGGTTCCTCAGGGTAGTATTTTATCCGTTACCCTGTTTTCGGTAAAAATTAACAGTATCATCGATGCAATTGAAAATATGGTAGACTCTTCATTGTATGTCGATGATTTTTTAATCTGTTATAGCAGTAAAAATATGAATGCTATCGAGCGCAAACTTCAGCTGTGTTTGAATAGGATTCAAAAATGGGCCACAGAAAATGGTTTTAAATTTTCAAAGTCAAAAACGAACTGTGTTCATTTTTGTAAACTTCGGAAACATCACCTCGATCCGGAGTTAAAAATCGATGGGAGTCCTATTAAAGTTGTTAAGGAAGTGAAATTCTTAGGTTTGTTGTTTGATAACAAACTGAATTTCACTTCCCACATAAAACAACTAAAAGTTAAATGTAAGAAAGCTCTGAACCCGCTGAAAGTTGTTGGTAGCGCCGATTGGGGTGCTGACCAAAAAACTTTGCTCCATCTGTATAGATCACTTGTTCGGTCAAAATTAGATTACGGTTGTGTAGTTTACGGTTCTGCAAGGAAATCATATCTGAAATCACTTGATGCAATTCATAATAGTGGTATTAGAATTAGTCTAGGGGCTTTTCGAACATCCCCAATAGACTCGATGCTTGTTGAAGCAGAGGAACCTTCTCTTGAGAAGCGTAGAATTAAATTGTCTCTTCAATATGTGTCTAAACTTTTGGCCAATCCTTCAAATCCTGCTTATAATTGTGTTACAGACCCTCAAAATGTTGATTTCTTTAACCGCCACCAGAAACATATTCCTCCATTGGGAATTAGAATTAAACCCCACATGGAGTCCACCAAAATTGAACCACACACAATAAAGGAAAATCGTAAAACACATATTCCTCCTTGGCATCTTAAAACACCTACAGTCATTTTGGACCTTGCTTCTACCAAAAAATCTGATACCAATTCCTTACAGTTCAAACAAAAATATGCCGAAATAAAGTCCAAGTATAGTACATATACAAGGATCTATACGGATGGATCTAAGGATGGTGATAAAGTATCATCAGCTGCTGTTACTGGTGGTCATGTCACCTCAATCAGAATACCGAATCAGGGTTCTATTTTCACAGCTGAAGTTAAAGCTTTACAACTCGCTCTTGAACATATCGAGAATTTTCAGGAAAAGAAGTCGATTATTTTTTCCGACTCTCTTTCCTCTTTACTTGCTTTACTCAACCCTAAGTTGAAGAACCCTCTAGTTTTGGAACTTCGTGAGAAGTTAACAACTCTCATGTCTGACCAATGTGATATCGTGTTTTGCTGGTTACCCGGACATGTAGGTATCGCTGGTAACACCAGGGCAGACAGTGCAGCAAAACAGGCTTTAACAAAGCCTCTTACTGATTTTAACATCCCTTTCAGTGATTTCAAACCACATATTAGTAGCTACATCAAATCTATGTGGCAGGCGGAATGGAATGGGGCAACTAATAACAAGCTTCATCGCTTCCGACCAACTATTTCTGATCACTACCCATCCAGTAACCTTTGTAGAAAGGATCATGTTATTGTGACACGATGTCATATTGGTCATACAAGACTAACACATTCCTTTCTGTTAGAGGGTAATTTGCGACCAGAGTGTGTTCCATGTCAGCAGGTGTTGTCAGTGGAACACATTCTTTTACATTGCACTGATTTTAATCTTGTTAGAGGGCAGTACTTCACAGCTGGATCCCTTAGAGATCTATTTTATAATACGAGCCCACACAAAATTGTGTCATTTCTAAAAGTAATCAACCTTTTTACAAAATTTTAAAATTGTTTTTATTCTTTTAATCTCGAATCATCAAGTCTCAGTTCTATAGGTTGATTTATAATGTTTTTTCTCATCTCATTACTCTTTGCTTTTCTAATCATTTTTGTCTCTGAAATGATTTTTTTGGTTATTTTCATTTCATTCAATTTTTACTTCATTCTTGATTTTATATACCTCTGTTTTCTCGCCACGATATAGCCCTAGCTGCTGATGTGGCGTTAAGCACCAATAAATAAATAAATAATAAATAGAGGCATAAAGGCTGTGTGACCGCCGAATAACTCCAGCAGCGAGTAACTGGTGTAGGTGATTTCGAACCTCATCCAACATACCTGGTGGAATATGCTTGAAACGTTGTTTGAATGGAGTGTCACCCACTAATATCTTTTAGATCTCTACGTAAACCAGACCAAAACATTGATCTCAACATTTGATCAGTTTCTTCTGCCTGAACTTCACCCATCATAACAGCACGACTCAACAAATCTTCGAGTCTACACCCCATGTAACAACATCTTCAGTATCAACCTGAAAAGAGCAGTAACATTTTGACAAAATTGATTCTCGGGTATCAATCACTCCATATATGCTGTAATTTTTTTTTAAATATCGTCGCAAGTAGCCTGAGAACCAAGTCGCATAAGAATATGAGCTGCATCACCTTTAGGAGATTTTCTCATGCACTGTAAAATTTCTGAAGTGCTATGGTTTTCTGAAATAAGACATTTCACTATACCGCCAAAGATCATACGTTGTTTCACCTTTTGGATCACCTGAAAAAGCTGAAATTCTTAAAGAATTTTTAACAATGACCTGTGGCTGAGGCTCATCAATAGGCTCTTTTTTTATTTCTGGCTGTTGGCTGAAACCCTGTAACCAAGATTTAAACTGCTGTGGTGTGTCAGCCTTGGGTTTCACACGCATAAATTAAGATATGTCGCAACGCATAACGTTGAAGCCAACTCCTGTAGCCAAAACTTCAATTCAGAATAATCAATCAATTTCAAACACACCGCAATCAAAAATTCCCCCAATAAACAACAAAATTAATCCAAGAAAATTTTCCGACACAAATATCGCAATAATAACTGTTCAAATATGTAATTTGCTATCGGTGAAAGAGAGAGAGAGAGAGAGGGGGAAGAAAAAAAAAACAATCGACCATTCACCAAAAATTGAATCAACAAAATACACCAGCAGTTATGCAGGCTAACTGCTATAAAACTATCATCTGATTTCACAACTTGATCAACAGATCAAATACATTCATAACAAAAAATAAGATGCAAGAGATGTCTGTGTAACGTGTTGATATGATAAAACAAAACAAAATAAAAATGAGAGCAGGAAAAAAAAATATGTGGGGTGGGGTGGGGGTTCAACGTTACTTCAAGTATGTAAAGCAACAGTGGGGGGCAGAGGCCCACACCAAAAAAAAAAAGAAAACAAAAAATCAAAATTAGCCAAACATTTCCACAAGTTATTCCAGAAAAAAACCCAAAAACAAACACTAATTACTTATTTACTTCAAATAAATTGCCAAAAAAAAAAAATAAATAAATTAAAGTTTAATATCTGATCAAAATATCTGCAGAAGTTTTACATTTGCACAGTTTGTTTGAATAAATGAAAAATCACAACAGCGAATTACACTGCACAGAAATCTGTAAACTAGGTCAGACCTTTGACCTTTTCATTGGTCTATCACATCACGTGACAGTGACCTTGGCAAATAATAATGGTGGGCGTTACTTGTTTATTTATTCAAGCTATGTGATTTCCGAATGAAGCACAAGACTGGTGAAATAAACGAATAACACAGTTTGGAAGAAGTACTGCAGACAAATATAAACAAAAACAGCAAACAGTTACATTACAGGCACATTATCGATTTTCTGATGAGAATATCTAATCAGAAATGCAACAATGTGTGAATAATGCTCGTGTTGACATCGAAGTTACATGTGCAAGTATGGCAAGGTTTGTAAACAATAACAAACTAAGTGGGCGTGACTTAACTAGAATAAATATGAGTGTGTCGGGTCACCTGCTATCAGATCAACACTGCAACGCATAATCAAGAGAAATCAATACAAGCATGATTTATTATCATGAGTCCCTTTTATGAATACTGTTATTTGATCAGGGTCAGTGTCAACTGGACGTCATAATGGTTTATACACTGTCAATTCAGGTCAATCAGCCAAGGGAAAACCTGTCACGTATTGTTAAGGTCAGTTCATATAATGGGGTACGATATTTCAAAAAGTTAGGTATACCTGTATATACGTTTCCTTGGTTTCCTGGAGAATGATGCTAGCAGACAAATTAGCAGACGAGTAGAGTCTCATACGTGCGTTGATATAAAATAACACATGATAAATCCTGAATTAGTGAATACTGAATCCTTTTCGCCGGCGAATGAACAGAACTAGATGCGTGACGTCATCATATTTACACAAGTTGGAATCAAATTGATATCACTGATGAAATCGACACACTTCTTTCAGATGCATTAGATAAAAATCAGAATTCCGTTGGGCGCCATTATCGCAGAGTGGTGGGTTGCTGATTGAGCCATCTCCCGATAAAATAAAATGAATCTGGATGAATTATATATTTACACGTTTATTCCTTTATACACATTGTTTATTTAAAAAACTATCACAGATGAAGGATTTTCAAATTTACAGCTGACTGGAATATATACAACACATCAGGAAATCAGCGATCATACATCATCATCATCATCATTACAATAATTATTCTGACAGATCCTAAAAATACATAAATATAAATATATGTAGGATTTCCCAAATGATATCATGGAAGCGATTTCCGAAACGTAACAGAATCGATTCACTGCAAATCCAGCTGCAGGTGATCGGGGCAACAGCTCCGATCATCCTACAGATGCACTTGCAATTATTAAACGAAATAAACAAATAATGCTTTCTTACCATATCGAAATGTCTTAGATCTTTACAAGAATATATTTTCAAAGAGCCTCCATAATGTCATTAACATGTTTCACATTCAAACAGTTGAAGTACAACCGACCAATCTCAAAACCATGCAATACTCCAAACAAAAGAACAAAAGGATTTCCCACGACAACTGCAATCGAGGCTGCACAAGCGAGAACTCAGACAAGACCTTTAACAAAATTAACCCCAGTCAATCTACAGAAGCAAGCTAGAGCAGTTAATTAGTACATCAGTTGATGAAGCTGTAAAATAAAAAAAGCTGAAACTAAACAAGTTAGCAGCTGGAATAAATATAATTAGTCTGAATCATCAGTAATAAAGACGAATATAATAATGAGTAAATAGCATTATTTGAACAGTACCACAATAACAGCAGAAAAATTGCTTTAATGCTATATGTTTCACTCATATATGCTGCACTCACATCACCAATAGTGCTGATTTTTTCACTTCATGGCCATCTTGAAAATAATAAGATATTTCATGGCCAACTATCGTAAAGTACTCTATATACCAAAAGTGACTTCCATACCAAATTCCATGCTTGTATCACAAACTGAACTATACTCTCCCAAAAAGTAAGTGTGCATGCTAAAAAATAACACTGAAAAAAAGATATATATCATTTTCATTCATGGACATTTTATTCAATCACAGATGAATCAATTTGTGATCAACACGAGAAATTTCATTATGCTACGACGAATACTCTTGGTGCCATGGAGAGTCAAAGACACTAAGGGTCAAACACAAAAGTCACACACTCAGTATCTGGTATGACCCCCGTCTGCATCGACTACTGCTGTGCATCTATGCCTCATGGAAGCGAACAAGTTAGCTTGGAAGTGTATGCTAAGGTTAGGGTAGGGTTAGGTAGGGTTAGGTTAGGTAGGGTTAGGGTTAGGTTAGGGTTAGGTTAGGATTAGGTAAGGGTTAGGGTAGGGTTAGGTTAGGCTAACCCTAACCCTAACCCTACTCTACACCACTGCAGTCGAGCACGACAATGACGTAACGTCAAAATCGGACGAATTGCAGGTCTTCGAGGATGTAAGCCGGATTCTCTCAGCCGGTTGATTACTGTTTGAGGATGTATCCGTCTCAGGTTAGGGATGTTTCTGGCTGTTGTCGTTGCCGTTTGTTGCCGGTTCCGGAGATGGATGACACAGATATACCGATCTTGTGCAGGGGTGGTAACTCGGAGTCTCCCGGAGCGGGGTCAGTCTCGAACGTCATCATGTTGTGCATGTCGATGGACTAGCCTGTCTACAGTGTTATGGTGGCAGTTCAAATGCTGGGCAACCTTTCTGTGTGTTCTGCCAGCTCTAATCATACCCAGGGTAAGGAGACGTTGATTCATTGTCAATCTGGGCATGCTAATGTGAAGTCGTTTTAACAGCAGCGCAAGTTTGAATGTGAACGATAGGAAGGCCTTACTTTAGTGTTTAAATACCCAAGGATTCACACTGCTGCATGAATTTTCAGACTCTCCACATGCAAAACATGTCTTTTCACAAACGTGCAGCACATCATTTAACGTTAATGCAATTTTAACGGGGAAAGCTGTTTTTGTGTTCAATATAACTTATTCATGAACAGTTTAACACTCCTTACACCTACAAAATTATTTTTTGGGAATTTGATCAATTTCTGCAATGCACACTTTCTTTTTTGGGCGAGGATATCTTTATTGCAATCTGCTCCACTACAAAGCTTGCATCTGGCTCAGAAGCGGACTGGCCGTATGGTCCACCAGGAAAATTCCCGGTGCCCCCCCCCCCCCTCCCTATAGGGTTCACCCTGTGGTCCTTCATATTGATGCAGACCAACACCTCTTGGTACGTGAAATTTCGTGAAATGATCAAAAAGGCGAAATGGTTCTGATTGCATAGACTGCCGCTATATCGAAATGTTCTCGATGTGAACTGCCATTTCGATATACAGCCGCCCAGTCTGCCATTGATTGTTCAGCTTAAGGGAAACAGCTTTCCTTCAATTTCAAAAATCTAAATTTTCAACGATTGGCCGAACTATTGTCTTTCCAGTGGGTCCTCTGCCCCGATAGAAACATTTTTGCCGAATAACCCTTTACCTAACCTGAAAAGCAGACTCTTGCAAAAAAAATTCTTGGATAACTAATTTTTTTCATTTTTTGTCTCAAAAACATAGGTTATGACCCCTCGTTGGAACGAGCTCGTTCCAACGAGGGGTCATAACCTATGTTTTTGAGACAAAAAATGAAAAAAATAATGAAAATTAATTGGCGATTTTTTCGAATGATCGATTAAGATGATGCAAAAATGCTATCAATGGACTGCAATTGATCACTCAGACGCTTAGATGCATGAAAGTCGCGTTCGTTCAGACCGCAAAATCAAAATTTTCTCCTGGTCTGAGGCCCCCTTGGTGCATTCCCTGGTAACTTTCCTTGTACCAGTCTACCCCTGATGTGAGGAGTCTATATGCATTCAGCCTAACTATGTTTCACCTGAATGCGTTAAACATGATAAACATTTAGCACAAACCTGTTTCACTAAATAGTTGGCTTTAAGTACGTAAATATTCAGTTAGAGTCTGAACCTGTAACATTTTTAAATTTGTGCTTAGACTCTAACACCGATTTTCGAATTTCACGTTTAAATGCTAAACACGTTTATAATCTAAACATGTCTGGGGAGGAAAACGTAAACAAGTGAGGGACAAACGTGTGTAGTTTCGCATTTGGAGTCCAAACATCGTTTTTAGAGTGTTCGCAGGGAATCGGCATTACGTGTTTTACGCGGGGAGACTGTACAAATGGCGTTGATCATGATAGAACTGCCGACCTGTCGATCAAAAGTCCAATGCTTTTTTCAACCGTTATCCCTACCTTCCTTAATAGAAAACCCTTTGAACCATAGTGGTATCTTCCAAATCCGTTAAATTTCACCAATGGAAGAGTACATATTCATTATTTGGGGGTAGACCAATTAATATATTCAACGTGCAGCCTGGTGGCTGCACGTTGGACATATTGATTGGTCTCCCCCACACATTCACTTGGCAATCATCTCACTGGGTGTCATATTGGTCACACACGACTTACACATTCCTTTCTGTTAGAGGGTAATATGCGACCAGAGTGTGTTCTTTGTCAGCAAGTGTTGTCAGTGGAACACATTATTTTACATTGTACAGATTTTAATCATGTCAGAGGGCAATATTTCACAGTCAGATCTCTAAGAGATTTATTTTATTACACAAGCCCGCGTAAAATTCTCTCATTTTTTAAAGTAATCAACCTTTTTAATAAATTTTAAAATTGTTTTTATTCTTTTAAAATTCAAGTTTAACCATATCTATATCGCAGGTTGATTTACACAGCATTGCTTGTACAACACTGACATTGCGTTTCACACGCCTTAGTTTTATACCTCACATTTCATATTCCATCGACTCTGTTTTTAATTATTGCATGGTGGATAATGGTCTTTTTTATAATTACATACTTTTATCGCCACGATATAGCCTTGGCTGCTGATGTGGCGTTAAGCACCAATAAATAAATAAATAATTAATCCTCTGACTGAATGAAATTATGACGTAGCATGTTCCTGAGCCTCAAAAAGGCCTATCGGTTTCAAAGGGTTAACCATGTGAACCATAAACGCCGCGTTTCCGGTCCAGGAGCATGATTCGCCATACCTTTCACCAAGTGCGGTTACTGCTAAGTGAATGTGGTGGGTAACACATCAATAGTTTGATCGTGTAGTCTGAAGGCAGCACGTTGAAAATATTGAATGGCCTACCTCCAGGAAATAAATATGGACTCTTCTAATCGCTTTTATTGAACTGTCTTTGAAGATACAATCAGGGTTTTAAAGGATTAATGTGCCCCTAACTGCCCTCATTACATTTTTCGAACTCGCCACTGGTGATTTATCGTCTTCACCGTATTAAAAAGGAAAAACCGTCTGAATAAATTCAAAACTGTTCGATTGTATCAGTTCGTATTTAAATATCACCGAAAAGTGATTTGATTGCAAAGTCTGCTAATACTTTTCTGTTGAGTTTTCCGTTCATATTAACAGGAAAGGAATCTACAAACACAACGTATTTTGGTTTGTATACCGGATACTGTATTCGTTCATCGAAAATCTGCAGAAGCTCATTTGCTGATATGGACACACCGTTCTTAAGGATGACGCAAGCACATATTTCCTCATAATGAATCTCGTGCGGTACAGGGACGACAGCTACATCTTCAGTCTGTGGTACATCGAGTTCTTTGATGACGTTTTCAATCCCTTCAACATGTGTCGTTATTGTATCGTGGGTCACGCAATCACCTTCTCTGCCAATCACAAACAACTCGCCGCTTTTTGCTATATAGCCAATATCACCAGTATTATACCACCTTGAAGGGGACAACACTTTTCCAGTCATTTCTTCGTCGTTGAAATATCCGAAAAACATTTTATCTGTGCGCACCAAAATTGTACCTCGTGTTCCTGTTTGAACCACCTTCTTGTCATCATCAACAATTTTCACTTCCAATCCAGGGCGCGGATATCCTCCAATATTCTCTAGCAGTGTCATCCCTTTCGTGATCTTGATGGAAGAAATTAATCCGACTTCCAAAGTTCCGTACCCACAAAATAGACATTGGACATCATTCAGAAAAACTTGAAATGTTTTTTTTATAGGCGTGCCACCTACCATAATTGTGTTCAAACATTTAGGCAAAGAAAGATTCGCCTTCAGTATACTATTCAGTGTATTTGTTGTTAGGAAGGTAATAGAGCATGATTCTTTCTCTATATAATTTAGAACTCTGTCGATAGGAATTGTTGATTGATATCCTGATGCTGTTACTTTTGTGACTCCAGAGAACACTTGGGCAACCGGAGTTCCCACTATCCATGAAAAATGAGCATCTGAGTAGATATTTTCTCTATTGCCCAAATACACATCGGAAAACTTGCGAAGATTCAAATGGGAGTGTGGGATTAATTTTGACCGTCCCGTTGTACCAGAGGACCGCATAATCATTACAATATCATCTGGATCCAAATAAACGTTAGTTATTGGTACTTCCGAAATAATCATCTTCATCAACTTTCGATAGCTCAACAAATTCCCGTCGTCGTCCTCTATGTCCACTGAAATAACATTATGAAGTCGAGGATAATTATCTTTGGCGAATTGTTTAATACTCTCCCTTGTGTTAGGGTCTTCAGTGGTGAAAAACATTGCCTTTGCGCCCGTTTTATCTAATACGTAATTCAAGTCTGAAACATCACTTCGAACAATATAGCAGCTCACGGGAATAGCGCCTATAGCCATCAAACCAAAGACGATTATTAGCCATTCCATGGAATTATTCAAACATATTATGACTTTATCACCCTTTTCTATTCCTAGAATTGACAGAATATACGTGAATTCTTGACTCTTTTTGTACAACTCTAAATATGTTATGCTTTCTTTATCACCATTCCATTTGTAGAAAATGATCATTTCTTTGTTTGGCTGCAATTCCGCCTGTTCCTTCAAAATTTGTGGTATAGATTTGTATTCCACATATTCGTTGTTTGGACTGTGTATGTAGCTAACTTCTGTCATATCTGCAATGGCTGCAAAAAAGAAACATATACCTATTAATGTATGTTAAGATTATCCAAGGTCTGACCTGGTTGAGTAGTTATCAGTTTCGGTGTGTTTTATCACGCTCACGACCGGGGGGTGGGGGTGGGATCCCCTAATAGGTGGGTCCTCAAGTGGCAGATAGAGGACGGTCTGCTCAATTGGCCTTCTTTGCTGGTTTATAATTAGCAGGTTTGCTCAATTGAGCTGTGGAATATTCAAATACGCAGCCCCAGACCAAAATGGTCAATCCTGCTAATAACATCTTGCAGGCACCTTGTTCTCCCGAGAGGTGTGTTCCAAAGGCCTCTGAGGAAGGAATCCAGGCAGTTGAGGACAGACAGTAGCCCCGGTTAGGGCAAATCTCCAGGATGGAGATCAGTTCGTAAACACTGCATTGGCCTTGATCTCCATCTTGGAGATATCTGTCCAATGCACTGCTGCTGCCCTAACTTCGGGAGAAGACGGATAGCTGGAAGGCCAGTTCAGGCCAATCGGGATCCCCACCCCACTCCCTCCCCCCCCCCCCCCCCAACAACAACAATAACAAAATTCAGAGAGTCACGTCGGGGGGCATTGGGTGGTCAGTCAATTAATTATTTCTTTTAGTTTGATTTTAACATTACAGCACAATACTGACTTTTAATGATTTTATTACTTTTTTAACATCTTCCGTTTTGTTGCACAGTCTGCGTCGGTTGTCAGTAGTGGTTTTTATCGCACTGTTTGGGGGCGCGGTGGCTCAGTTGGTAGAGGTGCAGGCTGCAAGCCGAGAGGTCCTCGGTTCGAATCCCACCTGCGGCAACCGCGTTGTGTCCTTGGGCAAGACACTTCACCCCGATTGCCTACATGGGGGCACGATGACGCTGTGTACTGAGGCGTACAGCACGTCGATGGTGCGCATGTCTTCAACCAATCTAACCCTGCCTGTGCTGTGGTGCAGAGTTCAGAGTTACGATGTTGGAGAGCTGACAGCTGCTCGTCGTTGCTCGGTGGTTCTCTCCGGGTACTCCGGCTTCCTCCACCCGTAAAACTGTCACGGTCACGATTAGCCATTGTGCATAAGTATGTGACCTTAAAACACCAATAAATAAATAAATATCGCACTGTTTTAAGGAAATGGTTGGTTGAATGACTGCCACGCTCTGGTGCGTTCCTGAAACTCTACGGGTCAACTGGCCAGCGGATATGCATTTTCATCAATGCTGATCGAGTAGAATGGAATAGAATAGAATATAATTCATTGCACAACCACATTACAAAGAATGGGTATGATATTTCGAAAACAATAAAATACAAGAATAACAATCACACAAGTGATATGCAAATCGATTTATATAGTTGCCAAATGCACACACACACACACACATACGAACACCCAAACACTCAATACACACACACCCGCCCCCGCCCCACACACACGCACAGACACATCCTCGCATACAACCTAAAAATCCATCACACCATTGTCGCAGAACAAATTAACAATGACGACCACCTGCTATTGTATACATATACGTAACATTTGCCGAGCGCCAGTTCAAGCGCCTATTTTGGTTAACACCGGATGTTGCCATATTTTGAGGGTAATTACTACTAAATCACCTCCAAGTCAACAGCAGACTTAGATACGGAAAAGTGGTTACGCCCTTCTATGGCCCAACCGATATTTATTAATTTATTTATTTTCTCGAGCAGTAGCTCTTATTCTCATGCATTCATCGATATATGTACTGAGAATATTTCCGACATGGGGGATGTTCGCTCCGAAAATGAGAAATAGTTGATGTGCAGAGTGTAGTGATCCGAAACCTGGCCATATAGACTCCCGTGATGTCCACAGAGTAGCACGCTGGCCAAAATATCGAGGACATTTGAGAAGTAAGTGCTTCTCGTCTTCAACTTCGTTCTGATCACACAGCTTACAAAACCTTGTTTCAGCGGGTGTTGGTCTGGGTCTATAATGCATTCCTTTCTCTAATTCTAGATTATGACAGCCAAATATAAAGTTACTTATTAGTTTTCTTTTCTGCAGGGGTAGAGAATCCAGGTATGCGGCCCTCATGTAGTTAGTTTTCACATCAAAGTAGAACCTCAATTTGCCGCTGCTTTGCAAACTTCCCAACAATGTCGACATTTTTCCACGTTTGTAAATAGTTATCATGAAGCCTAGTGAGAAAGACATCTGGGAACGTTTCCTTGTTTACAATGGATGGTGTTTCCCACACATAACTAAAGCCGTATTTGAAAAGACTTATCTCTTATGAGATTGAGCCACTGCGAGCCATCCCGCTGTTTCATGTCCATGTAGCTTTTATATAATAACCTGCCCGGAGGCAGTGATTCCAATCTGAGCCAATAATTTATTATGAGTTTCAGATTTTCAAATTTGTTAGGGAATCTGCCGAGTTCAGCTAAGCATGCGACATTTGATGCATTGCGATGTACGCTCAAGACGCGTTTACAAAATCGGACATGGAAGTTTTGCAATTCATCTGTTATCATCAGAAAACATTGATCACCCCAAACCTCACAGCCATAGTTTAACACCGACATAATGCATGTGTCAAATTAATTCGCGATGATGGGGACGGGCACACCATTGCCACCAAGTGAATTGTAAACTTTAAAAACAGCCTTCAATGTCCGGTTCTTCATATCTGATATCGCATTACTGAGATTACCCGAGGCTGCAGATTTTGATATATATAGACCTGAGTGGAACTTAAAATTGTGTTGTCAAATTTAAAGGCCTGGTTTCATTTCCTCCTTGCTTTCTTAAATATTACTGTTTTGGGTTTTTTTCCGTATTTTCGGTAATTTACCAATTATAGCAGAACAGGTGCAAGATGTCTATTATGCGTTGTAAACCTGTCGCAGTCTCTGACATCAGGAATTGGTGTACCCATGACTTCACATAAATCATTATCCTGGTCTAGAATTTCATTAGCGATGTCATCTTTTAATAAGTTACAAAATAACGGACTTAAGTTGTGCCCTTGCATCATACCGCGAGGTGTAAAAAATGATTGGGTTAAATTATCACCGATCCTTACACTTGATTCGGTTCCACTCAGAAAATTCTTAATAGTTTTATACATATTGCCTCCAATCCCCAGAGCGGCCAAGCGATACAATAACCCCCTCTCGCCATACTTTATCAAAGGCTTTATTAAAGTCAACAAAGCACGTATTAAGACTTTTTTTCTCATTACTACGTTTTATTGGATTATTGATTATAAAGAAATTATCTGTCGTCCTATGATCTTTTTTAAAACCGCATTGATATTGGGATGAAACTTCCAGCTCATCTGTGTATAGTGTTAATCTCTCGGGCATGATGTTGAGAAACACCTTACCCAGAATGCTGGTGACAGTTATACCCGTGGATTGATCTGTATTTATCGGGTTATTGCATTTTGAAATAGGTACAGTATAACCAGCAGTCCATGCTTTAGGGAATATCCCTGATATCAGAATATCATTGAATATTTTTATCAGAACGGGTACTACAGTTAAAACTAGATGTCCTGTCATGAAATGTGCGCTTGTCCAGGCTTAATTGTGCGTAGGAATTGCGCGCAATTACCATATTGAATGGCATCCAGAGCACGGCAGGTTCTCCTGGTTATTCATAGAAAACGCTGGCAATGTTTCTGCCAATGGACCTTGTGCACAGGCCATATTTACAGAATTTGATGGCCTTACTATGGTCATAACGCGTAGATTAACGCGCAGATCGACGTGCTATTTGTGCGCAATTCAGACAGGACTTCTAGTTTTAACTGCATCATATGTCGGGTGGATTTAATCATTTCAGCCTTTATATCATCTGGTCCTTCGGCTTTACCACATTTTAACTTTGAGATTGTCGTTATTTCTTCAGTTTCAGTAACACGATAGTCAAGGGTGTCGTTACGAGACAATTGGCGCTCCAGGTTGCATAGCTTAGCGGAGATGTCTTTCCGGAAATTATCATTAAACTCTGATGGATTGGGAGGTTGACCGAGATTTATTTATTTATTTATTTATTTATTGGTGTTTACTGTCACAGACACCGAGATTTCTGAAGTGCTCATAACTTTTATCTAGATGAATGACAGAGGTTTTGTCAGATGGCTGGTTAAACTCTAATTTAACTTTGCTAATAAATCCCAGTATTTTTAGGATTGCTACTCTTCATTTGAGTGAGGCTATCTAAAGGTTGTTGTTTGTACTCCCTCCGTTTTAGTTTAAGAGATCTATAATATTAGTTACATAGTTTGTTGGTGGCCTAATATGGTATATATAGTGTCAGTTAATTTCATATTGGACGAGAGCGAAGCTCGAGTCCAATATGGAATTAACTGACACCATATATACCATATTAGGCTACCAACAAACTGTGTAACGAATCTATCTTACCGACTGCTGCATCGATGCACAGAACTAAAAACAACAGCGACCAAAATTAAATCAGAGAATTCTCACAATGTGTTCACGTGTGTTACGCCCACTTTTGTAGTAACTGTCCACTTTTGTAGTAGCTCACCACTTTTGTAGTAGAAAACGCCCACTTTTGTGATAGCCCACCACTTTTGTAGTAACGTCGCCCACTTTTGTAGTAAAATGAGGTCCCCACTTTTGTAGTAACCATTGCCCACTTTTGTCATAAAAAAACAAAGTCACTACTTTTGTAGGAACTTTTTTACCACTTTTGTAGTAACATTTTCAAAAACTGTTAGACTTTGAAAATTTTGAACAAACCATTTCATTTCAGATGTCCACACGAAATGATCAGATTTTCATCTTCATCTTTTTATTTTAGGTTGAGCTCTCTTTGTTGAGATTACCATGACAGGAATATATTCGGTCAGTAGGTATATTTTGCCGATTCTGTATCACTTGTACACGATTTCGTACATGTGCACGTACATGTACGTGTACCGCCATAGGGATCCAGTGTAAGGGTGTTCGAACGGTTAAAGCGCGATCCGATCTGGGAAACCCATTTGTCGATTCTATATCAGGAAAAATCGACCTCAAAACGTTTTCTAGACGTCCGCCAACGGTGAAAGTGGGCGTAAAGTGTAGTTACTCATAGAGGATTTTTTAAAAATTTTGTTTTAAGACCGATTTGAGCCTCCGGTATATGGAAAAAGGGCGGTTTGCAGTTTCTGTATCACCTACGTTCGCGATCGCGTGTCGGACGGTGTAGGGTGCGATTTGATCGGTGAAAAAAACGATTTGCCGATTCACCTCTTGAGTTTTGTGAGACGAATCGTGATAGAATCGGTTTTGAGGAGAGGAAATAAAAAAGTGATTGATATATATATAGGAGAGAAAAAAAATATAAATAAATAGTTATTTAAAAAAATAAATATCAAATTGAATAGATAATAAAATACATAAATCAGGAAGGCTTCCCACACTATTACAGCAAGGTTTCTTTTAAACATGCTGATGAGAGCATACACAATCTGTGTGAACGAAGAACTACGTCCCATCTTGTTAGAACGATGCGTCGGATGTCGGGATCATCTAGACTTCGATCATGAGAATCATTCGTGTCTGACGATGGAAAGGGAAGATATGGTCGTCAAGTATTTCGAACCGGCGTTCGAACGCGTTAGATTCGACGATGTGATCACGCTTTGGAAGAGATTAGTCTTTTGTAAGGATCGAGACAAGCCCACAGTTTCGGAAGAACTGAAATTGGCGCGTAGAAGTCTGACTTTAGAAGACAAGGGATGCATCATGAAATTATTGTCCAATGAAGCATACGTCTAAGTTTTCTCGTTGATATAAATAAGGGAGAATAGAAAATAAAAATAAATACACACATACATTTTTTATCTAATATTAGAAAGAAAGAAAAAACACAAAAATGAGAACCAGAAAGAAATTGTATCCGATGTTAGTGGACGACGAGGATGAGAATCCGAACTGCGTTTTGCCAACGGAACGGTCGCTAGAAGAAAAAGAAAGAGGAGAGAGATATCGCATTGATCAAATCAGTAGAATCCAATCGTATCTGACTCGAGAGAGAGATTCTCGTCATTCTCTCAAGAAGAAGTATTTGCGTTTCGTTAAATTCGTCAACGCGGTCGACACGACACTCATCACGATTTCCATGGGTTTACACGCGGACGGCACCGGATTGTTGTCGACCGCGATCGGTATTCCAATCGTGTTGACCATAGAAGGAGTGGCTCTCGCCGCCGGATTGTTTAGCACGCTCGGAAACTTTTTGAGTAGGAAATTATATCTGAAGGCAAGGAAACACGACAAGATTCGCGTCTTGGCCGACTCCAAGATCGACACGATATCCGAGATTATCTCGATGGCGTTGAAAGACGGTAGGATATCGGACGGAGAATACTTCACGATATTGGGCGAGAAAACGAAATACGAAGCCATGAAAGAAGCCGTGAGAATCAAGACTCGTCAAATCATCAAGGAAGAGATGAAGGATTCTCTCGTGGAAAAGGGGAGGAAAGAGGCCATGGAGGAATTCAGTAGGATGATAGAACTCAAGAGCAGTGATTGAAAAAAAAAAAATATATATAATAAGAATAGAATTTTAAAAAAGAAATATTAAATTTATATATAAACTAAAAACGAAATTAATTTAAATACCCCTCAAAAAATGTATTGCGTAAAGTGTAAGAGAGTTACCGAGACGAGTAATTCTCGAGAAGTACGAACTAAAAACGACAGACAGATGCTTCGTGGAATTTGCGACGTGTGTGGTTCTATCAAGACTCGATTCATCAAAAAAAGAACACGAGCAACGGTAAAGGCATCGTGAATAAAATGATCAATAATCTACCTTTCGAAATGCATCTGCCTGGTCCCAGTTTCACGGGACCTGGAACGAAATTGAACAATAGACTCAACGCCGATCTGACTCCTAAATCTTGGAGCAAACCTGTGAATAGGGTGGACGCGGCCGCGTATGATCACGATCTGTGCTACGCCGGACATCCCGACACCAAGACTCGCAAGGATGTCTGCGATAAAACCATGTTGGGGGAATTGAGAGGTATATCGAATCCGACCAGGAGAGAGAAGATAAAACGTTTGCTGGTCGGCAATTTGATCGGTGCGAAACGTCGATTCGGATGGGGCGTTCAAAAAAAAAGCGCATCAGAAAAGAAGAAGAAAAAAGATTATTGATGAGCGAATTGGCCGAGGAGTAACACAAACCCATTGTGTGTAAATTTCGAAAGAGAAGGGTGTTCGTGAAGGGTTTGGATGATATTTGGTTTGCCGACTTAGTCAACATGAGATCGTTTTCGAGGTGGAACGAGGGTGTTAAATATCTATTGACGGTCATCGACGTGTTTTCCAAATACGGTTGGATCAGAGCTTAGAAGAATAAATCGGGACCTTGCGTCGCTGAAGCTCTGAAGAGCGTGTTCGACTCGTCTTCTCGAAAACCGAATAAATTGTGGGTGGACAAGGGAAAGGAATTCTACAACAAGCACGTTCATCGATTAGTCGACCTCTACTCGGTCGAAAACAAAGAGAAAACTAGCGTGGTGGAACGTTGGAATCGAACGATGAAGGAAAAGATGCATAGATACTTCACGGCGAATTCGACCAAGAAATACATATACGCTCTGAACGGTCTGGTCAAAGATTACAACAACACGCGACACAGATCGATCAAGATGACTCCCGCGGAAGCTAGCGATCCTCGAAACGAAAAACGGGTCTACGCGAATCTATATCCTCAGAGATCTAAGATCAGGAAGAAGTCTAGAACGCCGAAATTTGCGGTCGGCGATCGAGTGAGAATCTACACTTATTAGAAGCACTTCGAAAAGGGTTATACTCCTCGATGGACCTCATAAATCTTCATGATACTCAAAATATTTCACACCGATCCGGTGACTTACGAAATCGAAGCTTTGGATGGAGAAGAAATCATTGGAAAGTTTTACAAACAACAATTACAGAAGACAAAGTTTTAATAAAAAAAAAAAAAAATTTTTATTTACTCTCTTTAACATTTCTTGTTTACATATATATATAGGGGAGAAAAATAATTATAATAAAAAAATAATTAAAACT
This sequence comes from Pictodentalium vernedei, assembly GCA_031216915.1. Classification (NCBI taxonomy): domain Eukaryota; kingdom Metazoa; phylum Mollusca; class Scaphopoda; order Dentaliida; family Dentaliidae; genus Pictodentalium; species Pictodentalium vernedei. Next base: position 65,588,728 of record CM062296.1, read on the forward strand.
ATTTTTAGATAAAAAAGCAAGCTAATTAATAAACAAAAAACAAAAACCCTTCAAAAATGGCAAATATACTAGATATCACACAAAGCATAGTGAAAGATAAAAGTATTCAAGAATATGAGGTTCACGAATATGAACCGATAACCGGAACGAGTTTGAACAATGCGGGAGAGATAAGAATCAACATCGAAACTCAAGATCTATTTGTTCTTCCTAGTGATAGTTACATAGTGGTGCAGGGACGTCTCACCAAGGAAGATGGAACCGACTACGCTGACGACGACACGTTTACTCTAGCCAATAATGGCATCATGCATCTATTCAGTAATATAAAATACATGCTATCCGGACAAGAGATAGAAACTGTGTTTCATCCCGGTCAGGCCACCACGATGTTCGGACTCTTGACGTATCCGGATGATTTTTCGAAATCCAGAGGACTTAATCAGTTGTGGATGAAAGACACCGTCGGCCCTGCTAGCGCCGGCGCCACCACGATCTTCGACTACGTCGTCAAGACGTCCAGACCTAAAGGAACATTTTCGTTCAGAAAACCTTTGAAACACATCTTCGGATTTGCGGACGATTACAACACGACCATGTACGGATTCAAACACAATCTGACGTTGATTCGAAAAGGAAACGACTATGCAATAGTGAGACTAACTGCGACCGATGCGGGTAAGATAACTCTACACAAGATATCGTGGTTCGTTCCGCACGTGGAGCCTTCAGTCATGGAAAAAACGCGTCTCTACAAGATCATAGAATCCAAGAGTAAATTACCCGTGGGATTTAGAATGAGACAGTGCGACATGGCTAGCATTCCACTTTCCATGAATCACTTCGGTTGGAGATTGATGGTGAAATCCGCTTCTGAGAGACCGCGTTTCATCGTGGCTGCGTTTTAGACTGATAGGGACGGATCTCAGGAAAAGAATGCGTCGCTGTTCGATCACTGCAGTTTGAGAAACATGCAAGTGTTTCTGAATGCCACGAGATATCCAGCAATCGATTACAACACGCCGTTCGACAAGAACGATTTCTGCAGATTGTACGGTGACGCCGCTGATTTTAGAAAGAAGTATCACGGTCGAGACCAATTGATGAGCAACCCTAACATATCTACCAGTGAATACAAGTCGATGTATCCTATGTTCGTATTCGACGTTAGTAAACAGAGTGAACGACTCAGTAGTAGCGTCTTAGACATTCAGATCAAGATGCAATTCGATAGGAACGTGCCGAGAAAAACTGAAGCCTTTGCCCTGGTCCTGTCAGACAGAGAATTACAATTCGAATCGGATGGAAATAAGATGTCGATCGTTCGATGAGAGACGTGTGTGAAAAAATAAAAAAAATAAAAAAAAAGTAATGAGTAATTATTAAAAACAAAAAAAACAAAAAAAATAAAAGTAATGAGATCTAGAGAGATTGAACATCTTTCTAAATCTCATTACTTTTTTTTGTTTTAATACTCACACATTATTTTTTAAATTATTTTCACGCGTTCACTGTTTGTTCAAAGGATCTAGTTCGATCAGTAGGCTCACCACAGAAGTGGCGGCTTTGGGATTATTGGTTTTCGTAACAAAATTAATCCTGTCTCCGGCGTTCACTTTGAGAGGCGTGCCGAACGTGCTAACAAACTACTGATTTTCGTTTGACGTAATCATAGTGAAACTCATACATCAATCACTTGCTGATATCTAAGATGATCGGGCCGAGATAATACGGTTTGTCGAACTTCAGGTGCTTCTTTTGCATGTGAACGGCCACTAGATTTTTGTCGAATATGGTTCGGTGTTTGTAATTGGGTTTCGCCACTAATTTTTTAGCTCTTTTCTCAGAGGTGACGAGTCGAACGTTGGTTTTCTTCCTGATGTTTTCCATCGATTTACCGTACACACAGTTGTTCATGAGTTTGAAGAAATATTTTTTGAAATCATTCTCGGCTCGAATTCTGAGATTCGGGTTGAGATCAATGTATTTTTTCATCCAAGGCTCTTCGTCGAATCGAATGACGTGATGTATGTCGACTAATTTCATTCCATAATCGACGTATTGTTTCAAGTTCTCACTGCAGACAATGTAGTTATGTTTGTTAAATAAATTGGTAATGAGTTTTTCCTCGTCTCCTTCGATCGGGTCCATTCATTCGGGAGCTAGCAGATAATCTTTGTGTAGATCGTGTAATTCTTCTGAATAGTTCAAATCGACTTCTAAAATGCAAGGATAGTCTCTCCATTTTTGCATCTCTTCCCGCTCACCCAATCGAAATTTTCAATTGGTAAAGGATGACTCATAGCCCAACCATACAGATTATTGGCGTCCCAATACTCTATGTATTTATTCGATCGTTTCGAATTGAAACCTTCTTTCATGTAGAGATTGTTAACTTCAGAATATCTGTGGGAGATCATCGAGACGCCACCTCCCGCAGCCCTTTCGAACATGAGTAACATGTCCATGTCAGATAATAATTCCAACTGGACTCTGGTGGTCTTCAACAGAGCATCCCACGGCAGACCGGGTGCGGTGAAATACCAAACCGGATCCAGATCGTAATTTCGATGACAGACGTCTTGAAAATTTTTGAACACGTCTGCCAAGAGCAGAACGTCAGTCTTCAGATAGAGATCGTGATAATCTCTCATGGTTTTCATATCGAATGATTTCCACACGTTTTTGGCGTGTTCGTAATTCTCGTCGGAAATGTCGAATTTGTATAATTTTGAATAAAAATCTTCTTTTGAAGGTAGTGCGGTGTCGTCGAATCTCTTTAGATCGTTCATGCAATCGTTAGGATAGACTCCTTTCCTCAACATAACATCTACTCATTCTCCGAAATGTTCGCTCGTGATTTTAAATTTATCCTTGCTCATGTTATTGACTAATTTTTCCAGAGTGGTCAACATGAATTTAACACTGTTGATGAAACGTATGCTTTTACGAATTAATTTCGTTTTTTCTTCCAACATCTCTCCGTCTCCATGAGCTTCCATTTCATGAAGGAAATGTATCTTTCTTCACTGTTTGCGATGCAATTTAATTCTTCGTGGGAGGTGCCGAGATTTTTCACGAACAGATGACTGTCGTAACCTGAGAGATTGTGAAATATCACTGGATAGAAACTGGCATCTCGATATTTTAAATTACACTTGCTGTGAGCCGGACTGTGATACAGACCCGTGTAATGATCGTGGTCTCTGACCTTCTTATTTTCCTTCGAATTCTCATCGAACGATTGTCTGCATATGTGACATTCGGTGGCTCTGTTATTTTCGTCCTGCTGCTCTCGTGTGATGATCATTTTCGCCGGTGTTTTGAATTTATAGTATAACATTTGAATTTTGGATTCTAACTCTTCCACGAACCTTTGAGCCACGTCGTCTTCACGCTGTTTCATGTAGGTGAAGGGACCCATGTCGTGTTGCGAGTCAAAAGCGCATTTCACGTAAATGCAATAACCTGAAGGCGTGTGTTTTTAATATCTTTCGACGTAACTCCAAAGAGCATTGGGTTGGCAGGAACTCATTTTCACGGTGAAGCATTCGAAATTGGCGTACACGATGAATGGTGCTTTTAACCTTCTATTGTGATTTTCAAACTTCATGATGGTGTTGGGTTTGGGCATTTCAACGATGACACCTTGATTTTCATTGCAATATTCCTGATGCTTCGCTAACGATTTTTTGCTGTGAAACGCATTCATGCAGTTGCAACATAAACATATCTCATGTTCATGTTTATTATTTTGTCTCGACAGTAATCGGCTCGGATGTTTAACCCAACAATAATGACGATTGTCACCATTCAAAATCATTAATAAAATAATCGTCTTTCCTCTTTCGAGATACGAAGTCTGTCTGAGAGGATAGATGATTCGTTTTTCATTGTCGTATCCCAAGACGTTCACCGCTACGGTGTGATTTTGAGCCTCGAAACATTCGATGTGTTTTAACTGCGTTGGAAAAGTCACTCTGGTCCAATCGAGATTTTTAGAAGTCTTCTCGTAACGAGAAACTCTATCAGAGTTCATTTTGACAGGGTATAAAGCGGAGGTTACTGCCCATTTAAAACAGTGATCATCTTTATTTCTCACATTGACCACAGCTTTTTTTAGCTAAGAAATATGGTAATTCCACATAGGAAGATCCTTTCAACGAATCGTTTTTAGTTATATGAATTTCGAGTTTCAACACCTCATCGAACGTCCAATTACTACCTTCATGTTGATAATTCGCGAAAGACGTCAACATCTTGTCTTTCATCTTTTTGAAAACGTCCGATAAATCTGAACCTCGAAATATGGGTTCGACGTTAGATCTGAAAAATGCATTTGTCATGATGCTCTCACCGGACTTCACGTCAATTTTATTCATCACGCAATGGAGTATCATCTTAATTTTTTGTTCCACATTCATGTGTTCGCAAAACAAATCCAATACTTTTTTCTTCACCCATTCCATGAACAATTTCGGATCGATTTTCTTGAATGAGGGAACCACATCGAAAGTTTTAAAAACGCCTTTGATCGTACTCTCCCGTTCTAGGGGTTTTGATTGGAATATTTCCGTGACAAGTCATGCTACATATTCTTCTCCTTTCCCTTCGTCGATTGCTCATTGAATTTCGTTCGATATATCTTGTTTGTCTAGAATCTGAAGTACATCACTCATTTTCCTTTTAGTTTTTTTTTTTTCTTTTGAAACTTGAAGTTCTTCAACGGCTTTTTGTTTAGTCGTCTTCTTATTTTTCACAACCGAAACGTTTTTGTTTTTTTTCGACATCGGCATTTCATTTCCTTTTACTATCTTTTTCTTCTTCTCATTTTTCACAACCGATGCATTTTTTGACGTCGTTGCTATCGACATTTCGTTTGCCTTTCCATTGTTTCACAAACGATATTCCTGTATGACTTCAATTTTTTTGATTTGGTTCTATGATTTCTGAAATGTGGAATTTTTAATTTTTACAAATCTCGTTTAACTGAGGTATGGTTTTCTCATTTAAATTTTTCATTTTTTTATTTGTTTGCTTCTTTTGTAAGAATATTTTTTTTTTTTTTTCGAATTTCGTATTTAAATAATTTGTTAAAAAGTTTTAAAATTGTTTTTATCTATATATGTTTTAATTCCTTCAAAAACAATTTTTTTTTAGGAAATTAATCAATTTTTTTATGTTCCTTAACATGAAAAAAATTGAATTAATACGAAAAAAAAGGACGTTAAATTTAAACTTTTTATTTATATATAAAGAGAAAAAAAACTTTTACAAAAAAAAAAATTTTACATTGAAGAAAATTAAAAAATTAAAAAAACTTTTTATATATATAAAGAGTAAAAAAAAACAAAACTTTTTTAACAAATTATTATTAAATACAAAATTTAAAAATATATATTATTTGCAATAATTCATAAAACAAAAAAACAAAATAATCGATCATGACAACAACACTTAAAAGATGCAAATTGAAATTGAAATGAGTTGAAACGTGTAAGAAATTCGGTTTTAAAATCTATAGATTACAACGACACGATTCCATCAAATTGAACGAGGTTGAGATGAAGGGCTTAGAGCACAAGCACAACAAATATAACATGCCTTTGAAATTGGACGAAGCCATGCTCGATTTGTTTTATAATTACCAAAGCGATCTACAGAACATTGTCATCACCGAAGATAGAGAATTCAACAAGGATGATTTGTCGTTGTCCTATGAAAGTTACATATATCCAAAAATCTCACTCGAACTCGTGAACAGATCGGGTGGTGAGAGCGTGTTCACCGATGTAAAAAAAACTCAAAAAAGTAAAGATAAACATTCAACACATTTTCGAAAAAGGAGAAGACATGAGCGTCAACATGCTAATAACAGACTTGGAAATATAAACAATAGAGAGATTAATTTTTAGCGAAGAAGAAGGAAAAAAAGTAATGAGATCTAGAGAAGTTGATCATCTCTAGATCTCATTACTTTTTGGGTTTTTTTTTGTTTTTTGTTTTCCTTCTTCTTCTTCTTCTTTTTCACTATCGCCCATATATATTATAATAACGTTTCCTTTTTCTCAATTTCGGCGTCGAGTCTTCTTTTCTTTTTTTCACGATATATTACATTTTTATAAAAACACATTTGTTTATCCGAATCATAATTATAAACGAATGTGGTGCATCTCTTGGTAACACATCATTACCATTCTCTTCAGAAGGTAGTGGTGGCGGTGGAAAGCGTCTCATTCTTTTCAATTTCAACCATCTATCCCGCTCTTTTTACATTTCTTTCCTAAGATATCCATCATTAGCGTCTAATTGTTTTTCCGCATCCTTTTCCCACACTATCCTGCAATATTCATCATTAGCGTCTAATTGTTTTTCCACATCTTTTTCACACTCTATCTCACGATATTCATCATTATCGTCTAATTGTTTTTCCACCTTTTATCCATTTTATATTATTTTATACTTTCTATGATTTATATTTTATATTTATATAATTATATAATTTTTTTACATTATAATAACATACTCAAAATCGGTATATTCTTAAATGGTGAATTCTCACAAACAACAAACCCTTGCCGAGTCACTTAATGTTCCATCCACTCTTCAGATAGAGACTGTTTCCACTCAAAGAGTTGCCACCTCTAACGGGTTCTGGATACAATCCTTCACCGCTGTCGTCTACATGGACGCGACACACGGCTCCTCCCTTCTTCAAAAACAGTCCGCTGCCACCCATTAATTTCTCAACTCCCGAACTCGCGAGTCCCGTGAGAGCTCCCACGCCGAGAGTCTTTCCGAGAAAGGGTAATGCTTTTGTGGCGATTCCTGCCAATAGCGGTAGGAAACTGCCTTTCATTCTCAAATTGTATCTCAATTGAGCGGGACTCAATCTCACCATTAACCCTCTTCCATCACGAATCGCTTTCTCCATCCTTTTGATTAGACTTCTGGTCCAGGCGACCAAATCCTGACCGCCACTCGTCAGATCTTCGTGAGTGAATTTGAATCTCACCACCTCGCCTCGAGTTGTTAACGCTCTCTTAAGTTTCTTCCTCTGTCCTGCGGATATGTTCACGTTTTTAACCACGTATTGTGTCATAATTCTTTTTTTAAAATATATTTTGTTCAATTGTTTTTTTTTGTTTTAATGATAATTATATATATTAAATAATTTTTGTAAATTAATATTGCGTTATTTTATTTTCTTATTTATATATATATACACAATATTTTTTTTTTTTTTTGCTTTCATATTTCTCTTATGTGAAATCGTATCGTCACCCTCTCTCCGCGAAGATCTAACAGTTCACCATTTTGATCCGTCAACGTGGTTTTTGAGACTATACAACGTGTCTAAAATCACTGGTAGATAAACTAAAATTCGAGGTCGTTCCACGATCTTATAACCCGGCGACACGTTTGGAAAGAAGGAATAGATCGTTGGTTGGGCACTACCATTCACGTAGCTCCCAGCAATCACATCCACGTTCACCAGAATGCTATTGACTGCGAGAATGTCGACAGTATTTTCAGATGCCGCGTGGCCTCGATACATCTTTCGATCGAATCCTAGCATCTTGCCTATAGAATCGTTCGTGTTGAAATCCACTCGAAAATTATCTTCCAAATCCAACATCGTCTGTAAGGTATTAGGGTTGGGAGCGAGTCTGATCTTGTTGCTTCCCTTTCCATCCGTCTTCCATCGCATCTGAATGTAATTGTTCAAATCGTCTATGTCGTAACTTCCTTTGGGAATTCGAATCTCCAACCAATCAACTCCGTCGAAATACTTGAACGAGTTATTTTTTCGGTGACGTTGGGAAAGGAATAATAAGTCTCCAGATTCACCAACGCCATCTCGTATCTTTTCTCTCTATTCTATACGATGGAAGGTTCGAATTTCGTCGCGAATCGAGTCGAATCGCCACTCACCACGATTTGAATGGATTGTTTTGGAGCCGTATTCTCGGCTATCCGAATCGCCACTCACCACGATTTGAATGGATTGTTTTGGAGCCGTATTCTCGGCTATCTGTTCTAACAATTCTCCTTATTCGAACATTATATTTAATTTTATTTTTATTTTTTCAAAACTAAATTATTTGAAGATTTATTATTTTCTAATTTTATTTTCACGCTCTATCTTATTATCATCAGAAACATAAAACTTGTCGAATCCGCACCGATATTTTCCGTGAATAAATTCACTAGTCAAATCGATCACGACGAAATTGTAAAGTCCTCCATCCCAAACCCTCTTCCAGAATCTCCTGAATTCCTCCGCGCTCATGTCGTTTGCGACGTGATCACTGGAGATGTGATTGAGATTTTCGAGATCTTGGCGAAAGAGACATAGTAAATTAGTGTTCTCCCTTATCGTCTGTCTGGGCAATCGAAAATAATTCTGCGACAGGTAGAAACAGTCCACGTTGCTTTGACGACCCCTAACGTGATACGATTCGCATCGGTTCTATCTCTCCAAAAGCAGATCGTCGAAAATCATGAGATTCTTATCTTCCGATTTCAATTCTCTAGGATCCGGAACGTTGCTAGCGTTCTCATGAAATCGACACTCGACGTTCGAAGATGCATTTCTCTTCATCAATTCCATCGCCGCACCGTCCAAAATGGTCGAAAGAGGAGCTTCACTTTTGTCGAATTCCTCCCTGTTGTCAAAGATTCTGGCTATGACGTCCTTGGGCAATCTACGATCCATGCACTCTCGAAGCAATCTGTATTCGGGTTGAGACAAGCTCTTGCCAAACACAAACAATCTGTCATAAACCAACCAGTCGGGTCGCAACAGATTCATCAACAGATTGGTCTTCCCACAATTCGATTTTCCAAATATCAAGCCTCTTATGCTTTTGGGAAAGAACACGTTATTCGACCTCTTGGTCGCGGCGTCGTTCCAAGACATATCTTTAATGTTCATCTTTGTTGATTTTTTTTTTGTTATTTTAGATTTTCTCAAACACAATTTTATATTTTTTTTCAAACTCAGTTTTTAATATTATTATTTATTTATATTACAACGTCGCGAGTTCTCTTCAATCCAGATCCACTCATCATTTTGGCTAAATCTTGTATGGGTACCACAGCATCCTTAAAATCTTTCCAACTTTTCGGCGTTCGCTCTAACGTAGCTCGCTTCGCCGGTGGACTGATCAACTTGTCGATCAATGAGTTGGCTGCCCTCTTGCCAGCCACAGAAGCTATCCTACCACTGGCTTCGGAAGCGGCTTTCTTGACAGCATCCAAAGCCGTCATCTTACCAACTTCAAATGCGGTCGATGCGAGTTTTCTACCTGCATCACTCGTGAACGCTCTCATTATAGAATCGACAATACCAGAACCGCCTTGAACGTAAGTTCTGACGTATCCCCTGTTCTTTATCACCAACATATTTTTATTTTATAATATATGTTTTTGTTTTTCACTGGTAAATCGTTTGTTGTTTAAATACTTTTATTATTCTAGTGTAGAATTTACTGTTTTTATTTTTTATATTTTTTGTTTGTTTGTTTGTTTCTCTCTACTTATTATATACATCAATCCTTCAATTCGTTCATCAGCCTTTTATAATGGTTTTTATTCAAAACCTTCTGTCTTAACAATTCGTCGCATATGCTAACTATCTCATTATCTAATCCTGTGTTACCAGCGCGTCTACTTGCCTCAACAATCTCAATCTCTGAAACAAAGCATCAGAATCGCTCGGAAGAAAAGTGATTCTCACCCCTTTTCCGGTCGTCGACTCGATGAACTTCTTATACATATCCCATATGGGTTTCACCACCTTCTTCCACTTGCAACCTCTATTGACTTTGGGTCTCGTCTCTCTGGCATCGTTATTTCTGTTCATGACGTGGATCTGAACCAGAATGTCGCCGTAATTGTCGAAATCCTGTTCCGTGTAATCTCCAGGCTTGTCGAAAAGGAGCAATTTGCGCAGTCCAGGAGTTAATTCGTACCTGTTCGACCCGACGATTAAATTATCATCATCCTCTCGCACTTCTGTGTCGCCCACAAAAGTTCTACCGTCAGAATCCTTATAAATTCCATACAACAGATCTCTCTTACCACCATCCTCGGACGACGCGACGCTATCAGTGGTGATAGTCGAAGCTGTATCGTCGCTCTCGCTCACGTCGGTTTCGATTCCCATGGGAACGTAATCCGGTGTAGATTGAACGGAATACTGTTTTGTAAAACTACCAGGCAACGAACCCATCCTCAAAGAACTCTCTTTTATGGGTCTCAATTCTTCAACTATCTCCTTCCTGCTTCGTTCCTGAACATCCGTTATGGGTTTTAATATTTTTTTGGCTTCGCACATCAATTCCATTTCTCCAAGCCGTCTGCTTCTATCAGCTGATCGAATACTATTCTTAACACGTTCATTTTCGTTTACAATCTGATCTCTACGTTTGGCATCTGCGTATAAAAACATTTTTTTTCGTTTTTTAAATTATTAATATTGCCTTTGAGTATGCTAATGGTGAGTTATTTATTATTTTCAAAATTAAATGTATAATTATTTTTATGTTTTATATTTTAAATACATAAAAATATTCTGTCTTTAATATAATAACTAAAAACCAGTTGAGGAAAAAATATTTTACATGATAAAACCTCTATAAATGCATTTTGCCTCTGAACGTGTTAAAAATCGCATCACTGATTATTCACTCAGTGACGAACTGGAGAACTTTGAAAAGTTTTAAAGTTTTAGCACATAAGAAACCAGTTTCTGATTTAACGCGTTTGAGAATAATTACATCCGTTAAAAGGGTTCATTCAAATCTCCGAACAGTATCACGAATATATTAAAAATTAAATTACCTTTTAAACCTCATTGAGTGGAAACGCGCTTTCATTGTCTATTATTAAAACGATCCATTGAACGAAAACCTTTCATTCACGCCAGAACAAAACATGAGTGTCTATTATGTGGTTTTTATCTCTTAAAAATTCATCTAAGTGAAAAAGGTTTTATAATAGAATTTTTATTTGAATGAAACAATTCTACGAACTACTATTTTTATTTAAATGAAACAATTCTACAAAGTGTTTTATTAAGATTTATTTCACAAAATTCGCAGTGACAAAACGTAAACAAACGATTTTCCATCGATTCTAATTTTCCAAAACTCAATTTTTATTTTCAATGTCATCCGTTGAACGAAAACCTTTCATTCACACCGAAACAAAACATGAGTGGATTTATTTCACAAAATTCGCAGTGACAAAACGTAAACAAACGATTTTCCATCGATTCTAATTTTCCAAAACTCAATTTTTATTTTCAATGTCATCAGTTGAACGAAAACCTTTCATTCACACCGAAACAAAACATGAATGTCTATTATAAACAATTATCAGATTCAATTTTATAGTCGACTCTTTTGAACGAAAACCTCGATGCGTCTCACAAAATTCAAGAGGTGAATCGGCAAATCGTTTTTTCACCGATCAAATCGCACCCTATACCGTCCGAAACGCGATTTCGAACGTAGGTGATACAGAACTCGCAAACCCTCTTTTTCCCATATACAGGAGGCTCAAATCTGTTTTAAAACAAAATTTAAAAAAAAAATCCTCGATGAGTAACTACACTTTACGCCCACTTTCACCGTTGGCGAACGTTTTGAGGTCGATTTTTCCTGATATAGAATCGACAAATGGGTTTCCTAGATCGGATCACGCTTTGACCGTTCGAACACCCGTTGGTGAACGTAGGTGATACAGAATCGGCAAACCGTTTTTTTTATGCTGATACAGAATCGGCAAAACGTTTTTGCTCGCGTTCACCAACGATGGATTGAAGGTCTTTTCCGCGATGGGAACGTAGAGAAAAAAATTTTAATTAGATTTTCTTAAAATTTCGTACATTTTTTGTCACTTCGGAGCGATGTGTTGAATCTACGCGTTCGCCAACGGGTATTTGAACGTTAAAAGTGTGATCTGTGAGCCTCAAAACGATTGCCGATTCTGTATCACCATGAAAAAACGACATTTTTGTACACGTGTACACGATTTAACACTGAATCCCTATGGCGGTACACGTACATGTACGTGTACATGTACGAAATCGTGTACAAGTGATACCGAATCGGCAAAATATACCTAGTTCGGTCTGTCCGTTCGTCTTTCAGCCAGTACTATTGGCATATGTGGGTGAGGTGTCAGGTCGTTTTAAAAAGTTTTTGTGGGGTTTCTATTTGTGATTACATATTGTGTATTTTATATTCAAGTATGCCGTTGTGTGATAAGGCATGCCGCTCATTGAGTATGTCCGTACATTTAACCAATGCTAACCCTACTTCAGTGGCATTAGTAACTGTCCGTGACATCTATCCGATAGTTCTCCCCAGCTTCCTCCCCGTGACACTGTCCAGCACTCGATAGCTCAGGCTGTTTGAGTGTTTAACCAAAATTAATCCACCTTGGCATTTACCAAGCATTACAAAAGGTTTTGACGATACTATGTTTTGGTAGTTTCATTTCAGATTGACCCTTTTTCATTCAGATGAGAAGGGTTTGAATTGGCAGGGACTCAGATCAAAGATCTTCAGATCGACGAAACGGAACTCTCTGCCCAAAGTTTCATAGATTAATTCTTTGTAATTTTGATAACATAACATTTCTAACAGACCGGATTCCCTGTGCTATTCTTTGATGTTGAGGTGCTGGTCCTTTGGGGGAAAATCAAAGTTGTGGACTTCTATCATGTCGAAATGGTAAAGATACGCGACGTTGTCGATTTCTATCATTAAAAAAGACGCACCTGTAGGAAAACCATAATAATGACATTTTTTGCAATTTTGCTTTTTAGTGGGCTCTTTTTTTTATAATTGCAACTGCATCTTTGTGCTATTTTTCTTGTAAAGAGAAGATTATTTTTTCCTTGTGAAGAGAAGCTTTTATTGCGATATTTAATCTGAAGACGAATATTCAATACAGGTGAGTATTACGTACATAACTATGCACGCACGCTTTCAAATTAAACGTCGTTGGCACATGTAGTAAAATACTGTCGAGGAGAGACTTACATAGCGATGAGCAGGAGTGGTGGTGGTGGTGGTGGAGGGGGGGGGGGTGTTACGTCCCCAAAGTCAAAGATGAGAGCGGTTGTCACAAATTCTTAGAGAACACTTCGGCTGTTATAAGGGGTTGCAGGAGATCCAACACTGACATCTGATTTAGGAAACAGTTTCCGTGGACCAAAACATAGGCGAATGATCAAATATATGGAATGTTTGAATACTTTTCATCTCTGTGGTGCGATGAGTTAATTCATGAGAATTTTCCGTGATTTGTACGTTTGCTGGAAAGTTTGAGATTCCTTGGAGATAATTTGGTTGTTTGTTACAACTACTAACCAATCAATCAATTGTTATGTTCATAATATGAATATAACAATTGGTTGATTATTTTGTAGGTCTTCCTAGACCAAATAGGCCATTTGTCCCCAGACGTCAAATATGGAGTGAATAATAATTAATGAATGAAGTAATTAATAATTATTTATAGTAGTCCGAGATAAGATGAAAATGGTACATATATGATTGACGAAGAAATGACTGTCGGAAAAGTGGCGGTGGGCACTTCCATTTGAGCGTTTCCCTGTACTTGGTTCCAGAGTAATTTAGATATAAGCAAAGCCTTGGACTCCCCTCCCCTTCCCCACATTTTCCATTACTTACATGTATACGCGGCCCAGTGTTACTTTTTTTCCGAGCCAATCTAAGGAGCTGAAAAAAGTTTTTTTGTTTGTCTCAAGTCTTGGGCCCTACACTCGAAGCCCAATACTCGCATCACTTAAAGCACCAGTTACAGAATATATGTTAGAACCATTATCATTGTCTCTTCTTGGTTAGCATGTGGCACGAATACCTGGCAGACCAACAGATTAGGTACTTCAATACCTGGCTAACATGGATCCCCATCATTTCAATTATATAATGAATCATTTTTCGTACGAAAAATGATTCAATGCACACAAAAATGTGTTTTTATTTATTATGAGACAAAAATAGACATACATACTTCATTTTGAAAGAGCAATTCAATTTCTTGTTATCTCCTTGTTTTGAATTTTTCTGTCGAAACACAGCTTATAGGCTCTCATTGTAACGTGCTCGCAGAGCTCATTCCTGTTAGAGTCATAGAGTATGTTTTGAAAGCACAAAATGAAACATTTATTAATTTGGCAGAAATGTGTTTTTTTATTATTTTCCATCCCGGAACACTAAAAGGCTCAACGAGCGTTTACCAGTAGGGGATGGGAACTCAAATTCTATGAGCGAAAAGTGAAAGTTTCAATTGTATTATTTAGCAACTGGAAAAGGCAAACAGTTCTTTCATAAACTTGTAACTTTTAATGTTCCCGCGCACATGATCATGTTTCTTTCTTCAGACGATATTGCAAAATAAGAAACAGAACACGGGCGTCTTCAGTATTCTTTGTTTTAACCAAACTGAATAAAATGGAAGCGTATTAGTGCCACATCTAAAAAAAAATGAATGATACCACATGTTCTAATTTGGAGGTACCGAGATAATAACTCGTGATTGAGAGATACTAAGTCATAATTAGGAAATAATAACTCCTGTTTAGGAAATAATACTCCTAATTAGGAGATAATATGTCCTAAGTGGGAGATAAGTCCTAATTAGGAGATATGTCCTAATTAGGAGACGATACCTCCTAATTAAGAGATAATAACTCCTAATTAGGACTTATTAACTACTACTTAGGAGATGCTATGTCCTAATTAGATCTTAGTATCTCCTAATTAGCAGATAATAACTACTAATTAGGAGATAATAGTCCTAATTAGGAGATACTAACTCCTAATTAAGACACAGTAAATACTAATTAGGAGATAATTTGGTATATAATTCCCGAATCTTCCCTTCAAACACAATTTGTTGGTGTCGTTTCGGCGCGGTCCTCAATTTGTTACAGAAACACCAGCCGCCAGGCATTCGTTATAAAATTTGCTGTTTACATTTTATACCTCTAAGATAAATGATAACCCCACCCCACCTCAATCCATCCCGTGAAAAGTAGTAAAAATAAAATTATATTAGAAACACCCTGTTTCCATTTATTTTTTTTTCGAAGTATAAATTTTGGCGGGGTGACTTATGACTCCAGACTGACTCCTCCTTACCTCAGTCTGACATTCTCAGAGTCGAGTTCTGACCTCGGGCAGACATCAGATTCTAACTCCAGGACCGACTTCTCCTGACCTCTCGGGCTGACAAGTACAAGCCAATTTTTCCGGCGCGACTTCTCGGGGACCGATTTCTCAGAACCAACTTTTTCAGACCGACGTCTTCTGGAATGGGTAAAAGGGGTGGGGGTGAGGTTGATCTTCTGTATTCACTCGGCCATCCTTTCATGATAGACGCGAGTAGTAACACGGGTGTCAATAGAACACGTTTGTCCCAGAAGACATGTTCACAAAAACGTTCTAGAATGTGAAGGGAATTTGGAAACGTTCTGACGGCGCCGACGTTATGACGTCATAAGAGGGTCCCAATTTTAGACTCTAGTATGAATACATGCGGGAGGCCTACGGTGGCCAGTATTGGTAATCGCTTCTATATACATAGAACTTCTCTTGGGATATGGTTATTGATGTGTAAATTAAATTCATAGAAATTGTCGAGGAGTACCTTTTAATATCTGGCACTGACGACTGCGGTAATGGATTGGGCTGTCTGGGAGACTCTGTATAGAAATCTACAGAAATAGGTGTAGGTGCATAAGCCTGGAAAAATATAAGTGGTCCGGGGGACTATTTTGTTGGGTTGGGTATGAGTATACATAGGTGGCCTACGGTGACTGGGCAGTTCTATATAAAGAATATCAACGACAAAAGCCTAAGGCCTACACCCGCTCTGCCAACCCCTTGTATTGCTTTGGGCAAGTTTGTCCCCTCTCCCCTGGGGTTGAGAAATTTGGCCGCAATAGCCCATCTCCTTCACTTTTAGGTCGTAGGATGGCGCCAATAGTTCAAATATCTCGAGAAATTCTATCTATTGTGGCTGACACAGGTATACACAGGAGGTCTTCGGCGCGTGAGGATTGGTACAGACAACTCTATACATAGGGCATTAAAAGCAAAGACCCCATCCCACTGGCCGCTCCCCCGGAACAAAGCAATTACTCGTATACCTATGATCCTATTTTACCTACTTTGACTTCGTTGCCCGTCGTATGGGTTCACTACAGTACCCTGTTTCCCTTTGTAGCCCAAGGGTTTGTATTATAGTACGAGGTAATGTTTTTTAGGTTCCGTTTCCTTAACTTTGACACCCAAAATGCGTTTGTGAAAGCATGAAAATGGGCGCGATGCTTTCACTTCCATACCCCCCCCCCCCCCCCCCCCATTTTGAGACGTATGGAAAATAGAACATTGCGCTAATTTTCATCGGTCTCATGGACTCAATTGCGGACACCAAAAAGCCTGACGCTTTTTAATCCCTCGCTAAAAGGAGGTGTTAAATTGGGACAAGGATACAAATAGCTGAAATGGGGCGCCGGGACACCAAAATAGCGAAATGAGTCAAAGAGTAGTATGAAAAAGAGAGCATTGTGCGCACATCATAATAGCTTCCACAGACTCATTTTGGGCCGCCAGGGGCCTGCCTAATGTTTAGCAATGGGGCGCAACATAGGGCGTTGGAATTGGGATTACTGAGAACAGTGACAGGATAAATACCCAAAATTAGAAATTTTGCAGCAATTCAAATGCTGGAAAAAAGACAAACCGTCTTTTTGACTCATTTGAGAGGGAGGGGCAGTGATATTATTTGCATTGGCACGTTATCACTTGGTTATAGTACCGCCAAATTAAACATTATTATACAGGAAACTTGGAAATAGTGGCTCTTCATCAAAAAAGAGCTGGAGGGAGGGGGTGAAAGGGGATTATTTGTATTTGTGTCTCTTATAGGTTTATTATACTACCAATGAATTAAGCAGTACTATATACGGTACTCCTGTATTTGACAAACAATTATATCTTGGTTAGCAACCATGTTCAGCCTAAAAGTTATCAAATGAGAGAAAGGGGAGGTAGGTTCTTCTTTGACAAAGTACGGAAAAATAACCAATTTTGAGCTCTTTGGGGTAATTGATTGTGGTCGAAGTTGATGGGATGGGGCCTGAAAACATTCGCCTGTACTAGTACAGACCTTTAGGCCACAATGTGAAATGCGGTTACCAGGGAAACCAATATTGCGGACATCATTTCATCAAAGTAAGGAAAATAAGGCGAGGTCGGGCTTTTTATAGCACTACTACACAACCGGAACGTACTCTTATGTACTTGAATTGTGTCTAGCACATACACCCTGTACTAAACTGGGGTGTAGGTAGCAAAGCGACTTCGTGATGTCAATAGGGAATGCAAACCATTACTACGGTCAGCCCTAGAAAGCTGTATCTTAAAACCCCCATCCTAATAAAAGATGTCGGCCTGAAGAAGTTGGTCCGGGGAACCGGAGAAATCGATTTCAAAGAAGTCGCCCGCAAAAGTCGGCCTTGCGAGGTGAGAAGTTGATACTGGCGTGAGATGTCTGTCCCGAGGTCAGGAGAAGTCGGCTCTGGTGTTTGAAGTCAGCCCGGAGTCATGAGAATTAAGTAATTGGGACAACTGCCGGGGGGGGGGGGTCAGGCAAAAGATTACGGATACAAGGTGGAAATTTTTACATTTTTAATTTTTGGGACCCACCACCCCCGGAATGCAATTTTTTGCCAGGCATGTCTTGGACACCCACCCCTCCCGCACAGTTTTTCCTCAAAGACAACTGGGGACCCACCCCCAGTTTATAAAATCTGTTTAACGAAGTATTCAAATTACCTAAATCAAAAAAAGAAAAAAAAAATTTTCCCAAACATGAAAGGTGCCGCAAACCAACTTGTCCGATATCCCAGCCCTGCTCTTGGGCATCCAAGGCATCCCCAGCCACAGATGGCCCCATAACAATCTCTCTGCATATAAAGCCACAACGGAAATGCAACATCAGACCCCCAGGTAACCACTGGAATACGCCTCCACCAACTGAATTACAGATATACATCCATTCATGTTCCAAACAACACAACCCTTACCCCGATGTACAACATGTCTATGCTGTTCAGACAGCAGTTGAATCCCACCACCAAGAAGCCCTGCACAAGATATATTGTTCCCACCTGGATATCTTCAACTGTCCACAAGAACTAGTTGTTTTTCATTTCATTACTTTTCGGATAACTGTTTAGTTTGTACAGCTGGTCTGAGAGAGACCAAATACTGAAGTTCGTTTACCCATGCCAGGGTGGCTTGTCTGAGATGAATTGCCTCTTATTTATTTTTTTATGTTAGTGTCACTAGAATCATAATTACCTTGAAATTATACACGTTTTCCACAATCAAGATTTTTATTTATCAATCTTTCCAATTATTCCATACATGGAAACACACTAGACCAATGGCATGAGGCACCCCGAGGCTTACAGAAGAATGAAATAATAGGAGCTACAAAGCATTAATAAGAAGCGGACTGCCTTAGTAGAAATATAAAGGAGTAAAAATCATGACCAAATAGCTGGGAATCACTTTTTTGTTTTGCAAATTTTTGCCAGACGCAGAACAGGACCCACCCCTAATGAAGTGTAAAACATGGGGAAAAGTTCTAACATGGAGCCGCCAACACATTATCAATGCTCTATTCTATTCTAAGTTATGAATCTAAGCACTTGAATTCGCTTTGTTTGTAATCACTTGTCTGTAAAATGATATTTGGCAAAAAATTGCATGACACCGGCAAAAACTGCACTTTGTGACTCGGACCCACCCACCCACCAACCCGGACCTTGTATCATGGCATTTTTTTGCGCCCCCCCCCCCCCCCCCCCGCAACTGCAGGCATAGTTTACCGACTTCAGAGTTCAAGAAATCTATCTTATTTTCCAATACACTCACTTTATTAAACGTTGTTTAGCGAGTCGTGTAATGGGTTAAGTCTGGAATCAGTTAAGTCTGTGATTCGATGTTCCAGCGCGTTGTCTAGTTTTTCTGAAATTGTTCCGTCGTCACATTTTCCATCCATTGCTGTATCAGAACCTGATCCGATTTTGGAGGGTTATTTACTTCATTAGACTCTACACTATTCGTCTGGAGGGTGGAAAGTAGTTTTAACATATTTCTCAATTCTCCGCGCACAGTCGTTAGGTCACTCATTTCAAGGACAATTTGTGCCAACGTTGAATCTATTGCTAGAAACTGTCCTTAATGTTTCAGGGCTGGCTTTTCTGTCCTCTCCCTAAGTTCAACCTTCCTATGGGGTGTTAAAGAACCAGAATCCAACTTATGAGCCAAGCCTCGGTTTCTCTTTTGTTTACTCACAACTGGTGCAGTTACTGAAGTAGATGTGTAATCCTTTGTTTGCCCCAAGGCTAATTTACACGTGTCTCTATTTGCTGACATGCCATCATTCGTTGACAAAATTACATAATCCTCATTAACAGTTGCATTAATCTCACTGGTTTCGTTAATTGTTTTATTCAGATCAGCATTTGCCTCGAAATTTTGTGACGAACACAACCTGTCGCAAACACCAGATTTAATGTTATTAAAATGGTCGTCAAGCCATTTAACACAATTATCAATACATTGAATCAAGATGGTGCCCGTATGATACACATTGATACAAATGAATTTCGATCCATCTTGTTTGTCGTATAAATTGAGTTGTCTGTAATTGTACCACAGAAGTCACTCGACGGCTTTCCGCTACTGGAAGCGGATTGTGTTCTCCTCAGTGGTGCTATGTTTTCGCTGTTCTTTGAATACGTTGCCATCTTGGATTTCTCACTTATCGCTGGCATCATGGACGGCAAATTGTTATTAAAGTTTGTCCTTCAAGTGAGAGTCCAAATCAGTTGGAAGTTCTGAACAGCATACAATTATACTACAAACACATCCATCTTTATTTCTCCATCACATAGAACTGTTGATTACATTAAAATTCGATCAAAGCATCTCTCGCATATTTCTTTGTACTGTCTCGTGCCACGTGACCAATAGAGTCGAGTATACTGTTCATGTACTGTGTTGGTGCTGTTCGCTGGAATTCAGCGACGTAACCCCCCCCCCCCCCCTCCTCCCGGCTGGGCTCAGAGGAAGTGCGGGAGCCATGAACAGAAGAATTTTAAACTTCAATTTTTATGGAAAACCAAAACCACACAATTCAAAAACGGGGATATTCATCAAACTCTGACTCTGACTTTGAACATATAGCAACTCAAAGAAATTCTTGGCCAATGTGTAATCGTATACTCTGATGCGGGAGGGAAACAAGCCACTCAGATTAACCCATTTGCATTGGAAAGGGTTATAAGGGAATTGCAGGCACTGTCAATAGTGTAAAAGAATTCCGATCAGGAGGGTTATTAATAGAATGCAATAGAGAAAATCAGGCAAGAAATTTATCACAAATGACAAAGCTAGTTGATTTAAAAGTTAATAGCCCTCCCGCCCACCGCACCCCCCTCCACACACACACACACACAAAATGTCGGGATTGTAGTTAAAAAATCTCAATACGTTTTGTATATTTATTCCTAGGGGGGTTTGATCATCCCCTACTAGGCGGGTCCTCAGGTGGCGGATAGAGGACGGCCTGCTCAATTGGGCAGGTTTGCTAATTTCTAATTGGCAGGTTTGCTCAATTGAGTTGGTTCGCTGCGAAATACATAAATACGCAGCCCCGGACCAAAATGATCAATCCTGCTAATACCATCTGGCAGGCACCTTGTTCTCCCGTGAGGTGCGTTCCGAAGGCCCCGGAAGAAGGAATCCTGGCAGTTGAGGACTCGGGCCCCGGTTAGGGCAATCTCCGGGATGGAACCCTGGTCTCCATTTCGGAGATAATGTTCAACACACTGCTTTGGCCCCAATTTCGGGAGTAGAAGGATGGTCGGATGGTCCGTTCTGGCCAATCGGGAGCCCCCACCCCAAAAAGTACTGGGTGTCACGTCGGGGGGCATTTGGTGGCCATTCAATCAATCATTTCTTTTATTCACATTACATAATTGCCATTGTGTACTGTTTTTAAACACTTTATATTTTAATAGCCTCTTAGTTTTGCTGCACTGTCTGTTTCGGTTATGCATGGCAACCTTTTATTACGGTGTTATATACAGTGATTGATTGGATGGCCGCCATCTGAAGACCTGGCACTTCCACACACGGGCCAATCAGTCAGTGGCATACTTCGGTATCAACACTGGCTGAGTATACTGCCCCATACCAGGTATGTGGGAATACCGGCAACCCGGTGGGTTCACTGCATGGCAGTAACCCTACCCCTTGTTGGACTCCGTGGTGGGTGGGAGCCGGGGCAGTGAACGTTTAAAAATATTAACATGGCTACCTCACAACCAAAAATCAAACGACCGTTTATAGACACTGGACTACGAGATTCTGACTCTGATGAAGAACTTATGAAATCACTGATTCCACCCGAAGACAACCTTCCAAAATTTATTCTCTTACATTCAACTGATGACAATAAAAAATTAAGTAATTTAAACCCCTTTGCTCTAGATAAGGCCATCAAAGGTATAGCAGGAACTGTAAAAGATATTAAAAAATTACGCTCTGGAGATTTATTAATCCAGTGTTCCAGACAAGTTCAAACTTTCAATCTTTTACATACTACAAAATTATTGGATATCAATATTAAAGCTAATTACCACAAAACTTTGAACACTAGCAAGGGAGTTATTAGAACTCCTGAACTAGCCGACATGGAAGAAAATGAAATTACATGTGAATTGAAACCTCAAGGAATCACCTCTGTAAAACGTATTGAAATTAATAAACAAGGAAACAAAATTAAAACTAATACCTACATCTGCACCTTTGATGGCACAAAGCCCCCCAAGTCAATTAAGATTGGTTACTTGAACGTCAGAGTGGATTTGTACATCCCAAATCCACTGCGATGTTTCAAGTGCCAAAAGTTTGGACATGGTCAGGATTCTTGTCGTGGCAAGAAAATATGCTTTAAATGTGGTCTCAACCATGAAGATCCTTGTAACACTACAGACTATAAATGTGTTAACTGTCAGGGCAATCACATGTCATCATCTAAGGATTGCCCTGTATGGAAAAAGGAAAAACTCATACAAAAAGTGAAATGCGAAAAGCATATTAGTTTTAAAGAAGCAAGAGAAATCATAATGTCAATGCCAGGGATGAATTTACCACCGTCATCTTATGCAAATGCTATTAAGCATTCTGCACCAATTACAAAATCAGTACAATGTCAAACAGATCTTACATGGCTTGATAATATACAACCAAAACCTTTAAACCCATTCAGTATAACACAAACAACAAATACGAACAGTTCTTCCACTCAAACTAAAACAACAGATAGTAAAAACAAAGGAAAAAAGGTTAATGAAACGTCAAATGATCATCCACAATCTAGTCAACGTCAGAGTCAGAATCAAAGTCAAAAAAGCAGAAAAGAAAAAAAGAAAACTCTTTCAGAACGAATTCCCAAATTTTCTAGGGATATTGTCACTAGAAATAGATTTGAGGCCTTCGAGGAAATGTCTGTGGACGAATGTCTCACGGAAACATTTTCAAATAATCCGCTTCCGTCATTGCAGGGAAGGTCCCCACGCAAATCTTCACCAAAAAGAACTACGGGGGCAATTTCACCCATACGACCACCTTCAAAATCACCTTCCAAACATGCATAGTACACCAAAACAAAATATAATACAGTGGAATTGTCGAGGTTTTAGAGCTAATTTTAATGAACTTGGTCTTCTCAGCCAAAAGTATAAACCTGCTGCTTTTTGCCTGCAGGAAACTCTTTTAAAGAAACCCGAGGCTCAAGATTATTCAGCTTTTAAGCATTATACATCGTATAATGCCTGGGCAGATGATAATGATCTTCATATTCGTGGAACGACTGTCTTGGTTAGGAACGACATCATTCACAGTACTGTACCATTACAGACAAATTTACAGGCTGTGGCGGTACGCCTAACTTTAGACAAAACAGTTACACTTTGTTCTATTTACGTTTCACCAAGTAAAGCCTTACAATTGAATGACCTTGAGCTGTTGGTTCGACAACTCCCAACTCCATACATTTTGTTGGGTGATTTTAACGCACATAGCCCCCTTTGGGGTAATTCCTGCAGTCATGAAGATGCAAAAGGTAAAACTGTAGAAGAGTTCATTACAAAATATGACTTGTGCTTGTTCAATGATGGGTCAGATACTTACCTGCACCCCGCATCTGGTTCTTACACGTCAATTGATTTAACAATTGCATGCCCTTCTGTCTTCCTTGATTTTTCATGGAAGGCAGAAGATGACTTGTGCGGGAGTGACCACTTTCCGATTGTGTTGGAGAGTGTAGTTCCGGCGGATGATGAGAGGGTGCCCCAGTGGAATTTTAAAAAGGCCGACTGGGACACTTTCTCATCGCTTTGTTCTGAACGCCTCACACGGGAGAAATTTCAGGACAGTACTGACCAGATTGAACACTTCACCACAGAGTTGATTGACATTGCAAGCCAAGTCATTCCTAAAACCTCGTCAAATCCAAAACGTTTCACTAAACCATGGTTTGATACTGAGTGCAAACAGGCTATAAAAGATCGCAAGAAATTTGAGAGGGAATTTAATAAGTCACCAACTACAGAAAATTTGGATAGATTGCGTATAAATCGGGCAAAAACAAGACGACTTTTAAAACATAAAAAGAAAAGTTCATGGGAAACTTACGTTTCGAAACTAAATCAAAATACCCCCATCACTAAAATTTGGAAAATGATTAAAAAAATTAAAGGAAAAGAAACAAAATCAGCTGTACAACACCTAAAAGATAACAACACACTCATAACATTAAAACAAGAAATTTCAAACAAGTTGGCCTCTACATTTTCTAAACACTCGTCGTCTGAAAATAGTAACCCAGAATTCCTCATACTAAAAAAACAACAAGAAAAACAAAAGATTAAATTTACATCCAATAACTCAGAGGACTACAACGAACCTTTCTCTATGGAAGAGTTATGTAACTCTTTGCATAGAGCAAAGGATTCTGCCACTGGACCCGATGAAATACACTATCAACTTTTAAAACATCTGCCTCAAACTTCACTAGAACTTTTATTGTCAGTTTTTAATGACATTTGGGTGACTGGCCAGTTTCCACCTTCCTGGCGAAAGGCAACAATTATTCCTATTCCAAAGCCTGATAAGGATCACAGGAATCCAAGTAATTACAGACCAATTGCACTAACTAGTTGTCTCTGTAAAACCATGGAGAGGATGATCAATGACCGACTTGTCTGGTTTCTGGAATCGAACAATCTGCTTGCGGATGTTCAGTGTGGTTTCAGAAACCAGAGAAGTACTGTGGATCATTTGGTCAGACTTGAAACGTTTATAAGAAATGCCTTTGCTAGAAAAGAACATGTGGTCGCCATCTTCTTTGATCTGGAGAAGGCATATGATACAACGTGGACGTATGGGATTTTAAAAGATCTTTTTAACATGGGGTTGAGAGGGCGTATGCCCCTTTTTATTGAAAACTTTTTAAAGGACCGCCAATTTCAGGTTCGTGTTGGGTCAACGTTATCTGATCCTCACGAGCAGGAATTGGGGGTTCCTCAGGGTAGTATTTTATCCGTTACCCTGTTTTCTATAAAAATTAATAGTATCATCGATGCAATTGAGAATATGGTAGATTCCTCATTGTATGTTGATGACTTTTTAATCTGCTATAGCAGCAAAAAAATGAATGCCATAGAGCGCAAACTTCAGCTGTGTTTAAACAGAATCCAGAAATGGGCTACAGAAAACGGTTTTAAGTTTTCAAAAACCAAAACTAATTGTGTTCATTTTTGTAAGCTCCGGAAGCATCATCTGGATCCAGAGTTGAAAATGGATGGAAACATCATTAAAGTTGTAAAGGAAGTGAAATTCTTAGGTTTGCTGTTTGACAGTAAACTGAATTTCACTTCCCACATAAAGCAACTAAAAGTTAAATGTAAAAGAGCACTGAACCTACTGAAAGTCGTTGGTAGCACTGATTGGGGTGCTGACCAAAAAACTTTGCTCCATCTGTATAGATCACTTGTTCGATCAAAATTAGATTACGGTTGTATAGTTTACGGTTCTGCAAGGAAATCTTATCTCAAACCACTTGATGCAATTCATAATAGTGGTATTAGAATTAGTCTCGGGGCTTTTCGAACATCCCCAATAGACTCGATGCTTGTTGAAGCAGAGGAGCCTTCTCTGGGGAAGTGTAGAATTAAATTATCTCTCCAGTATGTATCTAAACTTTTGGCCAATCCTTCAAATCCTGCTTATAATTGTGTTATAGACCCTCAAAATGTTGATTTCTTTAACCGCCACCATAAACATATTCCTCCATTGGGAATTAGAATCAAACCCCACATGGAGTTTGCCAAAATCGAACCACATACAATAAAAGAAAATCGTAAAACACATATTCCTCCTTGGCATCTTAAAAAACCTACTGTTATTTTGGATCATGCTTGTACCAAAAAATCTGATACCAATTCCTTGCAGTTCAAACAAAAATATGCCGAAATAAAGTCCAAGTATTGTACATATACAAGGATCTATACGGATGGATCTAAGGATGGTGACAAAGTATCATCAGCTGCTGTTACTGGTGATCATGTCACCTCAATCAGAATACCGAATCAGAGTTCTATTTTCACAGCTGAAGTTAAAGCTTTACAACTCGCTCTTGAAGATATCGAGAATGCACAGGAAAAGAAGTCGACTATTTTTTCCGACTCTCTTTCCTCTTTACTTGCTTTACTCAACCCCAACTTGAAGAACCCTCTAGTTTTGGAACTTCGTGAGAAGTTAACAACTCTCATGTCTGACCAATATGATATCGTGTTCTGCTGGTTACCCGGACATGTAGGTATCGCTGGTAACATCAGAGCAGACAGTGCAGCAAAACAGGCTTTAACAAAGCCTCTCACTGATTTTAACATCCCTTTCAGTGATTTTAAGCCTCGTATTAGTAGTTACATCAAATCTATGTGGCAGGCGGAATGGGATGGAGCGACAAATAACAAGCTCCATCGCTTCCGACCAAACATATTTGATCACTATCCATCCAGTAACCTTTGTAGAAAAGATCATGTTATTCTGACACGATGTCATGTTGGTCACACACGACTTACTCATTCCTTTCTGTTAGAGGGTAATATGCGACCAGAATGTGTTCCATGTCAGCAGGTGTTGTCAGTGGAGCACATTCTCTTAAATTGTACTGATTTTAATCTTGTTAGAGGGCAATACTTCACAGTTGGATCCCTAAGAGATCTATTTTACAATACGAGCCCACACAAAATTGTATCATTTTTGAAAGTAATCAACCTTTTTAACAAATTTTAAAATTGTTTTTATTCTTTTAATCTAGACTCATCAAGCTCAGTTCATCAGGTTGATTTAGAAGTAGATATCTTTCACTTATCTCATTACTCATTGTTATTTAAATTATTCTTGTCTCTGACATGTCTTTGTGATTATCCTTTATTTTTATTCAATCTTTTACTTCATAATATTGACGTTTTACTTTTCTATGATTTCTCGCCACGATATAGCCTTAGATGCTGATGTGGCGTTAAGCACCAATAAATAAATAAATTTGTATATTTATTGGTGGATGAATAGAAAATATACTTGTAGTTGTCTAGATATAATGTCCTATTGAATTAACACGTGCTGTATCGTTATTCTACATTGTTCACTATAGACCCCACCCTCACCCCTATACCGAATTGAGTACCACATACTTGTATGACCGACTGTGACATTAGCCCGAATATCAAATACAGTCATGTAGAAACGAAACATGATCACAGGGAAAACAAAATCCATAACTAACACTCCAATCCTGTAGAAAATGTCCCGACTGGGAATATTATAGGGAGGGTGTAAAACCTCTACCCCTCCCTGGCGATTCCTCTAGGTGAGGAAGCAGTTCACCTGCGTCCACTTATAAAAACACGCATGATTTCTTGGGAGCGGTAACAATATTATTTCCACTCCTTCTAAGTCGCGTTGAGCATCGATTTCACGAAACAACCGACATCTTACGAGTTTGATGATTTTCGAAAATGGGAGAGATCGTATTTATTGTCACATAGTTATGACGTCACGCCTTTGTTAAAAGTGTGTGATATATTTCGAAGAGTTGGTTAGAGCATGTGTGATATTCAACATATATCGCCACACTTTTACCAATCAAGGAACAATAGACAGTGATTGTGAAACCTGTCAGTTCTAATACAAACACAGCCGAGAGGAAAGATTAAGGGCACCTGTGTTAAACTGTTTTGAACAGAGAAACGAGAATTTACCTGACTTTTGATTTTATTGAAAGAGTTAAAGAAAGAAATCCACACCCGGGTGTTAATGATAAATGGAACGTTTAATTTCTCGCTCAACCTTTTGAGCGCAATGACGAAACGGAAAAAAATGAAGTAATATCACTTGCTTTCCATCAATCTTCATGTGTCTTGTAAGTTTGGCTTAAGAAATTAACTAATTAAACGGGAATGGACACGTGTCAGACAAGGGTTCAGTGGAGTGTTTGATTGTTCCTGTTTTGATTGTTTGTGCAAACATCAATGTGACAAGTCGGTTACAGCACAAAAACTCGTGACATTGAACATACAATCGCTCGAGCTAGTTACTCGGACAAGTCCTCGTTAACTAACTCTCGCGATTGTATATTCAATATCACTCGTTTTCTATGCTGTAACCTATACTTATCAGGTGTGGTACAGTAAATGTTTCCAGTGGCGTCGATAATAACAATTTCCAAGATTTTCTAGGATGTAATTTTTTTCTTGTTAATTATTATATTAGATTTAATAATTGGAATTATGTCACACACGCAAGCGGTCGTACAAATGGGGGCCTGCTGCACGTTCCCCCCACCCCCGCCACCCCACAAGCATGACCAATTTGGAGTACCGGTGCGGGTACCGAATGAAATATTGTGTCTCGACTATTACATTTTATGTATTCACTGATAAATTCACAAGATGTTTTGTGTGTTGTTAACTATAATCTCCCACTCACTAATTTTCCAACTACATCACCAAGGCATGCCTTCGACGAAGGCATGCCTTGATGATGTAGTTGGAATATAAGTTAGTCAAGATCTGAGCCATCACAATTGGGACACATCAGGTTTACATCCACCCACTCCACCCCACCCCAATCAGTCATCTTTCCAACTTTCCAACGCCTCTGATCTTGATCACATGGAACGTAAACCTTTAAGTATGTGACCTTAAACACCAATAAATAAATAAATAACGTAAACCTTCTGAATTTGAGAATTGGAAATGAGAAAGATCGTATTTATTATGAGGGTGGATCAGTTAAATGTTTCAGTTCGTAGCATATGCAGGAGGGCGCTCTCCCTCAAGGGAATATTTATTTATTTATAGGTGTTTAAGGTCACATATTTCTGCAGAATGGTTAATCGTGAGCGCCAACTAGGAACTTTGTCGCATTTAAAATGAGGAGTAACGCAAGTGACTGTCTAATTGAAAGGAGGGGGCAGGGGAGAGACAGTAGGGACAAATGCTCCCAACAAAGAATTTTGTGGTAATTTGAAGGTGTTTCGATTTTTGGTACTTACACATCGATCTACCCATGCTGTAAATATTTGGTACATGCTAGCTGAGGTCTACTTTTCGAAGGCATGCCTGGGTACGAGTGGATTTGTGTGTTGGGATTCCAAGATACGGTCAAAAGGCAAGGTTATATCATGTTGGACATTTTTTTTGCGGGTGTGGAAGTCGGAGAATCCGGAGAGTTAAAGATAACTAAGCAGCTGTAAGTATATGTCAATGCACCCTACATCTTATCCAACCACACATAGGGTTGAAAACAGAAGATAACTAAGCAGCTGTAAGTAAATGTCGACCCACCCTACTTCTTAACCAACCACACATAGGATTGAACACAGGTGTCACGTAAAACCATGATGGATGCCGTAATACATTGTGCAACCGTGACCTCTCCTGAGTAATTTGCAATAAGTGTTTTGTCCATGAACTCAATGCAGGAGAGGCACGCCAGGATCAAACCTGCGATCTTTCAAGTTTTTATTTGACATCCAATGCGCTTTCCATTGAGTCACTGCGCTAGTTACGTGTGGGATCAACTGCTCTTAGTATATGAGTTAAGTTCGTATATGAGTTCCAAAACATGCAATATTGGACAGAATGTCGATGCAAAGCCTCGCCGTGTTTCCCTTTTTATTTTTTTATTCACTGAGATAGTTCCGTCGCTGGTTTCCGGATGAATTTGTCATGGACCGCTCCAATGTACACAGACAGAAAAATCTTCTTTCCAGGTTGAAAACGGCAGCTGGTACTGTGGAAAACCAAAGCACGATATTGCAATAGGTTGTGGCTTAATACACAATCATGGTGGGGTTATTTTCCACCCAACAACTATTCCTCAATGAATTCGTAATACTCGGCCTTTGGTGAACAAAAATGGGAGTTGGGTGATGAACGTTGTTAAAACAATAAAACTGATTGCATTCGGCAGTAACGTAGTTATTAGTGTGCCCGGTCACCCCCATAAAATATTCACGCTTCCCCAAATTTTTAACCCTTTGTCACATTTTCATAAAATTTCACACGTCTCCTAATGCAGGCTTACCAAGTGCTGGAATACACGACAAGGCCTTATTTAATTTGCAATAAAATGCAGAACCATTCTTATGACATCTAGACCATATTCAAATGGAACACACACGTCCAGCTTCAGTGCAATAGATAGAATCTACATGTAAATGTACTATAATGAGTAGATTCACAGAATGGAGGAGTTCCTGCGATTAACCATATGAAATATATCAGATATGGTGATACAGTTGAAACTAGAAGTCCTGTCACAATTAGCGCAGAAATGCTTGTCAGTGAATGCGCTTCTCACTGCAGAAGAATTGAATAGCGTGAAATACACAAGAGCATTTGAGCTGTGCAATACAAAATATAATGCGCTATTAGCGAGATCGGTATCACGAACTGAACTGATCAAAAGGAAAGAAAATATTGAGACTACAGTATATGGAGGTCGATTACTACTAAATCGCTGTGGGGTAGATTTTTTACTTCGTAATTATTTACAAGTTCTGATGCCAAAACCACAAGAAACACTTGGAGACTCCAGTCACACGAACCACCGGGCTTGGGCCTTGTGATGAAAGTATGAAGGTGTTTCGTGTGCTGTTATGAAGAATTGTAAATACGTTTTGAGTGGAGAATATATGACGCTGCGGTTAACCCTTTACCTAACAAGAAAAGCAGACGACACTTGCAAACAAAATTCTTGAATAACTAATTTGTTTCATCTTTTGTCTGAAAAACATAGGTTATGACCCCTCATTGGAACGAGCTCGACGAGCTCGTTCCAAAGAGGGATCATAATCTATGTTTTTTGAGACAAAAATGAAAAAAAAATAATGAAAATTAATTGGCGATTTTTGTGAATAGCGCGGACCGGTTTTGAACGTTACGTTGGATAAAGGGTTAAGTAGTAACTCAGACTCTTCGTGCTGTATATGCAGTCGAATTTTAATATATATTTACGTCATTACAGGTTAGGAATGATGTTAATGATCTACAGTTAAAACTAGAAGTCCTGTCATGAAATGCGCACAAATAGTACGTCGATCCGCGCGTTATGACCGTAGTAATGCGATCAAATTATGTACATTTGGCCTGTGCACAAGCAATGTTTCAGCCAATGGACCTCCGGGTAACCCGGAGGTCCATTGGCAGAAACATTGCCTGTGTTTGCTATGAGTAACCAGGATAACCTGCCGTGCTTTGGGTGCCATTCGGTATGGCAATTGCGCGCAATTCCTATGCGCAATTAAGCCTAGATAAGCGCACCATTCCTGACAGGACTTCTAGCTTTAACTGTATATTTTCTAATATAGAATTATCCAGTGCTGGGAGCGCTGTTTTTCTACAGGAATTGAGTTACGCTTATGGTGCAGTTTGATGGGGATAAAAGTTCACTTACTCAGCGCCCTATTACTTCAAAATAGTGCACAATGCAATGACAGAACTTCGAGTTTCAACTGTACGTCAACAGGACACCCGTGTGCACAGGGCTTACAAATCAATAAATGGGAGGTATTTAATCCGAATTGTCTTTCCCACAATGCAACCTAGAATTGAACCAATGGTTTGTCAAATAAGATTGAATTGTTTAAATTTCTGGTGCCACAATGGAAAGATTTGGTGCCGGAAATCTCTATTAAATTTAATGAAATTTGGATTCCAATTTTCAGACGATGAATGCTTAGGAAATGGTGAGGCAAACGCGTTTGATATTTCATTCTTCGGTGTAATAAGTGTGTTGTAAAAGTCGAGGTCTTCTTCGTTTGAATCCGTTTCTTTACCTTCAATTTTCTAAATCATTTTCCTGCTTTTGTTGATGGGTGCGTGTTGGTTGTGTTTAGAAACATAATTTTCTCAAGAACTATTCTTTTTTTATAAGTCGTGTTGTCTTTTCCCGATGTAAACATAGTTTATCCACATTAAAATGCTATACTTGGTCATCGCTTTCATCAATTTTCTTCCGCGACATGCATTTAGCACGAACAGTTGGGGAGGTGTCCCAGTTTGCCTTTTCAAAGTTACATTGATGCACTCCACCACTGTTCACCGGAACCATGATCTGTAGTACAAATCGAAAGTAGCCACTCCCACAAACTTGGTCTACCACTTTCCAAGTGGTAGACTAAGTTTGTGGGAGTGGCCACTTTCAATTTGTACTACAGATATAAGGACATGAAATAGTTAGATCAATTGTCGAATATGAACAGGAAGCGGGGTACAGGTAAGCATCTGACCCATCACTGAACAAACACAAGTCATAGTTTGTAATAAGCTCTTCTACTGTTTTATTGTTTTACCTTTTAAATCTTCTTTGCTGCGGGAATCCCCCAGAAGTGCTACGAGGGTTGAAGTCATTCAACAAATTATATGGAATGGGTGCTGATGAATCAATTGCTCAGTATATTTCAGCTGCTGGGTTTAATTCGGGGAAAATTATTTATTTATTTATTGGTGTTTAAGATCACATACTTATGCACAATGGCTAATCATGACCGTGACAGTTTTACGGGTGGAGGAATCCGGAGTACCCGGAGAGAACCACCGAACATCGTCGAGCAGCTGCCAGCTCCCCAACATCGTAACTCCGCACTACAGCACAGACAGGGTTGGATTGGTTGAAGACATGCGCACCATCGACGTGCAGTACGCCTTAGTACACGGCTTCATCGTCCCTCCATGTGGATAATCAGGATTACGTGCCTTGCCCAAGGACACAACGCGGGAGTCCGAATCGATCGCTCAGACGGTCACCCATCCGAGGACTAACCGGACTCGACGTTGCTTAACTTCGATTCGGGGAAATGGAAATGTCAATAAGGTCGTTTTAACTGAGACAGGCGACCCTCGAACATAAAGTTCATTTTCGTCTTCCAAGGCATCATGCGAAGCAGAATGCTTAAAACCGGCATGATCTTATGTTATTATTTGTTCCACCGTGAGAAGAATGCAGGCGTCGTTTTGTCGATAAGGCGTCATCGATGCATTCGCCGGCTGGCATATACTCGATTCCTTCAAATAGGTTGCTCAAAGCAACATTCTGAAAGCGTTTTGGTATTCGGTCTGATCCTATCGTCTGTTTCTCTTTTTCTTTATTTTTTTGATCTCTACCTTGTCCCCGTCTCTGACTCTGACTAAGACTGGAATATTTTGTTCTGATCTGGTTTTGGTTTGTTTGGATCATCTCTCCGTTGTGGTTTTAGGATTTTTTTTATGTTTTCTTCCAATTTAAGGATGTTGCTATTATTGTTTTTCCCCTGTTGTTGTTTGGGCAGTTGATGTTGTTTGGGTTGACTCTGGTTCTGCTTGATCTTGGTAAATGGCTGTACCAGAATCGGAAATGCGCCTTCTAGCTGTGTGCATTGTGTCTGGCGTTCTCGTGACGTTGTTTGTAACTTTTGTGATAAATTCGAATTATGGAATGAAACGAATGTAGTCGGGCTAGACATTGATGACACAATATGTCTGGTCAATTTGAATCTGATCTGTCTTTCACACTTTACTTTTTGTATTGTTTTGTTTTCTTATTTCTTTCCATACAGGGCAATCTCGTGATGATGATATGCGATTGTCCTGTCAGTCGGGACATTTGACGGTATTGTTCATAAGTTGTTCTTCGTGTTTTCTGACCACGACTGTGGGAGATCGCTTGGCCTTGCCATGCGTCTTTACTGTGTTCAGATTCTTTAGATCAGAAATATCGCAGTGGATTTGGTATCAATAAATCCACCTTTTTACTTTTGAATAACCTTTTTGTAGATTTCGGTGGCGAAGAAGAGTTGAATGTGAAAATATATGTATTAGTCCGTAATGTTAGTTTTTATTTTTATGCGTCTTACAGCTGCAAAACATCATGTGATCCCATTTCTTCCTTAATACTGAGTTATCCAATGGCTAATTCACGGGTTCGAATAACACCTCTTGATTAAATGTCCCCTGGGCGCACGTAGTTATTTCTATGTTGAAAAAGTTGTTTTGTAAACAGGGCCAAAGATTGAGTTTCCCTGTCAAGTTCAATTAGTAGTCCACCTGACCTCATATTTTATTTTATCATATGACTCGTCCGTTTTGTTCACATTAAAACATTTGATATTTTGTTTTCATATTAATCAGTGATAAATAAAGCTTTCCGTCAATTTCATTGGTCAATTTCAAAACTGGACAATTTGATTGGCTAAACAAAATACAACTGGGTCACATTTGCATAATTTCAGAAGGGAGAATTTACGTTATCTGTCCTATTTATGGTGGGTTATATTGTATTAATTTTTTACCTACAAGAAAAACGCCATTCATTTTTGTTTATATTTTCACTTTTTGCTTGCAAAACATAGGTTATGACCCCTCATTGGAACGAGCTCGACGAGCTCGTTCCAATGAGGGGTCATAACCTATGTTTTGGAAGCAAAAATGATTTTTTTTAGTTATACGAGTATGTTTTTTCCAAGTGCCGTCTGCAACTCAAGTTAGGTGATGGGTTAAAAAGGCATGCTAAGTGGCTAATTTGTGCGTGTGTGTGTCATATGATAAATAGAATATGAAATGAGTGTTTTTCTCATATAATATTTATGAAACTCGTCCGAATTTTCCGTTTGGGCTCGCCAGTGGCTCGCCAAATCGGAAAATTCTTAGACTACTTTCATCAATATTATATATATTATATGAGAAAAACACTCATTCCATATCCTCTATATCTTTCATTGTATCAGTAATACTCTGATTTAACTTTTTTTATTATAGACGGGTTGAGTTTAGGGATCGGCCTTTCTGGATCTATTGCAAATATATTGATGTATCTGGGCCAGTCATTACTTGATTTTGTAATCTGAATTACGTTGTCAGAGTCGCTATCGACATTTGCCATGTCATAACGTTTTTTTTTTAATTTTTGTGGTTTGGTTAGCCTTCGTATATTTATTTCATCATTCCACGCCTCACACCGTTACTCTAAGCCCAACTTTGGGGATTTTGTTGCAGGTATACGGCAAACAGCACTAGGAGTTCATGGAAAGCATACTCGACCAGGGTGATGCATACACAAATTGCTGACCGACTGACCCGCCGAGTGTTGGTGGTGCCACGTCTTCAGAAGTTTGTCAGCCAACCAAATGTATTGTGATACTAGTGCAATGCAAATTGCCACTCACAACTAAACCATAGTATGCAATAAAAGGACCATGTTAAAAAAATGCGAAATTCGTTAAAAGTCAATATCAATATAAGTAGGAAGAAGTGGGGGATACAAGGACACTTTTCTCGAAAAAATGTACATGTACACGTACACGTACATGTACCCATAGGATTCAGTGTTAAAATGTATAAAACGTTTTTTGTACATTTTGTCCCAGAAGCCCCACAAGAAGCTTATCGTGTCCTAGACGGTTCAAACAGCCGTTGGCGAACGAGTGCGAATTCAGCAGAATTCGCACAGAAGGAAAAATCTACGAAAAATCGAAGAAATCGACCTAAAAGTCGTCTCGACGTTCGCCATCGTGGGTTAGACCTTTCAATCTATCGTTGGCGAACCCCGGCAAAACCCTTTGGGGATTCTGGGACAGCATAAAAATGCGTTTTGGGGACTCTGGGACACAAAGTTCGAAATCACGTTCCAGACGGCGGTGGGTGTGATCCGATTGGTAAAAACGATTGGGAATTCTAGGACAGGAAAATCGATCCTAAAATTTTTTCCCAACATTCGCCAACGGTCGATTGAACCGTCTAACTCACGATGACCAACTAGTGCGGATTTCAGGACAGCAAAACATAAAAAATTAAGAAACGTCAAAAATTAGAACTGAGGGAAATTGTCTCTCCACATTTGCCATCGCAGTCTAGATGGCGGTGCGATCGATCACGGAGGAACCAGTGGAGGGAACAGATGAAAATATTAAATCGTTACGAGTTTTGAAGTAAATCGTAATAGATTAGTTTTGTGGAGTTTCAATCTCGCACTCAGTGTAAATGAATGGTTTTTCATTCAATAAAATCAAATGGTGAAATTGCGTTCCACTTAGATGGGTTTTAAAAGAGATAAATTGAGTTTTAATAGACTACAATAATGTTCACTTGCATCTCGGTTCTAGAAACATCAATAAAACACCTTTTGACGAGACACTCTTCTCCATTATTTCCTATTCACAAAAAGTGCATACTTTTGAAGACGTGTTAATTGGGAAATTATGTTGTTACTTGGAACAGTATTTTGCTTTTTTGGTGGCATGGAATTCTGTTTTAAACTCATTTTATGAATGAAAATAAAATCAGTTTCAAAATGCTTTGAACTCTAATTCTTTCTGATTTAATGTGTTTGAAAACGTTGTATTTTATCAATGTATTGAGATTTGAATTATTCGAGTTTTCTCCATGGTGAGAATAATCGCTGATGCGATCTTTAGCACATTTGAGTGCAATGCATTTTATCAATGGTTTTATTTTGAGAATGACTCGAAGTGTGAGGATATGTTTTAATCTGAAAATTGTTTTGTTACTTCAAACGGTATTTTGCTTTTTTTTGACGTGAACTCTGTTTAAACCATCTTATGAATAAAAATGAACCGGTTTCAAATGATTAAGTAATTTCTTTCAATCTAACGTGTTTTGAAATGATGTTATTTGAAATTTTAACTGATATATTTTACCAGGTTCAAGGGAAAATTTTTTACAAGATTTTTCAACTCTTGTTTTTCAACAGAAACAATTTCCATGTAAAAATATAGAAGAAATACTGTTGCTCTATGCGTGAGAACTAATGCAGTTTTAACCTAAATATTACACGATATTCTAGGAGTATAATCTTTTCCATATTTTTCTTTTTTGTAAAAGAAATTCTCTCTCGAGAAATTTTTTAAAAGATTTTTCAACTCTTGTTTTTCGACCGAAACGATTTCCGTGTAAAAATACAGAAGAAATACTGTTGCTCTATGCGTGAGTACTAATGCAGTTTTAACCTAAATATTACGCGATAAGTTTTATTTTGAGAATGAGACTAAGTGTGAGGAAAATAACTGTCTATGTGATTTAACACATTTGAAACGTTGTATTTATAGGTGTTTATTTGAGACTAACTCTAAGTTTCTCATTGTCAGAAATAACCGTTGATGTGATTTAATGTGTTTGAAGTGACGCATTATTGAGGTTTCATTTGTAAATGTTTTTTTCTTTTTCTTTCCAACTGGTGTTAGTTATATATATTAAAGACATAAAATTTTATTTATTTAAAAACATACAAAATAACTACATTTAATTTTGAGAATAATGAAATAACTGACGTTACCCCACTCTAAAAAGAAACATTAATAATCGAGAGAACAAAAATGTTTCTACACATCAAAGATTCCAAGCGAAGAGACAAACTTCTTGACGAATATAAACGTGTCAAGAAGAGTATTCGATCAGCCGACAGAAACAGACGATTGGGAGAGATGGAATTAAGATGAGAGACCACCAAACTATTCAAACCTGTGACGGAGGTTCAGGAACGAAGCAAGAAGGAGATCATTGAAGAACTTAGACCTATAAAAGAGAGTTTGTTTGAGAACGGGTTCGTTGCCTGATAGTTGTACAAGGCAGTTTCTCTTTCAAAGATCTTCACCGGATTACGTTCCCATGAGAATCGAAACTGATGTGAGTGAGAGCAATGATACAGCTTCAACTATTATCACTAGTAATGTTGCATCGTCCGTGGATGGTGGTGAGAGAGAGATGTTGTATGGAATTTGCGAGGATTCGAGCAGTAGGAAATTCGTGGGTGATACTGAAGTGGAAATGGATGATGATGATTTAATCGTCGGTTCGAATAGGTATGAAATAACTGATGGACTGTGCCAATTGCTCCTTTACTACAAGCCTAGAGATAACTTGGATCAGGATTTCGACAATTATGGCAATATTCTGATTCAGACCTATGCCATGAAGAGGAATAACAATGCCAGAGAGACGAGACCCAAGGCTAACAGAGGGTACAAGTGGACGATGGAGGTGGAACCAATATGAGATATGAATAAGAAATTCATCGAAGAAGTGACAGGAAAGTGAGTGACAACCACTTTTCTTCCGAGCGATTCCAACGTTCTGTTCGAGAAATTGCAATTGTTCCTAGGGGGGTTTGATCATCCCCTACTAGGCGGGTCCTCAGGTGGCGGATAGAGGACGGCCTGCTCAATTGGGCAGGTTTGCTGGTTTTTTAATTAGCAGGTTTGCTCAATTGAGCTGGTTTGCTGCGGAATATATGAATACGCAGCCCCGGACCAAAATGGTCAATCCTGCTTATGCCATCTTGCAGGCACCTTGTTCTCCCGTGAGGTGCGAACATGACGCTATAGAGGACGGGATCC
Source organism: Pictodentalium vernedei (assembly GCA_031216915.1). Lineage (NCBI taxonomy): Eukaryota > Metazoa > Mollusca > Scaphopoda > Dentaliida > Dentaliidae > Pictodentalium > Pictodentalium vernedei. The sequence continues at coordinate 65,626,816 of CM062296.1, forward strand.
TGCTGGTTGAGGACTTAGCGCCCCGGTTAGGGCAGCTCTTGGTATTTTCACTGAGGTCATCAGACCTCCATGCAAGTATTGACGGTATAGTCCAATACACCAGTTCGGCCAATACTTTGTAGCGGGGAATGTTGGTCTTTCCAGCCCGGCTTGATCAATCGGGAGCCCAGTCACGTTACGTGGGGCATTTAGTGATCGCTGAACTAGCCGTTACAATATTTTATTCCCATTTTGTTCTGTAGCAAGCATGGATAAGACTGCCCTAAACAACTCATTTTTCTATTTCAAACTATTGCACTGTCTGTATAAAACGCTCGTCTACACTGACATTTCCTCAGGGTATGGCTAGTTGATCGACCACTATTGGATAGCGTGGCATACGGGTCAATCAGTTAGCATATATGATTCGTCATCAATGTTGGCTGAGTATACTATTTGCGTACTGGCGGTGCCGTCGACTGGAGACCCGTCGACTATGTGCATCCCCTTGTTGGGCTCAGGGTAAGGGTGTCAGCCGCGAGTAGTGAATTTTAAAAACAAAAAAATAGGGAAACAAAAACCAAAAAAAATAAAAGACTGCATGTTTCGAACACTAGTTCTGACTCTGATTCAGAAACAACTATTTCAGAACCACAACCAATGAAAACTTGGCCAAAGTTCATTGTTATTACTTCAAAAGATGAGACAAAAAAAGCTACCTCCATCAATCCCTCTGCTTTGGAAAAATCAATTAAAGGGATTGCTGGAACTGTAAAAGGGGTAAAGAAATTAAGATCTGGCAGCCTACTAGTTGAATGTGCTAATCACACCCAAGCCTTCAACTTACTTAAAGTAACCAAACTTATTGACATGGAAGTTAAGGTGAGCTCTCATGCATCCCTCAATAGCAGCCAGGGTGTTGTAAGAACGCGAGAGCTTACTGATCTTACTGAGGCTGACATATTAACAGAGTTGACACCTCAGGGAGTGACTGGAGTAAGGCGACTTACCATCAGAAAAAATGAAACAACAATAAACACAAATACATATTTCATGAATTTTAATACTCCTCAACCACCAAAGTCACTCAAAGTAGGCTATTTGAACATCCGAGTGGATCTATACATACCAAATCCACTTAGATGTTTCAAGTGTCAGAAATATGGACATGGTAAAGATTCTTGCCGTGGTCAAACAACATGCCACAAGTGTAGCCAACAGCACGATGAGCCATGTACAAATGATATCATTAAATGCATAAATTGTCAGGGCAGTCATATGTCCTCTTCCAAGGATTGCCCTGTATGGAAAAAGGAAAAGGAGATACAAAAAATAAAGTCTGAAAAACAGATTAGCTTTAAGGAAGCCAGAGACATAGTATCCACTATGCCTGGCATGTCAACATCTATCCCATCTTACGCAACAGCCTTGAAGCGGAAAATACCAACAACATCCACAGATTGTCAGACAGACCTTACATGGCTCACTGGTCCAATACCAGCATTTGTTAACCCCTTCACCCTTGGTCATACAGATATTAACATACCAAAAGCTATACAAACGGAAGAACTGATACCAAATACGAAATAACCAAAGCAAAACCAAACCAAAGTGGAACGGAGAAAGGAACAAACACAGAAAAAGCTAGGTGGTCAAAATACCAATCAAATTCAACGAATTAAACAAAAACAAGAAAACAAACAGGAAGTAAAAACGAATCAGAGTCAGAGAGCCAGAAATAAAGAAAATTCAAACAGAACCCCAAAGAAACTACAAAATGTAGTCACTAGAAATATATTTGAGGGTTTAGAAGCTATGTCAGTTGATGATTGCATCACTGACACATTCGGTGGTCCAAACCGCCGAAGTTCTTCGCTGGGTTGGTCCCCCAGTGACAAATCTCCTCTAAAATCAAATATCATTCCCTTAACACCTGACATTCCACCCCATTATGGATAGTACAAACTACCATAATATATTACAGTGGAATTGCCGAGGTTTTAGAGCTAATTTCAATGAACTCGGACTGCTAAGTCAAAAATATCAACCTGCGGCTTTTTGTCTGCAGGAAACTCTCCTAAAGAAACCAGACAATCAAGACTATTGCGCTTTTAAGGGTTATACAACGTATACCACTTGGGCAGACGAAGCTGATCTTCATGTTCGTGGGACATCTGTCTTAGTTAGAAATGATATTATCCACAGTTCTGTAAATTTACATACAAATTTACAGGCTGTGGCGGTACGCCTAACTTTAGACAAAACGATTACTGTGTGCTCCATTTACATATCTCCAAACCAAGTTCTGCCGATGCAAGATCTGGAACGACTTGTTGATCAGCTTCCAACACCCTATATTTTAATGGGTGATTTTAATGCTCATAGTCCTCTTTGGGGTGTTTCATGCAGCAAAGAGGATATAAAGGGTAAAACCGTTGAAGGGTTCATTACTCAACATGACTTGTGTTTGTTTAATGATGGGTCACATACTTACCTGCATCCTGCATCTGGTTCGTACACGTCAATCGATCTCACAATTACAAGCCCTTCACTTTTCCTGGATTTTTCTTGGAAAGTGGAAGATGACTTGTGTGGAAGTGACCACTTCCCAATTGTTTTGGAGGGTGTTGTTCCTGCAGGGGATGAGAGGGTGCCTCGGTGGAATTTTAAAAACGCAAACTGGGACACTTTTTCATCGTTGTGTTGCGAGCGACTCACTCAAGATACGTTTGACGCCACTTCTGACCCTGTGGAACATTTCACTGCCACATTACTTGACATTGCAAACACAGTTATCCCTAAAACCTCGGCAAATCCTAAACGTTTCCATAAACCATGGTTTGATATGGATTGTGAACAGGCTATCCATAAACGTAAAAAAGTTGAACGCGATTTTAACAAGTCACCAACGACGAATAATTTGGATAAATTACGTATTAATCGGGCTCAAACCCGACGGCTCATTAAACAAAAGAAAAAGACTTCCTGGCAAAATTATGTTTCAAAATTAAATCAAAATACCGCCATCAAAAAAGTCTGGAAAATGGTTCAAAAAATTAAAGGTAAAGAAACAAAATCTGCTGTACAACACCTTGAACAAAATAATATTAAAATAACATCTAAAAAGGACATTTCGAACACTTTGGCTTCCACCTTTTCTAAGAACTCTTCTTCTGAAAATTGCACTCCACAGTTTGTCCAGGTTAAAAAACAACAGGAGAAACACAAATTCAAATTTCAATCTGATAATCATGAAAATTATAATGAACCGTTTTCAATTGATGAGCTGTCAGCGTCGTTGAGTAAAGCAAAAGATACAGCCACTGGTCCTGATGAAATCCATTACCAAATTTTAAAACATTTGCCGCCTTCATCGCTCCAACTTTTGCTTTCTATATTTAATGATATATGGGTGACTGGCCAGTTTCCATCTTCCTGGCGTAAAGCAACAGTCATTCCCATTCCCAAGCCTGACAAGGACCACTGCAATCCAACCAACTACAGACCAATAGCACTCACGAGTTGCCTCTGTAAAACCATGGAAAGGATGATCAATGATCGGCTTGTTTGGTTTCTGGAATCGAACAGTCTGCTGGCGGATGTTCAGTGTGGTTTCAGAAACCAGAGGAGCACTGTCGATCATTTGGTCCGCCTTGAAACGTTCATAAGAAATGCCTTTGCCAGAAGGGAGCACGTGGTCGCCGTGTTCTTTGATCTGGAGAAGGCATATGACACTACGTGGAAGTATGGGATTTTAAAAGACCTCTTCAACATGGGGTTGAGAGGCAGAATGCCACTTTTTATTGAAAATTTTTTAAAGGACCGCAATTTCCAGGTTCGTCTTGGGTCAACATTATCTGACCCTCACAACCAGGAATTGGGAGTACCTCAGGGTAGTATTCTATCTGTTACTCTTTTTTCAATAAAAATCAACAGCATTGTTACAGCTATTGAAACAAATGTTGATTCTTCATTGTATGTAGATGATTTCCTCATCTGCTACAGTGGCAAGAAAATGCCTGCTATTGAGCGCAAACTTTAGCTATCCTTAAACAAGGTTCAGCGCTGGGCTACTGAAAATGGTTTCAAGTTTTCAAAATGTAAAACAAATTGTGTTCATTTCTGTAAACTCCGGAAACACCACCTGGATCCTGAGTTATTTTTAGATGGAACTCCACTTAAAGTTGTAAAGGAAGTGAAATTCCTTGGCTTGTTGTTTGATGAGAAACTAAGTTTTAGGTCTCACATCAAACAACTAAAAATTAAATGCAAGAAAGCACTTAATCTGCTAAAAGTTGTTGGCAGCACTGATTGGGGTGCCGACCAAAAAACTCTGCTCCATCTGTATAGAGCTCTTGTACAGTCAAAGTTGGATTATGTTTGTGTGGTTTACGGTTCGGCTAGGAAATCCTATCTGAAACCTCTTGATGCCATCCATCATAGTGGTATCAGAATTAGCCTTGGTGCGTTTCATACGTCACCTATAGATTCTCTTCTTATCGAAGCAGGTGAGCCTTCTCTTGAGAAGCGTCGAATTAAACTCTCTTTGCAATATGTCTCAAAATTATCTGCAAATCCTTCAAATCCTGCTTACTGCTATGTTTTTAAACCTCTAAATACAGTTTTTTTTTATAAAAATCCAAAACAGATTCCTCCACTGGAACTCAGAATCAAAACCCACATGGAGGCTACTGGTGTTGCTCCAGATTCTGTGGCAGAAAATCGTAAACCAAATATACCCCCTTGGCGTCTGTCAAAACCCAAGGTTATTTTAGATCTGGCCTCTTCTAAAAAAGCAAACACAAATTCTTTGCAATTTAAGCAAGCGTATGCCGAGATTAAGTTTCACTATAGAGCATACACTATGTTCTATACAGATGGATCCAAGGATAATGATAGAGTATCATCTGCTGTCGTTAGTGGTGATCAGACCACCTCAACCAGGATACCTGGTACGAGTTCCATTTTTACAGCTGAGGTAAAAGCTATTGACCTTGCGCTCGATGAGATTGAGGCTGAAGAGGAATGGAAGTCCATTATCTTCTCCGATTCTCTTTCTTGTTTACAGGCTCTTCTCAACCCCAGGTTTAAAAACCCTCTGATCTTGTCACTTCGTGAACGACTTACTGTAATGAAGTCTGACCAATATGATATTGTGTTTTGCTGGTTACCTGGACACGTTGGTATTGCTGGTAACACCAGGGCAGACAGTGCAGCGAAACAGGCTCTGAGTAAGCCAACCACTGATTTTCCAATTCCTTACAGTGATTACAAGCCACTTATTTCTAAATACATCCGGTCTTTGTGGCAGTCGGAATGGGATGGAGCTACCAATAACAAGCTCCACCGTTTCCGACCAACTGTGTCTGATTATTATCCTCTTTCTCATCTTTGTCGAAAAGATCACGTTATCCTTACACAATGTCATATTGGTCATACCAGACTCACTCATAGTTTCTTATTAGAGGGCACTCTGCGACCTGAATGTGTTCCTTGTCAGCAGGGGCTGTCAGTGGAACACATTCTTTTAGATTGTACAGATTTCGATCACGTTAGGCGGCGGTTTTTCACTGTGGAGTCTCTTAGAGACCTTTTTTGCACTACCAGTCTGCGCAAGCTTTTGTCTTTTCTAAAAGAAATCAACCTTTTTAGCAAGTTTTAGAGCTTTGTCTTTTAATCTTCCCATTATGATTTGGTATCAATAGGTTGATTTGTATTATATTTGTTGTTCTTCTTTCATTATGAATATTCTTTTTCACATTTTCATTCTATTATCGTTCATCTATCACAATTTTTTTTTTCTTTTTAAAAACAGTCCTGACCGTTACCTTTTAACTCATTTTCATGACTTTCTCACCACGATATGACCTTTGTTGTCGATGTGGCGTTAAGCACCAATAAATAAATAAATAAATAAATAAATTGCAATTGTTGATGGCTAGTCAATGCGCTGGTAATACTGGAGTGGATAATCAGATAGTGAGCAGAATTGTTGAGGCAGAAGGTCTTGGATAGACAAGATTATAAAAGGTTGATGAATGATTTGAAGGATTGATATATAATAAGTAGAAAGAAAAACAAAAAATAGATAAATAAAAAAGTAAATCTACACTAAAAATAATAAAAGTATTTAAACAAAAACGATTTACGAGCGAAAAAACAAAATATATTATAAAATAAAATATGTTGGTGATAAAGAACAGGGGATACGTTAGAACTTACGTTCAAGGCAGTTCTGGTATCGTTGATTATATAATGTGAGCGTTCACGAGCAATGCAGGTAGAAAACTCGCATCAACTGCGTTTGAGGTTGGTAGGAAGATGGCTTTGGATGCTGGTAAGAAAGCTGCTTCTGAAGCTAGTGGTAGGATTACTTCGGTGGCTGGCAAGAGGGTGGCAGGTGCATTGATTGACAAGTTGATCAGTCCACCGGCGAAGTGAGCTATGTTAGAGCGATCGCCGAAAAGTTGGAAAGATTTTAAGGATGCTGTGGTACCCATACAAGATTTAGCCAAAATGACAAATGGATCTGGATTGAAGAGAACTCGCGACGATGTAATATAAATAAATAATAATAATATTTATAAACTGAGTTTTTTGAAAAAACATAAAAAATTGAGTTTGAAAATCTAAAAAATAAAAAAAAATAAAAGATGAACATCAAAGATATGTCTTGGAACGATGCCGTGATCAAGAGGTTGAATAACGAGTTCTTTCCCAAAAGCATAAGAGGTTTGATAGTGGGAAAATCGAATTGTGGAAAGACCAATCTGTTGATGAATCTATTGTTGCAACCCGGCTGGTTGGATTATGACAGATTATTTGTGTTTGGCAAGAGTTTGTTTCAACCCAAATACAGATTGCTTCGAGAGTGCATGGATCGTAGATTGCCCAAGAACGTCATAGCCATAATTTTCGACAGTAGAGAGGAATTCGACAAAAGCAAAGCTTCTTTTTCACCCATTTTGGACGGTGCAGCAAGAGAATTGATGAAGAGAAAAGCATCTTCAAATGTTGAGTGTCGATTTTACGAGAACGCGAGCGACATTCTGGATCCCAGGGAATTGAAATCGAAAAATAAGAATCTCATGATTTTCGACGATCTGCTTTTGGAGAGACAGAACTGATGTGAATCGTATTACGTTAGAGGTCGTCACGTGAACTGTTTCTACCTGTCTCAGAATTATTTTCGATTGCCCAGACAGACGATAAGGGAGAATGCCAATTTCCTGAATCTCTTTTGCCAGGATCTCAAGAATCTCAATCACATCTACGGAGATCACGTCACAAACGACATGAGCAGAGAAGAATTCAGGAGATTCTGCAAGAGGGTTTGGGATGGAGGACTTCATAATTTTGTTGTGATCGATTTGACTGGCGAATTTGACTGGCGAATTTAATCGGGATAAAATATCAGAGTGGATTCGACCAGTTTTATGTATCTGATGGTAATAAAATAGAGAGCGAAAACAAAAATTAAAAATAATAATAAATCTTCAATAATTTAGTTTTAAAAAGAAATAAAAAATAATGTTCGAACAAGGAGAATTGTTAGAATAGATAGCCGAGAATACAGCTGCAAAACAATCCATTCAAATCATGGTGAGTGGCGATTTGACTCGATTCGTGACGAAATTCGAACCTTCCATTGAATTGAATAGAGCAAAAAGATACAAGATGGCGTTGGTGAATCTGGAAACTTATTATTCCTTTTCCATCGTCACCGAAAAGAATAACTCATTCAAGTATTCCAACGGAGTGGATTGGTTGGAGATTCGAATTCCCAAAGTAAGTTACGACATAGACGATTTGAACAATTACATTCAGACGCGAATGAAGTCGGATGGAAAGGGAAGCAACAAGATCAGACTTGCTCCCAACCCTAATACCCTACAGACGATGTTGGATTTGGAAGATAATTTTCGAGTGGATTTCAACACAGACGATTCGATCAGTAAGATGCTGGGATTCGACAGAAAAATGTATCGAGGCCACGTGGTATCTGAAAATACGGTCGACATTCTCGCCGTCAATAGTATTCTGGTGAACGTGGACGTGATTGCTGGAAGCTACGTGAATGGTAGCACTCAACTGCCGATCTATTCCTTCATTCAAAATGTGCCGCCGGGTTATAAGATCGTGGAATGACCTCAAAATTTAGTTTATCTACCCATGATTTTAGACACGTTGTATAGTCTCAAAACCACGTTGACAGATCAAAATGGTGAACTGTTAGATCTTCGTGGAGAGAGGGTGATGATACGATTTCACATAAGAGAAATATAAAAAGCAAAAAAAAATAGTGCGTATATATATATATAAATAAGAAAATAAAATAAACGCAATTTTAATTTACAAAAATTATTTAATATATATAATTATCATTAAACAAAAAAAAACAATTGAACAAATATATTTTGAAAAGAACAAATAAATATGGTTGAATACGTGGTTAAAAACGTGAACATATCCGAAGGACAGAGGAGGAAATTCCTGACTGCATTAAAAACTCGAGACGAGGCGGTGAAATTCAAATTCACTGACAAAGATCTGACGAGTGGTGGTCGCCATTCGATCGCCTGGACCAGAACTCAAAGCAAAAGGATGGAGAAAGCGATTCGTGATGGAAGAGAGTTGAGAGTGAGATTGAGTCCCACTCAACTGAGATACAATTTGAGAATGAAAGGCGTTTTCCTACCGGTATTGGCAGGACTTACTGGAAAACTATTGGCAGGAATCGGGAAGACCCTGTTGCCAGATCTCGGCGCGGGAGCTGCCGCGGGACTCGCGAGTTCGGGAGTTCAAAAATTAATGGGTGGCGGCGGACTGTTTTTGAAGAAGGGAGGAGTTGTGTGTCGCGTCAAGACAGATGGTGGTAAAGGATTGTATCTAAAACCTGTGAAAGGTGGCGACCTTTTTTCCAGTGGAAATGGTCTGTATCTGAAGAATGGGCAGGACTTTGAGTGACTCGGTGAGGGTTTGTTGTTGGGTCCGAATTCACCGTTTAAGGGTATACCACTTTTGAGTATGTTATTATAAAGTAAAAAAAAAAAATATACAAGTTATAAAAACAAATAATATAAAAATGGATAAAAAGGATTATGAGACCTTTTTGAATGATAATGATGGATATTTCAGGAAAGAGAATTGAACAAAATAAGGAAGAAGAGTGAGTTGTTTTCCACCACCACCACCACCACCACCATCACGATGCATCACATTCTTTAATAACTATGATAGAGAGAATCAAATGTATTGTTATTATAAAAAAAACTAATATATCAACAAAAAAAAGAAAAGAGGAATCAGTGATGAAAGTGGAGAAAAAAGGAAACGTTATTACAATATATATGAGTGATAGTGAAGAAGAAGGAGGAAACAAAAGAAAAAGTAATGAACATCTCTTGATCTCATTACTTTTTTTTTTCTTTTTTTTCCTTCTTCACTAAATTGGTCTCTCTATTGTTTTTTTTAATATTTCCAAGTCCGTTATTAGCATGTTGACAGTCGTGTCTTCTCTTTTATCGCATATGTGTTGAATGTTTATCTTTACTTTTGCGAGTTTTACTTCGGTCAATGCTCTGTCACCACCCGATTTATTCACAAGTTTGAGAGAGATTTTTGTATTTATGTAACTTCTGTAGGGCAACGACAAATTGCTCTTGTCGAATTCTCTGTCTTTGGCAATGACGATATTCTGTAGATCGCTTCCGTGTTTGTAAAACAAATCGAGCATGGCTTCATCCAATTTCAAAGGCATGCTATATTTTTCGTATTTGTGCAGTAAGCCCTTCATCTCGACCTCATTCAATTCGATGTAATCTGTAAATTTTACAACCAAGTTTCTTGCACGTTTCAACTCGTTTCAATTTCAATTCGCATATTTTAGGTGTTGTTGTCATGATCGATTATTTTTTGGGGGGGTTTTATGAATTATTGCAAATAATAATATCTTTTGAATTTTGTATTAAATAATAATTTTGTAAAAAAGTTTGTTTTTTCCTCTCTCTATATATACAGAAAGTTTTTAAATTTAATTTTCTTTAATGTGAATTTTTATAAAAGTTTTTTTTTCTGTTTATATATATATATAAAAAAGTTTAAATTTTAATTTCCTTTATTATTTTTTTTGTCGAATTAATTCAATTTTTCTTATGTTAAGAAAAATAAAAATTGATTAATCTCACCAAAAAAAAATTTGTTTTTTGAGGGAATTAAAACATATATATAAAGAATATTTTAAAAACTTTTGACAAAAAATTATTATTTAAACCAAAAATTCAAATATATTCTTACAAATAAAGCAAACAAATAAAAAATGAAAAATTTAGATAAGTATACCGTACCTCAGTTAAACGAGATTTGTAAAGAATTAAAAATTCCAAATTTCAGAAATCATAGAACCAGATCAAAAAAATTAAATCCATACAGGAGTATCATTCGTGAGGCGATGGAAAGAAAACAATCAAAAGATTGACAGTGAACAAACTTAAACAGATTCGAATTGTGAAAAAAAATAAGCCAATGACAGTAACACCTGATGATAAGAAACAAAATGCAGAGTGTGATGAAAAACTTAGAGAGATCATACGCGAGGTGTTACGTAGTTTGTTCGATGAAAAGGCAAACGAAATGTTGATAGCAACGACGTCAAAAAATGTTCCGGTTGCAAAAAATGAGAAGAAAAAGGAGGCAAAGGCAATCGAAACGTCAATAAAAAAATGTAAACATTTCAGTTGCGAAAAATAAGAAGACGATCAAATGAAAAGCCATCGAACAACTGCAAGTTTAAAACAAAAAATAAAAATAAAACAAACGAAAACGAGTGAAGTGGTCCAGAATCGAGACGAAAAATATATATTGAACGAAATTCGACGAGCAATCGACGAAGGGAAAGGAGAAGAATATGTAGGACAAATCGTTATGAAAGCATTCCACTCGAATCCTGTAGAATGGGAGAGTGTGATCAAAGGCATTTTTAAAACTCTTGACATGATTCTCTCGTTCAAGAAAGGCGATCTGAAATTGTTCATGGAATGAGTGAAGAAAAAAGTATTGGATTTGTTTCGTGAACACATGAATGTAGGACTAAAAATTAAGATGATACTCCATTGCGTGATGAATAAAATTGATGTGAACTCTGGCGAGAACGAGTAGTCGTCATGTTGAGGAAAGGAGTCTATCCTTACAATTGCATGAACGGTCTAAAGAGATTCAACAACGACAATTTTAATTCGAAATTATATGAATCCAACATTACCGACGAGGATTATGAACACCCCGAAAATGTGTGGAAATTGTTTGATATGAAAACCATGAGAGATTATCACGATCTCTATCTGATGACCAACGTCTGGCTCCCGGCAGACGTGTTCGAAAATTTTCGAGACGTCTGTCTTAGAAATTACGATCTGGATCTGGCTTGGTATTTCACCACACCGGGTCTGGTGTGGGACGTTCTGTTGAAGACCACTGAAGCCCAGTTGGAATTATTATCCAACGTGGATATGTTGCTCATGTTCGAAAAAGCCATGAGAGATGGGGTCTTGATGATCTCCCACAGATATTCTGAAGCCAACAATCCCTACATGAAAGAAGTATACGATTCAGAATGACTGAATAAATACATACAGTATTGAGATGCTAATAATCAGTATGGTTGGGCCATGAGTCATCCTTTACCTATTGGAAATTTCAAATGGGTGGCAGAGCCGGAGGAGATACAAAAATGGAGAGACTATTCTTGCCTTTTAGAAGTCGATTTGAACTATCGGGAAGAGTTACACAAACTGCAGACAATGATTATCTGCTGGCTCCCAAACGAATGGAACCGGTTGAAGGAGATGACGAAAAACTCATTCCCAATTTATTTAACAATCGTAAGTACGTCGTCTTCAGCGAGAAATTGAAACAAAACGTCGATCACAGGGTGAAATTACTCGACATACATCATGTCATTCAATTCGACAAAGAGCCTTGGGTGAAAAAATACATAGATCTCAACACAAATCTCAGAATCCGAGCCGAGAACGATTTCGAAAAAGATTTCTTCAAACTCATGAACAACTGCATGTACGGTAAATCAATGGAAAACATCAGGAAGAGAATCGACATTCGACTCGTCACATCTGAGAAAAGCGCTGAAAAATTAGTGGCGAAACCCAATTACAGACATCGAACCATATTCGATGAAAATCTAATGGTCGTTCACATGCAAAAGATGCACCTGAAGTTCAACAAACCCTATTATCTCAGGCCGATCATCTTAGATATCAGCAAGCGATTGATGTATGAGTTTCACTACGATTACGTCAAACAGAAATTCTGTGAGAAAGCCATACTACTGTTCACCGGCATGGACAGTTTGGTTTATGAGATAGAGATGAAAGATATCTACCAAGATATATCTCCGGACGTGGCCACGTGGTTCGACACAAGCAATTATCCCGACGATCACCCGTCCAAAGATTTTCGAGGTGTATTTTCCAGAGATGCCTTGCCGAAGAGAAGACCTCGATGACGTCAATCGTAATGCAGAATTTTAAATCTAGACGATTTATCGGGTGAAGGCATTCAATGGGTGGCATGGTTCAAGAACAGGAAAAACAAGAAGAATTATTATTTCGACAGCTATGGAATCTTCCCGCCAAAAGAAATAAAGAACTATTTCGACGAATCGATGGTTCGTTACAACATGGAACGAGTGCAATCGCCGGATCAAGTGTTTTGCGGTCACCTGTGTCTCTACATTCTCAAGAGATGGTTGGAAGGAGATCAGTTTCAAGATATTCTCAACGAATTACATTAGAGAGAGATTTTTTTTATAATATATATATATATATATATATATATAACTTCGTCAAATTGCCGTCATGCTCGGAAGTTTACTTCCTTCTAAGCGGCTTTCATTTTTGACTAATACTTATTCCGTTACGTTAAGTGCCGTACCAATGTGTATCGCGTCATGGGAACGTAAAATTTAGCGTCACGCTGATCCTAATTGTTGAATGGGAATTATAAAATTGATCGTGATACGCGTACGTCTTACAGATCGATTTATTATTTGGCAAGTGGCTGCCTAGCTCCTAATCACGAACCCGTCTGTAAAATCGCCGATGCATGTCTTCCTTGGGTGGCAACAAGTAAAGATATGTTCCGCATTACACGTTGTTCACTGTTTTTAATTGTAAATTATGGACAAACAAGACCGTATCATATCTTCCTTAGGTGGTAACGAGTGGAGATATATTCCGCGTTATTGCGCGCATTTTTTGTTCTCAGCCTTAGAATTAGAAGCATTCAATCATTTATCTCAACCTCGCCCTGGTAACAGAGGCAGAAGCGAGTTCGCATGCAGTATTCACACATTCAACCATTCCTTGACCCGAATTGTTCAAACGCGTTGTTCTCCATATTCAAGTGTATTGCTTGTAAACACACCGTATCATATCTCCCTTGGGTGGTAAAGATATGTTCCCCGTTTCATGTTGTTCCCCGTATTTGAGTCTATTACGCGCAAAATAACTGTATCATATCTTCCTTGGGTGGCAACAAGTAAAGATATGTTCCGCGCTTCACTTTGCTTTTTGTATTCAAGTGTAAATTATGAAAAAATACCGTATAATATCTTCCTTGGGTGGCAACAAGTAAAGATATGTTCCGCGTTATTACGTAAATAACAAATATGAATTAGACACTATTTCTAAAACCTCGCCCTGGTAACAGAGGCAGAGGCAAGTAAGTTCGTATACCGTATTCACACATCCAACCACTCCTTGGCCCGAATCAATCAATCATTTAAAAGCGCGCCTCCATATCTCCGCCCCAGTACCCAACCCGCGTCAATCAGACATCAATACCGCTGATGGAAAATATAATTTTTTATACCCTCCTTGCGTAGTAATAACCTCCCCCCCCCCCCCCCGCCCAATCCTTCCAGGGTGTGTAAATGTCTTGTCCCCGCCCACTATTGCAGCATATATATGCCCTCCACCACTGATCTAAGGGCAGTCCCTCCTATAATGTCTACACTGACAATCGTAGGCTAGGGTTCCATACCTCCCCCCCCCCACACCACATACACATGGTGTACGCACTGACATGGTGTACGCACCGAGTTATATAAAATATTTGATGAAGTGTATATATATATATATATAAAGGTAAAAAATTATTTTAAAAAAAAACTTAATTGAATAAAATAAAAAAATAAAATAAGTGAAAATTTTTTAAAAAACTGCATTGAAATATATTTTTTTAAAACAAAAACCTCAAAACAACATGCCAGTCGATAAATTTGGTAGAAGTGACGACGAAAGTCGACCCAAAAAGAAGAGGAAGAAGCTCGAAGTTGATGATGGTTACGACGTTGCCAACTTGGATGAACGTTACGTTTGGAGATACGAACCTTGAGAGGAACCATTGAACATGAATGATAACAATCTCTATAATCTTCCCGAGCTGGTAGATCTTGCAGATCCGGCGACTAAAAAATATGTCGACAGGGGGAACGTTGATTTCGAATGAATCTTGCTAGATAATTACGTGGATAAAGCCATGAACGACGATCTCGATCTGAAATCCAAATGTTTGGTGAACGTCGCGAATCCCATAGATTCCACCAATGCCACGACCAAGAAATACGTGAACGACTCTCACGCGTGATTCAGCGAACACCTGAGAAGTAGATACGTTCAGAAAACGATGCAATCGGAATTGAATGCCAATTCTAACAAGATAACGAGCGTGGCCACTGCCACGAATCCCAAGGACGTGGCGACCAAACACTACATAGACCTGGAACAGAGAAAGTCTGACAGATGAGAAATGAAATCGGATCTGAATGCGGGATTCAACAAGATATTGAATCTGTCGAAGATCGACGATTCAGACTCCACTGTGGTCAACAAGGGCTACGTGGATTCCGCCGTGATACGATCTCAAGAATACATAGAATTGCAAGTGGATGATCTCTACCTGAACAAACTATCCGGTAGAACCATGGAGGGCTGCATCAACATGAATGGTCAGAATTTATTCGGTTTTGATCACGATCCCGAATTCGATTCCAGCGCAGTCAGCAGGAAGTACGTGGATGACAACTCGGTCTGGAGAAAGGGCGACATCATGGAAGGTAAACTAGACATGGGCGGACACGTGTGCATGACGAACGCCTGCACCCTGATTTCGGTGGTGGAGAAAGTCAAATACACTAGGCAATTGATCACCGTGTGGGCTGAGGAGAGCGGTGCGTTAGAGGAGGGAAAAGCCAAATGGTCTTTCAGAAACGGAGGTAGCAGATCACAACATGGCCAGGTGAGATATCCCATGCTGTTGGGAGGCAAACTCATTCGAATGGCTCTGGCTTCTACGGATTTGAATAACAGAGAGCGTCGAAAAGACCGAGAATCAACACTCGAACGTCAGCACGTTTGGCACGCCTCTCAAAGTGAATGCCGGAGACAGGATTAATTTTCTTATGAAAACCAATAATTCCGAAGCCGCCACTTCCGTGGTGAGCCTACTGATCGAACTAGATCCCCTGAACAAACAGTGAAAGCGTGAAAATAATTAATTAAAAAAATAATGAGTAATTATTAAAAACAAAAAAAACAAAAAACAAAAATAAAAAGTAATGAGATTTAGAAAGATGTTCAATCTCTCTAGATCTCATTACTTTTATTTTTTTTTTGGTTTTTAATACGTTCTTTACCATTCATTTTTGTAATTATTTTTTTAAATTTTTATTTATATATATTTTTTTTGTTCTTTTCTTCACACACACACGTCTCTCATCGAACGATCGGCATCTTATTTCCATCCAATTCGAATTGTAATTCTCTGTCCGACAGGACCAGGGCAAAGGCCTCGGTTTTTCTCGGCATGTTCTTGTCGAACTGCATCTTGATCTGAATGTCTAAGATGCTACTCTTGAGTCGTTCGCTCTGTTTACTGACGTCGAATACAAACATGGGATACATCGACTTGCATTCGCCGGGGGATATATTGGGGTTGCTCATCAATTCGTCCAGACCGTGATCCTTCTTTCTAAAATCCGCGGCGTCGCCGTGCAGTCTGCAGAAATCGTTCTTGTCGAACGACGCATTGTAATCGATTGCTGAATATCTCGTGGCGTTCAGAAACACTTGCATGTTTCTCAAATTGCAGTGCTCGAACAGCGACGCATTCTTTTCTTGAGACCCATCCCTGTTGGTGTGAAACGCGACCACGATGAAATTCGGTCTCTCGGAAGCGGATTTCATGGTCAATCTCCAAGCGAAGTGATTCATCGAGGGCGGAATGCTAGCTGCGTTGCACTGTCTCATTCTAAATCCCACGGGTAATTTACTCTTGGATTCTATGATCTTGTAGAGACGCGTTTTTTCCGTGTCTGCATGAGCGGAACGAACCACGATATCTTGTGTAGAGTTAACTTAGCCGCATCGGTCGCAGGGAGCCTCACTATCACGTCGTCATTTCCCTTTCGAATCAACGTCAGATTGTGTTTGAATCCGTACCTGATCTTGTGTAATCATCCGCGAATCCAAAGATGTGTTTCAAAGGTATCCTGAACGAAAAGGTTCCTTTGGGTCTTGACGTCTTGACGACGTAGTCGAATATCCCGGAGGCGCCGGCTTTGGCGGGGTCGATGGTGTCTTTCACCCACAACTGATTAAGTCCCCTAGATTTCGAAAAATCATCCAGATACGTCAAGAGTCCGAACATCGTGGTGGCCTGACCGGGATGAAATACGGATTCTATCTCTTGTCCGGATAGTAAGTATTTTATAATACTGAATAGATGCATGATACCATTATTGGCTAGAGTTACCATGTCGTCGTCGGCGTATACGCTCCCATCTTCCTTGGTGAGACGTCCCTGCACCACTATGTAACTCTCGCTAGGATGAACGAATAGATCTTGGGTTTCGACGTTGATTCTTATCTCTCCCGCATTATTCAAACTCGTTCCGGTTATCAGTTCATATTCGTGAACCTCGTATTCTTGAATACTTTCGTCTTTCACTGTGCCTTGTGCGATATCTAGTATATTTGCCATTTTTGAAGGTTTTTGTTTTTTTTGTTTATTAATTCATTTGCTTTTTTTCTAAAAATAGTTTTAATTATTTTTATTATTATCATTTTTTCTCCTTTATATATATGTGTGTAAACAAGAAAATGTTAAAGAGAGTTAATATATATTTTTTTATTGAAACTTCATCTTCTGCAATTGTTATTCATAAAACTTTCCGATGATCTCTTCGCCATACAAAGCTTTGATTTCGTAAGTCACCAGATCGCTGTGAAATATACAGATTATCACGAAGATTTCTGCAGTCCATCGAGGACTGTAACCCTTTTCGAAGTGCTTCTTATAAGCGTAGATTCTCACTCGATCGCCGACCGCAAATTTCGGCGGTCTAGACTCCTTCCTGATCTTAGATCTCTCGGGATATAGATTCGTGTAGAACCGTTTTTCGTTTCGAGGATAACTAGCTTCCATGGGGGTCATCTTGATCGATCTGTGCCGTGTGTTGTTATAATCTTCAAACAGACCGTTCAGAGCATATATGTATTTCTTGGTAGAATTTGCTGTGAAGTATCTTTTCCTTCATCGTTCGATTCCAACATTCCACGACCCTGGCTTTCTCCTTGTTTTTGATCAATTAGAGGTCGACCAACCGACGAACGTCCTTGTTGTAGAATTCCTTCCCCTTACCCACCCACAATTTATTCGGTTTTCGAGAAGACGAGTCGCGCACGCTCTTCAAAGCCTCAGCGACGCAAGGTTCTGATTTATTCTTCAAGGCTCTGATCCAACCGTATTTGGAAAACACGTCCATGACTGTCAATAGATATTTAACGCCCTCGTTCCACCTCGAAAACGATCTCATGTCGACCAAGTCGGTGGACCAAATGTCATCCAGACTCTTCACGAATACCCTTCTCTTTCGAAATTTATGCACGATGGGTTTGTGTAACTCCTCGGCCAATTCGCTCATCAATAATCACTTCTTCTTCTTTTCCGAGGCGCTTTTTTTTTTTGAACGCCCCATCTGAATCGATGTTTCGCACCGATCACTTTGCCAACCAGCGAAGGTTCGAACCTCTCTCTCCTGGTAGGATTTGATATGTCTCTCAATTTCGCCAACATGTTTTTATCGCAGACATCATTGCTAGTCTTGGTGTCGGGATGTCTGGCATTGCACAGATCATGATCGCACGTGGCCGCGTCCGCCCTATTCATGGGTTTACTCCAAGATGTAGGAGTCAGATCCGCGTTGAGTCTCTTGTTGAATTTCGTTCCAGGTCCCGTGAAACTGTAACCCAGCAGATGCATTTTGAAAGGTAGATTATTAATCACTTTATTCTCGACACCTTCGCCTCTGCTCGTTTTTTTTTGTTTTTTTTTTTTTTGACGAATTGAGTCTTGATCGAACCACACACCTTGCAGATTCCGCGAAGCATCTGTCTGTCGTTTTTAGTTCGTACTTCTCGAGAATTACCCGTCTCGGTAATTCTCTTACACTTTATGCAATACATTTTTTTAGGGTTATTTAAATAATTTTGTATATATTTTTTTTTATATTTATAAATTTAATATTTTTTTTTATATTCTATTCTTATTATATTTATATTATTTTCAATCACTGCTCTTGAGTTCTTTCAACTTACCGAATTCCTCCCTACTCTTTCCTCCCCTTTTCCACGAGAGAATCCTTCATCTCTTCCTTAATGATCTGGCGAGTCTTGATTGTAATGGCTTCTTTCATAGCTTCGTATTTCGTTTTCTCACTCAATATCGTGAAGTATTCTCCGTCCGATATCCTACTGTCTTTGAACGCCATCGAGATCATTGGAGTTGGCCAAGACACGAATCTTTTCGTGTTTCCTAGCCTTCAAATATAATTTCCTACTCAAAAAGTTTCCGACCATGCTAAACAATCCAGCGGCGAGAGCCACTCCTTCTATGGTCAACACAATTGGAACGCCGGCCGCGGTCAACAACAATCCGATGCCGGCCGCGTGTAAACCCACGAAAATCGTGATGAGTGTCGTGTCGATCCCGTTGACGAATTTCACGAGGCGCGAATACTTCTTCTTGAGGGAACGAGAACGACGAGTGTCTCTCTCTACAGTCAGATACAATTGGATTCTACTGATTTGATCGATGCGATACCTCTCTCTTTCTTTTTCTTCTAGCAACGGCGCCGTTGGCAAAACGCCGTTCGGCTTCTCATCCTCATCATCATCTAACAACGGATACAATTTATTTCTAGTTCTCATTTTTGTTTTTTTTTTCTTTCTAATATTGAAGAAAAAATTACGCATGCTTTTATTTTATTTTCTATTCTCCCTTATTTATATCAACAAGAAAACTTAGACGTTTGCTTCCTTCAGCAATAATTTCAAGACGCATCCCCTGTCTTCTAAAGTCAGACTTCTACGTGCCAATTTCTTTTCTTCCAAATCGGTGGGCTTGTCTCGCCCGCTACAGAAGATTAATATCCTCCAAAACTTGATCACGTCGTCGATTTGAATGCATTCAAATGCCGGTTCGAAATACATAACGACCATATTTTCCCTTTCCATCGTCAGACACGAATGATCCTCATGATGGAAGTCTAGATGATCCCGACACCCGACGCATCGTTCTACCAAGAGGCAACCCAGTTGTTCGTTCACGCAGAATGTGTAGGCTCTGATCAGCATGTTTAAAAGAAACCTTGCCCTCATAATCTGGGAATCATTCATGATTTACGTATATTTAATTATCTATTTGATTTGATATTTATTTTTAAATAACTATTTATTTATATATTTTTTTTCTCCTATATATTATATCATCACTTTTTATTTCCTCTTATGAATCTCGTGATTCTGTTACAATTTACCTCAAAACTCATAACGATTTTTTATTTTTTTTTCGTCTCTTCTCCCTCCACTCTCCGCCGTTTTTTCATCCGCGATCGATCGCACCGCCGTCTAGACCATACGCATCGTTCTAACAAGAGACGATCTAGTTGTTCATTCACGCAGAATGCGTAGGCTCTCATCAGCATGTTTATAAGAAACGATGTCCTCATAATTTGGGAATCGTTCACGATTTACGTATTTATTATCTATTTGATTCGATATTTATTTTTTAAATAACTATTTATTTATATATAATTTTTTTCTCCTATATGTCAATCACTTTTTATTTCCTCTTGTGAATCTCGTGATTCTATTACGATTTACCTCAAAACTCGTAACGATTTAATATTTTCATCTGTTCCCTCCACCGGTTCCTCCGTGATCGATCGCACCACCGTCTAGACCGCGATGGCAAACGTGGAGAGACAATTTCCCTCAGTTCTAATTTTCGACGTTTCTTAATTTATATGTTTTGCTGTCCAGAAATCCGCACTAGTTGGTCGTCGTGAGTTAGACGTTTCGATCGACCGTTGGCGAACGATGGGAAAAAAAGTTAGGATCGATTTTCCTGTCCTAGAATCCCCAATCCTTTTTACCGATCGGATCGCACCCACCGCCGTCTGAAACGTGATTGTGAACGTTGTGTCCCAGAATCCCCTAAACACATTTTTATGCTGTCCCAGAATCCCCAAAGCGTTTCGCCGAGGTTGCCAACGATAGATTGAATGGTCTAACTCACGATGGCGAACGTCGAGACGATTTTTAGGTCGATTTCTTCGATTTATCGTAGATTTTCCCTTCTGCGCGAATTCTGCTGAATTCGCACTCGTTCGCCAACGGCTGTTTGAACAGTCTAGGACACGATAAGCTACTTGAGGGGCTTCTGGGACAAAATGTACAAAAAACGTTTTGTACTTTTTAACACTGAATCCTATGGGTACATGTACGTGTACGTGTACATGTACATTTTTTCCAAAAAAGTGTCCTTGAATCCCCCACTTCTCCCTACTAATACACGTTGGCAACACCAAAATTGAGTTACAAGAAATAACTGATTGAAAGACCTTCCAATGATTCCCAACCCCACCATTCCGACCCCGACTTGATAGGCTTTTAGTGAGCTCCTGAGTGACCAGACCTGTCCATCCGACCATTCGTCTACGTCTGAAGTTAGGGCTAACGCAGTGTATTGGACAATTGTCTCCAAGATAGAGATTGCCCAAACGGGATAACAGGGTGTCTGGTATTAACATGCCAGAGGCTGCTCATTCAGAAATATATCACAGTCAGTCTGCCTATTGAAGAAGGCCGTTCCCCTATCCGTTACCTGAGGTCCCGCCTAGCTGGGAATGGTAAAAGGAGATCGCTAAGGATTGGCATAAACAACTGTTTATCTGCTGTCGTGGTTAACAATGAGCTGACATGACCGTGAGAATAATTATTACATCCTGGTCATTTGGTACCGGTACACGAATTAAATATTTAATTGGGAGTGTAATCATCCCAGAGCTAATTATTCTTTATGCAACACAATCTAAATTTGACATGGAGTTCCCTCTACCAGACAAATCATTTTATTTTTGACTACCACAAATAGCAACTCATTACCTCTATAGTTTGCCTATAAAATCCAGCTATCCGGAAAACAAGTGTGTCCAGATCGTTAGCATGCCTGTCTCAAAGTAGGCGCACGTGCATGGACTGTTATGTCACCCGATTAATAAGTTTTGCCTGGCATATATGTCATTTCTAGTAATGAATGAGGCTCCTTGATTGGATGGTTGTAAATAGGTGTGCACATACGAGGCTTCCTGATTTGATGAAAAGTGTCTGTCAGCCAGTGTTTTAGAGGAAGGAATATTTGACATTTTTTTCTCGCGCTATCGTTTTTCTGATGTTAGAGAGTACGGACGTACTAGAAAAGACAGCCATATTTATTTTGACGAAATGTTGGATGAAGCTTATGCCATCATCTCCTGTGTTTAGCGACCACAGACTTTAGCAGGAAGAACTCATAGGTGAGTTGGGGTTATAAGTATAACTGTCCTGTCATTAAACTCCTGACAATTTATTGGCGACGAGGATTCCTAAGATATCGGACCATTTCGTCGTTAGAAATGTTTGTACCTACAGTTGTTCGTACATACAGGTAGAGTTAAAATGTGTCCCTCCCTTCTAGAGGCTTTTATGGAAACATTTTATTTCCTAAAACTATTTTTCAGAGCCATGTTTTTGTTTTTGTCATATTACATGGTTTTCTGTTCAATTGCTAGTCGCAATTGCGGTAAATTATTCAGTTGCTAGTTGTAATTGTGGTACATTTCTCAATTGCTAGGACAATTTAGGACAACACCAGGACAATTTAGGACTATTTCTACCAGGTACCTATAAATGAATCGGTAAATTCCACGAATAAATCAGGGAATTCCGTAATGCGTGCCTTCGATCTTGTGTCGTTTATTAATATCGTATGAGAAAACAATTCTTTTCTATGACTAGTTACAGAACTCAATAAAAACAATTAGGCAGTTTGCCCGTTTCACGACATGCGATTGAAAGAGAAATGAGAATCCGTCACAATATTATAGCGAATCGAACGTACTCGATTTTTTGTTGATGATGCATTTGCGACTTGCCAAGGGACAAATATAGATAGCGTCTCCTCATTAAACTCCGTAAACAAAAATTCCAGTGGAGGTCTATTTAAAAATGCCATGCCGGACAACTGCAAAATAACACTTAACAACTATTTTCAAGAAGCGAATCCAACAAAACGTAGGAGAATCTGTGTTATCGAAAGCGATTCCGATCATTTGAAATTCAAGTCTTTCACTCTATTGTGTTGATTTTCAAGTTTCATGTTCGAAACGAACGTTCGATATTACTACACATTTGGGATTCCCCAATTCAATAAACTGTTAATGGTTATTCGGCTAATGTAATTCTTGTTGAATTTCATTTTTCAGGTGGTGTGATCAGTTTAAAATATTAACTGTCATATAATCAACAAATTACTACAACAGTGAATTGATCTGTGTTGTTGTATGCCGTCTCGTTGACGAGATAAGATCAGTCAGATCAGGACGATCTCATCTCATCAACTCGATGGAATACAACAACACAGATCAATTCGCTGTTGTAGTAATTTGTTTTATCCGTTCTCGCATATAGTTGTTGAGAATCTGAATAAGCCACACGTGTTCGTTTTTGCTACCTTGTACGAATAACAGATAGACAGTGCTGGAAGTTACTTCACAGTCGATTTTATAATTTATAAACAAGACTATTCTCTCCACTATTTCTGCAGTATTTATAAAGAAATCAGCAAAGTGCCCATACATGTATGTACACAAAATGGACGTCTATCAACTAACAATGCATACTCTAAAACCAACTGAGGAGGATATGGCACTGTTTTGCAAAGCATGCCCTGTTTTGCAATCATATTAGTATTTAGCGAAAAAGCACTTCCACACGAATTGCTAAAGATAAATATACCGACAAATACGCTCGCACATGTTGTGTTCATACCGAAGCACGATGGGAAGGGGACAAGTTCGGATAACATGTTCCAACTCCTTTATGAAGAAATGCAAGTAAGCCGGAAAAAACAGAGGAGCAGGTCAGATACCTTCTCCCACTATCCTAAGGGCAAAAGGCAGCGCCTGCCCTGTTCCAGATGGAAAAGACTTTACTGTCAGAGGACTGTAACCGAGTATTCGTTCCCAATGTTTTGTTAGTATGTCAGTTCCAGTAGAGCGGGATGGTGGTGGTGGTGGTGGGGGAGAGGGTGTAGTTTGGATGATAATAACTAACTAAAGACGCTATACACGGTGGGATGATTTCTCAATCTTTAACAATGGCATACCAGGGGTTCGATCCTAAGCCGATAGAATTTCCTTATATATATATATATAATATATCGCCAATGGCAAGCAGGAATTCCACCATCGAGATACTGAACAGAAAACTGTAAAGATTTAGGGAAGGAGGCCCTAAATGGAGTAGATCCCGCATATACGGCGCCCTTACACCTAGCCATATATGCGCTGCCACCATACCAACTAAGCTAAAACAACCACCAAAGACGGCTGCAATACCAGCCAGCGTATTAGTTTATAACCCGCCCCGAGACCGTCATTCGAAAATTGACAGCAACTGATTTGTTGGAATTGTTTTCAGTGTGCATTCGTAATTGTTTACAAGTAGCCAGTCCGAGCTTCAGGCAGTCCTAGCTTCGGCCAGTCCGAGATTCAGCCAGTCCGAGCTTGAGTCATCACAGTATATGTATAGTTAATACTATAGTACTATTGAGTTTTACATTACAATTTATGATACGTTATAGATTCACAGTCCAAGCTGATACCCAGAGTCCAGTGCTTTTTTTTGAAAGCCCCCCCCCCCCTTGCCCTCCCATGTTTATGGCGCCCCAGAAGACATGCCTTAGTCGAGGGTATGCCTTGATGATGTAATTGGAAATCTTAAGTGGGGATTATACATGTTGTTAAAAACTTCAAACTGTATGGATAGCTTTCGTTAACCATGTTCGAACTGTTTGTAGTTTGTTTCATCGATTTTGACTCAGATTCGACTCGAATATGCGTTTCGAATCGAAAAGTTTTTCGAAAATTCGCAAGACGCTATATTTCAACTCTAATGTTGTCAATTGATTGTGTTCACTTTCACAGGAGTGTGCCCCAGGGGCATCTTTATCTAAAAAGAGTAAAACCAATATTTTGTCTCTGTTTTAGTTTTAGATCCTGTTGAGCCTTCCCTCACCCCTTCAGGTCCACTCTTGTTCTTGTTTCGTATACCAAAAGGCCGTTTTTATCTATTTCCTAATCATATTAATCAATGTAAACGTTCGGTTAATGTCCAATAATCGATGATTAAATTCCATCTTTTATCCGGTCACGAGCACATCCTTTCAAAAATGAGTCCTGTCCGAAGAGAAACTCAGGAAATTGACTGCTACGTTTCCAAAAAAAAAAAAACGAAGACATTTCATCATAGTATTGGAGAACCACTTCCGCTTCCATCCCTACACCTGGTTTGTAGATAACCACTAACTGAAAACTAACGAAAGCCACCCTGTACAATACAATTTCACCGCCCCGTTTCTTTAACTTCGGAAAAGATGAACACAAGCTTTGAACTTTCGAACAAATGCTGTGAGTAGGATGACACAGAAAACACATTTCAAATTTATCAAGTTTTATTCGAGTCTTCACATTATAAATAAAAACAAAAACCTGCAAGAAGTTATTAAATGTGCAAGACACCGTAGATTATCTCGAAATTCAAAATGAAACTAGAGAATTGTAATTTGTTGGACAAATTACGGCCTTTCCCAACTTTCTAATGTGAAAATGCAGACTATATATAGCAAAGCAAAGTGCTTGAAATGATCCATTTCCAAAATGATAGACAAAAAGCATCCAATGTTGGGTATTCTGGCATTCTATAACGGTACTCTTATTCTCACCCTCATTGTGCTTGGGGGTTAAATCTTGAGATTAAAAAGTAAACAGTAACTTTCATCTGCAATCATTGTTTCATCTATCCATACCAAAATAATTGCTAAAACAACCTTACAATTAGAGGAAATGAGCACAGATGTTTGCAAAATTCACTGAAAATCAATTTTTGTCAGCCAATACTATTCATTACGTGGCCAAAGTATATATTGGGTTAAGCCCCAAAGCATAACTTTGGGGGCGCGGTGGCATTGTGGCAACCGGTTCTCGTCAGATCACCGAAGTTAAGCAACGTCGAGTCCGGTTAATCCTCGGATGGGTGACCGTCTGAGCGATCGATTCGGACTCCCGCGTTGTGTTCTTGGGCAAGGCACTTAACCCCGATTGTACACATGGGGGAACGATGATGTCGCATACTAAGGCATACTGGACGTCGATGGTGCGCATGTCTTCAACCAATCTAACCCTGCCTGCGCCGCAGTGCGGAGTTACGATACTGGGAAGCTGGCAGCTGCTCGTCGTTGCTCGGTGGTTTCTCCGGGTACTCCGGCTTCCCCCACCCGTAAAACTGTCACGGTCATGATTAGCCATTGTGCATAAGTATGTGACCTTAAACACCAATAAATAAATAAAGCATACCTTACAGCAGCGGATTTGTTCATTAAGCATCTCTACCTGTAGTCAAGCAAAGTATCTAAAATTAACCCTTTCCAAAATGACAAGAAAATGTAACCGAAGTTAGCTAATTTTAGCATTTACGAATGGAAATCTTACCCTCAGTGTGCCTGAGGGCTAAAGATTAGATTAAAAACTAAACAGCAACTTTCTTCTGCAAGCATTGTTGCATCTATGCATACAAAAATAATTGTTACAACAACATTACAATTAGAGAAATTAGCGCTTGAAGTTAGTCAATCTCGAAGATAAAATGCTATATTCCTATCATTTGTGGCCAATAAGGGTTAATTTTAAAATATTTGTGTGGTGATTTTAGTGTATCATATTATGCTCTAAATGTGTGAACATCAAACACAGACTGAGTGTCTTGAATCTTGGTATTTCAATGAACATGTACAAGTTCAGTATACTCCAAATCAAGGCGCGACAACTGGGTGAGGCTTAAAATTTGGAATAAAACATATAACAGCAAAATTGTTCTTGGATGAATGTCATATCTTCTCACAGGAAACGTTTTGAGAAAATATGGCTCCAGTGCTGAGAATTTGCCTGTAAATTTTGGAGAAAATAACAATTATTCTGACAGTACCCTTATAGGAAGTCTCAAATCCTTTAAGGGTTAAACTTTTAATGATAACATATAGAACAAAATTTGTCATAATGTGACTGCTGCATGCAACTATGGAAAACATTCAGAGCTCAATCAGTTAAAAGTGGAGTAAATCGTCACCTAAACTTACCACATTCTGCAAAAAATTGATTTTTTTTTACGGTACCTACTTTTATGCAACCAGAATGGGATAGGGTTAAATTTTACAACCAAACTTATAACAGCAAATATGCTTGGTAGTCAATTGTGAATACGTACATGAAAAGTGTTTGAAATTAATCCTTTCCAAAATGATAGAAAAAGCAAACAAAGTTGGCTAATTTTGGCATTTTCAAACGGTACCCTTATTCCTGCCCTCATTGTGCCTGGGGGTTAAAGCCGAGATTTAAAAGTGAACAGTAACTTTCTTGCGCAATCATTGTTGCATCTATCCATACCAAAATAATTGATACAACAACCTTGTAATTAATTTGATCTTGAAGTTGGTCAATTTTGAAGAAAAAATCTATATTCATGTCAATTTTGGCCAATGGGGATTAAAGTTGAAAGATTTGAGTGGTATTCGTGATGTATTATATTATGCTATAAATGTGTGGAAAATTTGAGCTAAATAACTGTAAACAATTTTGAGACATTTGAAAAATGGTGAAATTTTGACGGTTTTGGCAGAATATTTTAAAAACACGAGTTATCACGGACATGACGATACCGCATTTCACTAGATTTTATGACATTACATAAGTATGCCAAATTTGGTTAAAATCGTCCAGCTTGTTTTTGAGCAGTTCAACAGACAAATTTTGAGGAGGAAAAATGAAAAAAAAAAAAAAAAATAAAAAAAAATAGAGATGAAAAATTTTGAAAAAGAAGAATAACAAGAGTCTTTCCCAAACTGGGTTTGGGAAAGCCTGATAAAATACATTTTTCCGATTAACTTCCCTCTGAACTGGTATAGTATGCACTGATTTTACATTGTAGGAAGATACATTATCCCAGACATCCCTAACTTATATTTTCATGAACTTTGACCTTCCATAAAGTTATCTCCCTTAAAATTATTGGACGAGCGTGGGAGACTAAATTAAGAAGCAGGTAAGTGCTGAGCAAACACCTACACGTATGGCAGTTGTGAAGGTTTTTTGTGAAGAGCTACTCAGAAGGAAGTAGTTCACAGATAATCTGCCATTAAAATATCTATATGTGTCACTCCATCCAACATTAAGATTGCACTTTCCTTGTTTAGCGAATGTGTTTTCACATAATTTACAAGTTTGTATTCATCCGAGGGAGAACAAATAGCAAACCTCATCTCTTAGCTTTTTATATTAACCCTTTGATACTTTTGTACATCTTATGACATACGAAATGAAACAGCGCGTTGATTCTTTGTGGTCATTTGTTTTATTATTATTTTTCGATTTTTTTAAAAGTTTTAACCTCAATTCCTATTTTCTCCCGAATATTGCTGAGTGGCAACCGTTGAGCCAAATGTTATCGCAGTTTAAAATACTAATATAATCCTGTTGTCAAGACTTTTTAACTGGTTGAGTGCTAGAAGCCACTATCAAGGTTTTCAAAAAATGAGGATACCAGAGCAAAAGCCAACACTTTCACATTCAGTCAAACACAAACAGTATTTTGTATATATAAATTTGTTTTATTACAAATTATTGGAGAGTGCATGTGATAACCCGTTATCTATCAGCTAGCATCGTTCTTCAGGGTTTCCAGACTCTTTAAAGCCACTTGGTTCAGAGGTTCCATTCCGTATCATATGTTATACTTGGTACATCCAGCATTTCCCAAATTGTTTTCCCCGCGAAAACCTTATTAAAGCTGTTTCTCCCTACCAGTTTCATTTGATTAAGGATTCGTCCCCCCCCCCCCCCCACAACCCTTCACGTTAGTTTATTTGTGGGGTTTCGGGAGTTTCTTCCCGTAATGTTTATAGTTACTCCTATATACTCATAGTCACATGTTTGCTGCTACCTTCCGGAATACAGAACACCCCCAATATGGCCGAACCATGAAGTAATACGCCCGACGGTATTTTACGTCATATCTCAGGTGTTTGATGTCGGATTTTTAAAATCTCTTGATTGTTGTATTTGTAATTGTACAAACTAAAATGTGTTTTAACTGCCATGTCTAAAACGTCTCTTGACTTCAATGTTTATCCAGTGAAATTTATTGTTCACAATTTGCGTTATGGCGTGTTTGGGTCAGTCAAGACCAAACCTGAGAATTAAACTGTTCAACTATTGGTTGAGTTATCTCTCGAATATTGTTGCGGCATCTGTTGTACTTTTTGCGTTTTGCAACGTGCAGCGTGTAGTGTGGGTGATATATCAAAACGTGAAAGCTCGAACTGACATAACACCGTTAAAATGCTGAAAAATAAAACAAATCAAGACAGCTATTTTTTTTTACTTTTGAAGCTCTGTAACATACCATAATTTCATCAGAATCGGACGAATTTACATTTTTGCAACTATGACGTTCTAACACCAACATATTTTGGTCATTGAGCGTTTTGCGTTATATACCATTTCAGCTTCGTTGAATGGTATAATTAGTGGGAAAATTATTCAAGGCCGCTCTGGATTAGAACAGATCGTTAGGAAATGCTGTTACATTTGCATGCCAGTTATAGGCATAGGGCGGGGGAACATTCCTACGATGGAGAGTTGTCTATGGTACCGGGCAATTATTCATTTAAAACTAGAAATCCTGTCATGAATTGGCAGCAAAGAGCACGTCTCTCTGTGCGTTGATAGTAAGGCTCTAACATGAGGTTTACATATGCCGTTTGCGCAGACAGGGGGCACTTGTACATCATGTGAAGCCTCCGAGTTTATCCCTAGAATCCATTGGCTGGAACATTGTCTATTGAAAAGCAGGAGAAACTGCCGTGCTTTGGATGCCATTCGATAGGGAAATTTCGCGCAATTCTTACGCGAAATTATGTCAACATAAGCGCATTCGTGACTGGACTTCTCGTTTTAACTGTGTTTTCACTACAGATAAAAATGCTGCAGTGATCGGCCCATTTGTGTTATTTCTAAATCATACCACCGAATAATTTAGGATACCTACTGTATTTTAATTGATACCATAATTATCTCACTGGTGACTGTTAGGCAATATTATACGTTATTGTGATGAACAGACGGTATCATAGTCAGATGTTTGCGGCTACGCGTTTATGTTCAACCAACATGCGGAGACCCGAGGTTAAACATACGCACCTATCCGCAAATTTCAGACCATGTCACCTTCAATCCATAATAATAACGTATATATTCCAAAACGATGCTATCCATAGCCCAAATCGCACATCGTAAAATGAAGAAGGCTTCTCCTAACGATAACAAGTTTATAAAATGAACATCTCGAGTACTCCACTACGTCGTTGGACAAATAATCAGTAATTCAGATAACGGTCGAGGTCACGCCATCTGCAAGTATGCTCACATCGTAAACTAATTTGTAATTTACATAGCATTCCATTCGGATACGGCGTATTCAGTTTTCATTGATGATGTTGAGTTTTTGTGTTGTGTCTCCGCTTAACATGGAAGCACCTATTTCAAATATTTCGCATGGTGACGTCACACGGTGACATATTGTATCGAAGCCGTAAGCATAGAGAAAAATACGCGAGCTTTCGCCCAATCGGAGGGTGAGGATTTTAGTCTTATTGCAACATATGCGCCTTCATGGGCGACTTAGATCCATTCGTGAAAACTTAAAATTTCCTTGCTAATACTAAGAACAAAATTTTTATACATAATCAAAAACAGTAGATATTCGTTTTTTCATTAGCACTTACGCTGCCGGGAGCGACTATTGTTGCCTATCTTATGATGATTACATGTATGTTCTGGTATGTGCTGATCAAACATACTATCTGATTAATTGTAGGAAAGGGCTCAGGAAGCCCTTTCCTACAATTAATCAGATCAAAACGTTTCCAGCTTGTCATAAATTTTCTTAAACTTCCAAGCATATAGGCGTATATAGAAGTCCTCCATATACGAATGAAGTGGTTGTGGCAGTAAAATGGTTAAATTCGTTTCGATGTTCCAGCTAAAATTTAAACGCGTTCTAATTGCATTCAATACGTCCGAAGGCCTAAACCCCACAACGTTACTGGTCTAACTTATTGCGCAATGTACGTCACTTCCAAAGAAAACTTCTTTTTTATTTGTCGTGCTGCTGTCGAAGAATATTTTGTATTTTGACATTACCATTATTTTATAGTAAACCATATAATGCATAACCAAATAACAATAAAATACTTACATGACGTTTCGGGTTGGTCAGGAACCTTATGTACCCAACGGGAGCTCTCTTGCCAGTATTACTATGTGAATACTTCGAAAATGTTGGACATTTTAGTATATTGCCCTAAAAAACAGTGTCGCTGGAATAATTAATTTATACTCATTATGCAACTGAACGTTGATGTTTACAGATATCTTGTATCTGATGACAAACTACAAGAAGCCACCCTGCCCGTTAATCTGTTCCAGGCATGTATTGGACAATTTAGTATATTATATAACACGTTCGAGCATAAGCGTCCCTAATAAAACAATGTGGCGAGGATAATTAATTTATTTTTCTTATTCTGGTGTGTTGGTTCGTGTTTGCACATAACTTGTATCTGATGTCAAACTACAAGGAGTCATCCTGCCCTCTACCCTGTCCATGGCATGCCAGCGACAGATTAGGAGGCGGGTACAAATACACATTTGAGATTATCAGAAGGCCTGTTTGGCTTGTGAGCCGGGAGGCGATCGGCAAACGGTATAAGAAAGACAGACAACACAGTATGGACAACAAACAGTGTTGGGGCCCTCTGATTTTTATAAATACCCAGAGAAAGTCGACCATTCACAATAGACAAAATAGGATGGAATGCAGTATGACATACAACAGTTACTTATTCCCAGTTCCTTATGCGACATTCCTTTTCAACCGATTTTCGGTTGATAACGAGTTTCAAATAAGGAACAGAGGATAGGTAACGGTTGTCGCGTCCCCGAAGGCTGTCAACAGTCACCGGGGAGGTTACAAACATTGAGTTTTTTCTAGAAAGTGCCGTTTGAATGGTAAGTAATTCATTGCGCGCCAGAGACCAAAATCACCGAGATCAAACGAAGCGGAATAAGGCAACCATAATGATTGATTGTTGCATTAATATATTACAGTTGATAGATGAACATACAACGCATGAGATGTAAACAGGAAAAAATGAATTATGGTGGTTCCTCCAGAGTTTGCTACACTCACTAAAAATACTGTAACAATCATTATAATAACTATATCAGCCACTATCACATCAACCATTTTAACTACTAAACCACCACTTCCTCTACTGCATTAGCCACAACAACTATCATAACAGCAATTGAAATATCATCGCAAATGCAACTCAACTGCAATACGGACCAATGTACTGCTTCATCAGCAGCTACACCATCAACAACTACATCTCAAACACAACACAAACATCTACAGTAACAATCACTACTACTCCCACAACTACTACATCAACCACTACAACACCAACAACCCATAGAATTACCACGCCAACACCTACAAATACTCTAATAATTACCAACCACTACAACAATAACAACAGCTATATCTTCCTCTGGGACAATAATCACAATTACGACACAGACATCATCATCAACCACTACTACAACTACGTCTCCCACTATCAGACCAACCAAAACTACAAGAAAAACAATCACTTTTATACAAGAAACCGCAACCGCGCCACTGACAACTATAACTGTTTCGCCAAGAAAAGAAATACAACCACCAAACCAAATGTGTCTTCATAAAATATACACCTCAACAACAACAGCTACAACTACGACGTCGACCACTAGACAAACTAAATCTACTGAAATAGGTACCATTGCAACTACTTTACACTCTGAAGAACTATGACATCAACCACTACAACTACACCGATAACCACGTCAACGCCACTATTTTACAAACGATTACAACGCCCACCACTTTCATTACTACACAAATAACCACAGCAACAACAGCCATGTCTACAACAACCACAACATCAAGCACGACATCCAATACAGCAATCACTGCGTCTGCGTCAACAACCATTACAGTTGCTACACAAACGGTCACTAAACCACCAACTACAAACCACTCAACTATTCAACGAAATGCTTGAAACATGACCATAATAAACACAACTACTACACAACTAACTTCAACTACAACACCAACCACTATTTCATCACACACTAAACAACAACAATAGCTACACTAAACATCTTAACCACTACAACACCAACCACTATAACAACTCTGGCAAAAATACTACCACTACATCACCATCAATCATAACCACTGCACAACCACTACTACTAGTATGCCCTCCACTATAAGTACTATCAATGAAGTCAGATAAGCCAACAACCACAGCTACTGCACAAACTACTACTAAACCAACCCTTACACATACACCAACCGCCACAACCACAGTTAAAACTAGAAGTCCTGTTATGAAGTGCGCACAAATAGCACGCCGATCTGCGCGGTAATCTACGCGTTATGGGCATAGTAAGGCCATCAAATTATATACGTATGGCCTGTGCACAAGCAATGTTTCAGCCAATGGACCTCCGGGTAACCCGGAGGTCCATTGGCAGAACTATTGCGTGTGTTTGCTTTGAGTAACCTGCCGTGCTTTGGATGCCATTCGATATGGTAATTGCGTGCAATTCCTACGCGCAATTAAGTCTAGATAAGCGCACAGTTCGTTACAGGACTTCCGGTTTTAACTGTAGTACACCAACAGCTACTACACCAATTACCACAAAATCAGTCTCCACAACAAATTACAATACCAGTTTCAGCTACAATACAACTACTATAATTAATACACAACTTGTTTCCCAATATAAGTGAAATATTTAGACAAAATACAAACCTGTATTGCGATCGTTTGATTCAGGAAGGAACGCCTTTAACCTGCACTCATCGAAAATTGATTATACATGTCGAGGTCACCGTTTTGATAACAGTACTTAAATGATAAATAAGTCATCTCCAAATAGCGAAATAAATTGACCAATCACTGCAAGGTATTGCGTTTGGTATCGGGACATATTATGCTATTTTATTTTTTGCCACGGTAATACTTTTTATATAGGCCTTCAATGCGTAAAGCAAAGAAACACACATCTGAAACACTACTATACTAGAGGTTGTAGTTTATACTGGACCTGGTAGAATATTGAATGGGGATTACACCATGCACAGCCCTTAAATGCTGTTCCAAGACATTATGATCTTCATTCATAACAAAAAGTCAATTCTTAGACGTCGAATAATTGTGAAAATATGTGCGAACTAGTCAAGGAAGGAGGGGATTTTATAATTTATCTCTGCCGACATGTATGGTATATGGAGATTTAATACCTGGATGTCGGTTTTTAAACACTGTGCCGAGGCATCCAGGTATTAAATCTCCATATACCATACATGTTGGGGGAGATAGCGTTTTTGTCCCGTTTGAAACCCAATACACACATAGTGGAAATAAATTTGTGTACGTATTACTCAGCTCCACAATCACTTGGACCAAAATTCGTGATAATAATTTGTTTTTATAACGCAGAAGACAAGAGATAGAGTTCGGGATATAGGGACGATATAATATAAATTGGCTATTACCTGAAGTGTGTCTCTCGGATGGTGTATTGTCCCTAACGGACTTGTCAAGATATACCCAGAGACGAGGTCCTGGCTTTAACCCTTCATCTAACGAATCGCCCGCATCCGCCCTCGTAATATGCAAATTGAGCAGTTGAACAGATTATATTTTTCAAAATATTTCAACAAAACCATATCATGTGACCCCTCATTGCAACGAGTTCAATGAGCTCGTTCCAATGATGGGGTCACATGATATGATTTTGTTGGAAGTTTTTGAAAAATTAAAAAAAAAAAAAATATTTAAAATAATAAATTTTGATATCGTCTGCGTTAGGGAAAGGTTAATACACTATCTCGGAAACAATACTATAAGTTATTGCAATAACCAATATGTTACACCGACCACTGCTACATCATCCACTACTACACTGTCACAAACACAGCAACTGCTGCATCAACTTTTACTACACCATCATGCACATGAACAAACAGCTACTATAACACCTAAACAACTACTACTATTACACCAGCAGCTATAACAAGGATAATTATCATACTTACCATCACAACACTCACCACCACATCTTCCATACCAATCACTATATACCTGTCGAAGAAGACAACTAAAGCAAGAACCACAACTGCTGCTTCTGAAACTATTACACCAACCATTGTACTTGCAACACCAACCACCCGAAGCCCTTTATCAATAGCACGGACATGTGCAACATCAATAACCTACTACTACAACGACAACCCCTACAACTGCTGAACCAGAGTAGTGGACTCTTAAGAGTGTAGGGATAAAGATTTAACACTAGATTCCCCATACCCACAAATGTCAGTAGGGACGAAATCTACTATAGGAATTTTCATAGACATCTTATTCCTATAGTTACAGTCCTAGCTGGGTGATTATACATGTAGGAACAAACTTATGGGACTGCAACATTTACTGTAGGACTTCCAAAGGCTTGTCCTCCATCCCTATGGCGGTGACTTCACATCACAACATGACCGCTTACAAGGATGACAACACAGCATGACGTAACTAAGTCACATTACTCTGGCGTCACATCCGGAGTCAATTGTAAATTTATAATATTTGTATCCCACAATAGCTGTATTTCATTTATAACGTTGAGTAAATACAATCTAAATCCTCGGAGCCCCAGAATAGGGGCACTCCATTGCTTTCCAACTACTCATACAGATATAGAAGCTGAAATAAATGTTCATCATACACATTTGGCCAGCCTTTTTTATCGCGGTTACAAAAAGTTAGCACATACATAGCTCACGAAACAGCATTAGATTGAATAATATATGATACATCGTGCAACATTGATGAATGAAACTCAGAATATAAAAAAAAACTCCCCGGAAGCAACACGCCGGGGAGTTTTAAAAGGGTCAACCGTGTATTAAATATCCGAGGTGTATGTGTGCCTCAATAAATGCTTTAAACTATCCCAACTGTAGCCTCAATAATAAACCAAATGTCCGACACCGAGCCTCAAATTACGCTAGAACGCAATGAGGTCGTAACTAGACCTCCATAGATCGATGCAAACGCGAATAGTGAGTGAATGTACAAATAGCGAGAAGACAAAAAGGCCGACGATCAACAACAGTAGATTGTCTCATTCTTCGCTGAAGAGAATTCAAGAATCCAGTTTGACCCTCCATGAAAACAATTTAGTGCAAAAGACACTGGAACAATTGTTTGAGAAAGATGAACGGAAATAAACGCTATCACGGGAATGAAAATAGATCAAGTCCATTCATGTAATTAGAACACACGCCCCAAGAAGTTTGTCACATATGTGGATTTAAACCAGTGCAAACTCAGAGTTCCAATGTATATAATTCGTATTACCTTTGAATCGACTCTGCAACCCAACATTATATGCGTGGGATCGTATGTTATGTATGTAATCTTCATGCCTATAGGATAATTATTGTCATTTAAAGTGCTACTGTCGGATACTGCTGGAGATCGAAACCGAAGGTGAGCGACGTTGTGACAAGTTGTGCATCACAAATTATTTGTGGTTTCAGTTCGGATCTAAAGCCCTTGGATTGAGCCATGCTTATGTTATTTAGAAGAGGTAGGTACACCTGATAACACTGAACAGTTTTTACATTAACCATCAGAAAGTTCAGAATAGTTATCACTGATGAGAAGTGTTTATGCCCTGTTAATTGAATGTTGACAATGTCTGTGGCTGCAACTTTGACCCCTTTAGTTGGGATCCTAATTTCGAAATGTTACATGTGATACTTCCTACCCCTGCTCCCTATGCTGGTAAATAGCAAGTAATGGGTGCTGCCTGTCTCCTAGGATTGAATCCTGACACTGCCGTTTGTGTTTGTAGTTTTGAAGCTGTGATCGCACTAATGTAGCACTGCTGATTTTCCAAAAATAGATAGGCCTACCGAATAGCTCAAACACAAACAAGCAAACAGAAACACACTGAGTACATTTTGTTCACCAGAACGAAATTTGGAGGCTGAATCCCTTATCGTTTCTTGGTCCGAACATGATTTCTGAAAAAATAGCATCAAAATTAACACCTTAAAGTTTTACAGAGTTTACTTTATGTATTGACGTGTTTGAAGACGTCTTTGATCTATGGGGACAATGCATTAGATCGGAGAGAGAAAAAACTTGTTATTTCATGAAGCAAGTGACGTACCCAGTGGGGGAGCTCGTGACCACTAAAAAGTAGAACGATATCAAACAAAGGTGCCTTGTGAAAACAAC
Source organism: Pictodentalium vernedei (assembly GCA_031216915.1). Lineage (NCBI taxonomy): Eukaryota > Metazoa > Mollusca > Scaphopoda > Dentaliida > Dentaliidae > Pictodentalium > Pictodentalium vernedei. Next base: position 65,663,950 of record CM062296.1, read on the forward strand.
TTGTCACAATGATGACTCGCAAACCTAGTTCTGGTGTTTTTGATTGTTCGAACGTGTCTTAGTTATCAAGTGGCTCAACTGTATTGATCATAGTTGGATTTTTGAAGCCACTGGCGGGTCCATCGAGTTACTACGGGTATGAGTCACCCGTAAAAAACGATGATTATTAAATAATTAGTGTCTGCTTCATGTTGTAGCTTTGGAATTTAGCGAGAAGCCTGTGGCGGTGCAACGAGTGTGCAGGGATCATTTGTCCTCACGCGGACACATCCTAACATTTTCTCTATTCTCTTTATTCCCGTACACACCCTGCAGATGGGCATAACCAGTAATGATTTACGAGCCCGGAAAAAAGATAACTAGATAGAGTTATTTGAGTGCAAAGCACACAATAGTGTATCCCAGCATTATCGCTGAAACACATTAGCATAGTTTAAATGTTTCCAGTTAAATATCCCAGGAGCCTTCCGATGAAAACTAATTTTCCAACGATAAAAGTGGTTCCACCAGAACCACTTGGGGCCATATCAAAATTCCGAAACCTTCATGTACATCTAGAGATATACTACCTGAACACATCAGCATAGTTTAAACGTTTCGATTTAAATACCCTAGGAGCCTTTCGGTGAAAACTGATTTTCTAACGATAAAAGTGGTTTCACCGGTACGACCTGGGGCCAAATCAAAATTCTGAAACCTTCATGCACATCTAGAGATGTTACTTGGACACCTTACCATAGTTTAAACGTTTCGAATAAACTGATTTTGTAACGATAAAAGTGGTTCCACCGGAACCACGTGTGGCCAAATCAAAATTCCGAGACCTTTATGCATATCAAGAGATGTTACCTGAACACCTTAGCATAGTTGTAACGTTTCAAAATAAATACCCTAGAAGACTTTCGAGGAAAACCGATTTTCTAACGATAAAAGTGGTTACACGGGAACCACCTGGGGCCAAATCAGACTTCCGAAACCCTCATGCACATCTAGAGATGTTACCTGAACACATTAGCATAGTTTAAACGTTTCGAATTAAATACCCTAGGAGCTTTTCGATGAAAACTGATTTTCAAACGATAAAAGTTGTTCCCCGGAGCCACTTGGGGGCAAATCAAAATTTCGAAACCTCCATATACATCTAGAGATGCTACCTGAACACCGTAGCATAGTTTAAACGTTTCGATTTAAATACCCTAGGAACCTATCGATGAAAACGGATTTTTTAACGATGAAAATGGTTCCACTGGAATCACTTGGGGCCAAATCAAAATTCCGTAACCTCCATGCACATCTAGAGATGTTACTTGAACACATTAGCATAGTTTAAACGTTTCGATTTAAATACCCTAGGAACCTATCGATGAAAACGGATTTTTTAACGATGAAAATGGTTCCACTGGAATCACTTGGGGCCAAATAAAAATTCCGAAACATTCATGCACATTTAGAGATGCTACCTGAACACCTGAGCATAGTTTAAACGCTTCAAATTAAATACCCTAGGAGCCACTGGAAACTGATTTTCTAACGATAAAAGTGGTTCCACTAGAACCACCTAGGGCCAAATCAAAATTTCGAGACCTTTATGCGCATAGTTTTAACGTTTCGAATTAAATACCCAAGGAGCCTTTCGAGACAAACTGATTTTCTACCGATAAAAGTGGTTCCACCGGAGCCACTTGGGACCAAATCAAAATTCCCAAACCTTCATGCACATCTAGAAATGTTAACTGAACACAATTATCATAGTTTAAAAGTTTCGAATTAAATACCCTAGGAGCATTTCGATGAAAACTGATTTTCTAACAATAAAAGTGGTTCCACTGGAACCCCCTGGGTCCAAATCAAAATTCCGAAACATTCATGCACATCTAGAGAAGTTACCTGAACATATTAGCATAGTTTAAACGTTTCGAATTAAATACCCTGGGAGCCTTTCGACGAAAACTGATTTTCCAACGATAAAAGTGGTTCCACCGGAATCACTTGGGGCCAAAATCAAAATTCCGAAACCTTTCTGCGCATCTGAAAATGTTACCTGAACACCTTAGCACAGTTTTAACATTTTGAATTAAATACCCTAGGAGCCTTTCGATGAAAACTGATTTTTCAACGATAAAAGTGGTTCCACTAAAACCACCTGGGACCAAATCAAAATTCCGAAACCTTCATGCACATCTAGAGATGTTACGTGAACACATTAGCATAGTTTAAACGTTTCGAATTAAATACCCAAGGAGCCTTTCGAGAAAAACTGATTTTCTACCGATAAAAGTGGTTCCACCGGAGCCACTTGGGACCAAATCAAAATTCCCAAACCTTCATGCACATCTAGAAATGTTAACTGAACACATTAGCATAGTTTAAGAGTTTCGAATTAAATACCCTAGGAGCATTTCGATGAAAACTGATTTTCTAACAATAAAAGTGGTTCCACTGGAACCCCCTGGGGCCAAATCAAAATTCCGAAACCTTCATGCACATCTAGAGAAGTTACCTGAACATATTAGCATAGTTTAAACGTTTCGAATTAAATACCCTGGGAGCCTTTCGATGAAAACTGATTTTCCAACGATAAAAGTGGTTCCACCGGAATCACTTGGGGCCAAAATCAAAATTCCGAAACCTTTCTGCGCATCTGAAGATGTTACCTGAACACCTTAGCACAGTTTTAACATTTTGAATTAAATACCCTAGGAGCCTTTCGATGAAAACTGATTTTTCAGCGATAAAAGTGGTTCCACTAAAACCACCTGGGACCAAATCAAAATTCCGAATCCTTCATGCACATCTAGAGATGCTACTTGAACACAATAGCATAGCTTAAACGTTTCGAATTAAATACCCTAGGACCCTTTCGATAAAAACTGATTTTCTACCAATAAAAGTGGTTCCACAGGAACAACTTGGGGCCAAATCAAAATTCCGAAACCTTCATGTACATCTAGAGTTTCTACCTGAACACCTTAGCATAGTTTAAACGTTTCGAATTGAATACCCTAGAAGCCTTTTCAGGGTATGACTGACGGACGGACGGACGGACGGGCGGACGGACATTCTTACTATTTGGGTTTAAGGGCTACGAAAAAAACATTTTATATGTCCATAACCTAATTTTAGCCAGAGCCCCACCCTCTCCACCCTAGAACTTATATTTAACCCTAACCCCACCCCATCCACTCAAAAACCACATCCTAACCCTAATCCTACCCTACCCTGACCCTAAACCCGAAAACCCGACCCCACCCCACCCCTGACTCTAACCCCCACCCCTTGGGACCTAACCCTCTCCAAACTTAAGATCTACTCTTGGGCTATCCCTAACCCTAACCCAACCCCACCCCGACCCTAACCCCACCCTAGCCAGACCAAAAGGATTAGGAACTATCTTTTGGTTTAAGGGCTACTAAAACTACCCCCCTCCTGATACCACCCCGCCTGGATCCTAACCCCCTGCAACCTTAAGCACTGCCCTGGGGCTACCCTAACCCTATCCCCACCCCTCTCCTAACCCTAATACTACCCTAATTTGGAGGTACCCCCTAAAAATAATAGCTCCTAAACAGGTTTAGTTGGCCCGGACGGACGGAGATCATGACAATATCCCCGTATTTTTGAAAATGCGGGGATAATTATAAGCCATGTACCTGAATTGTATATTGTCTACAAAATATGGGTAAATTTTTTCGCATTACAGTAGGGGTCAAAGTTAGCTCTGTGGGCAGGGGCTTCTATTTCCATGTATATGCTGAGAACTACCACCACCGCCAACCTCTTTCCCTTGAAAAAAATTCTTAAACAAACCTACACTTACTCGTTTCTGAATTAGGATCTTGCGCATAGACCCATGGTATCTGGATACAATACTCTGATGTCATGATTTTAAAAGGCCATTTGCCGCCTTGCTCCAGCCCGTCATAGGGGTGGTTTGTTCCCAACATAATCCTCGGCTTCTACCTTTTGTGGGTTTATAAGAGTAGCTCGTAGGAACCCCAAGCGGGCCGTAGGCCCGCAAAGGGTTCCACATACCCAGTCAGATAAATGTGTTCCAGAATAGAATTCTCTATAGCCGTCAATGTGATTTTTGAAGTGGACAGTAAATTTCAGTGAAAAAAACACGTAACTTCCGGTGTCGAATTGCCCATGCAATTGCAATTGGCCTGTCCCCCTCTGGGAATCAAATGTTTTTTGTTTCGCCTCAAAGGTTTGCGTGATACATTTGCCTACATATCTACACTTCAGGGGTAACCAGGCCTTCTCAACCGAGAACCGCGACAAATCAGCGGCCGGCCAAAGTGTTACTATTATTACTCGAGTTTTGTCCTTCTGGAGGTTTGTCAATATGCTCAGCTGATGATCTCGTCATTTCAGATCGAACTCTCAGTCCTGATTTCGTTGCAGCTTGTCTGCCAGTGATAACCTCAATCGAAAAAAACGTACATATAACCGATAATATAACTGATAATTATTGTTATATTGGTGCGATTGTATACAGATATGCATTGACACGTACCTGGTGAAATATCAAGATGAACAGAAACTCAGTTGTTGAATTATCCGAATGTTATTGTTAAGGTGTTGTAAAAGTAAGGAAAAGTTTGCTTGAAAAAAAGGTATACGGACGTTTCGTCCGCAAGCCGAGTCGTCCGCTTGTCAAGGAAAATATTGTCTGCACATTTTCTACATTTCGAACAAGACACCCACCCCCTACTAACGTGTGACATTTCCCCAGATTAAGCCCAATATTCTCACATATAAAGCCTCCTGATGTTGTATTTATGTTAAGAGTGTGATGTACAACATCATCTTTCAGGTTTGAAACACAAATGATGTCATATATTGGCTGATATATTGATATGTTTTTAAAAAATTGCACAAGTTGGAAATGCATTTTTGGTGCACTCGAGAGACTCACCCACCCCCACATCATGTCTTGCAAATTTTTGTTCCCCCCCCCCCCCCCCAGGACCCCCCTCCCCCTGGCATAATTGCAAAATTATAAGATTATGTTACGGAACTTAACATAACAAGTTTTGATGCATTTCTTAATATAATTATAACACGTTTTGATGCGTTTCTTAATATTATTAATTCCTATAATACATTTGCTAATAATTTTGTGATTATTCATTGTAAAGCGCCGGTGATGCTCTTCCAAGAATAATTGCAAAATTATAAGATTATGTTGCAGAATTTAATAAACCATAAATTTTGATGAGTTTCTTAATATAATTAATTCTTATAATACATTTGCTAATAATTTTGCTATTATTCATTGTAAAGCGACGGTGCGCCTCGATGAATACTTGCAAAATTATAAGATTAATTTGCAGAACTTAATATAACAAGTTTTGTTGCATTTCTTAATATAATTAATTCTTATAATACTTATGCTAATAATTTTGCAATTATTCACTGTAAGGTGCTGGTGGAGCTCTTCAATGAAAAATTGCAAAATTATAAGATTATGTTGTGGAACTTAATATAACGTACATATACTTTAAGAACTTTTACTGTAATAATATAATTTTTATTGGTAATCCATTGAATAAACAGTAATTAAAATTTATTAGATGGCTGGATAGTTTATTTTGTTCTGACATTTCTGTTTTCAGAATTTCATACACATATATGAAATTTAATGCAAGGAGGTACATTAAGATATATTACAATGGAGGTACATTAAGATATATTACAATAGGTAATATACAATAAATTATACAATAAAATTATTATATAAATAAAAAATGATTCAAAATGCAATACTTGAATACTTTCCCCCAGCGAACGAGTTTCGGACGTGTTGGGTATAATTGTAGAGGACGACTTGGGTAAAATTGCAGCGGACGATTTGAGCAGACGAAATGGGTGTAATTTGAAAAAGTGATACTGATAGCTTGCTTTCAGTCCCGTTAGAAACCAAAACAAAGTAATAATGTGTTACTTTTTGGTGCATCTGTATTTCTGAACAGTGCTTCGTAGGTTCAAAAACTAAAAAATGGAAAATAATAACCCTTTTGGATATTTACATGTACCGCCATTGAAAATGGCATGTCATCTTTTTTCGGGAACTGGGGGAATCTTCAGCCTGGGGACATCTAGGCCCAGGGAAGAATCATCCAAAAGAAAAGCAGTACAATCTGTTAGGATATTTTAGATACGCCACGATATTCGTTTTAACTCCTGAAAATAATTCTTAAAAAAAATATTAATAGATTGTTCGATATTTATTGAAAAAATATTAATATAATATATCGTCGAGCAATTATCTCTGCAGTAAATTCACATTCAATGTGTTCTGTATTAGGGCCTAATTAACGTCTCTCATCTGTTAGAATGATATCCAATCACTTCGGCTCCAAGTCATTTCGTCCCCTGGTCAATTCGACCTAAAGTCATCTCTGTCCTAGTCACTTTGGTCCCTTGGTCATTTCGGCACCATTTTAAGTGTAGAGATCTATAAAGATCAGTGCATAGTTCATGTTTAGAAATAATGGGTAATTACCTTTATTGAGTAATGTTCAGTTATTTGTATTTACACAGTGTACAGAACAGTTATACATGACATTAAAAATTATCCATGTGTTCAATTTTACATACATTTAAGATGCTATCTGTATAAGTAAGAGAAATTATTTTACTTTGAAATTTTGCAAAGTACCGGAATATGCAGTCATTTTTTCATATTGTTCTGCACAATTCCTAGTCACCAGTTTGAGGTTCACAGGGTTTCTTTTTCTTTTTTTTTCTGAAACAACCACCAAACTGCGATTTTGATACTACCATAAATATGTCCACATTTTCTAAAACACAGAGCAGAATCCTTGTAGTTATGCGCAATTCCTAGTCCCCTTCCAGTTCGATGTCCACGAGGGGTCTGATCCCAGTGCCCCACTTCCAAGGCGTACACTCAAACCAAATCACATTACTTACCCTCGCTTCCGGCTCTCATAGATTCATAAGCAAATAAAATTATTCAGGTCACAAGTGATTTCAAATCCCACATAGTCCATGTGCATCTTCGACATGCTGAAACTTTTCTTTTATTTATTCATCATGAAAGAAAATCTACTAGACATATATCATGTATACCTGAATATCTAATTGAGAGATATATATGTTGAAAAAACATTAAATAGAAAATGTTAAAATTCAAACAATATTTGAAAATATTTAAAGAGGCCGAAATGACCTGGTATATTGGGGCTGAATTGACCTGAGGCTGTAATGACTGGGGCCAAAATGACTTGGGGCCAAAGTGACTGGAATTCGTGAGAATTGCATCCAAACTGTCCTCCAACAATTTGACCCAAACTGGATACTAATCTAACCCAAACCATCCTTTGGCAATTTGCCCCAAACTGTTCTCCAGAATAGGGACACATGATTCTTATTGATTTATTTATTGGGGTTTAATGACACTTCGATAGCCAGGGTCACTTCATGTCGGACCGTTTTACAGGTGGGAAAAGTCAGAGAGAACCACAGAGCAATTACAAACATCTAACGTACAAACAGCACACACGCTGGGTTAGCATTGGTTGAAGACAAATGTACGATTGACATGCAGTATGCCTTGGTACGCAATGGCACTGCGTGGGCAGTGGGAATGAAGTGTATTGCCCAAGGAAACAAAGTAGTTGCCACAGGTGGTATTTGATAGAGGACCCTTTGACTTGCAGCCTTCACCTCTAAGTACTGAGCCCTTTAACCTTCAAAACTGTATAGTACCAGCTAAAACATTTTGTAGAATGACCACATGAAAATTTCACAAGTACATAGTTTCATTATTAGTTTGTGATATTTGTTTTTGCTGTACAATGGAACCCTGTTAATTGAAGAGCCACTTTGCCAATAACATTATTCAACAAGGGCAACGCCCCTGGTCCCCCGACCAAGATGGCAAATTCAAGGGAGCTGTTAGGATGCAATTTGTTCGCAGAGCATGGCCATTTTTTAACTTGACCTGTATTTCCAACCAATTAAACCACATACTTAGTTTCGTTTCAATCAAATGATCCAAAGTAAAATTATCATCCGGACAACACAAAAACCGTATTTTCTAAGTCGAAAAAGGGGAATAAATCCAGTATAAATCAGTGGAGCGTGCCCATTTTCAAACTTGACCTGCATTTCCACCCAAATAAGCGGCATACTAAATTTCGTTTCAATCAAATGATCCTAACTAAAGTTATCATCCAGACAACACAAAACTGTATTTTTTAAGTCGAAAAAGGGGAATAAATCCAGTAGAAATCAGTGGAGCGTGCCCATTTTCGAACTGTATTTCCAGCCAATTAAACCACATACTTAGTTTCGTTTCAATCAAATGATCCAAAGTAAAGTTATCATCCGGGCAACACAAAAACCGTATTTTCTAAGTCGAAAAAGGGGAATAAATCCAGTAAAAATCAGTGGAGCGTGCCCATTTTCGAACTTGACCTGCATTTTCACCCAAATAAGCGGCATACTAAATTTCGTTTCAATCAAATGATCCTAACTAAAGTTATCATCCGGACAACACAAAAACTGTATTTTTCAAGTCGAAAAAGGGGAATAAATCCAGTAGAAATCAGTGGAGCGTGCCCATTTTCGAACTTGACCTGCATTTCTACCCAAGTAAGACACATACCAAATTTAGTTTCAGTAAAATCATCCAAACTAAAGTTATCATCCGGACAAGGGTGTGACAGACGGACGGACGCACGCATGCACGCACGGACAGACGGACGGACGGATGGACGGACGGACGGACACTGCTGATTACAATAGTCCCCCGAAGGGTCGCGGGACAATCAGCAGGAGTATTCAATTGACAGGGATTGTGTCACTTTCCTGTATTCCAGAGATAAACTTAGCATTTATTCTATTATATTTTGTTTGAGAGAGCTCCATGAGCTCTGTCAAACAAGATATAATAGATTAAATGCCTGTATTGAATGTACTGAGGCCAAATTGGTCTATAACCAAAGGAAAACTGGGAAGAGTCAGGGCAATTTCTCAACATGTTACAAGATTTTTTATTCAATTAACAGGAGATTACTCTATAACCTATATTCAATTACCAGGTCAAATTTGTACTGGAGGTAAATGGTTTTGTGTTGGGAAATTATATTCTATTAACAGGGATACAGTTAAAACTGGAAGTCCTAACATGAACTGCGCACAAATAGCACGTCGATTTGCGTGTTAATCTACGCGTTATGACCATAGTAAGGCTATCATATTCTGTACATATGGCCTGTGCACAAGCAATGTTTCAGCCAATGGACCTCTGGGTAACCCGGAGGTCCATTGGCAGAAACACTGCCTGTGTTTACTATGAGTAATCAGGAGAACCTGCCATGCTTTGGATGCCATTCGATATGGCAATTGCGCACAATTCCTACTCGCAATTAAGCCTAGATAAGCGCACAATTCGGGACAGGACTTCTAGTTTCAACTGTATACAATTAAGATATATCCAATTAAGTGGGCACAACTGTATAACCCCCCCCCCCCCCCCCCCCCACACACACACATACACACACCCCAATCAAAACCATCAATCAAAGGTCTTGGATTCAGCAAATTTGATTTCTTTATTTATTGGGTTTAACAACAATTTTTACAGCCAGGGCCACCCAACAGTTTTAATGGGGGATGAACCCAGCCAGAGCACCCAGAGAGAACTACCGAGCAACAATGACAAGCAACTGTCAGCTTCTCAACATTGTAACTCCAAGCAAGCAGGGTTAGCATTGGTTGAAGACAAGTGCACCATCGATGTGCAGTACGCCTTATTTCAGTTGCCGCAATTGGGATTCAAGCTGAGAACCTCTCACAGCTTGTTTTGGGAAGGTTTTTTTTGTTCCAGCTTCATTAAGGTTTGTTTCATATCGCACTTGTAATTTTGTCATAATTAGTAATCATAAATCCTTAACATAAAACAATAGAAAAAATGCATAGAATATTTAAAAAAAAAAATTCTGTGAGGATTTGACCTCAAGAGGTGATGACTCGACCACGACTGAGACCGAATATTCTAAGAAAAAGGATGAGGGCTGAATCTTCCTGCGACTGAATCTTCATGAACCCCTTTTTTTCAAACTAAATTGCCCATTACTTATAAAGCACCATAACTAAGGCAAAAACAATACTATGAAATTTCCAAGTCTGAAATTCTATAAATTCCAAATAAATTTACACAAATTATAGAGCAAAATGAAGGATGTGGTGTATAGTATGTGTGCATCTCACACACTGACACACAGTCACCATCAGACATCAAATCCTGAAAGTGTGCTATCGGTACCATATTTGTACCATAATTGATAATAATAAAATAATATTTCATAAGAACAACAAACACAGGAATTCAAAATGCAGCCTCAAGGCAGCATGGTGGTGAATGCCTATGCTGTCCCATTGTCCTTGAAAGGGGGAGTCCTTTACAAAATAGGTTTTTGTTTTGTGATACTCTGGATACTCCCCATTTTTAGCTCAGCTTTGACAAAGTCATATTTAAGGTTGTGTCATAGCCCGTTGTCCGTCTGTTTGGGAACAACAATTCAATACGGCTCTGGCTTCCGTCTGTTTGGGAACAACAATTCAATACGACTCGGGCTAGAGGTTGTATTTATGAACCAATCTTTACGAAACTTCTTGGGTACCTTTGTTATCACCGTGGGACGAGAACGAGTGTTTTTGTGTGCGGTCCAAAATGCAAGATGGCCTCCAGCAGCCATTTTGTACAGAAATTAGTGCAATCAGTTTTTTGTACAGAACTTCTGTATGAAAGTTCTGATTTGAACAAATTTTTGTATGAATGTTTAGTAACATGGAGTACATCACATATAATACAGGTTTTTTCTCGTGCTGAAATTATGCAAATTAGATGAACTTTAATTTATTCAGTGCCACTTACATGTATACCCAGTAAGTGCACATGTCAATACGTCTCGGGCTAGACTGTATTTATGAACTGATCTTCATGAAACTTCTTGGGTACCTTTGCTATCACCTTGGGATGAGAATGAGTGTTTTTGGGTGCGGTCCAAAATTCAATATGGCTACCAGTGGCCATTTTGTACCGAAATTAGGTACAATCAGTTTTTTGTACAGAACTTCTATACAACTTGGGCTAGAGGCCGTAATTATGAATCGATCTTTACAAAATTTCTTGGGTACCTTTGTTATCACCATGGGGTTAGAATGAGTGTTTTTGGGGGGAGTCCAAAAGTCTAGATGGCCGCCGGCAGCTATTTTGTACTGAAAATGAAATTACTGCAATCAGTTTTTTGTACAGAACTTCTGTATGAAAGTTCTGATTTGAATAAATTTGTGTATGATTGTTTAGTAACATGGAATACATCATATAAAATGCAGTTTTTTTTCTTGTACAGAAATTATGCAAATTAGACAAACTTTGATTTATTCAGTACTACTTATGCACAGTAAGTACACATGACAATACGGCTCGGGCTAGGGGCTGTATTTATGAACCGATCTTCACCAAGCTTCATGGGTACCTTTGTTATCACCTAGGGACGAGAATGAGTGTTTTGGGGTGCGATCCAAAATTCAAGATGGCTGCCAGAGGCCATTTTGTACCAAAATTAGATACATAGAGGATATTCACGAAAATTTGATGAATACCGAAAATATCTCGTGAGTGGCTACAAAGAAATATGAGGATCTTCACGAGCGACGCAGTCGCGAGTGAAGATCCTCATATTTCTTGTAGCCACGAATTTCGTGGATTTTCTTTTTATTTAATGCTCTACGACTACAAACTCTCCAATTTGTGGCCTTTATTTGCCATTAAGGCGCAAAATTTATGTGCCGAACCGGCGTCCATACAAAAATTACAACAACCAAACTCCAACCATTGGAATGTGTGAATATCCGCACAAAAAGTAGTCCCGTCTTATTTCTCCCCTAACTTTACGATTTACCAAGGCTGGCGAATTGAAATAATCGCAATGTGTTTCGAAGAAATAGAACAATAACAAAAAACACCACTTTCTTATTTTCAATAACAAGACACGTCATTTTATTTTTTTTGAACTCAATGCACTGAAGACGTGTGAAGTTGAACTGAAGAAATTTGAAAGTGATTTTGGCTTTTCGCTGGAAGGTGAATGAGAAAGTCAAACTTTGAAACCGCTGATTTAATGAATTGATTTAGTTACTGTCACTATCAATTATTCGAATTCGTTTGTATTTGGGACTCTGGAATTCATTACTGATGTGCTGACTCGTTTAAAGTACATGTGATTCGTCATCCGAACCTACGATGAAATATCGATTTCTAAATATCATTTTGATATTTCGTTTTGCCGACCGACAGGGGAATATGACTTAATTTTTCAGCGTGAATTGATGCCTGAGCATTAAATAAAATCAGTTTTTTGTACACAACTTCTATACGGCTCAGGCTAGAGCCCGTATTTATGAACCAATCTTTACGAAATGTCTTGGGTACCTTTGTTATCACCGTGGGATGAGAGCGAGTGTTTTTGGGTGCAGTTCGAAATTCAAGATGGCCACTAGCAGCCATTTTGTACCAAAATTAGTGCAATCAGTTTTTTGTACAGAACTTCTGTATGAAAGTTCTGATTTGAATAAATTTTTGTATGAATGTTTAGTAACATGGAATACATCACAAAAAATACTGTATAATACAGGTTTTTTTCTCTTGCAGTAATTATGCAAATTAGATGACCTTTGATTTATTCAGTGCTTCTTATACACTGTAAGTGCACATGTCAATACGCTAAGGCTGGAGGCTGTATTTATGAACCGATCTTCATGAAACTTCTTGGGTACCTTTGTTATCACCTTGGTATGAGAACAAGTGTTTTTGGGTGCAACCCGAAATTAAAGATGGCTGCCGGCTTTCACACTTTTGCTTACTGAGGTGAAGTCACTTTACCATTACCAAGCTACCTACTAAATACCAAAGGGAAGATTTTTTAGTGCACTCTTATTACTTCAGTGCCCATAATTCTCAAATATGGCATTAAAACCAATCACATACTTATACTGCTTAAATCTATTCACATAATCAGAATACACCATCAGGGGTGCATTAGCTCAGTTGGTAGAGGTGCAGACTGCAAGCCGAGAGATCCTCGGTTCGAATCCACCTGCGGCAACAGTTTTGTGTCCTTGGGCAAGACACTTCACCCCCACTACCCATGTGGGGGCAAGGTATGCTGTGTACTAAGGCATACTGCATGTTCTTGGTGCACCTGTCTTCGAACAATGCTAACACAGCTTGTGTAGTATGTTGGGGAGCTCACAGTTGCTTGCCATTGCTCAGTGGTTCTCCTGGGGTACTCTAGTTTCCTCCATCCATAAAACTGCCATGGTCAAAATAAGCTGTTGTGCAGATAAATGTGACCTTAATCACCAATAAATAAATAATAAAAAGAACACACCACCTCATACCCGTTTAGACTCTCCAGTTTTCATTCACCTTGGTATCCCTCGGTTTGCCTTGGTGTTTAGTATGCCCGCCAGAAAAGGAGTGATTTCTTTGTCTAAAAGAGCAAAACAAGAAACAGTAATTTTTAACAGGTAGTAACGAAATAATTTTCATGAAGCGCACAATTTTATCTTAGTTAATAGCTGAAAAAACGCAGGGTGATATTTGCAAATCTTATTTTATTACTGGCACCAGGTACTGGTAATGAAAATTGCTGTTTGTCATCAATACTTGATCAAGTTTCTGACAAAGCATATTATACTATTCTAGTATGTTAGCGACTGGACATAAGCGCACAATTTGATGTTGGTTTACCACTATATACTGGTGCTTAGCCAGGAAATCTAAGTTACATGTAGGGGCAAGAGTAATATCTAGTGGGAGTGGGGCCGGGTAATAAAGAATATGATGCACAGAATCACCTGAGCCACATAGCAGTGAGATAGGGGCGAGGACAAGAGGGTGTGTGACCCTCTCATCAGTGGAGGGGTCGGGTGCACCTCCCCCCACCCCCACCCCCCCCCCCCCAAAAAAAAAAAAATTGAAATTCAAGACAGTAAAAACACAATTACCTTGACTCTGTGTCCATTTGTGTCCATAATAAGTTGCGAACAAGCATAAATATCTAGATATTAAAATGTCTTTTGGGATGTTCATTATATGGATTAACAGGAGAGAGGGGTGGGGGCATGAGTGAAATTGGGGACCGAATATTCTCAGAAAAAGTATGAGGGCTGAATCTTCCTGTGACTGAATATTCATGAACCCCTTTTTTTCAAACTAATTGTCCATTACTTATAAAGCACCATAACTAAGGCAAAAACAATACTATGAAATTTACAAGTCTGAAATTCTATAAATTCCAAATAAATTTACACAAATTATATAGCAAAATGAAGGATGTGGTGTATAGATCCCCAAAAGTATGTGTGCACCTCACGCACTGACACACAGTCAACATCAGACATCAGCGGTTCCTGAAAGTGTGCTATCGGTACCATATTTGTACCATAACTGATAATAATAAAATAATGTTTCATTAGAACAACAAACACAGGAATTCAAAATGCAGCCTCAAGGCAGCATGGTGGTGAATGCCAACACTGCCCCATTGTCCTTGAAAGGAGGAGTCCTTTACAAATAGGTTTTTGTTTTGTGATACTCTGGATACTCTCCATTTTTAGCTCAACTTTGACAAAGTCAAATTTAAGGTTATGTCATGGCCCATTGTCCATCTGTTCGGTAACAGCAATTCAATACGGCTCGGGCTAGAGGCTGTATTTATGAACCGATCTTTACGAAACTTCTTGAGTACCTTTGTTATCACGTGGGACGAGAACGAGTGTTTTTGGGTGCGGTCCAAAATTCAAGATGGCCTCCAGCAGCCATTTTGTACAGAAATTAGTGCAATCAGCGTTTCTGTACAGAACTTCTGTATGAAAGGTCTGATTTGAATAAATTTTTGTATGAATGTTTAGTAACATGGAGTACATCACATATAATACAGGTTTTTTTCTCGTTGTGAAATTATGCAAATTAGATGAACTTTAATTTATTCACTGCTACTTACATGTATACCCAGTAAGTGCACATGTCAATACGGCTCGGGCTAGGCTGTACAGTATTTATGAACTGATCTTCATGAAACTTCTTGGGTACCTTTGTTATCACCTTGGGATGAGAATGAGTGTTTTTGGGTGCAGTCCAAAATTCAAGATGGCTACCAGTGGCCATTTTGTACTGAAATTAGGTACAATCAGTTTTTTGTACAGAACTTCTATACAACTTGGGATAGAGGCCGTATTTATGAACCGATCTTTACGAAATTTCTTGGGTACCTTTGTTATCACCATGATGTTAGAATGAGTGTTTTTGGGGGGAGTCCAAAATTCTAGATGGCCGCCGGCAGCTATTTTGTACTGAAATTACTGCAATCAGTTTTTTGTACGGAACTTCTCTATGAAAGTTCTGATTTGAATAAATGTTTGTACATGTATGATTGTTTAGTAACATGGAATACATCACATAAAATACAGGTTTTTTTCTTGTACAGAAATTATGCAAATTAGATGAACTTTGATTTATTCAGTGCTACTTATACACAGTAAGTACACATGTCAATACGGATTGGGCTAGTGGCTGTATTTATGAACGGATCTTCACCAAGCTTCTTGCATACCTTTGTTATCACCTAGGGACGAGAACGAGTGTTTTGGGGTGCGATCCAAAATTCAAGATGGCTGCCAGTGGCCATTTTGTACCAAAATTAGGTCGAATCAGTTTTTTGTACACAACTTCTGTACGGCTCGGGCTAGTGGCCATATTTATGAACCGATCTTTATGAAATGTCTTGGGTACTTTTGTTATCACCGTGGGATGAGAGCGAGTGTTTTTGGGTGCAGTTCGAAATTCAAGATGGCCACTAGCAGCCAATTTGTACTAAAATTATTGCGATCAGTTTTTTGTACAGAACATTTGTATGAAAGTTCTGATTTGAATAAATTTTTGTATGAATTTTTAGTAACATGGAATACAGTTAAAACTAAAAGTCCTGTCCTGAAATGCGCACAAATAGCACGTCGATATGCGTGTTAATCTACGCGATATGACCATAGTAAGGCAATCAAATTCTGTAAATATGGCCTGTGCACAAGCAATGTTTCAGCCAATGGACCTCCGGGTAACCCGGAGGTCCATTGGCAGAAACATTGCCTGTGTTTGCTATAAGTAACCAGGAGAACTTGCCGTGCTTTGGATGCCATTCGATATGACAATTGCGCGCAAGTCATACGCGCAATTAAGCCTAGATAAGCGCACAGTTCGTGACAGGACTTCTAGTTTTAACTGTACATCACAAAAAATACTGTATAATGCAGGTTTTTTTCTCTTGCAGAAATTATGCAAATTAGATGACCTTTAATTTATCAGTGCTACTTATACACTGTAAGTGCACATGTCAATACGCTAAGTCTGGAGGCTGTATTTATGAACCGATCTTCATAAAACTTCTTGGGTACCTCTGTGATCACATTGGGATGAGAACGAGTGTTTTTTGGGTTTGGCGGCCCGATATTAAAGATGGCTGCCAGCTTTCACACTGTTGCTTACTGAGGTGAAGTCACTTTACCATTACCAAGCTACCTACTAAATACCAAAGGGAAGATTTTTCAGTGCACTCTTATTACTTCAGCACCCATAATTCTCAAATATGGCATAAAAGCCAATCACATACTAGTACTGCTTAAATCTATTTACATAATCAGAATACACCATCAGGGGTGCATTAGCTCAGTAGGTAGAGGTGCAGACTGCAAGCCGAGAGATCCTCGGTTCGAATCCCACCTGCAGCAACAGCTTTGTGTCCTTGGGCAAGACACTTCACCCCCACTACCCATGTGGGGGCAAGGTATGCTGTGTACTAAGGCATACTGTATGTTCTTGGTGCACCTGTCTTCGAACAAGGCTAACCGTGATTGTGTAGTATGTTGGGGAGCTTACAGTTGCTTGCCATTGCTCAGTGGTTCTCCTGGGTACTCTAGTTTCCTCCATCCATAAAACTGCCATGGTCACAATAAGCTGTTGTGCAGATAAATGTGACCTTAAACACCAATAAATAAATAATGAAAAGAACACACCACCTCATAATTTTCATGAAGCGCACAATTTTATGTTAGTTAATAGCTGAAAAAAATGCAGGGTGATATTTGCAAATCTTATTTTATTACTGGCACCAGGTACTGGTAATGAAAATTGTTGTTTGTCATCAATACTTGATCAAGTTTCTGACAAAGCTCATTATACTATTCCAATATGTTAGCTACTGTACATAAGCACACAATTTGATGTTAGTTTACCATTATACTGGTGCTAAGCCAGGATATCTAAGTTACATGTAGGGGCAAGAGTAATACCCCCCTCTTTTGTTATCACCTTGGGATGAGAACGAGTGTTTTTTGGGTGTGGCGGCCCGATATTAAAGATGGCTGCCAGCTTTCACACTGTTTCTTACTGAGGTGAAGTCACTTTACCATTACCAAGCTACCTACTAAATACCAAAGGGAAGATTTTTTAGTGCACTCTTATTACTTCAATGCCCATAATTCTCAAATATGGCATTAAAACCAATCACATACTTATACTGCTTAAATCTATTCACATAATCAGAATACACCATCAGGGGTGCATTAGCTCAGTTGGTAGAGGTGCAGACTGCAAGCCGAGAGATCCTCGGTTCGAATCCACCTGCGGCAACAGTTTTGTGTCCTTGGGCAAGACACTTCACCCCCACTACCCATGTGGGTGCAAGGTATGCTGTGTACTAAGGCATACTGCATGTTCTTGGTGCACCTGTCTTCGAACATGGCTAACCCAGCTTGTGTAGTATGTTGGGGAGCTCACAGTTGCTTGCCATTGCTCAGTGGTTCTCCTGGGGTACTCTAGTTTCCTCCATCCATAAAACTGCCATGGTCAAAATAAGCAGTTGTGCAGATAAATGTGACCTTAAACACCAATAAATAAATAATAAAAAGAACACACCACCTCATACCCGTTTAGACTCTCCAGTTTTCATTCACCTTGGTATCCCTCGGTTTGCCTTGGTGTTTAGTATGCCCGCCAGAAAAGGAGTGATTTCTTTGTCTAAAAGAGCAAAACAAGAAACAGTAATTTTTAACAGGTAGTAACGAAATAATTTTCATGAAGCGCACAATTTTATCTTAGTTACTAGCTGAAAAAACGCAGGGTGATATTTGCAAATCTTATTTTATTACTGGCACCAGGTACTGGTAATAAAAATTGCTGTTTGTCATCAATACTTGATCAAGTTTCTGACAAAGCATATTATACTATTCTAGTATGTTAGCGACTGGACATAAGCGCACAATTTGATGTTGGTTTACCACTATATACTGGTGCTTAGCCAGGAAATCTAAGTTACATGTAGGGGCAAGAGTAATATCTAGTGGGAGTGGAGCCGGGTAATAAAGAATATGATGCACAGAATCACCTGAGCCACATAGCAGTGAGATAGGGGTGAGGACAAGAGGGTGTGTGACCCTCTCATCAGTGGAGGGGTCTGGTGCACCCCCCCCCCAAAAAAAAACAAAAACAAAAAAAACCAAAAAAACAACAAAATTTGAAATTCAAGACAGTAAAACACAATTACCTTGACTCTGTGCTGCTGTGTACTGGTCAAATTCTGTGGGTGGGCAATATTTCTGTGGATGCAGTGATATTAGTTTTCAAACATTGTTTACAGTAATAAACTCATAAATTTAATTAATGAACCACAGGATACAATTCGGTGTTTCATTAATTAAAATTTTATTGATGATGATTTTCTATTACCTGGAAAAAACATGCATGGAGTGAGCCATGGACATCATGCACTGCCCATGCAAGGATTATGACCAGCAACTGTACTGTATGTCTGTGTCACTGCTATGGGCAGGGACTAATCTAAATGGGTGGGTGTGTTTACAAATATTCATATTTTTTAACACCTGATAACAAAGTAATATAAGTTTATAAACAACTACACAATTGACTTTTAATTACAATACTCCTAATTCCTATTAAACATATATGAATGTTTATTAATTTTGTGGAATTTTTACACTGTGTATGAAGCTTATTTGGGCCTGTATGTTTGTTAAAATTGCCCTTCCACTACGGAGGACATTTTGAAATCAGTCTACACTGGATTGTGTGGTATTCCTTTGTGTAAGACAGTGTATTCATTGTAATAATATTCATGCATAAGTTCATGTTCTTGGTTTGTTTTAGGCCTCATAATCTACAGAATATCTTGGATGGAGGTGTATTCCATCACTTGAGTGCAAGAAGGCTTTGCAATGCTACATGTATAGCATAAACCTTGTTGCACTCCAGGGACAAATTTATCAGTTTTAATAACATGGGTAAAATATCGGACATGAACTGTTTAATTTTTTGGCTCACCAACGTTAGTTGTGTGAGCCTATGGCATAGCCCTCATGTCGGCGTCGGCGTCGGCATCCGCTCTCAAATATTTTGAACTTTTGTGTACAGGTTTTGATTTTTTGGCTTTTCACATTTTTTTTTAGTTTCAGCATATTGCTATAGTGGTTCACTATAACATTTAACTCTTTTCCAGGGTATTTTGTCGTAATTTTAACCCTTTGAATCAAATTTTAGACTTATTTTGATGTTTGCGTGCAGGTTTTGATGTTTTTTTTTCCTTTCTTTCAAGTGGAGATTTACCTTGCACCATATGTCCATGCTTTCTATTGTATGTAAACATGCATCTTAGGGCTATGTGTGTATTATTTAACCCTTTTCCTGCTGAATTACTTCAATTTTGGACTTTTATGTACAGCTTTTGGACTTAGGTTTACAGCTTCTTACTTTTATGTACAGGTTGTGATAAAAAAAAACAATTTCAAGTGAGGTTGACCTCACTGCATATTGCAGTGGTGGTTATTATAACATTGATATCTTTCCAGTACATTTTTAAAAAGTTTTTAACCCCTTCAATAGATTTTTAGACTTATTTTGACGTTTGCGTGCAGGTTTTCATGGGTTTTTTTTTATTTCCTTTCTTCCAAGTGTAGAGTTTCTGCATATTGCTATGGTGGTTCACTATAACATTTAACTCTTTTCCAGGGTATTTTGTCTTAATTTTAACCCTTTGAATCAAATTTTAGACTTATTTTGATGTTTGCGTGCAGGTTTTGATGGTTTTTTTTTTCCTTTCTTCCAAGTGGAGATTTACCTTGCAGCATATGTCCATGCTTTCTATTGTATGTAAACATTCATCTTAGGGCTATGTTTGTATTATTTAACCCTTTTCCTGCTAAATTACTTCATTTTTGGACTTTTATGTACAGCTTTTGGACTTAGGCTTACAGTTTCTTACTTTTATGTACAGGTTGCGATAAAAAAACAATTTCAAGTGAGGTTGACCTCACTGCATATTGCAGTGGTGGTTATTATAACATTGATATCTTTCCAGTGCATTTTTAAAATTTTTTTAACCCTTTGAATAGTATTTTAGACTTATTTTGACGTTTGCGTGCAGGTTTTCATGGGTTTTTTTTTTCCTTTCTTCCAAGTGTACATTTACCTTGTAGCATATGTCCATGCTTTCTATTGTATGTAAACATGCATCTTAGGGCTACGTTGTATTCTTTAACCCTTTCCCTGCTTAATTACTTCAATTTTGGACTTCTTTTGTTTACAGGTTTGGATTTTTGTGCTTTTAAAAATTGTTTTTTCTTCTTTGCATATTGCTGTGGGGGTTCACGATAACATTTAACTCTTTTCCAGGGTATTTCGTCTTAATTTTAACCCTTTGAATCAAATTTTGGACTTATTTTGACGTTTGTGTGCAGGTTTTGATGTTTTTGTTTACTTTTATGTGCAGGTTTTGAGGTTTGTCTTTCTTCTCTTCCAAGTGGCAGCTTACCTTGTAGCATATTGCCATGGTTCCTATTTTATGTTAGGATGCTTCTTGGGGTTATTATTATATTATTTAACCCTTTAGCTGCTTATTTACTTTAATTTTGGACTTTTGTGTGCAGGTTTTGATATTTTTTTTTTAAGTAGAGTTTTACCTCACTGGCATATTACCATGGTGGTTACTGTAACATTTTCAGGGTATTTTTCTAAACTTTAACCCTTGGGAACAAATGTGATACTTTTATGTGCAGGTTTTGAGGTTTGTCTTTCTTTTCTTCCAAGTGGATATTTTTCAAGTAGACTTTCACCTTACTGGCATGTTGGCGTTGTGGTTACTGTGACAGGGTATTTTTCTCAATTTTAACCCCTTGAAACAAATGTGATACTTTTTTTTACTTTTATGTGCAGGTTTTGAGGTTTGTCTTTCTTTTCTTCCAAGTGGTGACTTACCTTGTAGCATATTGCCATGGTTCCTATTTTATGTTAGGATGCTTCTTGGGCTATTTTTATATTATTTAACCCTTTAGCTGCTTATTTACTTTAATTTTGGACTTTTCTGTGCAGGTTTTGTACTTTTGTGTGCAGGTTTTGATATTTTTTTTTAAGTGGAGTTCTATCTCACTGGCATATTGCCACGCTGGTTATTGTAATATTTTTAGGGTATTTTTCTAAATTTTAACCCTTTGAAACAAATGTGATACTTTTTTGACTTTTATGTGCAGGTTTTGAGGTTTGTCTTTCTTTTTTTCAAAGTGGAGACTTACCTTGTACCATATTGCCATGGTTCCTATTTTATGTTAGCATGCTTCTTAGGGGTTATTATTATATTATTTAACCCTTTAGCTGCTTATTTTCTTTAATTTTGGACTTTTGTGTGCAAGTTTTGAACTTTTTTTTTTTACTCTAGCCACCCCTTTACATTGGCCACCTGTTGGTGAGCCACGGGGTACTGATACCCCCCTCTAGTTTTTTTTTTAGCTCACTTCGACAAAGTCAAGCAGGGCTTATCTAATCACTCTCCATCCATTGTCCATCCATCTGTCATCCATCAACACCATGTTTTGGTCAATTCAAGTTAAAGTTTGTGTGAGTAATGGTACCAAATGGGTATTACATTTTTGTTTAACTCAACATGCCCAGCCTCATAGGGAGGGGGTGAGGTAAAATGCTCCCAAAATATTTTTAAAATCTTATGAACCAGTGGGTACAGTGACTTTATATTCGTTATGGAACTACCTTTTGAGGTGTAGAATCACGCTTGTTCAAATGTACTTTGTGAAGCAATATTTGGCTTTGTAATGGCAGTGGTTAGATTTTTGGTACCACCCAAAATTTCTATTTTCCGAACCGATGGTCCGATTTGAATGAAATTCAGTATCGTGGTAATATTGGGTCATAAGTACTTACCTCATGCAAAAAAACCCTGCATCCCCATGGGAACCTCAGGAGCAAAAAATAGAAATGTTTTCAAACTCCCATGTTTCCCAAACCACTTGGAACAGAGAACTGTTATGTGGTATGAAGCATCCTTAGAACCAGTAGAATTGAATGGTGAAAAAAAATGCCCTCTGTTGTTGTTAGAGAGTTCTGCAGAGGGCATCAGAATAATGTTGGTGCAGCATTTTTGCAAACATTTTAGAAAATCTTTTCTCAAGAACCAATGTTCAGAATCTTTTGATATTTGGTATACAGCATCCATAGAGGGGTCAGATACAAGTTTGTTAAAATGAAGCCCATTCTTTCATATTTGGACTCAATGCAGGAGCCCAAAATTTACGGGGAATTTTCTTTAAAAATCTTCTTCAGAACCACGAGTCAGAATTTTTTAATGTTTGGTACCCTCATTGTTATGATGGTCAGATTCAAGATTGTTCAAACCAAGTCCCTATGTTAATATTTGGGCTTCCTTTGGTAGCCCAAATTTAACTTAGGGCTGTATGGGGAAGTTTTTTTTAAAAATCTTCTTCTTCAGATCCACCAGTCAGAATGCTTTCGTATTTGGTATACAACATCTCTAAGGGGGGAGGGGTGGGGTGAGATTCAAGTTTGTTTAAATCGGGTATGTAAGTTAAAGTTTGGGCTCACTATGGTAGCCCAAATTTTAACTTTGTGCAATATGAGGAAATTTCTTCAAAATTTTGTTCTTCAGATCCACCAGTCAGAATGCTTTCATATTTGGTATACAGCATCTCAAAGGAGATCAGATTCAACTTTGTTCAAATCGAGTGCCTGGGTTGATATTTGAGCTCCCTATGGGAGCCGGAATTGGCCAAGTAGCTGAAGAATTAGACATTTTTTATTCAGTACCCTCAAGAGGTGAAGAGTAATCTATATAGGTTGTATCAAGGTGCTTGAGAGGGGAGCTCCACATTTTACATCATAATCAACTAAAGAAAAGGCATGATGCTTGGACTGTTTTTGTCACTCCTGAGGGGCTCAAAGATTTGCACTGTATCCTATGGAGATGGATTGCTTAATGTAGGTTCATTCTTGGACTCTTATATCGTGTTCTGTTCTCTGTTTATATCATGTTCTGTTCAAGGTGAGCGCTTCAGGCCCTGTGGGTCCTCTTGTTTATTTATTTATTTATTGGGTTTTGACAACACTTTCGAAAACCAGCAGCTACAAGTTTCTTCTCTCCTTGAATCAAGCTTCTCACCCAACTGCAGCACTCATGGTCCACTGAGTTTTTAGCTCACCTGACTTTCAGTCAGGGTGAGGTGTAGTGATCACTTGCCGTCTGTCGTCCGTCGTCCGTGAACATGGTGTTTGCGTCTTCTCCTCCAAAACTGCTGAACTGATTAATCATTTAAGTGAAATGTGAGATGCTTGTTTGTTATGACATTGCATTTTGATTTTGCTTAAATCAAGTTGCCCTGCCCCCAGTAGGGCCATGCCCCAAAATTTTGCCTAAATCTTAAAAAAATCTTCTCGTGAACCAGGAGTAGCAGAGATTCGATATGTGGTGTGCTGCTTCCTTTTGAGGTGTAGACTTAGTTTTGTTCAAGAGAAGTTTGTGGGTCTTTATTTGCCTTCATTATTGGAGGGCATGTATTTTTGCCCCGCCCAAAATTTCTGTTTTTCGAACCAAGAGGCTGATTTGAACCAAATTTAATTTTTGGTTTTATTTGATCATAAGTAATTAATTTATGCCCCAAAATATTTTCCCATCCCCCCATGGGAACCCCAGGAGCTAAAAATAGAACAAAATTCAAAACGCACATATCTCCAAAACTACATGGCACTGAGAATTCTTATTTGGTGTGAAGCTTCCTTGGGACCAACAGAATGGAATGGTCTAAGCAAATTTCTGTCAGGTCAGTCATGGGGTACTTTTTCGTGACTTTGAAAAAATGCTTAGTCAGCATTCTGTAACACTGTGGGCAATGAAGAAAGCATTTAAGACTCTTCTTCACCCAATTCACTCCTCCAAAACCTTTCAGATTTCACATATACCATCTTTGCAAGATTTTTTTACACGTTTATTGAAATCAAATCCCTGGGTCCATATTTGGCCTCTATGGGAGTCCAAATGTTGAAATTAGTGCAGTATGAGGAATATTCTTTAAAAATCTTTTTCTTCAGACCCACCAATCAGAATCTTTTGATATTTGCTATGCACCATCATTAGGCGGGTGAGATTTAAGTTTCTTCAAGCCAAGCCTATATTTTGGCTCACCAGGGTTTTGCAAATTGCGAGAACGGTGATTTCGTTCCTCTGATGTTCTTGCAAATGCTTGTTAAGAAGATCCATATTTACCATTCCACCAAAATTTATAAGCATTTTTTCATCAGATAAAATTTAATAAAATTAAATTAATTTTAGAGCTGAAACAATTAAAGGGTTTTCGTGATTGATTAATCGCATGGTTTAACCTTGGTTAACTGATTAATTACTTGCCCCAATAGGTAGCTGAATAATTGCTGTACCGTTGACCATTTATATAATTAAAACTTTACTCAGCATAATGGACAAAACCGGGCAGCGCCATATACAAACATGTCCATTCAAATTTTATTATATTTTCAATTTTTGTCTCAAAACATAGCTTATGACCCCTTATTGGAACAAGCTCATTGAGCTTGTTCCAATGGGGGGGGGGGGGTGGGGGCATAAGCTATGTTTTGAGACAAACATTGAAAATTTTTAGAATTTCTTGTGCAAGTATCGTCTGCTACCTGCATTTGGTGAAGGGTTGAGAATGACCGTTTTCAGCTACTGATACAGTATAATGATCATGCAAGTGAACAAGTATTTTGGCACGTAGCTGGCATGCATTTCTCTGTCTCATGCAATTGATGTGAGCCAGTGTGACAATGTTTGCCTGTTTTGGAGCAAGTTTGTTCCATAGTGTTAACCCATACAGTGTATTTTTTGTTTTTAAAAATTTGATTAACAGTTTCCATCTTGGTTTCAAAAAGTGATGATAAATAGTGAATATAAGCTTACCCAATATGAAAGAAAAATGGTTAGCAATTGGACATTTTTGTATAGTATTTTGCGATGTGAATCCAGCCATCAAATACCCTGCCATGTAGTACCGTACTTCAAAAGTAACGGTTAACCGATCAATTACTTTTTTTTATCAATCAAAATATTGATCATTGGTTAGTCGATTAATCGGTGTGAGCCAATGTGAGATTCAAGTTTGTTTACGCCAAGTCCCTGGGTTCATATTTGGGCTCACTGTGGGAGATTCAAGTTTGTTTACGCCAAGTCCCTGGGTTCATATTTGGGCTCACTGTGGGAGCCTGAATTATAACTTAGTTCAAAATGAGGAATATTCTTCAAAAGTATTCTTCACATTCAGCAGTCAGAATGTTTTGATATATACAGTATCCTTAGGGAGGTGAGATATAAGTTTGTTAAAGCCAAGTCCCTGGGTTCATATTTGGTCTTCCTGTAGGAGCCCGAATTGTACCAAAATTTCTATTTTCCAAATTGAGAGGCTGATTTGAAGCAAATTTGATATGATGGGCTTATTGGGTCGTAAGTACCTAATTTATGCCAAAACATTTTCCTGTGGCCCTGTGGGAACTGCAGGATCTAAATATAGAAAAAAATTAAAACGCCCATATCTTCAAAACTACATGGCACTGAAAATTTTTATTTTGTGTGACGCTTCCTTACGAACTGCCGAAAAGAATGGTCAAAAAAAATTGCCATCAGTTTTATCATAGGGAAGGTTTCCAGGACTTATGCGGAGTCATCATTTTAGTAATGGGAAAAACATTAAAGAATCTTCTTCTCCCATACCACTGCTCCAAAGGCTTTCATATTTTGCATATAACATCTTTGGAAGATTTATTCACATATTTGTTGAAATCAAATCCCTGGGTCCATATTTGGACTCTCTATGATTAGATTAGTGCAATATGAGGAATATTTTTTAAAAATCTTCTTCTGATCCACTCTTCAGAATATTTTGATATTTGGGATGGCTGCATCCTTAGAGGGGTGAGATTCAAGTTTGTTTGAGCCAAGTCCCCGGGTTCATATTTGGGCTCCCTGTGGGAGTCCAAATTACAACTTAGTTCAATAAGAGGAATATTCTTTAAAATACAGTAGTCAGAATCTTTTGATATTAGTATATAGAAGCATCCTTAGGGATGTGAGAATCAAATTTGTTCAAGCCAAGTCCTTGGGTTCATATTTGGGCTCTGTGTGGGAGCCTGAATTATAACTTAGTTCAATATGAGGAATATTCTTTAAAAATCCTTTTTTTTGAGATCCACCGGTCAGAATCTTTGGATATTTTGTATAAGCTTTTCTTATGAGGGGCAGATGCAACTAAATGTTCAAATAAATTCCCTGGGTTGATATTTAGGCTACCATGTCAGGTGAATGCCATCAGGCCCTCTGGGGGCTCTTGTTTGTTTTCTGTTTGACAACATTGCCCTGGCTCTTCTATCTATATTTTTCATTTTAAGTTAGTCACTACTTTTATTTAGGCTTCCCAAATTTGTTACTGCATGTCTCTGTCTGTCCTTCGGATGAAATGTTTCTTTGCTTTTCATTTGCCTGGGTCAACATTTTAAATAATTTGCAGCTATCTTTCACCCTCCAACCTCCCCCCCCCCCCCCCCACACACACACACACACAAACACACACACACACATACAAAAATCTGGGCTGGCAAGCATTGAGTATTTTATCAAAAAAGTGGTACTCGAGTACTACGAGTACTGAGTACTTTGGACCCAGCCTATCACAAGTATATTAAACATCAAAAAGTATATTATATACTTGAAACAAATACAGTACAGTGGCAGTGTACTGCTCACTTTCCATGGATGGGCAATATTTCCACGGATACAAATTCATACAATAATATTTGATGCCAAACACTAACTATAGGTATAATCATCAAAAATTTAAATAATGAAGCACCAGGTACAAACCGATGCTTCATCATTTAAAATTTTGTAGATGATGATTTTTATTGACTGGTAAATGCATGAGTGGACATCACAGCCCACGCGTGTATTACAACCCGTCCACGGCGACTGTACTGTAACTTGTCCTCTTTGTGAACATATTTTCTACAATTTCACTCCTTTTGACAGAATGCATGCCTGTGGGGATTAAAACCAAAATAGTGAAAGTGCACTTGTGGATATTTGCAGCACAAGCACAGCACTAATGAATCAATATTTTATGATTTTAGGAATTTTAACAGTGTCATGAGACACCACAGTAGCAGGTATTGGTCATTCTGTTGGAAAAAATCACTGTTTTATGACTCGAGGTGCCTTAACTGAGAAAACTTAGTCTTTTTCTTACAAAGATTGCAGAATATCAAACACAATGTGAAATGTGTTCAGAAGCAAGAATGTGATTAAAAAATAATGGGAAATTCATGTCACCATCAATTTATTTATAAATTAATAAAGTTTTTTAGCTCACCTGAGCAAAGCTCAGTGGGAGCTTTACTGATCACATTCTGCCCGCCGTCCGTCCGGCGTTAACTTTACATTATTCAAATGTTGGGTAAATGTTTATTACCTAATGCCAATTCAGATTTGTTCAAATGAAGTTGCCCCCTTCTCCTGGGTGGTGCCATGCCCCCAAGGGGCACCAAAATCTTCTCATCAACCAGCAGTAGCAGAGACTTGATATATGGTATGCAGCTTCCTTTTAAGGTGTAGACTTGGATTTCTTTAAGCGAAGTTTGATGGGCTATATTTGGCATCGTTATGGGAGGGGCAAAATTTTTGGCCCCGCCCAAAATTTCAATTTTCCGAACCGAGAGGCTGATTTGAATCAAATTTTATGTGAGGGCTTATTGGGTCATAAGTACCTAATTTATGCCAAATTTTCTTTTTCTGTAGCCCCATGGAAACCACAGGAGCTAAAAATCGAAAAAAGTAAAACGCCATATCTTCTGGGTTTATATTTGGGCTCAGTATAGGAGCCCGAATTCAAACTTAGTGCATTTCAGGCAAATTTCTTAAAAAATCTTCTTCACCAGATTCAGCTGGCAGAATCTTCTGATATTTGGTATGCAACATTGTGGGGTGGATCTGATTCAAGTTTGTTCAAATCAGCCCCCTGGGTTCATATTTGGGCTCAGTATAGGAGCCCAAATTTGAACTTAGTGTATTTCTTTGAAAATCTTCTTCTCAAGATCCAGCAGCAGAATCTTTTGACATTGGGTATGCAGCATGCTTAGGGGGTGAGATTCAAGTTGTTCAAGCCAAGTCCCTGGGTTCATGTTTGGGCTCACTGTGGTAACCCGAATTATAACTTAGTTCAAAATGAGGAATTTTCTTTAAAAATCTTCTTCAGATCCAGCAGTCAGAAAGTTTCGATATTTGGTATGCAGCATCCTTAGGGGGGGGGGGGGGATTCAAGTTTGTTCAAGCTATGTCCCTAGGTCCATATTTGGGCTCACTGTGGGAGCCCGAATGATAACTTACATGTAGTTCAAAATGAGGAATTTTCTTTAAAAATCTTCTTCTTCAGATCCAGCAGTCAGAATGTTTTAATATTTGGTATGCAGCATTCTTAGGGGGGTGAGATTCAAGTTTGTTCAAGCCATGCCCCTAGGTCCATATTTGGACTCACTGTGGGAGCTTGAATTGTAACTTAGTTCGAAATGAGGAATTTTCTTAAAAAATCTTCTTCAGATCCAGCAGATGAATGCTTTTGATATTTTTTATGCAGCATCGTTAGGAGGCAAGATTCAAGTTTGTTCAAGTCATGTCCCTAGGTCCATGTTTGGGCTCACTGTGGGAGCTCGAATTGTAACTTAGTTCAAAATGAGGAATTTTCTATAAAAATCTTCTTCTTCAGATCCAGCAGTTGGAATGTTTTGATATTTGGTGTGCGGCATCCTTAGGGGGGTGAGATTCAAGTTTGTTAAAGCCATGTCCCTAGGTCCATATTTGGGCTCACTGTGGGAGCTTGAATTGTAACTTAGTTCAAAATGAGGAATTTTTTTAAAAAATCTTCTTCAGGTCCAGAAGATGAATGCTTTTGATATTTTTTATGCAGCATCCTTAGGAGGCTAGATTCAAGTTTGTTCAAGTCATCTCCCTAGGTCCATGTTTGGGCTCACTGTGGGAGCTCGAATTGTAACTTAGTTCAAAATGAGGAATTTTCTTTAAAAATCTTCTTCTTCAGATCCAGCAGTTGAAATGTTTTGATATTTGGTGTGCGGCATCCTTAGGGGTGGGGGAGGGGGGGGTGTGAGATTCAAGTTTGTTAAAGCCAAGTCCCTGGGTTCATATATGGGCTCCCTGTGGGAGCCCAAATTATAACTCGGTTCAATATGAGGAATATTCTTTAAAAATAATTTTTTTTTAGATCCACTTGTCAGAATCTTTGGATATTTGGTATCAGCTTTTCTTAGGAGGAGTAGATGCAACTTGTTGAAATCAGTTCTCTGGGTTGATATTTAGGTTACCATGTACAGATGGGCACCCTCAGGCCCCCTGGGGTCTCTTGTTTTAGGAAAAAATGCATACTGAGAGCTTGGGAGTGGGGGGGAGGGGGATGGGGGGGGGGTACATCCAGGGCTATAATTTACCTCATCACTAGGTAAAAGAATATTTGACATCATTTGTTGAGATAAAATGGCACTTTCTATTGATATTGGTGGATTATATAGCCTCAGCCAGGGCTTATAAGAATCTGAGAATCGATTCCCGTAGAGATCCGTGCAACAAAACCAGTGAGAAACCATGTAGCTTCTCGTAACATTGCTGCTAGGATTCACATGAAAAGAACTGAGTCAGTTTAACCCTTTACCTACCACAAAGGCAGCAAATTAACCAATACAACACTGACATGACCTGAAATATTGTGACACTGGCAATAAAATTTGTACAAATATGGCTGTCATTAGAACCGGCTCTCATCAGCCGGTTCTAGTAACATCCATAATTATTACGCTTGATGAATATTGTTTATTTTTAGCTCACCTGACTGTAAGTCAGGGGGCGCTTAAATGATGACTTTCTGTCTGTCCACCATCAGTCCATCCTGTCCGGTGTGAACTTTACCTTACTAACCTCTCCTCATAAACAACTGAGCCGAATTGAACCAAATTTGATATTCATGTTCCTTATCATATATGAATTCCAGTTTGTTCAAATAACGTTGCCACACCGACAGGGGGCCCCAGGCATTTCTCTGATAGCATGCATAAATTGTTTTCCAAAGTTGAAAAAAAATCTTCTCCAGAACCATGTATAAGAATCTTTTGATACTTGGTATACAGCATCTCTAAGGGTGGGAGGGATAGGTTCAAATCAAGTCCCTGAGTTGATATTTGGGCTCCCTATGGGCACCCAAATATCAACAGTGCAACATGAGGAAATTTCTTTGAAAACCTCCTTCAGATCCACCAGTCAGAATGCTTTCATATTTGGAATGCAACATTTCTAGTGGGGTGTGGGGGGGGGGGGGGGGGGGGGGCAGGGGGAGGGTAGATTGAAGTTTGTTTGAATCGGGTTCTGGGTTAATATTTGGTCTATCTATTGAAGCCCAAAGTTTAACTCAGTGCAGTATGAGGAAATTTCTTTAAAACTCGTTTTTTTTCAGATCCACCAGTCAGAATCCTTTCGTATTTGGCTTACAGCATCTCTAAGGGGGTCAGATTCATGTTTGTTCAAGCCAAATCTATGGGTTAATATATGGGCTCATTATGGGAGTGCAAATTAACTCAAAGCAACATGAGAAAATTTCTTTAAAAATCTTTTTCTTCAGACCCACTAGTTTAATGCTTCAATATTTGGTGTACAACATCTCTGGGGAGGTCAGATGTAAATTTGTTCCAGTTTGGTTCCTGCCAGTCAGAACCCTTTCATATTTCGTATCGCAGGGGGGGGGGGGGGGGGGGGCAGATTTGAGTTTGTTCATTTCAGGTCTGTGGCTTAATATTTGGGCAGGGGTGGGTTAGGTTCGAGGTTGTTCATAAATGTTCAAATCCATTCCTTAGAGCTTTTCCATAAAATTTGCCTTTCGAAGTGCAGTGACACAACAACCCTTGGACGTTTGGCAGTACTTGTCTACAGCTGTCAGAATTGGAAGCAATCAGGAAGACCTATGCTAATAATCATCTAACATGGACAATAGAATTATGAATAATTTCATAACATTATTCCTATGTAGTGTCCATGAACCTTGACTAACTGAATCTGACCCAAAATACTTCTCTGAACCACCTCGTCAGGTGAGCGATTAAGGGCCCAGGGGGGAGGGGGGGGGGTTAAAAATCAGTAGTTGGTGTTGTAAAATTTAAAAAAGCTGTATTGGGTAAAGGGTTAACATGTATTTTCAGTATTATCAGTATGCAACAGGGGTTCAATCATACTGACCTAATAGGATCCTGGCCCATAGCAGGTCTGAATTCTCGGAACGATTTCCGCAAGAATCCAAATGGATTCTCCCAAATTTAGAGGAACTATAAGCCCTGCACAACCCCAGTTTTGAAACAAAATTGACATATTGTTTCGTGGTGGTGGGGCCCTATTTATCTTGCTGTATGATTAATTAAAACAGATTTTCTGAAAAGGTTTTGTGTGCTGATGCAGATTTTAGTTTTATTTTGGGATTTGGGTAGTTTCAAAGAAAGCTGTGAATTCTTATCCCTCCCAACTTATTGGGTAATAGAGTAGAAATTCTGTCGTAGGCAATAACAGTTTTTAAGCCTATTTGACACAGATTGGACAGTTCTCTTCAAAGGAATAAATTTCCCATGTTTTGGACTAGACAGAAGCCAAATGTTGAATTCTATTGCAGAAATGACTCTTTCATCACATGAAAGAGGTAACTGTATCTTTGGTAGGGTTGGGTTTGCTCATAGGTATAACTGTTGTAAATATTTTAATTGGATTTACATGCCTCGAAAAGTTGCGCTCGGAAATTATGTAATTCCCAAAACTAAGCAGTCTTGGGGAAATATATTGTTTCAATAAACATTTGAAGAAGTCTACTGACATTTTGCATTACTTTTGAATGTTCCAGATGAATAAAGAGGATGATTTGGGGACTTTTAGAACCTAAAAATTTGTTTGACTATTGGTGTGTTTTGTTTGGGAATTCCCTGAGAAATATGAACATGTGACCAGCACTTCCCTTTCTGTTAGTTTTTCTTTTATTTGTTGCATGACCCCTGTTTAAAAATTAGTAAAAGGTTGTCTGAAGGGCTATAGTTGACAAAAAATATTTGAATGCTAAATTTAAAATGATGCGACCATATTTTTTTTCGCCTGAACGTTATAATGGTCGCCTATGGGAAAATATTTAGTACTGTGAAACGTATTCTTGTTTGGCTGAAATTAAACAATTGCAGGAATTCGACTGAATAAACCAAAATGTTTTTGGAGTAATGGTTGCGGAATGAAATATTTCAATACGTTGGATACTTTGGGGTTCCTTCTTACGCCTTGCGTATTGTCATATTATTTCTGTAGAGTGCGTTCTATTGAACTGGCTCGGATTTCTCCATTTTCTGACTATTCCCTTAATATGAAACTACATTTTTTCTTTTTTTTTATAAATTCTTACGCACATTGTTCTATTTTTAGCAACTATCCTAACTGACTACCTAATCAATTCTTATTGCTGATATATTTTTAGTAACTTTTTAAATAACCCCCTAACTACATGGTATTAAATAATTTTTAAATAATACCTTTAATAGGATCAAGATGTATTGGAATATCCAATCAAATGACTGAATTATGAACCAATCATATTTTCCACCCTCTCTGAGTTTACAATAGAAATGTGCACTGCGTTTCTTTTTCATACACGTCTATGTTAATTTATGACTTCAATCTGTAATCCTATTGGAAACAAACACAAACGCCCAATTAGAATCCGAGAATAAAAAAGTCGACGAAAAACTATGTGACGCCGTGGCGTTTTCAAAAACGTCTGTCACGTACAGATAAATTTCGTAGAGGCGTAACGTCACGTTATTCTGTTTCGAACCTTCGAACTGAACACTACGCTAGAGAGTTTTCTGTAGCAATTTTGTCTTTGCAAATATTTTATTAAGATGTAGTCTGATGCTGCTACTATGGCCACGCTCGATACAGGACTGGTGTTTATTCCAGTGAAGAGTGTGGGAAGACATTTACGGATCGTCGGAATCGGAACCACCATTTGCGTACCAAGCACGAGGAGAGAAGAAGGCCTACGACTGCAGCAGCTGGAGCAAGACTTTTACGCGAAACGAGTACCTGGACCAACATCTGAAGAAATGCGTGGCCTTTTAAAACGGCATAGAATGCGGCCAGGAGTTTGACCAACTACTCCATTTTAACCGGCCCCAGAGCGTCCTATACAAGCTAAACAGAAGATCGATGAACTGACGAGAGGCCCATCTAACCAACCACGGAAATCCTGTTGAAACTAGGAAGTCCTGTAACTGTATTGTGCCCTATCGGCAGGTAATGGCGCGCTGAATATGTGAATTTTTGTCCCAATCAAACTGGACCATTAGCGTCACTTAATTCCTGTTCGGAAAACAGCATGCCCAATTCTGTACAACTCTATACTAGTAAATTAAGATCATTAACATCATTCCCAATCTCTGCTGGGATACATGTACATGTAATGACTTAGAGATTCACATTTGGCTCCATAACCAGAATGAAGAGAGTGGATAATTACTTAATTGCTGCGCCATATATTCCCCACCCGAAATGTATTTGTAATTGTTCACTGCAAAGCAAGAAACACATGCAAACTTTCACCCGGCGGTCCATGTGATGAACTTTTTGCAAGTGCTTCTTGCGTTTTGACCTCAGAAATTATAAATAATGACGCAGTGAAAAGTCTACTTCATTCTTTTGCTGTAAAGAGTGCAATAACTAACGAGCATTCTCTGCGCTACTTGTGACAGCACTTCAAGTTTCAACTGCAATACGATCGCAGTATTTTTTTTTTCACTCGAATGTTATAATGATCCACTGTGGGCCAATATTTACTACTTTTACATCAAAAGGAAATACATTTTCTGCTTTCAATTCTGATTTAATTAATAGTATTGGAGATTATGTCATATGTGTATGTTTTCCGGGAGGCCAAAGGGAAAACGAAATTGTTTTAGAGTTTTGAAAATTTAAACTTTTGTCATCGTCGGCAATGAAATATATTTATTACTTTCCAACGTGTGATTTACTGTGATTTCCGGGTTTGATTATAAACGATAATTTCACAAGTGAATTATGCAATCAACAATTGGGCCATGTATCCGAGCGAGCAAACGAAGACGCTTTACCGTGGGTGTAAATGACTTCATCGTTTTTTGTTCTTTTAACCCTTTACCTAACATGAAAAGCAGACGACACTTGCAAAACAAATTCTTGAATAACTATTATTTTCATTGTTTGACTCAAAAACATAGGTTACGACCCCTCATTGGAACGAGCTCGACGAGCTCGTTCCAATGAGGGGTCATAACCTGTTTTAGAGACAAAAAATGAAAAATAATGAAAATTAATTGGCGATTTTTTGAGAATAGCGCTGGCCGTTTGTCCGTAACGTTAGGTAAAGGGTTAAATAATATAATTATCGTCAATAATGAAAAGTAATAAATAGAATAATCGCTTCACTGGACTGGTTACGTAAAATAATTCATTAGAGGCGAGGGACTATATTGTAAAAACCCCATGCGCATTCGCGCACTCGTGTTTGTACAACGTCCCTCACCTCTCATGAAATATTTCACGTAACCAGACCAGTCAAGCGATTATTCTCCAGATATGTTGTCAAAATAAGTGCTTTAATGCCATTAAATTCTCATTTTGACCACCACTAGCTCCCTGAAACAAATATGATATATTTGCGACAAGCCAAATTACAGACTAAGTCTCCGTGTTAATACATATATGTTAACCACTGTTTACTCCCAGATTCCCTGGGATAAGAGGGATTTCAATCACCCAGCCACCCCCCCCCCCCCCCCCCCCAATACGTGCAAACATATGGAAAACCTATATTACACTCAGGTATTTGGAAAATGTTTCCAGATTATGCTGCTAGAAACTGTAAGGACACACTTTCTACATTATTCCGTGTGGTGGGCTAAAGTGGAAAATTATAAAGAGCAAAAGTGAATAAATCGAAATTTGTACATAGCTACCAATATTGTAGGCCAGTAATACTGTAGACAGACTTCCCACTTTACAGCACAAAATTACAGTAAATATTTGTCTTAACCTGAACACAGTTCTCAAGAACCACCTACCCATATAGCCCAAGAACATTAGGTTTCACTAGGGAAAAAAATCGGAGAAAGCTGATTTTTTCAGGGAATGTCGAGTACATGTCACTGAACGATTAGACAAAAGTCCCCTAAAATCCCAGTTGAGCTTTTTTTTCTACAGCCTTTTTTCGAAAACGCGTTTGAAAAAAATTTAAAAAAATCGCACAAACTTTGTAACCTCGAATTGATCCAACTATATTTTTTGTTTACGCGTATTTCGAGCTACATAATGTCTAATATACATTTACCTAGAGGAAAATGTGCATTCTGTGACAATTTCTGCGAAAAATTATTGAAAATTCACAAAAAAGTATCGGATTTACGCAAAAAATGACGATTTTCCTAACGGATTTGCCCAAAGGGTCGTAGTACAGAACGGGATGTTAGTTGGACAGACGATAACAAATCCACCACCATTTGAAGACTTTTATCATTGCTTACAAAATAGACATTATGGAAGACCCCCTCTGCTTCTGGCCGAGTTCCCCTTTTGGCATAAAATTCGTCAGCATGAGAACTCAACTATTTTCGGTCTTGGGACCGAACAGACACGTCTGTGTCTGGCAGCATTAGATCAATAAATAATATTTACAGAATGTACAAAAATCAATAAAAAATATTTACAGAATGTACAAATCAATCAACATGGATTAAGTTACATTGACTATTATCAACGCTATATACAGAAATGACATGACCTATATACATATTATTCATCGAACTCAGAAATTTCCGACAGGACAGTGTTTCTGTGGTTGTTACAAGAATCCGAACTGCAATTACACAAACCTGAGCAAGAGAGTCCTGCCTTCTTACACCCACACCTTTTTGTACAAGCACTCTTGCAACCACAACTGATCAGATTCAGTAGGTTATCGGGGGCACATGGCTTTGTGGCTGCAGTCGGTACAAGAAGTCCATTGTCTTGCGACCACCCCCAATCCATCGGAGGAAACGAAGTGCCCAGCCATTGTTGGACCTGGAGATAACATCTGTAGACATGTTGTTGTGCAGCATCGCTGCTTGGTGGGAGTGAGGCTAGGTCGATGGGTTTATTCAGTTTAGATTTTGCTACATAACGCTTGTAAGTGACATATCTATATTGGTCGAGAGAGGAAACAGTTTTACTCCCGTATAAGATCAGGAGAAGCTGTTCCCCGGAAGCGGCTACTGCACTTGGTGTACTGTCATCCGCCAAAATTGTGTTGACATACTGTTGTGAGTCGCTAGTAACATCGGAGACAATTGTACTGAATATTTTCTTCTTACCAACTCGAAAGAGTGCAGAAGTAGTGTCACAACCACTTATAGAATGTGCTACAAGGAGGTTGCTTCTATGGTCACCCATTTTGGTTGCTATTTCACTAACTGAAACTAGTAAGTTTGGGGTAATGGAATACATCATGTGAATATTACATCCCGGTTGAACTCGAGAGGTAAGAATGACTAACAAGTCTGTGTCTGCTCCCACAACGACAACATTGTTGTCATCTTGAGCGATGTCAAGTGCAGTTTCGGCTATCAGTACATCAGCATCAGCCTCGGCCTGCTTGGACTGAATATTGATAGCAGATAGCTCCTGCATTAGAAGATCGATCAGTTGGGTTTTGTTCTTGGCATTTGCAAGGGAATCGGATTGGGGTGTGGTGGCTGGTAACTCGGGTGAGATATTGATATCAATGGAATACCTGTCTTTAGATCTACGGGCTTGTTCTATGCCCTTTGTCGACATTGTACAAGCATAACCATCAAAAACAACCACGACGTTCGCCCCAAAATGTCTCACTAGATAATTGGAATATGATGTACATATGTCCTTATATGACGACTGTTTAGGCCATACAACTGCCCTCAATAAAAATCCACCATCTACAACAAACAGAGAATGTTCTGGGATTTTAGTTTGCTCGGAACCGTATGTTTTGAGGATCTTACCGAGCGTGCTTTTTTGTGTCTTCCTCATTCCAGCAGAATCAAACAATGCTGGTGGTTTCGGGGCGAGTTCATATTTGAGATACTCTTCCATCTCTGCTTGTGACTGAATAACACATGTGATGCGGTTGAACAGAATTGTGGGGTCAATCACTACCTTACTTCCACGGACTTTGATGCTATTTGCCATCGATGCGAAAGACTTCACAGTGTCAACACGTCGTAGTTTGATGCTGTTGAACGTTTTGCTTACAACATTCGATACGCAACATTCACCAATTTTGCGAACTTGGTCACAGTTCACAGTTTCGTCGGCCACAAGCCCAGTCGCTATAGAGACTAATTGTAGTGGATCTCTATTCTGAAAGGGGGAATGCACTCTGAGCCAGTTCAATAATTTGGTGATATCATTGGCATCAGTCAATTGTGAACTTTGACGGAGATCCCGATGTTGTTCGCCATGACCAGTGTGAACATGAACAAAATTTTCGAGAGCATTACATATCGGAAGGCAAAGAGGTAGTCCATGTACCCATTTCGCAACAGTCCTATCGGTTATTCCCCTGCCATGTGTGAGACCACCAGGGAGCTTGAACATTCTCATTAAACACTGCTCTATGGTCTGATCAGAATATATCCCGTCCCAGAATTTATCTGAGCGCCTTATGGTAAAGTAACCTTTCTCAGTGAACAACTTCAAATCATCCTGTTGCATTATTTCTGTTAGCTCATTCATCTACTGCAAATAGAGATGAGAACTTTTTGCGTATGCAAAATGACCACCTGCGTGAAATACTGGAATCATATTGCGAAGACAATATGTGTGGAGTTCCCAGTCGCCTGTGCGCTCTGCTCTCAAGAACAACTGGAGAAGACCTATTTGCTCGTAGTATTGTACCCAAAGCTTTCCTGTGCGTCCTACATTACATGCCAATGCATCTTGAGTGTAGGCGAACACCACATTATGTGATTTAATCGAACATGGAAATTGAAACAATGATGCTATAATACGGTATTTGAATGAGAAAAGTCGATGCCGTTTGAATTTGAGTTTAGGGGTATGGTTAATATTTCACACGTTTCACCAGTTCATTATGGAATAAATGACTATTGTTATATATCATTATAAAGCCACTGCTTTTCTGCAATTTTTGATATATAATTAAAGTCCCAAAGTAGTCGTAGATTTGATTTAATGGACGTTGTGTACCGTTGTGTGTATGAAAACAATAATTTTTTTTCGTAATTTTGTACATTTTCGTGAATATTTCACCACTGAGTGTGAGGATTGGTACAAAGTTGGCATTTTCTGTTGGGGATATGTATTCTCAATATAATTCAGCACGATATTTATGATTCTCACCCTACTAAGGCGAATAAGAATGAGAAATATGGAGCTGGGTCGAATTTTTTTTTAATTTTTTTTTTCCATCAAAAAAAAACGCTATAACTAAAAAAGCTCAACTCGGATTCGTGGGGACTTTTCACACTTTATCCGCAATGTGTGTCCCGGAAACATATAAAAAAATCAGCTTTCTCCGATTTTTGTCCTTACTTTCTCATTTTTATGTCTCATGTGCCTGGACTAATAAGGAACTGTTCGGCTTTGAGAAACATTTAGCAAGATTGTCCAGCATGTTTTCTGGAGACAGATATTAACAGCATAAACTTTCCGTTTCATTATCATTTGCTTTGGGAATGCAACGATCATAGTCCACTGTTTTTTCTGTTAGACAGCCTTGTTCTGTCTCTTCTCGCTTCATTTAAATTTGTATGACAGTGTTGGTGGGGTGCCACTGGACTACGTGTTCGGGGCACTCATCTTGGTATCGAGAGGGTATTGGCAACATCATAGATACAGGTTAAGGATTTATTGTCCATCTAAAAAGTTCTAATATATACATTTGTCCCTATATCCCGATAAATTCGGCCTTTTGATTGGTCAGAATGCCTTGGACAAATAGCCATGGCAAAGGGTGCATCCAACATCCAGGGTATATGAGAGCGTGCAACATCCAGGGTATAAGCGCATGCGAAACATCGGTGGTATATGGTTTAAACGAAAGCTTTTCGCTTTTGCCTGCCTCGAAATAAAAATAGAACCCCAAAACCCGAAAATAGTCACAAATATCTTCAGATTTCCGACAATTCATTCATAAAAATAACATAAGAGCAAATACTTCGTCCCCTGAGTACCAATGTGTTCTACCCTGACAGGAGGCTCATAGAACACATTGGAACTCAGGGGACGACATGTCAACAAAATACTGTTTACTCGTTTCCTTAACGACCCACGGGACGTAACTCTGTATGTTGTCTTCTGCGATTATAAAAGCAAAATAATTATCACGAGTTTGGTCCACGTGATTTTGGAGCTGAGAAAGCGTACACAAATTTATTTCCACTATGTTTATATTGTGTTTCAAACGGAACAAAAACGTTATTTGATCCTTCATTGATACACAGATGTCACAACAGCTTGTCCACGCCTTTGTTACCAGTCGCCTCGGCTACTGCAACCCTCTTCTGATTGGCTCTAAAACATCTATTCTTGAAAAGCTACAACACATTCAAAATTGTGCGGCACGGGTCATAACCAGAACTCAAAAGTACTGCCATATAACACCAGTACTCTCTGAGTACACTGGCTACCCGTTAAGCAAATAATTCAATTTAAAATTGTCCTTTTGGTGTTTAAGTGTATCTCGGAATCTGCACCATCCTCCGTGCCCGATTTGCTTACCATCCACAAATCACCGAGGTCTCTGAGGTCATCAGGTCAACTCAGTCTGGTTCAACCCCTTCTAAATTTACTACTGCTGGCGATAGGGCCTTTTCGGTTGCTCGCCCAAGGCTTTGGAATTCTCTTCCAATCGACATAAAAAATATTAAATCACTTGAATCATTCAAGTCTTAGAATTTATTCAATTTTGTTTCAAAACATAGCTTATGACACTCATTGGAAGAGCTCGTTCTAATGTGTTGTCATAAAAGCAACAGTACGTGGAGAGTGTGTTATCACTAAATCACCCACAGAGTGGGGATTCCACCCAAGCAATATTCACAAATTTGTTGCAAAACATAACCAGCACAAGCAAAGTTTCAGCCAATGGACCTCCGGGTTAAACCCGGAGGTCCATTGGCTGAAACATTGCTTGTGTTTTTCTGTCGACATGTATAAAATTTGAAAGTTATAACTTGGGTGAAAACTCCACTCCACGGGTGATTTAGTTACAATCCAATCCCCACGTACTGTATGCTCTCGGAATAAGAAAGAAAATACTTTGTTATTCTGGAAATGTTTTCCACAAATGTCATCTATTATTTCCATTAGGTAGACAGTTAATGAAAAATAAAGGAAGATTTATTCAGTTCTACTTCGAAGCCAACTGGCTCACACCGTTACCTCGTCGACGTTAACTTCTGACGTCATTCCCTTTTTAGGCGTGTTGTGAACGATATTTCCCCTAATGTTGCATGGTTAACCGATAAAACCGGCTATTACTTTTAAAAAAATTGGTACTTGTATTAAACGTTTATCAAGAGAGATTGACTCCTTTCTTATTGGACACATGTTCACTTTAGGGCTGGCCAATTATTGTCCGTTTGTCTACTTCTCACTGTAATCATTGCTGGTAAGTTTGTCTGTGGGTGTAACAGTCTATAAAGGTTCCACCTACCTTTCCACTCAGTTCAAATGTAGGATAAATAATATCCAGTTAATCTCTCCAGGGATAAAGCCATCAATTGGATATGGTCCAAGACAAATAAGGTTTTGATGTCATGTCTAAGGTCTTAACCCTTTAGCCAACGTAACGGTCAAAACCTCCGAGTGCTATTCACTAAAATCGCCAATTAGTTTTTATTTTTTTACTTTTTGTCTCAAAAACATAGGTTATGACCCCTCTTTGGAACGAGCTCGTCGAGCTCGTTCCAATGATGGGTCATAATCTATATTTTTGAGACAAAAAATAGAAAAATAGTTATTCAAGAATATTGTTTGCAAGTGTCGTCTGCTTTTCATGTTAGGTAACGTTTTAAAAGATTTCCGTTGTGGATACGGTCTCTCGTTACACATAATGAAACAATACGTGGAGCATACCGCACGTTGGCAGGTTGTTTAAATTCATGAATACCTCCAGCTCAGTTAGTAACTATTACATATTCACGACGCACAGCCCACAATCCTTTGGGCGAATGTTATCGTCGAGCCACTTTGCGACAATTTGTCACTGTGGTAAACAAATCTGATATTGTTTTCGTTCCTGAAGTTTCCTGTACTTAATTCGCTGTAATTCGATGATATATTGGATGTTTTACGTCATATAAATGGAGTGAGCATACACATTAACATTAGTGTGATTGACAAACATGCTTCAATAAAACCGATGTGTTGTCACTTTCGTGCAATTTTAACACACATACATATGGCTTGGATGGTCACTAAAGTTTCGAAAAATAATTAAGACCAAGCTAAATTATCTTCATTCGAAAACAGTTACTGAAGTGGTGACTAACATGGAATTACACACAAACGACCGATCGAGGAGGTTTCTGCTAAAGCAAAGTGCTTGACAAATCGTGCATTTAAACTGATCACCACCACAGGGAGGGAGAGGGATACTTCGTAAGACGTATATGACACTGACTTGTTTACACGTTTTGGTTTTCGTTGAAGTTAACGTTACTATTTTTTCACCCGGCACTTCCAAGAACGAATCGTCTATTTTATTATACGCTAAACGATAGCTTATCGGATAAATTGCGGAAAGATAGAAATCGTATCCCCAACTGTGAAGATATAGAAATTTTCACTTCCACGGTAGCAATCAAAATGGCGGTTTTCAAAGCATCACTTCAAGGTGAATACAAGTCAAGTTATCACTGGAAATGATCAATGTGTTCTAAAAACGTATAATGAAAAGAAAATCTAGTGTTTTTGGGTGGATATCGATCATTTCCAGTAATAATTCAACAGCTATTCACGTTGAATTAATGCATGAAACCCTCTATTCAAAACATGGCCTGAAAGTCCGTAATACAAGTTTTTGGTTTGGTATGTCTTTTCAAAGGACGTACCAAACCAAAAACTTATATTACGGACTTTCAGGCCAATGTTTGGACTAGAAACCCGCCAGCTGAATCAGATCTCAAGACGCTATTTGTTCCGAGTATCGATTAAATCACTTCCGTGCATCAATAATTCAATGCTCTATTTACTTTTATGCATCAATTCGTGATTAAAACGAGTGGTATTATCAGATTCTTATAAAAAGCTTATAATAAAAAGAACATCTAGTGTTTTTGAGTGGATACCTAAAGTTATCTCACCTGTGACCGAGACAAATGGTTATTCTCGCGAAGCGCTCGCGAAAAATAAACATTTGTCTCGGTCACTCATGAGATAATTTCGTTATTCACTCAAAAACACTAGATATCCTCTATGTTTCACAAACCTCCATCAACATGATTGTATCTTCAACCCAATTGTGTGCTCTTGTGTTAAATTGATCAAATATAAAGCCCGTGGCTTAGATTTCAGAGCACTGGGGTCATCTCGAAAATTTCACTCCGTCGATAACAGTAAGTTTCTCTTACGTATCACATAGTATACTTGTTCCTAGCCTGTAGGGACTGACTAATAATTTGTAGTACAAGAATTCTTCCTTCCTAATTACCAATCGATCCAGATTCACTATCGATGACAGTGAAATATACAATGTCATTTTACATTGAAAATGTAACGACAACTGAGAAAATAAATTTATGTTCTGACGTTCGAAATGAAGATATTTGTCCTCCATAATGTGAAAATCAAGTTTTGAACGCCTAATTCAGAAACCTAAACAACCCTCCCTCCCAAATATTTATTCCCGTTTTTAAGGGCAGTTAAATACAGAGAAAGAGCTTCCTCAATTTTCGAAAATTGAAGTAAACTTACGTGATGTTTTACAAAGCCACGAATTCTCTCCTAATA
Source organism: Pictodentalium vernedei (assembly GCA_031216915.1). Taxonomy (NCBI): domain Eukaryota; kingdom Metazoa; phylum Mollusca; class Scaphopoda; order Dentaliida; family Dentaliidae; genus Pictodentalium; species Pictodentalium vernedei. The sequence goes on from CM062296.1 coordinate 65,707,497, forward strand.
AACATTCGCCCCGCCAATCGCGGGTCATACGGCATTTATTCGCCACCAAATAGCAGGGGGTAAAACAGATGAGCAGTTATTTTGGAACATTTTAGCATATGACAGTTACACAAAAAGTAGAACTCAAAATCAAAGAAAATAAGTAAATATTAGTTTCTTTAACAGGGCACACCATTTCTGTAAGTGGTCTAAAAAGTAAGGAAGTCACATTTCTTATTTTTTTCCAAAATATGTGATAGCATGTCAAAAGTATCTCTTAAAATACAGAGCGTCCATCCTCCGTTCGTCTCACTGCCTATCTGTCTGGCTGTCTGTTTGTTTGTCCGTCTGTCCGGGCGAACATTTGGGGTTTAGGGGGCTATTATTATTAGGAGCTACCTCCCATTTAGGGTAGTGTTAGGGTTAGGAGTGGGGTGGGGTGGGGTTAGGGTTAGGAGTAGCCCCAGAGTAGGGCTTAAGGTTCGGGGTTTGATCTCGGGGGTGGGGCTGGGGTCCGGGGTGGGGTTTTAGTTTTAGTAGCACCTAAACCGAAAATAGCCCCTAATCCTATTGGTCTGGCTAGGGTGGGGTTAGGGTCAGAGGTGGGGTGGGGTTAGGGTTAGAGGTAACCCCAGAGTATGGCTTAAGGTTGGGGGTTAGGTCCCGGGGGTGGGGTTAGGGTCAGGGGTGGGGTCTTAGGGTTTAGGGTCAGGGTGGGGTAGGGTTAGGGTGTGTGTTTTTGGTGGAGGGGTGGGGTTAGGGTTAAATATAAGTTCTAGTGTGAAGGGAGTGGGGTTCTGGGTAAAATAAGGTTTTGGACTTATAAAATGTTTTTTGGTAGCCCATAAACCCGAAATGTTGGAACGTCCGTTCGTTCGTCCGTCCATCCGTCCGCATCTCTGTCTGTCTGTCTGTCTGTCTGTCTGTCTGTCTGTCTGTCTGTCTGTCTGTCTGTCTGTCTGTCTGTCTGTCTGTCTGTCTGTCTGTCTGTCTGTCTGTCTGTCTGTCTGTCTGTCTGTCTGCCCCTCTCTCTCTCTCTCTCTCTCTCTCTCAAGATTTTGGTCCATATTTTTGGAAACATGTCTTCTAAAATTTCACTCGTTTCAAAGGAATGGATATTAGTAATGATTAAAACCAACGTTTTGAAAGTAGTACAATTATGGACACTTACTACTGAAACACAGCAGTGCAAAATTAAGACCTGGCGGTTTAAGCCATTCTAACAGTGTTATGGGATACCACAATAGCAGTACTAGTCATACTACTGGAAAAAAGTCTGTGACTTTCCTTTGTTAATTGTTAGTGTCATATCGGTGAACATTGGTGCCTTTACTGGAAACATTTAAGATATTCCTAGTAATATGGCACAATACTCATCAAACACAATGTGAAATGTTTTCAGAAACCAGAATGTGCTTCACAAATTTACAATCTGTCACAAATGGGAAATTTAATATCACAATAACTTTGCTTTTGTAAACATGAATTAAATGATGAATTATATTTTAGTTTTTTATTGAAAAGTAGCATAATGCGAGCTTCATTCAGGGCCATTTTTGCACCGTATCAGTTGTTGCAAGAAAAGTTTACATAAATGTTTCGATAAAATAGGACTATCAATAGAAATAATAATAATTTAATAATAATTTTAAAGCCTAGAATACACACACGGTTCTCAATGGCTGTACAATAATTGCATACACACATATACACACGTACACATGCATTATCTCACAGATGCAATGATACATGGATCACTATTATCATTTATAATAGTGATCCATGTATCAATGTATCTGTGATACATTGATTATGTAGCTGCAGCGCCACTTTTTCAAAAATATATGAAGTTTACATTCATTGTTACGATTATGGGAACTTTATAATCTCATCAAAACTTTAATTTTACCCACATTGTAAATAATCTCTTTTTTGCTATTTATTAGAGCGTGCCTAGTTGATAAAGTGTCAAAGACTCGTTTCGTTTCGAAACTAGGGCTGTCACGATTTTTTAATTTAGGAATCGATTAATCGTCGCAAATAATCGATGATAATCGATTGGTCGTACCTAGATGACCCCCATCCCCTTCTCTTTGAAGTCGATAAAAATGAAGTTGAAGTCAGTTGCCCTACCTCAAGTAAACAACGAAGACGATCCTCTTTTATTTACATTCAAAGCTTTGATGTTCTGAACGTTTGAACCGTCAGTGTAATCATCAAGACCGGCCGGCAGTTGATTATTACACTGACGGTTCAAAAGTTCAGAACATCAAAGCTTTGATGAATGTACCCGAAAGACAAATGCTTCCAATAGCTTCTTGGGGTTTAACATCGATGTTCTTAACTTTTTACCTTTAGAAACAATAGTTTTTTCAACATATTTTCTTTTAATTATTAAACGTCTAAAACGGGATATAATTTACCGATCACTCGACAACGAAAAATACTAATCGATTTCGATTAATCCCTATTCGAAACCATCCCGATTATTCGAAACAAAATTCAAATCCAGGAGAGGTTTGGATTTCATACATTTCTTTATTGCCTACAATCCAAAGATGAGACCTCTACGTTCTCTTAGCAACGATACTGGCCGTTACCAATCTAACTAAATAAATCAAATTTAGACGGAAAATTCCTAAACATGTCATTTGAAGTGATAGAACAGGTCACGTTACATCTAGTTTGAACTATATATCAACCATTGAGTGGAACAAGGCGCCATCTGCAATGCTGAAGCATTGCAGATGGGGCCATGTTCCACTCAAGATAGGTTATGCAGTGTATGTTACAACCCATTTTGTAATAAAAGTTGCCAAATGAAATAATTATTACAAAGTGCAACTACTTGGACGGGAAAAGCGTTGCAATATGTAATAATTATTACAAAATGCAACTACATGGACGGGAAAGACGTTGCAAAATGTAATAAACTTTTTTTAAAGGTCACTTTTTTTAAAAGGGGAAATCCGAATCTAATTCATGCTATTATTGAAATCAGTGGTGTAATGTCACAACTTCAGTGGTCTGACATACATGAGGAAAAGACAATCTCGTGTTTTGTAAGTGCATGCCGGAAATATCCCACGCTAAAAACGTTTCTCATGCTTCTCGCTGTCACTCGTGAGATATTCCCTGTATCCACTCGGATATTGTTCTTTGGGTTTTCGAATTTTCTAATTTAATTCGTAAATTTGAAATGAGAAATGATTACAAGTAGTCTTTTTACCAGTTGTAGTATGTGAAGTGCTCCCAATGAATCTGAGGTCTTGAGAAATAATACTAATAAAATAAAGCGTGTGAAAGCTTAAATTAATAAGTATTGCTATTTGTACCCCATTGGCCCCAAACAATTGAAATCTGATCCGAAAAAATAACCATCACCTGTGCTGCTTGCGTAATCGTCCACTTGGTGCTAAGTAAAGTGATAAAGTATCTGAAATTATCAGTTCACTAGTTTCATGAAACTTCAATTATTCTGCGAATACTGTTATCTTTCTACCCATCCAAAAATTGGTGTCGAAATTACTCTTTACTGAAAAAACACAATTCAAAAATTGTCTGGAACAGTTTAAAAAGTTTAACAGTTTTGCCTTCTCATCAGACACTTCACTCTGAATAACCGATGACAACCTTGTCGACTTAACATGAAATAAACAGTTTTAAAAATCAGAACTTTTTAAATCCATTCAATGGAACTGTTCTTGTTTCATTGAGTTTGGTAAACTTGGGACCTCGTGATAACGGAAGCGCACAAGCCAGTTCTGTTGGAAAACGTCAATCCAATCTGCTACAATCTATTTCTTTGCGAGGCACGCCGCCGCTATATGAAGTAAATTGTAGTCATTCCATAGCCCCCTGTTTAAACGAGAGAAACCCCACAGTAGAACCTCAGCTAATTACCGTAACGGTTGAAATCTTTGGAAAGAGGATCAATCACTTCAAGAAGCCTGTTTTCTGGGCATCATCATTAACAAGAACCTAACCCTCAAGACGTCTTGTGACAAAATAACCAGCAGAGCAATAGCCAGCATGTGTCTGCTTGAAGCCCTCGATGGTTCTAATAGGAAAGATGGGGGGGGGGGGGGGGGCGATAGAGGGTCTATTCTGAGGCTCTTCACGGGCTTTGTCAGCCTTTTTTTTCGACTATGTTGCTATAGTCACAGACATCTATGATGTTAACCAGATTAAAGTGCACCAAATCAACGGGGTACAAGCCCCCAACCTGGCGCCATCGGTGCTCGGCACACCCTCATCACCCAGCTCAGAAGAATCGAGCCTTGAAACATTCCACGAGCGCCTCACCACCTACCTTGTGGAAAAGATCCTCTCCCGTCTAGGCGCGAGTGGTGTCATAATAGAGTACCAAAAGCTTGATAGAACCCACCCGGGTGATGGGGGTGGGGGGGGGAGGGGCTGGGAATGGGCGTGTCATGTGTACCTAGGACTTCGAACCCGGGCTGTAAACTAAAAATCACCTTTCTGGATGTCGACAGTAGAAGCGTTAAGGTGTCTTGGCCTACGGTCCAAAGTCATTCATTCTCCTGTTCCCGTGCATACCGGGAACGCTAGTGGTATGTTATGTAACCAACTTATCCTCAATCACTTCCAGACCCCCGCTCCTCTCGGACCCCGGCACCCCAATGTCCTGTCGCTGACACATCAACTATAGGTCCAATGGCCAACTTTAGTCGTATGGCTATGTACAGTGCGCACCGCTTGCATTGCTGGCTGGTTTGTGTGCTTAATGCATGGTGTAGGCCTATGTGAATGGGAAAAAAAAAACAGCATCAAGAGTGGGAAACTGTTAGGGGAGCTATGACGTCGGCGACATCATGGTGGGCGCACTGTCGCTGTCCGCGGAGCTGAGTTCCTGGACGTTGTTCGGGCCCAGCGAGAGGACTGTGCCGCTGAGCAGCCCCGGTCCTAGATTAGTACGGCTGTCCTTGGAATGGGCTAGCTGCGTTTGCTGGCTCAGTCGACCAGGCTCCGTGATTCTAGACTCTCAATGCCAACGGAATTAATGGACAAAAGTCTATAGTGAGAGACTTCCTTATCACAATGTCAATTTCCTTTAGCTTTCGGCGTTATGTCGCATGAGCGGTCTAGGTCTGGACGCCGCAATCAAGATTAGAGTGCGCCTGTTCTTCGCCTCGGTGACTCCAAATGGCGGATGGGTGTTGTGCTCGGCTCTCTCTTTCGTCTCTTTCTCATGGGCGGGTGGCTCTTTGTGTCTTGGAAGCCTTCTCGGTTCTCTTGTTCCCGCCTGTCTTGGCTTACGATTTTGCATAAAAAAATATTATATAAGTAATTTAGGATGTAAGTGGAGCTTGCCCCATATAGACGGCCACGTGCGCCTTCGTTGCGAGTAACCAACCCCCCCCCCCCCCCCACCACCACCACACACGCACAAACAAACAAAAATAAAATAACACGTTGTTCAGCCAAAGTGTTCAGCTGCTTGACTCAAAATTTCTTTATTCATTTCAGCGAGTTAAAAGCGGAGCGCGGTGGCACATTGACTATATTGTCGAACTTGAGACCGAGGGTCCATGTCACTCACCTTGTGTCCTTGAGCAAGACACTTAATCCGGATTGCTTGTATGGGAACACGGTGGCCAAGTATGCTAAGACGTATGGCACGCCGATGGTGCACACGCCTTCAACTCAGGTTAGTACGTTGGGGAGTCTGACAGTTACTCTCCGCTGTTCGGTGGTTCTATCCCAGTACTTCGGCTGCCTCCACCGACACGATATGACACTGGCTGTTAAAAGTATCGTAAAACCCCAATAAATAACAGTGCGTCAAGGCCTATTAAAATCAATACGCCTATAGCAAACCACAACGTCCACCAGACGTTCACATATTGGTCCCCGATTTATACATACTATATCTTAAAGAGTGACATTTCTATAATTAGCACCCCGACGATGTCAGGTGGTGATTTGCTGTTGCGGTTATTCTGGTTCTGACCGGTCAACTCTGGGATATCTGTGATCTTTAATGATCGTTGGGAGCGAGATACGGATGTGAAGGCCATGAGGTGAGGACTCGATGGGACCTCTCCTCACAGCCCTCTCATCCTCACACGGGAGATGATTACTGGTGATCGCTAATAACGATCACTAGAGATCGCTATAAGTACCACTAGGCATCCCTAGGGTGTCAGGAGAGGCCTCAGTGCGGCTAGTACTCATAGCCCTCTAATCCTCACCTCGCTCCCAACGGTCACTAGAGATCGCTATAGACGACATTTAGATACAATGTGCTATTAATAATTGTATAATACAATGAATTAGCTTGATTGCTCTGCTAGAAAATATTTCATTACATTTTGCAACGTTTTTTCAGTCCCTGTAGTTGCATTTTGTAATAAAACTCCGAACATATACGAAACTCGCTCAAATACATTTCGAAATGCGTATAACATTCCCGAAGGTAGTCGTGGCCAGAGAGACACAAATTTATTTTAATAGTTGTATAATAACATGAATTAATTTCTGATTGCCCCTTTGAAAAAAGTGCCCCTTTCAAAAAAAAAGTTTATTACATTTTGCAACGTTTTTCCCGTCCGTGTAGTTGCATTTTGTAATAATCATTACATATTGCAACGTTTTTCCAGTCCAAATAGTTGCATTTTGTAATAATTATTATATTTTGCAACTTTTATTAGAAAGTGGGTTGTAAGAAGTGTATGTCTTTCTCGTCGACCTTGTTGGCGATACCAGGTCAATTTTCGTTTGAATCTGCCCCCCCCCCCCCACCCCTCTCCCCGCCACTAAGATAATTGCGGTGTGACCTCTCAGTACTAGATTATTAAGAACAGAAAATGTCAAAGCTTATAGAGGCAGTGTCCCATTAAAAAAGGTGATTCTGGTACTTTGAATATCAGCGAACCCCCCCCCCCCCCTCCACCAGCGGAACCCTGGTAAGTGAAGCAGTGCTTGTTTACTGTGGTAAACTAGCTATGTTTCACTGGTAAAATAGGACCCACTTATTAATGTTTGGGTTGCGAGACCTCTAAAATAGGCAATACGGGGTATAAACGATTGACTGACCTTGATTTTATCTCCAGGTTATGGCATGTTTAGTCATTGTGCAGAAATATGTGACCTTAAACTCCAATAAATAAATATATAATAATCAGCGGTTCAGAACCCCGTACTATATATGGTTCTAATATTATTTGTACACCATTGGCTGCCATATGAATAAATTGCTGAACGTTTCAGAAACAAGTGATGTGTCCATTTATATATACTTGTGACTCGATGGTACGAACTCATCTTGTATGAATTTGAGGTGGACAGCACAAGTGCGGCGACTGTATCATATCAATTCTTCGCCTGAGTGCTAGAATGTTCTATGTCCCCTATGGGACATAGAGCATTCTAGCACACAGGCGACGAATTATTGGTCACAAATGGATTCGATTCTTGATTCGATTCGGTTTCTAAGATTCAGCCCGATTCGATTCGAGATTTTATTCGTGCCGAAAATCGTGACGGCAGCTGAGTGGTGTAGACCAATTAATATGTTCAACGTGCAGCCCCACGGGTGTGCGTTTAAAATATTAATTGGTCTTCCACCAAATAGTAAATGTGGACTCTTCCAATTGCTGTCATTGAACTGAAATGGAAGATACCACCAGGGTTCAAAGGGTTAAATGGATATAATATGAGTTTCTACAACTAAACCAGTATTATTTATTTATTTACTGGTGTTCAAGGTTACATACTTATGCACAATGGCTAATCGTGACCGTGACAGCTTTACGGGTGGGGGAAGCAGGAGTACCCGGAGAGAACCACCGAGCATCGACGAGCAACTGTCATCACCTCAACATTCTAACTCTGTTCAAGCTCCGTCAAACAGGGTCACAGCGGTTGAAGACATGTGCATCGTCGACGTGCATTACGCATTAGTGCACGGCGTCATCGGGTCCCATGTAGGTAACCGGGATAAAGTGCCTTGCCCAAGGACACAATGCGGGTCGTCCTGGACGGGGATCGCACTCGGGACCTCTAGTATAGAAGTCCAACGGTCTACCATTGAGCCACCGAGCTCCCCAACTAAACCAGTCGGGAAATTTATGCGTTGGTAGTATGTAGAGATAAAATCCTGTAAAATCTGTTGTCGCAAAGCTTTATGCACAACATGCGACTGTTACATGCTTTTAAAGACGTTTCAAGGATACTCGCCGACAATCTTTGGATCTGCGAATCACACAGTTTTTTTTCGAAGCGAATCTCGAATTGAATCGTGTCTCTGATATCGATATCGAATCGAATCCAAATCGAATCTTAACAGACACGTAATTTCATATTTCACCAAACCAAAGTTGCGGTACACAGTGACGATCCTAAAACTACTAATTGACACCTTAAACACCAATAAATAAATATTCTCTGAAACAGCTTGGCCCATTATCCATTATTATAGTTTTTGAATGCTTAACTTGTTACTGTTCACGTACTTAAGAACGTGAATAGTAACAAGTTAAGTCTTCGAATACTAAAACTATGGAAAATGTTCAGGACAAAATCCACTACTTACCTAACAATTAACCTTTGTCATTTACTCAATTAAATATGAATTGAGCCTACATGAATGAATTGTCTAATGTCAACGTTATCCATTTTTGTTGGAAATGTAGCACATTGAAGTCAGTACAAGATTCGAAAAAATCGAATCTTGAGACTGAATCGGGATCGATCTCGAAGCAGACATATTGCATCGAATCTCGAATATTCGCAGGACCCTACGACAATCTGCAACAAAACCTATCAATTTTAAGAAACCAATATTTCTTCAAAGTTTACTACCAAAAGTTAGGGGGACCCAATGAAAACAGAATAATAGTGCAGTGCAAAATTTTAATTCGTTCTCAATATTACATTTTATCTTATAATAAGTATTGGGTCCGTAATTACCAGAATACAGTGTGTATTGGAGTCACCTGACAGAAATTCTGTATCTCACAACTGCATAATACATGCACGTGTTTAAGTTACTATTTATAAAATATTATAAGCGTTCGAAACGCGTTTGTATGTTCTTATACACGAATAAAGTTCTATAATTATGCATGCATTGTACTATTTATTATTTATTTATTTATTGGTGTTTAAGGTCACATACTTATGCACAATGGCTAATCATGACCGTGACAGTTTTACTGGTGGAGGAAGCAGGAGTACCCTGAGAGAACCACCGAGCAACGACGAGCAGCTGCCAGCTCCCCAACATCCTAACTCCGCACCACAGCACAGGCAGGGTTAGATTGGCTGAAGAGACATGCGCACCATCGACGTGCAGTGCGCCTTAGTACACGGCGTCATCGTGCCACCATGTGGTCAATTGGGGTTAAGTGCCCTGCCCAAGGACACAACGCGGGAGTCCGAATCGTTCGCTCAGGCGGTCATCCATCCGAGGACTAACCTGGCTCGACGTTGCTTAACTTCGGTGATCTGACGATAACCGGTTACCGCAACACCACCGCGCCCCCTATGCATTGTACCGGGCTCATCCAAAGCAATGGCATATCATTAGTGTATTATGTATATCCTATCCCAAATTGTTACTACTGTTTTACCTATCTAGAGATATTATCCACCCTTCTTTTATTTGTTGTTTTTTTTGGGGGGGGGGGGGGGGGTAGGGGAGGTGGCGGAGCGACTGGAAACGAACAAATAGGCAATATCGCCTCCTGAAGACACTAATAACTATCGGTAACCTACAATTAAAACTAGAAGTCCTGTCACGAACTGCGCGCTTATCTAGGCATAAATGCGCGTAGGAATTGCGCGCAATTACCATATGGAATGACATCTCTAGCACGGCAGGTTCTCCTGGTTACTCATAGCAAACACAGGCAATGTTTCTGCCAATGGACCTCCGGGTAATCCGGAGGTCCATTGGCTGAAACATTGCTTGTGTACGGGCCATATGGACAGAATTTGATAGCCTTACCATGGTCATAACGCGTAGATAAACGCGCAAATCGACGTGCTATTTGTGCGCATTTCATGACAGGACTTCTAGTTTTAACTGTATTGTATTCATAATACTTGAACATAACAGAATTCTTCGGACAAAGGTATGTTCTGTTCTGTACTGACCTTGTGCGTTTTTAAACATGATAAGATCAAAACAACTCTTCTGTAAAGTATAATTATTAAATACGGAATAACATTTCTTGCATGTATTTGTAACGCTGGAAGCATTCAAGTTGTAACAACACGCAGTTATACACAGTCGCAGTCTTTCCGGAATGTTGAACACGTTCGCGTGCAATACATTTATCCGATGATTGCAAAAGTTCAGAGCAGCCGCATACAATTTCAACAGAAACAAGCGTTTTTATGATTCTGAAAACGAAATCTGAAATTAAAATACTAGATACCCTTTACCCAAAGCAGACGATATAAAAAGTTATTATTTTAAATATCATTTTTTAAACTTTTTCAAAACATTTCAACAAAACCATATCATGTGAACCCTCATTGGAACGAGCTCGATGAGCTCGTTCCAAAGAGGGGTCACATGATATGGTTTTGTTGAAATTGTTTGAAAAATAATATTTTTTCTGCTGCTGAATTTGCATATTATGCGCGCGGATGTGGACGATTCGTTGGGTAAGGGGTTAATATATGTTATAATGCAATTTTTTTTATAGAACCCGAATAGGTGACTGACCCTTTGCAATGCAATGCCTGTAACCGCAATTTTCGCAGTAGCATGGGATCAGTTTCATTTCCCAATGAGGGTAGAAGACTCGTTGTGTCTCGGCACTTCTAGGGTTCAACCAATGATCGGAACTGGTCGCCACTATCGGCCTTTACTTTTCGCACGCAATATCACAATTTAGTGTGTTATTTCACTTGTGTATAGAATATTTTCTAAACTTTCAACAAAACCATGTGACACATGATCTGATTTTCAAAATTGTCGGGAAATAATAGTTTTTAGAACTGCTCAATTTGTAACTTATGGGGTAGGATGCTATCGATCTGTTAGGTAAAGTGCTAATCATGTTATTAAAATTGAGAATTGTAAGATAAATCTGCGACCACCATTATGTCTATATACAAAATATTGTATCAGAGTCCTTCTCTTGTTTCTGAGGCCATATCTCAACTTGTCTTCGACTTGTTTGAGATATAGATTTAGAAACAAGAGAAAGACTCCGATACAACATTTTCTACATACACATAAGGCCTAACCAGGTTAAAAATCTGTTTATCAAGCCCTCCCGCATGATCCCTTACGCTGCCGCATGCTCTCTTTTTATAACCAATGCAAACTTACAAAAAATAAAAATATTTTCCAAAGTTAATAAAATTTATAAATTTATCCTTTGAGTGCACGAAGGCTTCGCAATGCTTTAGAATTGCAAAGCCTTCTTGCACTCAACGGACGAAATACACCACCACCCATGCTATTCTGTATAGTCTCACCTTTTTCGAGGACTATATCTCGTCTCGTCGAAATATGACCTCACAAACATGAACTTGACTCCGATACAACATGTTGTACGTAAACATAATGGTGACAATATTAACTAGAGGTCTCTCAGTCCGGACAGCTCCGCACAGGGTCACTGTTTTTAGGGGAGGCTAAATACAAGACAAAACCCCAAGTGTTGCTGCTAGTGACCTTGACCGTGATGAAATAACATTTGGTCAAGATCATGACAAGGTGTTAGGTTATGGGTAACAAGTGTGTGAAGGATGAACACATATCAATTATACAGACCAGACAAGGACTGTATAACAACAGCAAAGTTTTGCTGTCATTGACCTTGACCTTGATGATATGACATTGGTTCAAAATCAAGACACACTCTTGTGTGGGAGCTATAACTGCACCAAATATGAATAAGATCTGTCAATCATACCAAGTTATATGGACCGGACAAGGGTTGTATAAAAAATATCAAACTTTTTATATATGTGACCGTGATCTTGATATGAGCTTGAATCAGTCGTGCCATGCCTTTGAGTCATGAGCAATAACTGCACCAAGAGTTAATAAGATCTGTCAATCATACCAAGTTATATGGACCGCTGAGGGATATATGAAGGATATGGAATGAATGTTTTCTCATATAATATTTATGAAACGAGTCTAAGAGTTTTCCGCTTGGGCGAGCCTCTGGCGAGCCCAAACGGAAAATTCGGACGAGTTTCATAAATATTATATGAGAAAAACACTCATTTCATATTCTATTTATCATATGACACACACACGCACAAATTAGCCACTTAGTATGACTTTTTAACCCATCACCTACCTTGAGTTGCAGACGGCACTTGGAAAAAACATCCTCGTATAACTAAACGTTTTCATTTTTTGCTTCCAAAACATAGGTTATGACCCCTCATTGGAACGAGCTCGTCGAGCTCGTTCCAGTGAGGAGTCATAACCTATGTTTTGGAAGCAAAAAGCGAAAATATAAAAAAAATGAATGGCGTTTTTCTTGTAGGTGAAAGATTAATACAATATAACCCACCCTAAATAGGACAGATAACGTAAATTCTCCCTACTGAAATTATGCAAATGTGCCCCAGTTGTATTTTGTTTAGCCAATCAAATTGTCCAGTTTTGAAATTGACCAATGAAAGCTCCCAACTCTAATTATGCAAATTATAAAAATGTGGCACAGTTGTATTTGGTTCAGCCAATCAAATTGTCTAGTTTTGAAATTGACCAATGAATTTGACGGAATGCTTTATTTATCACTGATTAATATGAAAACAAAATATCAAAGGTTTTGAAGTGAACAAAACGGACGAGTCATATGATAAATAACAATATCGAAGTTTAACTGTCTGTGTCCTTGATGGTGTAACCTTGGATCAAAGTTGCAACACGTTGATTTCATGTGCAATAATTTCACCAAGTATGAATATTATATTCAGTCAATCATACCAAGTTGTACGGACCCGACAGTAGTTGTATAACAATATCAAAGTGTTGTTGTTGTGACCTTGATCTTGAGGATATGACCTTGACTCAAGGTCGCGACACACCGTTGAGTCGTGAGCAATAATTTTACCAAGTGTGAATAAGATTTGTCAGTCTTACCAAATTATATAGACCGGACACAAGTTATTGTCACCTTAACATAGGCATGTGACCTTCATATTGAGTGTCACATACAGTTAAAACGAGAAGTACTGTCCTGAAATGCGCACAAATAGCACGTCGATTTGCGCGTTAATCTACGCGTTATGACGAGAGTAAGGCTATAAAATTCTGCACATACGGCATGTGCACAAGCAAAGTTTCAGCCAATGGACCTCCGGGTAACCCGGAGGTCCATTGACAGGAGCATTGCTTGTGTTTGCTATGGGTGACAAGGAGAACCTGCCATGCTTTGGATTGCATTCGATATGGCAATTTCGCGCAATTCCTACGCACAATTAAGCCCAGATAAGCGCACAGTTCGTGACAGGACTTCTAGTTTTAACTGTACCTTATTATAATTCGGGACACATCATCTTTTGATAATTCATATTGTCACAAAGCTTCAGCAAAAAATATCCAGTAGTTAAGAAGTCATGACCAGGACAAACAAAATGTTGACGACGGGCGACGGACGGACGACGGGCAAACCATTATCCAGAAAAGCTCGGCTGACACATGCTAGACGGAGCTAAAAGACGGCTTATTAGGTGGTAATCAACTATGATACACACCCTCCATTGATTCAGATTCACTTTAGCGAAAATTCATCAACTTTTCTATCACATGTACATGCAGTTAAAACTAGAAGTCCTGTCACGAATAGTGCGCTTATCTTGGCTTAATTGTGCGTTGGAATTGCTCGCAATTGCCATATCGAATGTCATCCAAAGCACGGCAGGTTCTCCTGGTTACTCATAGCAAACGCATGCTATGTTTCTGCCAATGGACCTCCGGGTCCTCTGTGCACAGACCATATGTACAGAATATGATAGTTTTAATTGGGTCATAACGCGCAAATTAACGCGCATATCAACGTGCTATTTGTGCGCATATCATGACAGGACTTCTAGTTTTAACTGTAAGGTTAGTGCTATTTTTTTCCGCAGTGGAAACTGTCACCAAATACCTCTTCGTGTGGTGTTTTATTTGCGTTAATACTGCTATCAAGCTGTATTTCTTTTGGAAAAGCATGGACAATAACGCTGGGAAACTTTACATAAAGTAACAATATATGATTTTACAACAAACAGTTGTCTTCAAAATGAAGGACACGACATAATATCGTGCCTTGAGAGGAAAAAGGCGCAATCTGCAATGATAAGGCATTACAGGCGATGCATTATTCTACCTAAGGTTCCATATCATTGTACGTATTCTAGAACTAAGCCAGTGAAATGCATGAATGGCACTGTCCAAATTGCTTTGATGACAATTCCGACAGATGAATACCGCAGAGTGAAAATTGTAATTCATTCACGCGTAATAACTGTCTATTGCAAGTCTACTCGGGTGTCCATCGTTCCAAATTCCCTTTTGCGAAAGTTCATCATCGTTTCTATCGCCTGTGAATAATACCAGTGTGATTTAGTTTTACTTTAGTAAAATTTGCCACCAAATATTTCTTGTTGTTTGTATGATGTTCCTGATACTGTGAAGCTGAGTTTCTTTTCGACATTTAATCACAGAACCGCTGTGTTACTTCTCATAAAGTAAATTGCGTAACGGTGGAACAGAAATTGTCAACTCCAACTCAATTACCATTGAACAATTTGCAGTAGAAAGCTGTTCAGTTTAGACATGTAGCGACCGATTTATCATAACACTAAGAGATTCGGACCGACCAGGGTGACTAGTAAATTACTTTCACATCTTGACAGTGTTATGTGCAAATGCTCAACATTCGAAATCCACGAGCCCTTCGAAGCCTTTTCAGAATTGTCCAGTTTTTAGGACGTTAGACACCTGAGTTTAGACAGAAACTTGACATGGGCTTCGTAATGTTTGGTGTTTTTTTCATTTAGTGGACGAATTGCGTTTAGTGCACCAATAACCACTCAGTCATTCCCATATCCCGCTATGCCATAAATAAGTAAACACAACTTTTCCCGAGTACTGTTGACGTGCATTTACAAATGCCTGTGTATAAATGGAACAATTCAGGAATAATTAATAATTCATGCTTAATTTCCGTTTATTGCGATAAAAAGCTTGAATAAAATGTTAAAAAATCAAACATCACCTCGCAATTTACTCTTCGCAAATTGTGTAAGACCCTTCCTATCCAACTTCCCGTTCCTATTAACAGGAAAATCATCCATAAACACCACATATTTTGGTTTATAATTGATAGAGTGTATAGTTTCATCAAAGATCTTCATTAGCTCATTGGATGCGATCGATATTCCAGATTTACGGATAACACAGGCGCAAATTTCTTCATACTCTATATCCCGAGGCACAGGGACAACCACAACGTCTTCAACCTCTGGTATCTTGAGTTCCTTAATTACGTTTTCTATCTCTGATACATGAATCGTTTTCGTGCTACGTGTCACGCAGTCACCGTCCCTACCAATTACAAATAATTTTCCACATTTCGATATATAACCAATATCCCCTGTAATGTACCATCCAGACGGCATTTTTACTTTTTCAGTCATTTCCTCATCACCATAATATCCTGAAAACATATGGCCACTGCGTACAAGAATTTTACCCAGAGTACCTCTATCAACTACTCTGCCACTACCATCGACGATTTTCACTTCTGTTCCGGGGGAGGGATATCCTCCAATATTTTCTTCTAAAACCATTCCTTTCTTAATGTTAATGGTACTAATACTTGAAGCTTCAAGTGTACCATATCCACAGGACAAACAATCGACACTATTCAGAAATACATTAAACTTTTCTTTAATAGGTGTCCCTGCAAGCCTAATTGAGTTTACACATTCGGGAATGCGGAGACCATCTTTCAAAATACAGTTCATTACGTCATCGGTTAAAAACATTATGGCGCATGATTCTAACTTGATAAAATGCAAGAAAGTATCGGCCGTCATCAGTGTTTGATCTCCAGAAGCGGTAACTTTCGTAACGCCGGTAAAAACCGGAAAAACAGGTGATCCACCCACTCAGGAAAACTCTGTGTTTGTGTAAAGTTTCTCCTTATTTCCCAAAAACATGTCCGACGCTTTGCGAAGGTTTAAGTGGGACATGGGAACCAATTTTGGCCGCCCTGTTGTACCAGAGGATCTTATGATTATTGCAGTATCATCTGGATCTAAATGAACAGCGGAGGTGTACATTCTTGTTCCTGTCATTTTGATCAACTTCCGGTAGCTTAATATATTATCGTCATCGTTATCGCTATCAAGAGAAACTGCGCATTTCAAGTTTGCAGAATGCCTTTCCACGAGGCGTTTGATTCCAGAAGAAACTGTTGGATCATGACAAGAGAAAAACATTGCATGCGCATTGGTTTTTTCTATAACGTAATCTAAATCTGTGACATCTTTCCGTACAATGTAGGTACTGACAGGAATGGCACCAATAGCCATTAAACCAAACAATATTATCAAACACTCCATTGAATTATATGAGCAAATGATAACTTTATCGCTTTTGTTTATCCCTAGTGATGCCAATACTTGTGTAAAATCTTGACTTTTCTTGTGCATCTCAGAAAATGTAATACTTTCTCTTTCACCATTTGGAGAGTACAAAACTATCATTTCTCGATTTGGGTACAGTTCTGCTTGCTCCTTTAATTTCTGTGGTATTGTTTTATACTCGGCGCATTCACTCTTGGTAGAACTTATATAACTGACGTGTTCCATGTCTGCCTACGATAGAAAAAGAACAAAATATTTAGGGCTGTCACGATTTTTTAATTTAGGGGTCGATTAATCGTCGCAAATCATCGATGATAATCGATTGGTCGTACCTAGATGGCCCCCATCTCCTTCTCTTTGAAATCGATAAAAATTGAAGTTGAAGTCAGTTGACCTACCTCAAGTAAACAACGGAGACGATCATCTTTTAGTTACATTCAGAGCTTTGATGTTCTGAACTTTTGAACCGTCAGTGTAATAATCAAGACCGGTCGGCAGTTGCGAACTTCGCAACTGCCGACCGGTCTTGATTATTTCACTGACGGTTCAAAAGCTCAGAACATCAAAGCTTTGATGAATGTACCTGAAAGACAAATGCTTCCAATAGCTTCATGGGGTTTAACATCGATGTTCTCAACTCTTCACCTTTAGAAACAATAGTTTTTTCAACATATATTCTTTTAATTATTAAACGTCTAAAACGGGATATAATTTACCGATCATTCGACAACGAAAAATACTAATCGATTTCGCCGTGACCGATCAACAATAGATTTATCGATTAATCATGACAGCCGTAGAACAGATGTGTAATGTTTCTCAGTTAGAAATACATGTGCCAACTGCGGTTGTACAGAATCTTGTATCGCGACTCCACTCGTTTTTGGGGATGAATAAGCTGCGGGTCGCCCTTACGAGTAGCTTTTTTCCACCAGAAACGAATCGAATCGTGTCGCGATAAAAGATATTATTTCCATGTGAAAAAAATATTGCGTTTTGATTGGCTGAGAGGTACGGTGTAACAGTGGCTTTTTTTTACACCGTGGTTAAAAACAAGAATACACAATAGCAGGCTATATGGCTAAAAAGTACCTATTTTTAATTATTAATTAATACCTTCTACTCGGTTATGTTACAATGACAAACATAAAAAGACAGGAAATTTAATATTTATGTGCAATGAAATATTACAGATATGGATGTCATTGGAACTGGCTCATTGAGCCAGTTCCAATGACATCCATATTTATCTGGTTTTATTGAGAAACATACAAAGTACAAATTTTCAGTCAGTTTTTGCCCACAGTGCAGGTTACAGTATTAAGTACACCAACATTCTTGGAAATAAATCCATTATCCTTGTGTTTTCCAGGGTGTATGGTAGTTTACACCGGCTGGGAAATCATACACCCTTCGGCTTCGCGTCGGTGTGTATGAGTTCCCCAACCAGTGTAAATTCCTGAAAAACACAACGATAACTAATAATACACAAACACACTGAGCACATAACACTTGTATCTGCCCTTCAGCCAACAAAACCCATAACCACGACTGCTAAAAATAATCGTTAACAAACAAAAAGCCACACTCAACTGATCAAAATAATGCGACTCCAACTTCAATTCTCTCAACCCAGCGGCACGTGATGCATTTCCTTCAACACGAAAGAGATGGTACGTGGTGATAAAATATTATCAGATTTGGTCCACGTGTGTTTTCTCCGTCAGGCACATGGGGGATGGGGGGAGGGGTCGTCAATGTTTTCGGAACACATGACGAGGGCTTGTGGGTAGGTCAGCGGCAGTAGTATGCAATGTACCCGTTCGATCCCTATTAGCCAGACTTTTGGGGGTGCAGCTAGCGTTAAATTCCCATAGGAACCGGACTTTTGGGGGAGCAACTTTTTCCTTTGCAAATGGTACGGCTCCTTGCAGCTAGATCCGGCAAATGGTGTACCTACTGCATGTATGGTATGCTATGGTATGTATAGTGATATTGGTAAACACAGGGCTATGGGTATATATTATGGGTAAGTGGTGGAAAGATGATGGCAAAGTTGGGTTTTCTTGAAAGTTTTTCCCCGCGAAACGATTGACGTTGCTATTGACGTCTTGACGTCATGATGCGCACGCGACGTCATAGAGACGTTGACCACTGTTATTGTCCACTATACAATCTGACATAACATTGTTCAGGTCAGGGTATGTCGGGCTTCTCGTAAGTGGGGAGTGGTGGGTGGTGGTGATATGGTAGTGGTGGTGTATATAGAGGACCTCAAACGAGGGATGTTTGGATATAAGATTTTTTGAAACGAGTTTGATGAATTTGATTCACAACGAGCCTTTAGGCGAGTTGTGAATCGAATTCATCAAACGAGTATATCACATGAGTTTTCGAATGTTTTTTACACATTTTATTTAATTCCTTGTCGCCAAATTCTCCCAAAACAACCGACAATCAGTTCGTTCGGACAGACGCTTCACACCATGACGTCATTAATGCGCTTTACTTGCACCTGTTGTCGTAATATAGTTCCCCGAGTATTTCAAATGTTACCCACTTTTCGTTGACATTAATGAAAATACAACAAAGGCAGATCATTTAATATCACATTAAACAAGTAATATTTAATCAATTTGAAACATTAAACACAAGAAAGAGTTCCACTGAACATTCATTCTTCATTCCTCGGACCTGCATGTTATATCAACGGTTTCTGAAAGTTTTTGATCCTGTGAATGGAAAAAGCTGGTTTGTTCGATATTTCGTTTGTTTGTTTGTGAAAGTGAACGTGGATATTCAATTGAGTCAGCTGTTTTCTCACACGTGGATAATGTTTTCGAAATTTCTCGGTGCTGTTCTCGATTTATTGTGCTGTAATTATTCACTGACTGAATGTTTCTATGGCCTGAAATTTGCATTATCTGATTCGCTGGAACGTTTTTGTCATTCAGTTTTTGGATAAGGTATTTTCTGGCTCTGTGATTGGAAATATTCTTGGATGTATTGATGCCGGCAGCTGAAATCATTTTCTTCATCAGTCCGGTGAGTTTATTAATTCCTATAGCATTTCTTTTGAACCAACAAACATTTGCTTTCAGAGGTGCTGCTTGTGTCACAATGTAGAATGGGTCATCCCTATCAGAATAATTAGTCGGTCTCATTGAAGCGTATTTCCTATAAACATTAACAATACATCTTTGGGGGTTTGTTCATTTTCCCATACTTTTGGGACAACATTGCGAATATTACGTGGATCACAACCTGTCCTGGTTTTACTTTGGCGTTCATTAAATTCAAGAAAAAATCTTCCATCACTTTCGCCTTTCAGTTGGACATCACCCCATTTCATGGCATAATGCTCGGCAGTTCCCCGTAGGCCAAAGTGTACAGTAAAATAAAAGCATAGTGCACTTATTATACTCTTGGGGGTCGCAGTACCAACTTGATCAGATTCCCACAGTTTGTCAATCTCGTCATCAGATGAGGGGGGGGGGGGTGGGGGGGGGCTCGTCGATGCGGCATAATCCCCATCCCTTCTCGTTTTAACTCTTTACCCAACGGAGACGATATAAAAATTTATTATTTTAAATATAATTTTATATAATTTTTCAAATTTTTCAAAAAATTTCAACAAAACCATATCATGTGACACCTCGTTGGAACGAGCTCGTCGAGCTCGTTCCAACGAGAGGTCACATGACATGGTTTTGTTGACATTGTTTGAAATATATTATTTTTTCAACTGCTGAATTTGCATATTACGCGGGCGGAT
This sequence comes from Pictodentalium vernedei, assembly GCA_031216915.1. Classification (NCBI taxonomy): domain Eukaryota; kingdom Metazoa; phylum Mollusca; class Scaphopoda; order Dentaliida; family Dentaliidae; genus Pictodentalium; species Pictodentalium vernedei. Next base: position 65,727,838 of record CM062296.1, read on the forward strand.
GCGGCCGATTCGTTGGGTAAAGGGTTAACTCCTTCTGTTTCGATTTAAGCACCTCCATCAATTGTGAGAATTCTATGCTATTTACTAGACTGTATCCGTATCCACGGCGGGCTATCAAAACTAGAAAGCATCCCCCGTAAAGTACGCGGTTGATATTCAGAACCATCTGCTTTCTTAACGGTCACGAAAAAGCGACACAGCAGATCAGATAAATCAGCTGGAGGTATTTCATGCATTGGCCTATTTTCAGAAATGGAGGGCTCATCGAAAAAGTCCTGAAGAGGTTTTATATGATAAACAGTTTTTTTCAGGGTATTTGCATTTGATTGATTTTCAATGAACTCTTCTATATTGTCATTTCATGTCCCGAAATCAAATCGTGAATTAATGTCACGTCTGCGATCAGCTGTTGTCAGTGGCGGCGCCATGGAGGGGTATGTGGGGGTACTTACCCCTCCACTTTTTTCTCCAAGCGTAGTAAAACAATACTATTATTTTAATTCTTGTTGTATTGAACGTTGCGGTGTAATGGTCGGTATGCTTAATCCCATATTCCCAAGTGCATTAAATCAGCGATGTTTTGAAATTATTTTCGCCCCCCCCCCCTCCCCCGTCCCCCGTCCCCCGTCCCCCGACACACACGCTAGATGCAAACAATAAACAAGAGTCGAGGGTCCAAATTGCAACAAGGCATGCCGCGTTTAAACGGACTGAAACATGGTGCTTAAGGGTATTCGACGAATGCTGGAATCGAAAGCGTGCAAGGCATCCGTTTGGAATTCAGCCTACATCAATTTAAAAAATAATAACTAAACTTTAATATTTTAGAAAATATCTCAAAGGTATAACTCATTGAAATCATGCAAATATGAATATCATTGGAACCGGCTTGTTCAGCCGGTTCCAATGATTTCCATATTTGCATGATTTTGTTGCAAAACAGTTAAAAAATGTCTCAACTTAGGGAGAGGACCCCCCCCCCCCGAAACCCACCCCAGCTCGGCGCTGCACAATCCCCAACAGTACCCCTTCACTTTTGTAACTCTGGCGCCGCCACTGGCTGTTGTTGTAACACGTGTGTTGTTGATTTCTTCGTTAGTCACTGAGCATGATTGGAGCCGATCAGCATTCAATTCGGTTTCGACATCAATCCCATGAATTTTTACGGCAACAAACCACTCATTTCCAACCTTTCTTTGTCCAATAACTGTACCGGTACCGCCATTGTCAATCGTAACAATTTCGCCAGGTGAAAATAGGTCAGCCATGTTTGTTTATGTTTTGGTTTGGCTAATTACGTCATGTGAACTAAGCACAAGAATACAATGCTGCTACTGTGGGAGCACGCGCCGATTAGACACTAGTTGATAATCAGGAAATAAGACATGGGTTGTTACGTCGAAATTAACGACGTTTCATGTGGTATATCCATGTAGGTATACTATTAGCCTTTGGACCTTCATATTATACTATGTCTGCTATAGCTAGGTCAAACAGTATTGTGGGAATGGGGGTAATGCATGGTCGCCCAGTGCGGTATTGCGAGATAGACCTTGGTGGTTTAGACTGGCAGTATAGGATGAACGGTCTGTTGGTCTAGTACCCTCTTAGTATTAATAACCTACCGACCCTTTCTATTATCTTATGGCTGGTAATGATAGTTCGTAATGCTAAGCCAGGCAGTATTATAATCGTTTGTTTAGAAGTGGTGCATAGGATGCATTGTATATACCGCTGTAGGTCCCCTGTCAGTCCTCGGTATTGCTTATGAACTAATTGCTTTGTATTATTCTATGACTGGAATAGGTAGTACGTTATGGCAGGTCAAGTGGTATTGTGGGGATGGGGGTGGGGGTGGGGGGATGGTAATGCCTGGTAGTATAGAACGGCAATATAGTATGGGCGATATATACCTCCGTTGCCCCCCCCCCCCCCCCACCCCCCGAAAGCCATTGGTACTACTAATTGACCTAATGCTTTATGTGACTGGTCTTGGTAGTGTGTAAGACATGACGTTATTGCGGGATGGGTGGGTGGGATGGGGGGGGGGGTGGGGGGTAATGCATGGTAGTCTAGTGTGGTAGTATACGATGTAAGCTTTGTACCCCAACAGGTCCAATGTTAGCCCTTAGTGCTATTAATCCACTAAATGCTTCATGTTATCCTATAACTGGTAGAGGTAGTATGTAATGCTAGGCATAGCGGTGTTGTGGGTAGGGGTATTGCCTGGTAGTTTAGAATAGTAGTGTAGTATGGACGGCATATACCCCTATAGGCCGCCTCTTAGTGCTTGTTTTATTATATGGATGATATATGTAGTGCGTTATGGTTGGTCTAGTGATATTGTGGGGGTGGGGGAAATGCTTGGTAGTTTAGAACGGTAGCATAGCATAGGCTCTGCATACCCCTGTAGGTCTCTTGTTAGTCCTTTGCACTACTGATCCACCAGGTGCTTCATATTATCAAGCGGCATTCTGGGATGCGGTTAATGCCAGGTAATACAGAAGCAGATTATGGTTGGTATATTCCTCTGTAGGTCCCATCTTAACCGTTGATAGTATTAACCTACCTAATGCTTTGTATCATCTTGTTACTTGTAAGGTGGTACGTAATACCTGTAGTTCCTACCCTATCCCGAGTACTCTTGTTGTTTCATTTATCTAGATCTAGATCACCCAATCAGTTCACTTTACTGGTGCTACAGTTAAAACTAGAAGTCCTGTCACGAATAGTGCGCTTATGGAGGCTTAATTGCACGTTGGAACGGCATCTAAAGCACGGCAGGTTCTCCTGGTTACTCATAGCAAACACATGCAATGTTTCAACCAATGGACATCCGGGTTACCCGGAGGTCCATTGGCTGAAACATTAATTGTGCACAGGCCATATTTACAAAATTTGATAGCTTTACTTGGGCCATAACGCGCACATTAACGCGCATATCAACGTGCTATCTGTGCGCATTTCATGACAGGACTTCTGGTTTTACCTGTAACTAACTAAACAGATTGCTCCGTCCCCGTAATCTCTATGCAAAATTATCTCCCCTGATTACAACGAAGTCCTGTCCGGTTCCCATCACCTCTATATCCAATGGACATCCCATGGAATCCCTTTTTGTGAAACGTCTCTGGTTATGGAATCTCTTTTTTGTCGAATGAAGCCATGTGGGCCATGAAAAATCCATCAATAAGGCCTCATTTACTATCCCTCATGCCCTCAAAAGAAACTAGGCCATGAGGGCCATGAACAAATCCCTCAATGAGGCCTCATTTACTATTCCTCTTAGCTTCATTTCAGTATTTGAGGATACCTATGGCCTGGTATTGTATTATTGGAGGATACCTATCGAGGATACTGTTTGGAGAATCCCTTTTTGTCGAATGAGGCCATGAAGGCCATGAGAAATCCCTCAATGAGGCCTAATTTACTATCCCTCATGCCCTCAAAAGAAATTGTCAATGTTGAAATTGCCAATAAAACATTTTATGTGTGTTTTTTTATGAGGGGGTGGGGTTTTACCATATCTGAAAATGGAGAAAAAAAAATCCTTCCAAAGGGGTGGATTGGTGCCCAAGCGTCGGGTAAAAACGTTTTGCGCTTTCTGTCTGAATCCCCCCCCAACACCCCCCCCCCCCCCCCCCCCCCCCCCGTCGGGCAGTGATATTTCTGATCAAATTCAATATAATTCACGAGGTCCCCCAAGAATTAAGTAGGTGCTTTGCGGAAACAACTAGGAAATTATATGCTTGTAGTGCACAAGAATCTCTTGCAATGCATGAGATCACTTCATTCATAAATTTTTGAAGTGGTAAAACCACAATGAGACTGGCGTTACACTGCAAAACTGCTGCACCGTCACTTTCAATTACATTGCACTTCGTCTTCCTGTTTGGTGATTTTCATGGTGAATTGTTTTTGTATTTGATAGTGCAATTTTCTGCAGCGTGAAATTATGTTGATGGAAACTAGCAGCAGCGTCCGCCCCAACACTGTCAGTTTTGGAAAGGAATGACTTGTGATAAATATTACCGCTGGAATAGTCCGCCAAACGCGCATGCGTCCCTCTCTCGCGACGTCACATTACTTATATTGTAACTGCTATAAAGATACAAGATATTTTTTTCGCCGAAGGCTTATGGCTATTAATATTGTTGTTTCCCGGTGCATATGTTAGTAAATGATAGATAAATTGTGTTAAATTCGACTAAACTGTGTTTTAAAGCTACCAGTGTAGACAAAACACAATTTTTGAACTTACACCGGTTCGAAAAGTGACACACCCTGAAACGCCCCCGAGGGACGTGTTGGTTTTCAAGCCAGCTCAATTTACTTTTCTTTAATCATATCTGATTTGCTTTTATTTATTTATTTTATTTATTTATTTATATCTACAGCAAGCCTAAATCATGGGCAAAATTAGTAATACAGGTTCCCCTCGTAAATTTGGTTGCCGATATCATGTGTTATTTTTGTTGCTAGTTCGCCCCCCGAGTTCCAACGTGGTCTATGTGCCAACTGGCACATAAACACATTGTAAATCAGTGGACGAGTTGTTAAATGAAATGCTGAGTTACCGTCTAATAATTGCTTTTCTAGACATGAAGGCTTGTACTAAACATTGAACGACACCTCGAAGCCAGCGACCTCTCGTTTTGTTCTTCCGCGCTGGCACTCGTGTCATATCGATAAACCCATTCACAGGCGTGTGCCCTTCTGTATATGTATGTGATTGTTGGAGGTGAGTTTCTCATAACTCGATAAACAATTCTTTTAGCGCTTGGCTGTTTTTGCTTTGTGCTGCTCATTACTGAAATGAAAATAAATATGGGCGGTTGTACCCGGTGCTTCATTAATTACATTTATGACTATTACTCCTATACTTACTGTTTGGAGACTAATAGTATTGCTTCCGTGAAAATGTTGCACACCCGTGGAGAGTGAGCGGTCCACGGCGGCTATGCTGTAAGCACTAACCATCACTAGAATATCTTAAGCTAGTCACGGCCGGATGGATTTTGTACTAAATAGAATGCTTCGCTGCTTCAGGTTTTATTTCAGAAATCACACAAACCCAGGTACTATGGACCGATAGAACATGAAAAGAAACGTTCTAATTATTTTATTATGCCGAACAAAAAATAACTTTCATTGTTAAGCGTTAACTGCAACATGTCATCAATCTTGTAATAACAATGTAGTCGAATCCAAAAACATGACGTCATTTCGAACGAATGACGTCTCCTCGAAAATGACTTGTCACAAGTGCCGTCGCTTTGGGAGTTTCTATTTCACCAAATGCCAGTGTTTACAACTGCACCATGCTGTTCATGTTATAATTCATTATTAGTGCTTGTGTGATAAGTGGTATAAATTAATGGAATATAAATTCATGTTTCTTGGACGACGACAGTTGTTAGAATTAAGCGGAGTGAAACATTTTATTTTAAACTTGAGGCTGAGGCTCAGTGAGGTCGAGGAGTACTAATCTTGTGGAAATATAACTGATTGAAGTCATAACTCATATTCATGATTCACTGAAGTGGTGAACAACACGTGAGTTTTTAATATTTCTGATTCTTTTGAATTCATTGTTTGCAGTTAAAATTAAAAACACACCCACTGAAGGTGATATATTTGTTGGCAAGTTTGTGTCTTTCGGTGACGAAAACAGTTAATCAGACACAGCGCCAGCGTTTGGTGTGGAGAAATTCCAACCAGAGCGTGCGTAGTCGACGCTGATCAATGGTAGTGGAGCTTATATTTTCTTTGTTCTCATGTCTCCAAGGAAGAACGTTCCGATAGTACCCGTGTTTTTCCCCAAAACTCCAATACTTTGACTTTTAGAAGGTGTCAAATTAACCAATCACGACTGATTTTACAACCGCGAGTCATAATAAAACATTATATATCATGATTACTTATTCTACTATATATAAAAAATACTATGACATAAATTTTAGCTTTACACACCGACCATGATGAACACGCCAATAGTTAAAAGTTATACCTATGGAGGAACTACATCCAAATTCACTTTGGTAACCTCGACCTGAATGCAAACTTGTTTAAATTCATTGCTCGTCGCTTCGCGAAGAGTGAAATGAAAGCGGCAATTATTTATTACGTTTTAAATGAGTTTACCCCAGAAGATACCAAAAATTAACAAACATGCGTTGTCGCATGTTAATAAAGCACCCTAACTCGAAATAGTATGTTATTATGTTATTAAAATGAAAAAGGCTCCGTGATTTATTTTTCCTTTTTGTTTCAGCGATCAAATTTACAGCCGAAGTACCTCCCGACGGTGCTCCTGTAAACAAAAACAGATTTTCACGTATGCACGTCTGCTGCTTAGTAAAATCGATAAAAAATAATAGCGACTCTTAATAGTCTGACGAACATGGTATAAATAAAATATACCCAAAGTAGCTTGGTGTACCAAATGTTTAACACTCGTGGTGAAGTGGTGTTAACCGCTTGCCGAAGGCTCGCGGTTAACACCACTTCACCGCTCGTGGTGAACATTTGGTGCACCAAGCTGCTATGGGTATATTCTATATATAATGTACTGAATAATTACAGTATGTGGCCTTAGGGCTCCCAATATTACTATTACGTCGCTGCATGACTTATTGGGATCGTTAGCCTTTTTTGTCTACTCGGCCACGATTTACAGTATCTACCCTTATCGTTTTGTTATGCAAGCAGGCACACTTATATACATTTATTTCAAGTTTTAATTTTTGAATAACTAATTTTTTTCATTTTTTGTCTCAAAAACATAGGTTATGACCCCTCATTGGAACGAGCTCGTCGAGCTCGTTCCAATGAGGGGTCATAACCTATGTTTTTGAGACAAAAAATGAAAAAAATTAGTTATTCAAAAAATTTTTTTGCAAGTGTCGTCTGCTTTTCATGTTAGGTAAAGGGTTAATGCTGCTTTAGATTTTTTATTCTGTGTTTTTAACAAAGCAACTTTCAATTTCAAGTGGCCTAGGAAAGTTTTGGTTTAGAAATTTTGGAAATAAATTCTCCAACAGAAACTGTATCTAAAAATGCGGTTCCAACCTGGGAAATTCGCAACGGTTACAGAAGATTTTGCGGGTTACATTCTTAACGACGAGGTCACCATAAATTAAATATCGGCTAATTTCCAAAAGACTTTAGTACGTTGTATAGCTCAAAAAAGTAATCGACACATGTTCTTTTTTTAGATTTTAGATTTATCACAACTTTTAGGTTTTAACGTCACTTCAAATTCTTGTGATTTTATGAGTATTTGTCCTTAACAACGCTGATTTTCTAACACACATAGCACTCTTGAAAATGCATATAGCTGTGATGTCTCGCTCATTATAACGTTGATGGTGTATCTATTATGCAGTTATTACAATTTCAAACTTGAACCTTTTCCCAAAATAATGTCAGATTAACGTCTTTTTCATTAACGTTTAATATCTACCACGATATTCAACTATCCTTCATAAAACTCTTACAAATCACTCTCCAATAAAAGCCATGCCTAAAAATTTAATCACTTTTTAACCGACGCCAAAATCCGTCCGGGGTTGCTGTTGCGATGACTGTCGGACGTCAATGTCGCAAAAAATTAAAGTACAGACGATTTTCATGAATTGATAGGATGTTGTGTTTTTTGGTTTCTTTGATTTAACGTCATTTTTTAGGTTTTTACGTCACATTATATTTTTACACCCATACCTTTTGTTGACAACCCTATCAGAATATCTGTTAACATTGACCATTTTAATATATTACGTACACCTACATTAATAATTTCAGGGTTGCCCTGTTGCATTTGTATGGCCACGGAGGCAACACAGAAATCGTTATGACGTCAATGTGACAAAAAGGCGACAAATGTTACACCGAAGCTGCTGAAGGTTTTTAACAGACTTCACACAAACCGATAGAACATGAAAAGAAACGTTTTAATTATTTTATTATGCCGAACAAAAAATAGCTATCATTGTTAAGCATTAACTGCAACATGCCATCAGTCATGTGACAATGTAGTCGAATTCAAAAACATTCTTTTAGTGACGTCATTTCGAACGAAAGACGTCTCTTTAGGAGTTTCCAAATCACCAAATTCGAAAATGACTTGTTACAAGTGCCGTTGCTTTGGAAGTTTCTGTATCACCAAATGTCCGTGTTTACAACGCATCATGCTGTACATGCTATAATTCATTTTTAAGGCTTGTGTGATAAGTGATATAATGGAATATAAATTCATGTTTCTTGGACGACGACAGTTGTTAAAATTAAGCGGAGTGAAACAATTTATTTTGAACTTGAGCTTGAGGCGGAGACTCAGTGAGGACGAGGAGCACGAATACTAAACTTGTTGAAATATAATTGATCGAAGTCACATTCATGATTCACCAAAGTGGTGAACACCACGTGAGTTTTTAATATTTATGATTGTTTGGAATTCAATGTTTGCAGTTAAAATTGAAAACATACCCACTGAAGATGACATATTTGTCTGTAAGTTAAACAGACACGGCACCATCGTTTAGTGTTGTGAAATTAGAGTCTGCGCGTGCGTAATCGACGCTGATCAATAGAAGTGGAGCTTACATTTTCTTTGTTCTCATGTCTCCAGGGAAGAAGACGTGAGGCATAATAAAATATATTACATACAGCTCAGCTAGGAGTTAGAAGGTGGCCTCGTCGCATTTATATATATGAGCATGAAAGAAACACAGATAACGCTATGACGTCAAATGCAATGGAGGTGCGAAAAGCGTCGCACCCTCCCGTTCACAAACAGACCTACCTGAATAACTGCCAACATGTGTCACTATAATATTTTACCTTCACTCCATTTAATGACTAAAAGGTAGCATCGTCGCATTTATACAGCCATGGGTGCAACACACAGACGTTATGACATCAAATGCGACAGAAATGCGAAACACGTGCCCACTCCCCTTTTGTGACAACCCTACTTTTATACCTGGTAACATGTAACACTATAATCTATGACATTCAACTCAATTAATAATGGACTGGTGGCCTTCTCGCATTTATATACCATGTAAGCAACCCAGAGGACGCTATGACTTCAAATGCAATGAAGGTGCGAAGACCAGACCCCCTCTCACTTGCGCACAGCATTACATCCCAAACTACAAAACATAACACTAACATTTATATCAAAGACTGCCAGAGGAATAATAGAAGGCGAACATTTTCAATTTTTTATGGTAATTTGCAATTGTGCACCTTTATTTTCTTATTTCAAATTAAGACAGCCGATGTTTGTTTTTAACCTCATTTTGGACCTTTTCGAAAGTTTGGGAATATATTCTTCACAAGAAATTATATCTCAAATGAGGTGCAGTCCTTGGAAATTCCCAGCCGTTATGATCGAATAGTGGGGTGACATCATGAAGGTCGTAGGATCAAACATTAAAATTTGTTGATTTTTTTTTTCAATTTTAGTATGTAGAGCTCCAAAAAGTAGAGATACCTATTTTTTTTTCTTCTGATTTATCGCCATTTTAATCTTTTAACTTCCCTTCAAATTTAGGAATTATTTTGAACATTTCTTCTTTGAAAACGCTGACTTTGAACAACGCACAAATAAAGAAATAATACACACAGCTTCGGAATATAATATTTCCGTCGGAAGAGGAACGAAATAGACGGAAATTGATTTCTCCATGGTCGGTTTAATGTTTTGGATCTGCGTTGGAGTTTGATGGTAATCAAGGGAGGTCAGTCGTGTTGTATACGGGTATTTATGACGTGTTCATCATCTTGGAGCGAAACGGCAAGACGTGCACACTATTTTCTTTCATTTTGAATACCGTTGATTTGAGTTTTTGATTCGTTGAGCTGACACGATGTTTTTTGTTCTATTGCAGATGGTTTGCAATACATGGGACAAGTTGATGGATGGACGTATAGACGTTTAGTACTGTCTTCGGAGATGGAGATGTTTTCATCTGGAATCTGGATGTTCAGTTTCTGGCTGCAGAGCCACAAGACTACTGAGTGTTTCAGTGGTGTGCGGTGTAGTTGTAAGTAGTATATGTTAAATTAAATTGTCGTATCGCCACTCAACCTACAACAGTGTTGTTTTCTGTTTAGGTGGGCACTCAGTGATCGATGCATTGTTTTGATTATGGCGAATTCACTTTTCCCACCACAATTTCAAAATTAATCATTTCCAAAATAACGTCAATTTGAAGTTTCTTTTCATGAACGTTGAAGTTTAATATATGTCGGACTGCTGAATGCTTACTTCAGAAATTTTGGAAATATATTCTCCAATAAAAACGAATGTAACAATGAAAACAATTTTTAACAGACGAACAATTGTGAGAGGCTGCTATTTGGGGGATTCGCAAAAAATAAAGTTTATCTGATTTACATGCAAATTTAGTATGTTGGAGATCTCGAAAATAAAAAAAAATAGTTGTCTTTGGATTTTTTTAGTTAACATCCTTTTTGGCGTTTTTACGCCATTTCACTCTCGAGATATGTATCCTTCCTTGTGATTTGCAAAAAAATATAAATAATGCCCCTTCTATATTCCACAGGCCTGTCAAACTATAGGTCAAAAGGTGCATCTTTATTGTTTTACTTCCATTGACCAAATATATTTAACTCTTTACCCAACGTAACGGCCAAAACTGGCCAGCGCTATTCTTAAAAATCGTCAATTAATTTTCATTATGTTTTCATTTTTTGTCTCTAAAACGGAAGTTATGACCCTCGTTGGAACGAGCTCTCGAGCTCGATCCAACGAGGGGTCATAACCTATGGTTTTGAGACAGGAAATGAAAAACATAAGTTTTTCAAGATTTCTTTTGCAAGTGTCGTCTGCTTTTCATGTTAGGTAAAGGGTTAACGCCACGACGTCAGAGACGACCGGGTTTTCAAAACATCAATACTTATATTTCATGGGATAAAAGTTAAATCAAGTGACATTTCCGTCCATTTTATTTTCGATTATACTTTAGTACCCTTTACTCCAATTACACAGTTCAACAAATGTTGAAAATACCAGAGATATGGCGTTAATAAAACTGGGCCTATTATTTCATCATTTAAGCCATATTGGACAGTTTTCATAAAAAGCTCTCCTGTGATCCACGTGCTATTGAACTTTAAACACTGTTTTCTAGTTATTTTAAATTGTGCAATTTTATTTTTCATTTCAACTGTACGCAGCCGATGTCAACGATTCCAATTGTAGTTTGTTTTATATACGTCTCAACTTCAACCTCATTTTGAGGCTTAGCCTTTAAAAATTTTGGGAATGTAATCTGCGCAAAAACATATCTAAAATGGAGGTTCCATCCAAGAAAATTAATTGTCAACCGCTATGGTCAAACGCTCAGGTGACGCCATAGAGAAAAAAAACTGAAATCCGTTTGACTTTTGTTGAAATTTTAGTATACTGCAAAGCGCAATTTGTTTTTTAGAAAACAGCTGTTTTTTTTTTTTCAATTTAACGCCGTTTTGACATTATTTTGAAGTATAGCCTGCCTATTTTCTACATTCTGAATTAAAAGTTCACCCTTTTGAGTCTAAATTAAACAGGAGAGAGTTACTTAAAAAAAGAAATCCGTCGGACTTTTTTGATATTTTAGTATGCTGCAAAGCTAAAAATAATTAGGAAACAGCTATTTTTTAAAGTCATTTGACGTATTGACGTCACTTTGAAGTATAGCATATTTTATACATTCTAAATTAAAAGTCCTACCTACTAGAGTCTAATTGCGCCCAATATATATGGGAGAGAGTTAGGAAACTTCCCCACCCTCGACTCCCATCAGTACCTATTTGTGGCTTATTGAAATTAAGAACCTTTATTTATTATCTCAATTTTCGACACCCGATGGCAGCGATGCCAATTTTACGTTTTGTTCTACCTTTTATTTTTAAACTCATATAAACATTTGGACACTGGTGGAATCTTCCATGTCAGTTCTACGGCAGCAAATGGAAGAGTCCATATTCATTATTTCGGGGTAGACCAATTAATATTTCCAACGTGCAGTCGTGGGACTGCACGTTGAAAATATTAACTGTTCTACCCCATACATTCACTCAGCAGCTTTCCTACATAATGAAATTATGACGTATCATGTTCCCAGCCGCAAAAATGCAGCAATTAGAAAAGTCCATATTCATTATTTTGGAGTGGACCAGTTAATATAGTCCTGGGGCTTCCTTTGAAATATTGATATGTATACTCCACCCTTAACATAGCAGGCATCCTACTTAATGAAAGCACAACGTACAATGTCCCTGGGTCAGTAAATCCGCATCTCGTGTTCTAAAATGTTAAGCCTTAGCGTTTCGAAGTTTTGTAAATATCAGCTCCGCGAAAAAAACATATCTAAAAATGGGATGACGTCAGTTCTCAAACTTCAAGACGGTTATGGATACAACACACTTAGGTGACGCCACAGGGATGCTATAGGGTCAAACAATTAAAATGCATCGGTTTTTTTGTAATTTTATTATATATATATATTGTAGAGATCAGCAAATTAGGAAACAACTGTTGTTTGTTTTTCAATTTCCAACCATTTTGACGTTTTTTGAAATTTAGTCTATTTTCTTCATTCTGAATTATAAGTCCTACAGTTAAAACTAGAAGTCCTGTCATGAAATGCGCACAAATTGCACGTTCATCTGCGCGTTAATCTACGCGTTATGGCCATAGTAAGGCTATCAAATTATGTACATATCGCCTGTGCACAAGCAATGTTTCAGCCAATGGACCTCCGGGTAACCCGGAGGTCCATTGGCCGAAATATTGCCCGCTTTTGCTATGAGTAACCAGGAGAACCTGCCATGCTTTGGATGCCATTTGATATGGCAATTGCGCGCAATTCCTACGCGCAATTAAGCCTAGATAAACGCACATTTCGTGACAGGACTTCTAGTTATAACTGTACCTTCTTGAGTCTAATTGCAACCTATCTATATGGTATACGGTTAGGAAATTTACCACACTTATTTGTGATTATTTGATGTTTTGAAACCTTATTTTTTTATTTTAAATTGAGGCTCCAAATGCCAGCGATACCAATTTTATCTTTCAGTCTTTCACGTTTATTTTGAACCTCATTTTGAGTCTACATGTAGCCTTCAGATTTTGATAATATAATTCCCAGAAAAAAACATGTCTAAAAACATGGTGCCGTCATAGGAAATTCCCAAACGGAATGGTCGAACACTCAGATGACATCACATGGAGGTGGGGTGTCACAGGGTGGAACATTAAAATGCCAGGGAATTTTGTGAAATTTTTAGTATGTTGTACAACTAAGGAGCTGGTTTTTTTGTTTGTTTTTCTGTTTATCGCAGTAATTGATATTTTTACGTGTTTTCAATGTTTGTGCTATTTTTGACATATTTCCGTAATAACCATCGATGGCGTATGCTTTATTGAGTGGCTTAGTATGTACGTTAAAAATCAACATACACCTTCCCCTCGCTGTTGGGTGGTTAGGTGTCAATCATGCTCCACAAAGAATCCACAGCAACCTCGATCTTGGTCAACCGTGATTTGACTACAGTAGAACATTGGGCTCAAACATGGTTGGCTCAGTTTAAGCCCTGGAAACAGAGGGCATGCTTATATCACGCAAATCCTACTCAATTGCCTAACCACACTTATTTTCATGTGACGCACGGATAACCGAAACCACTATCCACAAACATTTAGGACTTATATTGAAAAGTACATGTGCATAGAACGACCACATTGATCACACTTGCTCTTATCATTGTTCTTGCTTCGACTTGTTGAGGAAGCAGACATTTAATCTGGATGACGACGTCCTAGGAAAAAATAAATGGCTTCATTATGATGGCCTCTACTTGAATACGCTGGTGCTTTTAGGAACAATTGTTCTGTAACTAAGATCGCCAACTAAGAAAATATAGGTATCAGCAGCATGGGTCATTACATTGGCAATCGTCAGCTCTAGTAAACCTTTTCTTTATTCCGAAACACTTTGTAATTCTCTGCAAGAAAGACGCTATATATAGAATAAACGTAGAGTGTTTTCAAGTAAAAAAAATATTCTACGAGTAGGATTAAGAATGAAACCGACGAGCCTCTGGCGAGTCGGTTTCATTCTTAATTCTACGAGTAGAATAAATGTTTTACTTGAAAACATAATACGTTTGTTTTGTTTATCCCATAAATCATCTACAGAGCAGTCCCGGCAAAATCGTGCTATAATTCGCTAGAAAACACAGCGAGAAGTGAAGAGCACATTGGTCCAATTCGATCGACCAGCAAAATTGGCAAAACTAAACAAGGCGCAGTAATACGTTTCTGTCTAAAAATAATTCCCCTACAAACTTGAGCTAAACTTGCAAAAATACTTTATTATATGAGCAGTGGGTGGTGTTTGCTACTGGCATTGTGTAATATTTTCAAAAATATTTAAAGAAATCAACAATCGAAGTATTAATTATGCCGGACAAATGTGGTCGAGGCCAGAAGTCAAGAAGTCCGTCGCTTCTAGTGGAATAAATTCTTTCAGTATAAACCCTATGGGGAAAATTTTCCACCCTACCAGGTGAATACAGCAAATATTTATCCAAGGTCTTTATTGTTCAAATAAACGGCCATTTATGGGATAAAACGGAAGTTAACGCAACTTTTCAACATGTATCATCATATGCCACCCACATTTATAGCGAATAAATTCCATCCACTCGTCCAATCGTCGCATTCGTCACCCAATCTCCGGTCATATTATTAAAGCTATAGAGTTTCATTTTGTCGGACTCAAGTGTTTCAGTCTTCTTCCATGCCGAGCGTTACATTGCAGTAGAAGAACCGCTCTTATGATATTAACTAATTAATTTTAAGACTTTCATAAACGATGGCAAAAAAACCTACCTATGTTTTCCAGTGCGAAATCTCGAATAGCTCAAATATAGGACTGTAGGCTGCGGTTGTTGTAGCCTCAATTCCCGCGTATACGATAATCAATTGTCACCTACCCCTTCCAATCAGTGAGGCGAGCGCGAAACGTCCGAACATTTCTCTTACATTTCCCAATCTCCTCAAACGTCCGCAATACTACGACAAATATACTCCCATTCGGTACTGGCATATCCATACGTCTCTTTGGTTCAGAAATTTTAGTACTGCTGAGACTTGTCTTACTTTTGAATTGGTAGAAGATTTCATCGCTAAAGTGAGTATTTCTAATGTACTGCAAAGCACCAGTAAACAACGCAGGCTTACCAAACGTATAATGAAATGGATTTAACTCCATTCACCTAAGCTTTTCTCCTTTTCCGTTCTACTCAGGCTCAAGAACACAAATACTGTATAAGTCTTAATTCTTATCAAATGCACATAAGCTGCTTACTTACTTATACGTGAAAGTAATGCATCATTTCGCTGACCTGGCTTTGTTCGTTCTTCTGCACTCCTCTGCTTTTCTTTTTCTTGTTTTTACCCCACTGTCTCTCTATCTCTCTCTTCCTCTTTCTATCACAAGCTAAGTTGAACAATCTCATATACCATTATCTGTTTGTCAATATCCCAATGCATATTCGAATGGAGTTGTCTCCCCTGTGTTGTGCTAGGCCCGGACGTCATGACGCTGTGCTTGGGTAGGTGGAGGAGGTGATGTTATTAAATATACTACTCAAAGTTTGCTAAGCACCACATATTTGACACACATTTTCTTGTGACACATTTGCGATAGTTTTGGTGGATATAATTGAGGAATGTATTGAGATAGTCCCCAGTGTTTACACTAGCTCTCTTGACAGGCAGACGTTTCGTGACAGTCATGCAAAGCATTCACCCCTCGATTTCCATTTTGACTTCGTGTACTGAGATGTATGGGGTATTCTGGCATCATTTCAAAACAAACCCTTGTGATTTAATGATTGCATATGGCGAATGTAAAAGTAAGAAGACATTTGTCTGAAGCAGAAATGTGGTGGGCTGTAGGGATGGTGGAACGAGGGGCTACCCATCGTCAGGTTGGTGAAGCCCTTGGTGTGCACCAAACGGTGATCACCAGAGCCTGGGCAAGATTTCAGCAGTATGGCACACAGTCAGACGACATGGTGGTGGCGGAGACAGGGCAACATCTGCAGCTAAAGATCGGTTTTTAATTATTCAGGCCCATAGGAACCGCTTTGACACAGACAGCCAGCTTCGCAGTGACCTTCAGAAGGTATCCTGGGTAAATGTTTCGACGCAGACTATCCGAGCAAGGTTGCACGAAGGTGGTCTCCGGTCGAAAAGACCATGTATTTGCATTCAGATGTCCCAGAACCATCACCAGGCACGATGTGAATGGGCCATGGATCACGTTGGATGGACCAGGGAAGATTGGCGACCTGTCACTTTTACAGATGAGCCAAGGTACTGCCTAGACAACACAGATAGGCGTTCTATGGTATGGAGAAGACCAAGAGAGCGATTCCATGCAGCCAACATTGCAGAGCATGACCGTTATGGTGGAGGGTCAGTAATGGTCTGTGGCGGCATCAGATGGGATGGACGTACATCACTCTGTGTCCTTGACCGTGGTACATTGACTGCACAGCGGTATACTGATGAGATCCTGGATGCCCACGTCAGATTGTATGCAGGTGCAGTGGGTCATAGATTCATTCTGATGGACGTTTATGCCTGTCCTCATGTTGCCCATGCTGTGTCCGGGAGTACCGATAGAGGAAGGGGATTGAGCGTATGGACTGGTCTGAGACATCCCCTGACCTTAATCCAATCGAACATGTCTGGAATGAGTTGCAGCTTGCAATTTCAGTCCGTCCAGTCTAACCAAGACGTGTCCAGGAGCTTGGTGCCATGCTGGTCCAAGAATGGAACAATATCCCACAAAGGACCATCTGGAGCCTGATTGGGAGCACGAGAAGGCGTTGTCAAGCTGTAATTAACAATAATGGGTCTCATACTCGATATTGAACCCATGTCAGTTCGCTCCGTCAACTTTTTGGCAAATTTGAAAAATTTACTCTTTTACCAATAACTTCCATTTTCCATGGTTATCGTATTCAAAAGCTAAAAAATAATGTCAACAACAAACAAAATCTCAATTTTTGTACTTAAATCATTAAAGATATAATTAAATATAAAATATATACACTTTTCATAACAATATTTCAACTAAAACGTAAAACAGGTAGTTTGATATACTTGGTGCTTAGCAAACTGTGAGTAGCATATAATGGGAATGGTTATTAATTTATTTGCCTAGGGGTCAATATCTCTCGGATCACGAGATGAACCTAGCTACGTGTGTAGGGGTCTGACGTCAGGTCTCGGTGCCAGCTGACTTGTATGCTGTACGGACAGGATCATAAATCAGAGAATTAAGCATGATACGTAAGTAATTAAGCATGACCCTTAATTATTTAGGCATCATGCCTAATTATTTATGCAGTATTCATGAAATCATACCCAACAATATAGCGTCATGCTTAACTATTAGATTATCATGCCAAAATTAAATTGATGACCCTCCCGTACGAGGCCCACATTTCACCATGGTGCTATATTATTTATTAAGAATTCATGAAATCATACCAAATAGTACAGCATCATGCCGGAATAATTAGTTATCATGCTCCCTTACAGTGCATGATCCTCCCGTAATTCAGCATCATGCTGAATTAATTCAGCATCATGCTATATTATATATGCAGCATTTGTTAAATCGTGCCAAATAATATTTCATGATCCTTCAATAATTAGGCATCGTGCTAAATTAAGAGTTAATGATCCTCCCGTAACTCAGCACCATGTTGAATTAATTTAAGTATCATGCTATATTATTTATGCAGTATTCATGAAATCGTGCAAAATATTATAGCACGATGCTTAATAATTAAGCATGATGCTTAAATAATTAAATATAATGCAAAGTTAAGTCAGCATCATGCTAAAATCCCATGAACCAACACATTCCGCTAACCAATCAGTGGCGCCGATATATACACGCTGAATGTCTGTCGGATCGGAACAATGGAGCATGACCGAGAAACAAGAAAATATTGATGCAAACGTCAAGCCGCAGAGTTGGAATCTTGCAGGATAAATCTTTCATTTACATATCACGAATCGTTTCATTGGATTTTCTTTTAATGATACATAATAATTAAAAATGAAACACATAATTTGAGCAGTGCTTGTTTCCGTTTGTAAACAAGTTGTGTTTTACTGTTGCAATATGACTCGTTAATACACAGAACGACACGTGTGTGTGAAATGGGTTAACCGATACGGCACGAGTGCCAGCGCGGAAGGATAAAACTAGAGGTAGTAGGCCTCGAGTTTTATCCTTCCGCGATGACCCAAGGGCGATATGGATTAACCTATTCACACACGCGTGTCGGTCTGTGTTTATTACAGGCTTTCACGTCTGTAAAAGCAATTATTAAAAGAACACTCGGCAATTAATTTGACGACTATCAACAAAAATAACACATTTTATCGCCAACCAAATTTGCGAGGGGAACCTGTGTTAGTATTTCGTACCATGCGTTCTGGCATATATTACACATTGGAACTCCGGGGGAGATTTTTAGCTATCGCTAGCGATTCAAAATGTAATTGCGGTGCACGATTTGCAAAAAATTCTAGTGAATTTTTTTTATATAAATAGTCCGTTGAAGATTTCCGTTCCGCACATATGTGCGGAACAGATTTGCATTTCCCGCATGGTTTAGTGTTGCTGTGGATGAGGATTACATAGCACAGGCGTGTAATAAATTAAAGTATGGGGTGTGTGTGCTCTACAGTGGGCACGAAAGGTAAGAATGGTTTGACGCACTTGACCTTGCACTTGTGTGGCGCCACAATGGTGGCCGTGACATAGCCACAGAGGCTGAAAGCAGCTTTAAAAAAACAATAAATAAATGTAAATCTGAAAATCCACAGGCATCAAAAAGCATGCAGTTCCTTGAGTACCCAATGTCAATGACTGAATTTTTCTATAGCCCCTCACTCGCTATCTTAACCAGTTGTGAGTTTTGTGATCCCCAAAAGGTGTAGAACTATCCTAAATAACCAGTACTATAGCACGTATGAATCGGACCTAGTTACCCGGAGCTTTGCCGGAGCAGCTGGGGTTAAATTTCCATTGGAACCAGAGCTTGTGCCGGTACAACTCTTTCTTGTGCAAAACGTCGATCTTAATCCGGCAAGTGGAGCAAATATGCTATGCTAAGGTATGTGTAGTGATATATATACACACAGGGTTATGGGTATATAATATGGGTGTGTGATGGTATATTGATGGGGAAGGTGAGTTTTCTTGAAAGTTTTCCCCGCGAAACAGGTGACGTTGCTATGGACGTCGTGCTGTCACGATGAACACACGACGTCAGAGAAAGGTTGACTGCTGTGGCTGTCCACTGTACAATCTGACATAACATCCATCGAGTCAGGGGGTGTCGGGCTTCTCGTACTTGCCTGGTATTGTAGTAGCGGTATATACGCCTGCAGATTCCCTGTTAGTTCTTTGTACAACAGGTCGACCATATGCTTTGTATTTTGTACGTTCCTACCACTGGTATAGGTAGTACGTAATGCTAGTCCAGGCAGTATTGTGGGGTTGGTGGAGGTAATGTATGGTCATTCTGTGCGGTATTGCGAGGTAGACCTTGGTTGTTTAGGGAGGTAGTGTAGTTTGGGCGTTATATACACCTGTAGGTCCCCCGTTAGTCCCTGGTACTACTAATCGACCTAATGCTTCATATTTTTCTGTAACTGGTATAGGTAGTACATAATGATAGACTGGGAAGTGTTGTGGTGAGGGTAATCATGTTAATCATGTTTGTCCAGTGCAGTAGTATAGGGTGGGCAGTTTGTGCTCCTGTTTTCAATGTTAGCTCCTGGTACCACTATCTAGCAGAGGCGGTGGTCTAGCCTATTACTGTATAGTTAGTACGTTATGCTAGGTCAAGGGGTACTGTAACGTGTGGTTGGGGTAATGTAAGGCTGTCTAGTGAGGTAGTATATAATGTAGGTATGTATTCCTGTTTGTCTACTGTTAGCCCTTAACACCACTATCCTCCTTAGGCCGTATATTATCCTATGACTGGTATAGTTAGTACATAATGGTAGGTCAAGCAGTATTGCGGGGAGGGGGAAATGAATGGTTGCATAGTGCCATAGTATAGAATGTAAGGAATGTAATCCCGCGGATTCAGCGGTAGTCCATAGTACTATTGATTCACCAAAGCACTACACTGTACTAAGTAGGTACGGGTAGGACGTAAGGCAAAGTCACGTAGTGTTATGCTTGATTGTCGGTAGAGTCGTATAGGAGAAACTCTCTACCCCATAGGTCTACTGTTAGCCCTTAGTACTAATATCCATCTTAGGTGTTGTGGTGCTGGCCCACAGTTTGTTCGGGTAGTTTGTAATGCTAATCCAAGATGTATTGTGGGGATTGGGATAAAGCTTGGAGTCGAGACCTTAATAGCTCTACGACGATGTTGCTGGCAAACCCATAGTCACCGTAAACTGCCCTATGCTCGACTGTATTTACCCAACACTATAGTCTTCTATCACGCTAACAGTCTTGTACAATTACTACTGAAAAATACGAAAGGCTTGCTAGCTACATCAGATTGCTCGCGCGAATCTCATCGAGCAAATCTCGGTATCTGAGGAAACCTGTGACATGGTATTGTCCTGTTCGAGGTTACCATTTAACCCTTTACCTAACGTGAAAAGCAGACGACACTTGCAAAAAAAATTCTTGAATAACTAATTTTTTTCATTTTTTGTCTCAAAAACATAGGTTATGACCCCTCGTTGGAACGAGCTCGACGAGCTCGTTCGAACGAGGGGTCATAACCTATGTTTTTGAGACAAAAAATGAAAAAAATAGTGAAAATTAATTGGCGATTTTTGAGAATAGCGCTGGCCGGTTTTGACCGTTACGTTGGGTAAAGGGTTAAGGGTAATTTTGGAGGATACATGTTGCCGATACATTTTATAGGATACCTTTTGTGGGCTACCTATCTTAAGCTAGTTAAGGGCCCTAGTACCTGTTTGGTCCGGCCTTCTATACCACCTCCATCCCTTTTCAAGCTCCAAGGCCACTACTTGGTCATGGTCACCACAATCTGTCGTGTGATCCAATACCATTGTACTTACCCAATTGTATAGTCTTCTATCACACTTGCAGTCTTGTACCATTACTACCTTGCACTATTACTATTGACAGCGTAACAGCTTTTACTTCATCAAACGTGATTGATTGAGAAAAGTGGTCTTCACGCTGGCCCGATACATTATAGTGCCAATATTTTAGCCACTCTGGATATTTTAAGCCAAAAACAGTGTGTTGGTGTCAAAACGCAAATAGGAGAGGATGGGTGTTATTGTACTGCACTATCAAGAGTGCACGTACATTTGGTCACGAAAAAATTGCAGAACTCGAAAGTTTTGAAAAAAATCCTGGCAAGACGAAAGGGATATCACCTTAGTTATATCTATGCCACTAATTCAATTAATGGTCAGGATGATGCCAGCACGTACACATGTTGTTGCAATTATATAATAACAAATTAATCGATAAATTATTATTATTCCACTGAGCTTAGTGGGTCGCGAGTCTTTACAGTATGCAGTATTAATCAGTGACTCGCGACGGTACGAAGTATTTATCTGATTAAATGCTGCCGTTTGTAAACCTACAATGTTTAATTGAAGAAGTAAAAAAAAAAACAACGCATCATTACCACTCGCTTACAATTAACGAGGAGAGTTTGTCCCAACACTATTTCTAACAACATATTGACAAAAAAATTAATAAGAATATTTTGTTTCGTCGTCGAACACTATTGATGAGAGAAGTCTTCAGACAAGTCTACCTTATATGCACGGCCCAACCGGCGAGTGCTACTACATTGTGCACGTTGTCCATTGGAATTCACTGTGGGGATTATAGTTTAGCGAGTCGCCAGTCATTACAAAATACAACATTTAATTAGATAAATACTTTAACGAGTGACCTGCGACGATGCGTAGTATATAGAGAGTAATCGCTTGACTGGACTGGTTACGTGAAATAATTCATGGGAGGTGAGGGACGTTGTACAAACACGGGTGCACGAATGCGCAAGAGTGTTTTACAATATAGTCCCTCGCCTCGAATGAATTATTTCACGTAACCAGTCCAGTCAAGCGATTACTCTGTTTATTACTTTTCATTATTAACGATAATTATATTATTTTTAACCTTTCACCTAACGTAACGCCAAAACCGGACAGCGCTATTCTCAAAACTCTCCAATTAATTTTCTTTACTTTTTTTTCATTTTTTGAATCTAAAACATAGATTATGATCCCTCATTGGAACGAGCTCGTCGAGCTCGTTCCAATGCAGGTTCAGCATCTATGTTTTTGAGACAAACAATGAAAATAATAGCTATTGAAGAATTTGTTTTTAAAGTGTCGTCTGCATTTCATATTAGGTAAAGGGTTAAAAAAGCAAAAAACAATGAAGTCCCCATTACATCCACGGCAAACCGTCTACGTTTGCGCGCACGGATATATAACACAATTGTTGATTGCATAATTCGCTTGTGAAGTTATCGTTTATAATCAAACCCTGAAATCCCAGTAAATGATACTTTGAAAAGTAATAATTACTTTTTATATGTTGCGTTTTGTGAAGTTGATAAGCTACATTATTTTATTGAATAAAAAACAATGCGTCATTACTACTCACTGACAATTAACGTTGAACGTTTGTCTCGACACCATTTCTAACACATTATTGACAAAATGATTGGGTTTGAGTCAATCTAGTGAAAATCTGTTATTGTTTCTACCTTTATTGCCAGCTGGTGGTTTCCTTGTACTAGAAGTAATACAATATATGTATTTTTTGTTTCGTCACCGATCGCACTCTTCGCTGTTGCAATGGTTTTCCTCCACATGTGTACAATGGTTTTCCTGCACATGTGAAAGAAACTGTTTTGGTGCCAACATTTTAGCCAACGGAGATTCCTCGGTGGCAATCAAACTTTTCAGTGCAATTGGATAAACTGGCACTGGCGTGAACACTGGACATATGAATTAGACTCGAGAGTGGTTATCGCGATGATTGACTCGCAGCTATAATGGATTGGAGAGGGGGCGTGAAGATTGAGTTGGGATGTTTTTCACAAACGTTCCAATAATGAAGTTACATATAGATCAGCGAAGAAGTAGTGACGTCTTTCTATTTCACCTTTTTGAAAAGAAACCTCTAGATTAATATGTCTAGTGTTTTATTATTACTTCTTAGGTGGGTTAACAACACTTTTGAATGGATGAAACCAGTGTACCAGGAGAGAATCATCGAACAGCCGCGAGTAACTGTTAGACCACCAAACGTACTAACTCCACACAAGCAGGGTTAGTATCTCATCATCGACATGTAGTATGCCTTAGTACACACAGCAACAGTTCCCCCCATACAGTCAATCGGGATTAAGTGCCTTGTCAGAGGACACAACGCAGTAACCCCTGGCGGGGTCGAACAGTGGACCATTTGGTTTGAGGTCCAATGCCGTACCCACTGAGCCACCACCCTCCCGGTGTTTAATATATAACTGTCAGAGGGAAGGAACTTTCAGGAACGATCGGTTCCCTTCTCCAAAGAAAAAAACTAAGCAGATTCTATCGTTGCAATTTAAATTTCAATACTTTCTCTTATCGAGCTGAACAATGGCCGAACCAGCAGGACCGGTGTCACCCAAATAGGTGCTCCAAGCCAACACGTATGAAATATGTGTACGAAAGTTTATAATTTACAAATCCTGTCTGTCATTGATATGATGTGATTTCAGAACGAGGCCAGCAATGAACAACGTAAATCGAGTCCATCTTAATTAGCATGCGTTTTAGCGAACAAATAATTTCTCACAATTTTATTTACTAGTGATATGCTTAACCCTTTACCCAACGAATTGCCCGCATCCGCCCGCGTAATATGCAAATTCAGCAGTTGATAAAATATTATTTTTCAAAAAAATTCAACAAAACCATATCATGTGACCCCTCGTTGGAACGAGCACGATGAGCTCGTTCCAACGAGGGGTCACATGATATGGTTTTGTTGAAAGTTTTTGAAAAATTTATAAAAATTATATTTTAAATAATAAATTTTGATATCGCCTGCGTTGGGTAAAGGGTTAGTTATTATTATACACTATTTCATTTACCACTTTTTCTGTGCTAGATTTTGTTCTTTATAGCATGTATTATTCATTCTTGCTGCATTCTTCGTGTTCGCAAAAAAGGTATATAAAATACTAACTTCGGGCGAAAATAAATATAATCACTGTTTCAATGCCCCGCAGATTACCGAAGGGTTGCTTTCCAACTTAAAAGATGAACCGCCATAAAGGTATAGAAAAAACAAACCATGATGAGAGTAAACAGATATTGTTTCTTAAATCCTGTCTCGTTAACGTGATCAGATAACAAGATCAAATCCGTCGCCTTTGGTGATTCGTGTTATTCGGCTATCTTACCCCATCTTCGGCGACTAATTCGCGCTCCCGCGTTGTGTCCTTGGGCAAGGCTCTTAACCCTGATTGCCTACATGGGGCACGATGAAGCTGTGTACTAAAGCGTACTGCACGTCGAAGGTGCGCATGTCTTCAACCAATCTAACCCTGCCTGTGCCGCGGTGCAGTGTTCAGAGTTACGATGTTGGAGAGCTGACAGCTGCTCGTCGTTGCTCGGTCGTTCTCTCCGGGTACTCAGGCTTCCTCCACCCGTAAAACTGTCACCGACATGATATGACCCTGGCTGTTAATATGTCGTTAAACCCTAATAAAAAAAAAAAAAAAAAAAAAAAAAAAAAATCTTACCTTATCAAGTATTCGAAATACGACAGAATACCCAACCTTTTAGGCAGAATAATATATACCTATTCTTTTTCGTTGTACGCTAACCGTGTAGGTGTCACAGGAAATAAGTCAACTTCCTATGTAATGTTTGTACCTATATGAATTTTAACGTTATACTCACCCTTTTGTTTTCTGCTATTATAATTTATTTTGTTATGTATGCAGTTCGTTTGACGACCATAACATTCAATGATTTAGAACAAATATCAGCGCAACTACCGAATACTGTTGTGTGTTCCCCGATGATCCGCTGAAAAAATGTATCTGTTTGGAGTTGACTTGTCGCGTCTTTATGGTATAAAACATAAGGGCCCTGATAATAAATACTTTGTTTCAAGCAGAGCTGTTATGAATATTCGATTAGTCGACTGCCGATAGTTCAAGTCATAATCGATTGGTACCGAATTTTCGATCCAAGGCATAATGTCTTATTATAAGAGGTCTGTACACTGGGCGTTGATGATATAGAGAGTTATCGTTTGACCAGTGGCGTAGATAGCTTTTCGTTGGCGGAGGGGCAAGCCCAAAATTTTCCGACAGACCGAAAATTTTCCGACAGTGTTACAACAACAAAAACCCAAACAAACAGAAAGAATCTGTTGTTTATTGCAAATGTACTGAAAATTGGTCTTTTTTGCCCAAAATGACATGTTTTAATCCCCAAAGCCAGCATTTTAATGTTATTAGGCATAAATTCGCCTAAAAATGGTCCCAACAAAATTCCGACAAAACTTCTGGCGGGGGGGGGGGGGCGCCCCCCCCCACCCCCCCACCCACCCCCCCCCCACTCCCCGTTTTATCTACGCCACTGCGTTTGACTGGACTTGTTACGTGAAATAGCTCATGAGAGGTGAGAGACGTTGTACAAACACGAGAGCGAGAATGCGCACGAGTGTTTAACAATATAGTCCCTCGCCTCGAATGTATTATTTCACGTAACCAGTCCAGTCAAGCGATTAGTCTGTTTATTACTTTTCATTATTAACGATAATTATATTATTTAACCCTTTACCTAACGTAACGGCCAGTACTGTTCTCAAAAATCGCCAATTAATTTTCATTACTTTTTAATTTTTTGTCTCAAAACATGGGTTATGACCCTCATTGGAACGAGCTCGTTCCAATGAGGGGTCATAACCCATGTTTTTGAGACAAAAATGAAAATAATAGCTATTCAAGAATTTTTTTTGCAAGTGTCGTCTGCTTTTCATATTAGGTAAATGGTTAAGAAACAAAACAAAAAAAAAAAACAGTGAAGTCCCTACTACATCCACGGCAAAGCGTCGTCGTTTGCGCGCACGGATACATGACACAATTCTTGATCACTTGTGAAGTTATCGTTTATAATCAAACCCGGAAATCTCAGTAAATCACACTTTGGAAAGTAATAAAAAATAATAACCGCAGTATACCGCCAGACGGCTGCAGACTGCAGTTATTATTTTACGCTCCATGTGTGGGAGCTCTGTGGTTCAGTGGTTACGGTATTGAACTTCAAGCCGAGGTGTCCACGGTTCGATCTCCGCCAGGGGTAACTGCGTTGTGTCCTTGGGCAAGGCAGTTAATCACGATTATCCACGTGGGGGCACGGTATTGCTGTGTACTAAGGCGTTCTGCGCGACAATAGTGCGCCTGTCTTCAACCAATGCTAATCTTGCTTGTGTGAAGTTAGAAGGTTTTGGAGTCTGACAGTTGCTCGCCCTTGATGGGTGGTTCTCGCCTGTACTTCGACTTCCTCAACCCTTAAAACTGTCCGACACAAGGTGACCCTGGCTGCTAAACTCCAATAAATAAATAAATAAACCCCCTTGTATATTGAGATTGGACTGATCTGACTCACTGTAAGTGTACTCAAAGGCGATACCATTTCAGGAAACGAGGGTTCAAAGAGTTATTCGAATAACGGGTAAAGTTCTGTTACCTGGAAATGCTTAGAAATTGACCGCACCTCCATTTTGAGAAAAATACACGTATTGAGTTACATATTTAACAAATGTTCGTATCGGGCCGATGTTTCAGCCCAGTGAGGACGTTTGCTAAATATGAAGCCAAAAATGTACATTTCTCTCGAACCTAAAGGCCATTATACAGACAAACCCAACGATTGGATTTTCAATCACTCGATATGATTAATAGTAAAGAGTCGATGCACCCTCTCCTTGCTAATTCCCAAATAAGATTGCAATAAAGGGTTGGTAAAGATAATGCTGTCCTAAACACTCTCTTTCTCCCTCTCACGGTCTTTCTCTCCTCGTCTCTTTCTGGAGAAAGTTGGGGCAGGTGCTCCCTGTGCCCCCAGGTTCCTGCTTTCCTTGTTTGCGGCATTAAAAATAACCTGCCTCCAATTTCCAAGCTACTTTTTGATTATTTTTAGAGCACATTATGTGAACACAAAATGTTTTTTTTTAAAAACGGACGCTTTAAACCGAGCACATTCTCCTGACACGTTGGTACAACCCAGTATTCACACATGTCAGTTGTCCAAACTTGGACTCTGAGTCCGAAAATAATATTTTATTAGGGTACAGTAAAAACTAGAAGTCCTGTCACGAACTGTGCACTCATCCTGTGCACAATTGCCATATCGAATGGCATCCAAAGCACGGCAGATCCTCCTGGTTACTCACAGAAAACACAGGCAATGTGTCTGCAAGTGGACCTCCGGGTTACCCGGAGGTCCATTGGCTGAAATATTGTTTGTGCACAGGTCATATGTATAGAATTTAATAGCCTTACTATGGTCATAGCACGTAGAGTAACGCTTAGATCGAAGTGCTAAATATGGGCATTTCAGGACAGGACTTCTAGTTTTATCTGTACGCTGATGGGAGCGGGTGCTCCCTGTGCCACCAAGTCTGTACATGTATGTCCCTGTAAGTAACAGATAAACAATCAGAAATGCAGTTTGAATTACACAAGAAGTCATTTCAACAAACAAACGTTCGTAAATCCAACATGGACCATTAAACATATTTGTTTTTGTTCAGGATTTGTTACTTTTTAAGGTAAGAAACAGTATTCACCAAACTGTAACCCAATGTTGGCTGCGTAAATCGACCTAGGTGTTTCTTTTGTAACCGATCTGCAGAAACGATGATTATGTTCCGAATGTCAATGAGCACATGTGGAAATCGTATACACACTTGTACACGTGGGAATCGCATGCATACCTGTACATGTCAAAGACATAAAGCCATTGGTGTGTTTATAGGCACTGGTCTTGGTACAATACAAACACTAATTAAAATGTAAAATATTACATAGAAAATATTTTACATCCATGTTAATAAAAAGCAATTGTACGATATTTAAGTAGTGCAATTTTGTATTTCAAGACTGAACAATAATTTCCTGATGTGGTACGTCGTTTGGACGGAGCTACATGTACCTCCAGGCGTACCGCACCAGAACAAATGTTGTATTACCTTTCAGTCCAAGTTTGTCTTATGCTAAAATTTCGAAATAGCTTCTGAAAATACCTAATATAATGTACTGGTACATTAACAACTCAGGTTATTTACCTACATATATAATTAATTGTGAAAAAATGCGCTTTTCGAATCTGTCCATCAGAACTGTGGATTGATGTAAACGATGAATTTATTAACAACAGCCTAAATTATCGTGACAGGAATATTCTGATCGCTGTCCTGAATTTTGACCTATGCACACACCACGCCCGCCATCTTAGTCGTGCTTGGAGGATTTATTGTGTGGTGTAAAAGTAGAGCTGTGTGGTTTTGAAAATTCAGTTCGGCTTCGGTTATGATTCGGTGTTTTTTTATAAACTCGGTTTACGGGTTCAGTTTCGGTTTTCTTTGTACAAACATAACAATGCATACACTGCTTATTGGAAGATTATTTTGCCGTATATAATTACAACATGAAATTGACCCATCTATAAAATACAAAATAACCTGACACTTTATCGAGATATTCAAGTCAAATGCAACCTTTGATAGTAGTACGGCCAGGGAAAGTAACACTCGGGCTCGGAACTTGGGGGCACCATGGTCCTGATTCATATGTCAACTGTTAAAGTGGGTGGGGGGGGGGGGGGTGGGGGTTATCGTAAATAGAGATCTGACCAACACTTGTAATTTTGGACTGCAATATTCTTGAAGTAATAGGTTTATCAAAATATCACTTCAAGAATTGTGCAGTCACAAGCTAAAACTCTGAGACACTGGATATTCTCTGTAGTTTGAAATTTTTAACATGCTGCCAAAACATCATTTGGACGGTCAAAAAATAACGTGATTCTTTTGTCCCAAAAGACGTCAGACGTCTCCATTTAACAACTGATTTCAACAATTTCTTAGAGGTCCCTCCATCCCACATCATCCCGTGTGCTTTCAACAGTATCGCGACACTTTTAAAATGTGGGCGCACGTCACAGAATGATCAGCACTTCCTGTCTAATTGCTTGAAACTGTAATTTCCATGAACTCATCTGATGGAACTGAAGTAAGTGGATACTGGGTGGTGATTTATTGTTAAATAGCATCCGAAAACATTAATTTAATCCCAAATAGTCCTGACAAATAAATCCAATAAACATGGAACACAGCACAATAGGTGTTAATTTATGCGACTGTTATTGTCGGTGGGGGAGGGAGAGGGAGACTCCTTTACCATGGCAAAGCACGTGTGTAATACACTCTGAATTTTCCTTAGTGCAATGTATTTGACAATGTGTCAATTATCTCAAGAGTTTCAAGTTCAAGAAAACGATTTCTTGCCTTGAGTCCGTTGTAAAATTATATGTGTGTGGTAGTAAACATCTATACTATATTTTAGAATGTCTGTATGTATGTATGTCTGTCTGTCCGCTATAGAAATGAATATGGGGCAACCCCGAGTGTCCAAAAATGGGTCTACTAGCAGTACTTTTTTATGGCTGAGGTCCTCGGCAGGTTTAAAAAAAGTGTATGGAGTGGGAGTGGGGGTGTAAGGGGGACCAAAAGTTATGACCAAAATTTGTTGTACCCCTAGGGGTCTACTAGGGGTACGTTTTTATCAGGAATCTAATGGTGAGGTTTAAAAAAGTATCGGGTGGGGGTGTAGAGGGGCACCAAAAGTTATGACCAAATTTTTTCTCACTGATATAGCTCTTCCAAGGGGTCTAGTAGGGGTAAGTTTTTACCAGGAATCTAATGGTGAGGTTTAAAAAAGTGCTGGGATGGGGTGGGGTGGGGTGGGGGGTTGTAGAAGGGCACCAACAGTTATGACCAACATTTTTCTCACCGGTATAGGTCTTCAAAGGGGTCTACTAGGGGTAATTTTTATAGTCTCCTCAGCCCGAGCAACGCCGGGTAACCCTGCCAGTTGTCTATAACACTCTTAATGACTTTATTCAATTCAAGTAAAAAGCGGATGCGTGCGAAGTCAATTTTGTCACCTATTTTAACAAAATCTGGTTAATGAAGCGCTCGAACGCGATACAAATTACTAGGGTAGCTGTTCTGCAAAAAGGTGTATCGTGACTCTAAAGTTTCAAAATAAACTAACTTTATGTTGTCTCACTCATTATTCTGAGAGTTGAAAACCTGAGTTGATATTTTCAACATTTAATTTGGAAACCGGGACGATCGGTTTTCTGTAATTGATTCGGCCTCAGTTTCGGTTTTGATAATAAAACCGAAACCGAACCGAATTTTCGGTTAACCGCTCAGCTCTAGTGTGTAAAGCTAAAATTTATGTCATAGGTTTTTCATTTATAGTAGAATGGATAAGCATGGTATAAATAGACAGAATGCGATGTGTGTTCGAATCGGTGGGTGTTTTACTAAATGAGTCGGAATGGCGTAGTCATATTTCGCGAGAACCTCCGGCTCTCGCGAAATATGATTACGCCATTCCAACTCGTTATGTAAAACACCCACCGATTCAAACACACATCGCGTTCTGTGTTATTACACAATCCATGCATTAAAATTCATTTAAATAAATAAATTTTAATTCCGATGTTTAAACCCAAAGGTGAAGAGTCTGTTGGTTTTGACTGAAGCTGTACTGAACAAATGGATCGATAAAATATCAAAATAACCTTTTCGGAACCAGCGTTTGTTGAAATTCGTATCGCTGTTTCTCTTCGGTTCGTGCCCATGTACGCCTAACCATTTGGTGGCTATTACTGTTAGTAAAAATATAAGTGCAAATTTGTGCAGATTTTAAAACAGTTGGGAGAAATACTTTTAAAAGAAGTTCGAAGCATGTCAAGTTGTACGAAGACTTACCGAAATAAAGTTGACCAATTTAGATATAACGGATCCACAAAACGAGACGGCCATGGGACTGGGTTAATGTTCTGGTTAGAAATGATTGTTTTTTTAAATATTATCTCATTTTTGGTTAACTAATTTTTTGTGAATCGACTTTGTTTCGCTTTGGATGTTTTCATTTTCACAATATGCGACAGACTGTCGATAATTGTATAACGAAATTTGGAAACTCTTCGAAGCGTAACTAATGACTCGATGGGAAAGGAACTAGTATGAACGGTGCTGGGAAAAAAGTTCCGGCTTGTACATCGCCCACTGAATACAGAATCATTTATGTTACAGCGGTTATTCCAAATACAAGGGTTTAAAGTTGAATGGATGTGTAATAAATAGCGCATGGAAAAGGGGGTAAATTTCACTAAAATACTGTACTGAGAATAGGATTATTTTCAAAATAACGCTACGTCTGCTCGAAATGTATGCAGGCAACAGAATATCTGGAACCGACTGCAAACCACACACAAAGTGAATACAAAAGCGAAGCGAACAAACTCGGTATCATCAAACACCAAAACAACAGCAATTTGACTGCCAAAATTTTCCGTGACCATTTATCTGAAAAAGAATAAGACACCCATTTTGAATATTATTCACTAGAGAGAGTTGATGGTGTACTCTGTCATTTCAATTTGGACGCCAGAAATAGTGAATAGCTAGAAACTTTACTGGAAATAGTATTGGTTTTACCTTTTGAACCTTGCTGGCATATTCCATGTCAGTTCAATGGCAGTACTTTTAAGAGGCCACGTTCATTAATTGTGGGTAGACTAATTAATATTTTCAACGACCAGGCTGATTATTTATTTATTTATTTTAACGCCACTTTCGTCAGCCAGGCTTAGCTCGTGTCGGACAGTTTTACGGGAGGGGAAAGTCGGAGTACCTGGAGAGAACCCCCGAGCAACGACGAGCAACAGCCATACTCCTCAACTTACTAACTCCGCACAAGCAGGGTTAGCATTGGTTGTTGGTAAGTTCACGATTGATGTGTAGTATGCCTTAGTACACAGCGCCACCGTTCCCCCACATGGGCAATTGGGGTGAAGTGCCTTGCCCAAAGAAACAACGCAGTAACGCCTGGCGGAGATCGAACCGTGGACCTTTCGGTTTGAAGTCCAAGCCGCAGCCACTGAGCTACATGTATTGCGCTCCTCGCCAATGCTTGAGGCTGCATGTTCAAAATATTGATTGGTCTATCCCACACATTCACTTAGCAACCAACCTACTTAATGAAGTTATGACGTTTCAATGTCCCAGGCCGGGAAAAGCGGCTCTTCGGTTCAAAGGATTAAGGCAGCTTTACTGTGTGACAAATTCCTTTGAGGTGTCTGTGGCAGGGTACAAAGCCCAGGTACCCTGTCAACATTCTATGTACGCCGCGTTTGAGGCTCAAAGTACATGAAATTCTCAGAGAGTATATTGGGCTATGTGCCCTGCCAAAGACCCCAATAGCTAGGAATGTACAGAGTGTGTTTCATATGCAGAGGGATATTTCGTCGCCTGAGTGCTAAAATGTTCTGTGTCCCCTGTGGGACATAGAACATTCTAACACTCGGGCGACGATTTGATACAACGATCTACTGAACCATCATCATCCAAACTGCAAAAACTTATAGGAAAATTAATGTGGTGTCAGCTAAGTTATGTATCAGGCAGAAAAATAAACAGAGAGTCTATATTCTCGACGCAGTTTATCAACCGAGTCTACTAAATTCGATTCGAACCGAGCTTTAACGAGGTTTGAATGAAATTCAGTAAACGATGTTCAAACATTCCTTCTAGAATCGTGAGGTATATGAGATCTTGTTTATCACACAATCGCGATGGAGTCAAACAAATAATAAAACAATAATAATAAAAAACTAGAGAAATAGAATTTACTGCACCCAGTAAATTCAAGTCTGTGTGAAAAGGGTTAAAGTATCAGGAATAAACTATACAGAAAGAGAATTTATGGAGGCTTATTTTCAGGAGTAAAATATTTTTAAACAAATCAGAAATGGATTTTCGTTAATAGCATTTAAAGATATTTATACAGGAATCAGAACATTTTTTATAAGAAATCAGAAAAGGCATATATGCGACCAGCATTGAAAGGGTTCGATACACGAATCAGAAGTGGACTTTTTTGGCTCTGCCCACTAATTTGAGTGATGAAATACGTTCATGAACTTTTGAAATGCATTAAGGTGTAATGAAATGCATTCCCCAGTCTTTCTGAATAATATGCACTTGATGACCTTCAAGACCTTGGTAACCTCTTTCAGGCGGACCATATATTGAACCTCCATAAATTTTTAAATCAGTCGGTATAGTCCCATGTATACACCCACTTTAAAGAAATGGCTCCACCAACTATATTTTTGGGCGATGATAGCAAATATGTATTATGATTTAGAAGCCTCTAAGGCAATCAGCCTACTGTATCACACACAAGGCCTCAAACTAGCTGAAAAAACAAAGATGAGTGCAAACGGGTTGTTGGTAACCAGCACGCCAAAACGAGTAGAGATAGGACGATTTGTATTTGAGTTATCGAGACGACAAAGGGCGCATAGACTCTATATCGGAGATAGTGCCATAAAAAAATTAAAAGCCCCAAGAGATCGTTTAAAGGCCTACCCTTAAGAGCATCTAGTGCCCTAAACAAGGCATACATAAAATAAGATGGTGGAATCTTGAATCATGGCATTTGCATAAAGAGCGGCAATATGGCAGGAAGCGTGCAAAAGGTTCTACAGTCATAAGTTAAATGATGTTGTTTGTTCTTCGCGGTGAAGTATGAAGAAGGCGGTGAAGTATGAAGAGGGTTAAAGACAGACCATTTAAATATTCCATTTCATGAATTCATAATTGTGATAAGTGTTTCGAGAGAGCCGTTTACCACTCGGCCCGAAACCTGTTGATATTGAGTTATGATTGAGAATGAAAAAAAATAAAAATAAAAAATGCAATGAAAGGTGAAGGGTTATTTATTCAACAACAATTAATTAAGTGTTGTAAGATAGATCTGTATAATAAACAAATTTTCTTGCCACTCAACGGGCTTCTTTCAACTTGGTTTGGGATGGAATTTAATTCTGATCTGACAGCTGATAAGAGTAAATGTGTGTCAGGCTGTCAGCTACAGCAACTTCTTTCTAATTTGATTGTTTACATTATTCCCTTGTGTATATAAATATAAACAGCTATTTCTTTATGATGCTTTTCTGTTACAAAGAAATTAGGGGGTATAAAAAACTCTGTGGCCCAATGGTCCACTCCCAAATCTCTGATAACACAGCTGGGCCAGTACTAGTGACAGGCTACCAGTATGCCAAACAGCCCTAGGACAGATTATGTATTTATTTATTTATTGGTGTGTAAGGTCACATATTTCTGCACAATGGCTAATCATGACCACGACAGTTTTACGGGTGGAGGAAGCTGGAGTACCTGGAGAGAACCACCGAGCAACGGCGAGCAACTGTCAGCTCCCCAATATACTAATTCCACACAAGCAGGGTTAGCATTGGTTGAAGATAGGTGCACCATCGACGTGCAGTACGCCTTAATACACAGCGTCATCCGGCCACCATGTGGGCAATGGGGATGAAGTGTCTTGCCCAAGGACACAACGCGGTTGTCGCAGGTGGGATTCGAACCGAGGACGTCTGGACCTCAGAGGGACCTCTGGGCTTGCAGCCTGCACCTCTACCAACTGAGCCACCGCGCCCCCAGGACAGATGATTTGTTTTTGAGTTATCGTCAAGACAAAAGGAAGGGAATAGAAAATATTCATAAAGGAATCAGAACATTTTTATAAGAAACCAGAAATGGCATATATGTAACCAGCATTCAAAGGGTTTGATACACGAATCAGAAATGGATATTTTTGGCTCTGCCCACTAATTTGAGTGATGAAATACATTCATAAACTTTAGAAATGCATTAAGGTGTAATAAAATGCATTTCTCAGTCTTTCTGAATAATGCCCCCATATTAAGATCTTCACAGGGTTGAAATATTCCCTTTAAATACTCCATTTTGATCCTTTAAATGGGGGCGCAGTGACTCAGTTGGCAGAGGTGCAGGCTGCAAGGTGTGAGGTCCTCACTCTGTCCTTGGGCAAGACACTTCACCCTACTGCCCACGTGGGTGCATGGAGGTGCTGTGTACTAAAGCGTACTGCACATCGATGGTGCACCCGTCTTCAACCAATGCTAACCCTGCTTGTGTGGATTTAGTGTGTGGGGGATCTGACAGTTGCTCGTTGTTGCCCGGTGGTTCTTCCCTGGTACTCCGACTTCCTCCACCTGAAAAAAACTGTTGTGGTCATGATTAGCCACTGTGCAGAAATATGTGACATGAAACACGAATAAATAAATAATCCTCATAAGCTATGTTTTTCAAGCAAAAATGAAAAGGTAATTAAAACTGAATAGACATCTCTGTGAATAATGTTGACCAGTTTTCGCCATTATGTTGGCCAAAGGGTTAAGAATCCCTTACTTTGGAAGGCACACTGAAAGGGTGTCCCATTCCACACAAAATTAAATGTTAAGAAAATAAAGAGGAAAACATTAAGTTTCTCAGCTGAGAGTACCTTCTTTTGCACTCCGGAGGGATGGAACGGCACAAATTAGAGACATTCTCTTAATGGCACTTTGGCACAAAAGGTTTCTGCACTCTCGGTGAGACCGAGCCGAGCGCAGTGAAAGACTATAGAACTCCTCTAACAAATAAGTTTTAAACAGTCATAGCACTAACACAGTTAACGGTACAGTCGACCATGTCAGCATTGGATTGTTACCGGCACCCTGACAGTTTTGTGATATGTTTCAGCAATTATTCTGTGCAGTTTTATGGAAAGGCTTAACTTTATTCTGCCTGAAATAAAACATGTGCAGTCCACATTGAAGTCTTGAAAGGGTTAAAATCATTGAACTGAATAAGATAGGTTTCACCAAATTTTACAATTATTCAGTGCAGTTTTATGGAAGGGATTAACTTTATTCTGCCTGAAATATAATATGTGCAATCCACATTGAAGTCTTGAGAGGGTTAAAAGCATTGAACTGAATAATTTATAATTTATTTTCTTGCAAGACAAAGGCTTTCTCTCGGTGAGACCGAGCCGAGCGCAGTGCAAGACTATAGAACTCCTTTAACAAAATGAGTTTCAAACAGTCATAGCACTAACACAGTTAACAGTACAGTCGACCATGTCAGTATTGATAGGTTTCAACAACTATTCAGAGCAGTTTTATGGAATGGGTTAACTTTATTCTGCTTGAAATAAAATATGTGAAATCCGCACTGAAGTCTTGAGAGGGTTAAAATCATTAAAATCATTGAACTGAATAAGATAGGTTTCAACAATTATTCAGTGCAGTTTTATGGAAAGGGTTAACTTTATTCTGCCTGAAATAAAATATGTGCAATCCACATAGAAGTCTGGAGAGGGTTAAAAGCAGTGAACTGAATAATTTACAATTTATTTCCTTGCAAGGCAAAGGGTTTCTCTCAACTTAGTTTCAGGAACTAACAGCCCATTA
This sequence comes from Pictodentalium vernedei, assembly GCA_031216915.1. Classification (NCBI taxonomy): domain Eukaryota; kingdom Metazoa; phylum Mollusca; class Scaphopoda; order Dentaliida; family Dentaliidae; genus Pictodentalium; species Pictodentalium vernedei. Next base: position 65,764,580 of record CM062296.1, read on the forward strand.
TGATGACAAGGTCAGATTTCATTTTGACAGCTTTCTCCACTGGTGTTTACATAGTTTCCAGTGTGAGCATAACATCGTATTGCTTGGGGAGAATTTACTGTATCAGGAAATTGGAGGCTGTGATAACCCTGTGGTGTACTGGACCATACTTAATGGCCCTAGCGACCTGAAAAACACAGGTGTCCGAGAAGTTGTGAATGTCTACCAGTATTCCAAAAATCAGCGAGATAGGACAATTCGTTTTCGAGTTATCGTGAGGACAAGGAAGTGCATAGAAGACAGAAGACACGGGAAGAAGAAGAAGAAGAAGAAGAAGAAGAAGAAGAAGAAGAAGAAGAAGAAAGAAAGAAAAAGAAACCGTACAAAAACAATAGTATGTGTGTTCACACAGACTAATAAAATACTTTTTGTGGTTAAAAACGGGCATATGTATTTCCTTCTCAAAACTGCGACGAAAAAACATAATCCCAACTATCGTTTCCTGTTTCGGACAAACCATAGGCGTTACCTACCGCAACACATCCCTGTATTCTAAAACTAATTAACATTAAATGTTTAAACGAAACATCAATCCAACAGTTCATAAATCTAATTTATCCACAACAACTCGAAAATGTTCCATAAGCCGGCGATTCTGTCTGGAAGTTACAGTTAAATCTAGAAGTCATGTCACGAACTGGGCGCTTATCTAGGCATAAATGCGCGTAGGAATTGTGCGTAATTGCCATATCGAATGACACCCAAAGCACAGCAGGTTCTCCTGGTTACTCATAGCAAATACAGGCAATGTTCTGCCAGTGGACCTCTGGGTTACTCGTAGGTCCATTGGCTGAAACATTGCTTCTGCACAGGCCATATGTACAGAACTTGATAGCCTTACTACCGTCATAACGCGTAGATTAATGCGCAGATCAACGTACTATTTGTGCGCCTTTCATGACAGGACTTCTAGTTTTAATTGCAGGTCACTGACGTTATTCACTTATAGTTAAAAAGTCCTGTCACGAATAGTGCGTTTATCTAGGCTTAATAGCGCGTTGGAATTGCGCGCAATTGCCATATCAAATGGCACGCAAAGCACGGCAGGTTCTTTTGGTTACTCATAGCAAACACATGCAATGTTTCTGCCAATGGACCTCCGGGTTACCCGGAGGTCCGTTGGTTGAAACATTGCGTGTGCACAGGCCATATGTACAGAATTTGATAGCTTTACTTGGGCCATAACACGTACATTAACGCGCATATCAACGTGCTATTTGTGCGCATGTCATGACAGGGCTTCTGGTTTAACTGTATCGATGAGTTGAATCCTTATACGTTACACAGAACGTCCCATTGGTACGGTCGATAATGTCTTACAGTTATACCCACTACGTCATCTCACGTGGCCGTATGGCACGACCGACGTGTTAACAGATAACAAGCTGATTTGCGGCTAATTTTGTGATAAACCATTTTCTGTTGACTGGGGAAAAATGCGGAAGCATTAGTACAAAATGACAGTTCGCCCATTTCTGAAGAATCATCACACACAATGATCAACAGAATGTTAAGTGCTGATACTCTATGACATTTCAGTTATATAGAATGGATACAAAGACGGAATAGAGTTATTGGTTCTTTCTTGCGTGGAATTTGTAATGTAATGCTTAATGGCCGTGAAAATCCAAAGAAAATCAAATCATTGATGTCATGTACAGAACATTTACCATACACAAAAACTTCAAATATATTGAACGTTCTTTCATTCTGTACAAATTTAGTTCAGTACGTCGTGACCTTCAGTAAGACAATACGTAGGTAGTGTACACTCGTCTATGCATCCATGTGGTAACCACGAAACTGTTTTAAAATGATTCATTTCAAAAGCTGAGAAGCCCCTGGATAACTTTCTTTGGCAATAAGCAGGTATTGACACATGAGCGTACGAACCAGGCGGGAAGGAGGGAGACAGTTGCCCTCCCCCCTGGATTCGGGCAAACTAGCTTTAAAAATCCGGGAAATGAACGGCAGAGAGAGAGAGAGAGAGAGAGAGAGAGAGAGAGAGAGAGAGAGGAGGGGAGGGGGCATATATATTTGTATTCCATCCATGCCGGATTTAGGGCAAATCAAAAGGTTTACACCCTATATCACAAAAGCTCCGTACGCCCATGTATAGACAAGGCGGATGCGTGGCTCCGTTGATGCAACCCCGAAGCACATGTGAGCGTTATCACTACAAGTTTATCCTTGAAAAGTAACTGCGGTACGATGAATCCCCTTCTTCCAATCATCGGGGGTACTTTAAAAAAAAAACAATTGTTTTAAACATATTATAGATGAAAATTTGTCAATGGATAATTTTAAGTGAAATTTATAGAAAATATATTGAAAGCTACATCTGATTCACAAAGATGTATAGGCTGTAAGTCTGTGTAGACTGTATACATGATTATGAATTTAGTAGGGCAGTTCATCTTTCAGAAGTACTGAAGTGTAATTTGACGACATTGGCAGGGCTACACAACAGAAAACGATGATTAACCCTTTACCCAACGTAACGGTCAAAACCGACCAGCGCTATTCTCAAAAATCGCCAATTAATTTTCATTATTCTTTTCATTTTTTGTCTCAAAAACATAGGTTATGACCCCGCGTTGGAACGAGCTAGTCGGGCTCGTTCCAACGAGAGGTTATAACTTATGTTGCTTCGAGGAAATCGACTCAAATTGGATAGCCCTCAGCCCCCAAATCAACGGGATCCTAAAAACTATCAACATGATTATCAACGAATACACTCTTGTTCTCGACCTCGCATCTGGGCCCAAATGGGCTCGTCAATATATGCCCAGATACGAGGTCTCGACTTTAATACACCTCTTGGAAACACGCATGGTGGTAATGTAATTCGTGGAATGCGGATTGAGATATCTATTGAGTGAAATTTCGAAACAATTAACCATGCTGATTATGATATAACACCACGAACCGTAACATTTTAACATATATACAGTACGGCCGACGTATACTGGTCACTTTCCAAGCATGGACAATATTTCAACGGACGCCATAATATTTGATTCCAAACACTAATTATAGAAATAATAAGCAACAAATTAATTATTGAAACACCTGGTAAAACCCAGTGCTTCATTAATTACAAATTTGCAGATGATTATTTTTGTAACTGGGAAAATGCATGCATGGACACCACTGCCCACGCTTGGGTTACGACCAGTCCACGGAGGCTCTACTGTATATACAGTTAAAACTAGAAGTCCTGTCACGAACTGTGCGCTTATCTAGGCTTAACTGCGCGTAGGAATTGCGCGCAATTGCCATATCGAATGCCACCCATAGCATGGTAGGTTTTCCTTGTAACCCATAGCAAACACAAGCAATGTTCCATTGGCTGAAACTTTGCTTGTGCACAGGCCGTATGTGCAGAATTTGATAGCCTTACCATCGTCATAACGCGTAGATTAACGCGCAAATCGAAGTGCTATTTGTGCGCATTTCAGGACAGGACTTCTAGTTTTGATTTTAGCAAATTAATACCATATCATGGTTAAAAACAAAATTAGGACAAGCTATTTGACACAAGTGCTATCATTTTAATGTTATTTTCACAATATTTTCACACTTTTACTTGGTTCAAATATATGTATGAGAGATTTAAAGGTGGGGCGGGGGTGGGGGTGGGGATAATATTGCTTGTTGTTGTTTGGAGGATAGTAGAATTTAACAATATGTTCACGTTTTGTTATTTTGTACATTTCACCATAAATCTGCCTCCGATTTACCTTTGTAACTCGGATCGCTACATGATACAGCTAAGGTTTGTAACTTTTGGACAAATATAACATGTTATAATTAGATTTTTTACCGCAATGGAAACAGGGGAGGGACACACACGCACATCTAGGAAAGTATGCCGAGATGGGTGGGTCTCACATAATGAAAATAGAGTATAATGAGGTCATTTTGAAGGTTGGAAGGGAGGGGGATGGGTCGTATCGTATGAAAATAATTTCTATCCCGCTCAACGTCGGCTGCCCTCCTGTTTTATTATGGATCCAAATATTCACCATACTATTGAAACGCAAGTTTCGAAGACTGTTTCGGACTCTAAAAATGAGCTTGCGGATGACATTAAACAACCTTCTTACAATCGCTTGAATTATTTTCAATGAATATCAGTTCTTCCCAGCAGGGTATTTCCAAATTTCAAATGGCGTCGATTCGAAAGCAGATTGGAGATAAATTCAAATCCAATAAGAAAGGTTGTGCGGATCAATATAAGTGTAATAACATAGTTTTATCAACCCTGTGAAAAGCTAGTGTTTGTTTATCATCTGATAAAATAACTTTGGATGATGTAACCTACGCCAGAAACGTCCAAACAAGAAGGTATAAATTTTGTGGAAAAGAGACTAATTCTGCAGATAATGGGTAGAGAGTTGTTAAGGAATATGTATCCCATCCTCTGGGACGATGAGAAGAAGAAAATATTTAGAGCCCAATCTCGTGCATCTGGAAAAGGGAAAACTGAACGTTTGAGAAAATACGGAATGGATGGATGTAAAGTGCAATACAATATTTTCGATTCAACGACAGTCGTCTAGAAGCAACACGCACTGGTTAAACCTGGGGAATATTTCGCATGTGGTATGCGTGGTCACTGGCGGGGAGAGTGTCACAACACGAAAGTCATGGATAAACAATGCAAGATAAGTAGTACTTATAATCTCCGGAATAATACCTTGTTGGATTCCATCAGTACAAATTGATACCTGTCCAGATGTGTCGATCCGCAGTGCGCCTCTCGTCCAATAACGCGCGTGCTTCACACAACGGTGACGCAAAATTAGTACAGGCTGAAGGAAGTTTGTCAAAGATTGGCAAAGTTTGTACGCCACTTGAGCTGTCTCGTGTCAAACAATCACCGGCAACAGGTCGTTTGAAAAGAATATCGGTCGCTATGTACAAATAAAACTAGAAGTCCTGTCATGACATGCGCACAAATAGCACGCTGATATGCGCGTTAATGTGCGCGTTATGGCCCAATTAAAGCTATCATATTCTGTACATATGGCCTGTGCACAGGCAATTTTTCAGCCAATGGACCTCCGGTTAAGCCCGAGGTCCATTGGCAGAAACATTGCATGTGTTTGCTATGAGTAACCAGGAAAACCTGCCGTGCTTTTGATGCCATTCGATATGGCAATTGCGCGCAATTCCAACGCGCAATTAAGCCTAGATAAGCGCACTATTCGTGACAGGACTTCTAGTTTTAACTGTATCACCGCCTATATGTACCAGTTGCTATGAACCACATCGTCGGTCGATATGTACCACACAAAGAGTCGATATGTACCACGCACGTAGAAATGAAAAACACATAATCGATCAATTAATTATTACTCTGGGACATGTAATTTTCGACAGTGTTATTGGTTGTTTTTGTATCCGGCAACTTGTTTGTGCTCTTTGTTCGCATATTCATTTTCTCCATATACTTCTCTTTTTCACTATATCAAAAAATAATAAAATTCTGATGATAAGTTTTGAAAAGATCTGCCTTATTTCTAACCCCTGAGTGACAGTAGTCCCGATGTTCAACCCGATGAAAGCCTTAAAAAGTCCAAACGCTGACCCAAAATGTGTTGAATCATTTTGAATGGGGTATGAACCACAATCAATTATGATACAGATTTTGGGTTGATTTCACCAATGGTACATATCGATTTATATGTGGTGCGACCTTTTCGGTGGTACATATCGACTTTTCGAGTGGTACATATTGACTTTTCAGGTGGTACATATCGACCGACACATGGTACATATCGACCGTGGTACATATCGACCATGGTACAAATCGACTGTTTCCCTTTGAAAAACAATGTTCAGGCATGGAAAGTTATTATTTCTAGGGTTGTCATGATTAATCGATTAATCGATTGTTGATCGGTCACGGCGAAATCGATTAGTATTTTTCGTTGTCGAATGATTGGTAAATTATATCCCGTTTTAGACGTTTAATAATTAAAAGAAAATATGTTGAAAAAACTGTTGTTTCTAAAGGTAAAGAGTTAAGAACATCGATGTTAAACCCCAATAAGCTATTGGAAGCATTTGTCTTCCAGGTACATTCATCAAAGCTTTGATGTTCTGAACTTTTGAACCGCCAGTGTAATAATCAAGACCGGTCGGCAGATGCGAAGTTCGCAACTGCCGACCGGTCTTGATTATTACACTGACGGTTCAAAAGTTCAGAACATCAAAGCTTTGAATGTAACTAAAAGAGGATCGTCTTCGTTGTTTACTTGAGGTAGGGCAACTGACTTCAACTTAATTTTTATCGACTTCAAAGAGAAGGAGATGGGGGTCATTTAGGTACGATCAATCGATTATCATCGATTATTTGCGACGATTAATCGATTCCTAAAATTAAAAAATCGTGACAGCTCTAATTATTTCAAATCCAAATAGTATTAATATTATCAGTATTTATCAAAATAATGAGAGGAATGATGGAATCTTGGAGATCTCGTGATATGCTCGTCGTTTTGTTTCTAGATGGTGGACTTGGGGCCGTACAGTTGAAACGAGAAGTCCCGTCACACTATTGTGCACTGTTCTGAAGAAATAGTGCGTTGATTAAGTGCACTCCAGCCCCTATCAATACCACAAGGAATACTTTCAAACTTTCATCACATGGATCACCGGGTTCCACCCGGTGATCCATGTGATGAAACTTTGCATGCGCTTTATATTTTGTATCACTTTGCAAAACCGTCCTTGTGTTTGTCAGTGAATTATTTCCGTTTACTGCATTAAGGAGCGCGTTAACTAATGAGCATGCTCCGCGCTAATTGTGACATTACTTCTAGTTTCAACTGTACATGACTACGGTGAGCATGGCAGTTAAAAAATGATTTCATTAATTTGGGATTTTTACTCTTGCAGGATAAGTGTATATGGGAGCCATGTCGTCAGATTACTTGGCTTGGGCCTGAGTGGGGCACATTGATCGGTGCTGTGCGAGTTTCTGCTTGTACAATGATTCGACTGATACACAGTTTTGAGAGGGTCATTGAATTATTATCTGTTTTTTTCTAGGCTTATCATAGCTAGGCATGTGACAGTGGTCACTGGTCAGATTACTTCTACACTCTTGATATGTGGTTAGGCTCAGGAGTAGAGAGTTATTTCCTTGTGTTGCATTCAGGGTGAACTGGGATTGGCCCGTTCTGGTAACTTATAAATGTTTTAAAGAGCTCCAATTTTGGTAAGAGCATTGTGAATCTTTTAAATGAAAGGGGAACTGACATTTACACCGTAAATAAGATTGATAGATGTACTTGGGAATTGTAATGTGGTACCCCGTCTGTTGGCTTTGAAGAGCTTGCTACACCTTGTGATGCGCTTGAGTTTGGTGTTTTTCAGGAGTGGGCTCCTGGTGGTGCGTTTTTTTTAAGCTATCGCCCACATAAGGTCGGGTTTGATGCGTGGCAGTCAAATGATTCAGTTCTCGGCCTGTAGTGCCTGGAGGTGCAACTGCCAGGGGTGGGATTCCTGGTTCGTCAGTTTTCAGATTTGGGGCTTCTAAAAGTATGGAGTAAAGGGGTGGGTCTCCTGTTACTGAATGGTTTGGTAATTGGTCATCGGAAGAAAAGCTATTCAGTTCAACACTGAGGAAATTAGAGGCAGTGCATCGGGTTCTTGAAAATATGGTCGATATGCTGAGCGGATAAACGATAACTTTAATGACTAATAATAAGAACTTCCCCCACATTTTAGAAGTTTAGTAGTGAAAATGTCACCTTCATTCAAATTTTTTGTCCATTGATGAGTTTTGTGGATCTCATAACATCATAATTATTCCCAAGTGGATTCCAAGATCTAATAACTCTTATGCTGATAAGATCAATAGATTCACAGATTGTGATGATTGAGGGCTGCAGTGTTGGTTATACAATATTCTAATGTCCCCATACAATCGATCGATCCGCATGTCATTACAATACAAAATGTAAGCGATTCAATTCTAGAGTCAGGTGTCCTGGCACAGAGGTAAGAAAATAATTGGTTGGTACCTCAAACACGCCTAATTTCTGATGTGTTAATTAATTAAAAAGCTTGCAATTGACAAGGGAAATGCGACATTGGTTATGCAGGATCGGAAACCTGCGTCGTTTTGGCCGTTAATTGGTTCTTCTGAAGCTAAGTATAAGCCTTTCTCCGGAGTCAGTTTTTATTGCCAGATTCAGGAATAATTTCTAGAGTTTGGGCAAGAGAGGTATTTTCGCCGAGAATGTGCCTAGGTTCAGGATGGTTGCATTTGTATTAGAATGCGACTAAGAACTGCTTCATGTTTTTGCTTTTTCAGGACTAAGATTGATTGGTAATTTGTAGCCTTCTCTGGCGAGCAGTTGTATCTCAGCTTCCAGCGGTCTCATGGGACTGGCTGATAAATGGTTCATTTTTTGTTTGAAGTCTAACGCCTTGCATCTATTACGACATACTTCACCAGTTCCAAAAGATGGGAACCTTCCTGTAAAAAGCATGGGATTCCTTCTTTACCCGCAGGGCGGGGCATGCAGCTCTTTTCATCACTCAATTATTAGACTCTGGAGCGACAGATTATATTATTAACTCAGTGATTTATGGCTTTATCGACACACAAACTTTAACACTTGGGACCCTGGTGGTATCTTCCACGTTGGTTCATATGCAACAATTAGAAGCGTCCATATTCATTATTATGGGGTAGACCAATCAATATTTTCAATGTGCAGCCCTAGGGCTGCACGTTGAAAATATTGATTGGTCTACCCCACCCTTAACTTAGCAGGCATCCTACTTAATGAAAGTATGACGTACCATGTCACTGGGTCGGTAAAGCGCCCTCTGGTGTTCAAAGGGTTAATAACTTTGATGACCCCGAAGACAATTCGTATGTGACGGAGATGCAGGAGGCGGCTGGGAGACTTCATTATTGTCCAACATATGCCCATAAAAAGAAACCCGTAATGTCATACAGTTTAAGTGAACAGTGGGATGTGTGTTCTTCTTCCAAAGATTTGTTAGTTATTCTGGATTTTACCATGCTCTTACTTTCTTTTTCGGGATTACTCCGCTTTAATGATCTGGTTGATATTACTTGTAATGATATTGTTATCAAACCCGACTTTCTGTTGGTGTATATCAGACAAAACAAAACTGACCAGTTCAGGCAAGGGAATGAAGTTCTGATTGCTAAGGGTAGTACTTCTGCTTGCCCATATGCCTTGTTTCTGTGATATGTGAACGTGACAGGTATTGAGATTGGTTGTTCTCATTATTTGTTCAGACCTGCATTTAAAGTAAGCAGCAAGCGCAGACTGAGATACAAAAAAAAGAAGTTGAGTAACACTAGGGTTATGGAATATTTGTTGAATACGCTAAAAGTGGTTCTCCCCGCGCTGATTTGGGTCTTCATTCTCTACGGGTGGAAGTACCATCGTTGCTCCTAACTCTGGAGTTACGGAAAGTTGCTGGAAACGACATGGTAGGTGGAAAAGTGACAACAGTAAAGATGGCTGCGTGGTAGTTTTTTAAGTTATTGCATCCAGGTGTCTAAATGCTTGGGGTTGTAATTTAATAGTTTTCCCGTTCTGTGTGTATTTTCTAGGCCGCTCATCAGGCTAGAGAGCATATTTGGTGTCTTTATTTGCAGAAAAGTTTAGACTTGTACTTTTCCGCGTGTATTCGTTGGCTTTGAGAGGTTGGATAATCAATGAAAATAGAGTATAGTGACGTCATTTTGAAGGCTGAGAGTTCGTATTTTTTCTGAAAATATTAAAGTAGTCTTCTCTTGGCCTTTCTAATTGAGGTATGTATGTCTTCGAAGGCAATTCAATGCTATAAGAGACTGGCAATGTTTTCAATTCTAATTAGAAAGGAGCCCAACATAGTCTTTTACTGGAGATTGAATGAGCCATTTCAATCGTTTTGCTAATATTTGGGTAGGAGTAATGTTGAAAACTCATCCATTTTTTGTACTCATTAGGTGGAAAAGGTGATAGTTTGGAAATATGAGCTGCAATGTGAAACTAGTCCCTTTTGTGATGTAATATGTATTGATTATGATATATACTACAATAATCCTCATCATTCAGGAGTATCTGGAACTTTAATTCTCTGAGAAAGACAAGTCTTAGAGTGCTAAGGGGGTGGGTTTCCCCGAATTGAGAACAAAAACATTTTTTCTAGCTAAAAGGGTTGATGAGTCCCGAAAATGCGGGTGCTTAAATAAATTTTGGCATACCTTCCGGCATTTTTCCACTGCCCCCACCCCCGTTCGATGTCAATGTATCTTCGTTGACCTGGCCAAAATATTTTTCTAAAACGTTCCCCCAAAATGCATTTTTTGTGAATATTATCTCAAACCTAGCAAATTTGATTTTGCTATTTAAAACCGTAATATAGTTCATTACGGCTATACACAACAAAACATTACTAGTTCATCCCGGCTATAATTATTTCTTTGGAATATTTCACAAGTATAATCATTGTCAGGTTTTTTCATTAATCGAGATAACTTTAAGTGCCGTTTTCTCCACTATTGCCAAAATGTTTTGACTTCAGATGATATATAAACATAAAATACAGAGTTCATGTAATTTTCTCACCCTCAAAATACACACAGAAACCGCCTTAGCCAATGGACTATATCCGTTGTTTTTGCTTGTACTCCCAACATGAAATGACTATTTAATTCGTGGCAAACATTTGTTCCCCTCAAAACCATTTGATACTGCAGTAAAATGGAATAACCAGAAGTAACAAAATGAAAACAAACGCTCCTTTATTGGGTTACCTATTTTAATTGGGTTTTACGACACTTTTGACAACCATAATTTACCTCATGTCAGAAAGTTTTATGGTTGGGGGAAGGCGAGGTACCCGAGGATCGGCGAGCAACTGTCAGACTTCCTAACGTACAGTACAGCTTTACCCATTAATACTTTAATTGTTAGATGAGTTATTTCTCGGTTCGTTGCACCCTTACTTTTAATAATATTAGTTATCCTTGTGTTTTGCAGGGTGTATGGGAATTTACACCGGTTTGGGAACTCATACACCCTGAGGCAAAGACGAAGGGTGTATGAGTTCCCAAACCGGTGTAAATTCTCATACACCATGGAAAACACAAGGATAACGGACTTATTTCCAAGAATGCTGATGTACTTAATACTTTAACCAACATTGTGGGAAAAAACTGACAGAAAACTTTGTAAGTTTCTTAATAAAACCAGACAAATATGGATGTCATTGGAACTGGCTGAATGAGCCAGTTCCGATGACATCCATATCTGTAATATTTTATTGCACATACATGTTAAATTTCCTGTATTTTTATTTTTGTTCTAACATAACCGAGCAGAAGATATGAATTAATAATTAAAAATGGGTTCTTTTTTCAGCCATATAACCTGCTATTGTGTATTCTTGTTTTTACACCGTGGTTAACCACGGTGTAAAAAAAGCTACAGTGGATGGCAAGTTACACCGTACATCTCAGCCAATCAAAACACAGTATTTTGTTTTATTTGGAAATAAAGTTTATTATCCCATTTAACCTACATTGTGGGCAAAAACTGACAGAAAAATTGTACTTAAAAGTTTCTTAATAAATAAAACCAGACAAATATGGAGCCAGTTCCAATGACATCCATATCTGTAATATTTTATTGCGCGTAAATATAACATTTCCTGTATTTTTATTTTTGTTCTAACATAACTGAGCAGAATGGTATGAATTAATAATTAAAAATTGGTGCTTTTTTAGCCATATAACCTGCTCTTGTATATTCTTGTTTTAACACCGTCGTTAACCACGCTGTAAAAACACACTGTGGATTGCAAGTTACACCGCACCTCTCAGCCAATCAAAACGCAGTATTTTGTTTAATTTGGAAATAATTCTCGATCTGCCCGTTTAGTTTCCATAACTGAAGGATTTGCATAAATTTCGAAAGAAATGTCAGAAGACAAAAACTGTTCATTATGATATCAATCATAAATAAACTAAAGGACAAGCAACTTATAGAAGATGTCAAATTCATGTAAGTATTCGATGTGCGAGGGATATGTTCTATTGGTTATTCAAAGTTGAGCTTTCACAAATATTCGATTAGTCGACAATCGATCATTCACGGCATAATCGATTAGTGTTTCCCTTAGTCAAATAATCGGTAATTTGTTCTCCCTGTACACGCTTAGAAATTGAACGCACCTTTACATTGAGAAAGGTGCACATGTGTGACTCCATATTCAACAAATTTCTATAATATGTGAGCATATGGGAATGTGTTCATAACTGCTCATAACACATGCTCATATGAGTATTGAAGTATGCCCTAGGGCTGTAATCGACTAATCGTGACCAGTAATCGACGGTTAGTCGATTAATAGTCGCTTCCCATGATTTTTTAGCAAATCATTCTTCTGTTCGTAAAACTCTGAAAATGACAATGGCACCAGTGTGTTCAGACGAAGTGGGGTTGTGGGAACAACAAATCGGTCCCGACTGAAGCTACATGTAGTCCAATCTTGGACCCACAGTCCGTAATATAATTTTTGGGGTTGGTACGTCCTGTAGGACGTACCAACCCCAAAAATAATATTACCGACTGCGGGTCCAAGTTTGAACTAGATTGAAGCCGATGAATTAAAATGAATTTACCAAAGAACGTTCCTGCATATGTTTCCTTTCTGCAATAAGTTTCTCGAAATTTTGAACATTGAGATCTATGCATTCCCTCGTCAGTTGTTAAAATTGGATCTTACTCTGAAGTTCCGAACTTTGAGAAGTGATCTGACGTTCTGACTTTCGTCATAATTTTGTCACTTCCGCGCTTTGGGTTTTCCAATGGGTGCATTCGTGTGTACAAGACTGGAGAAATTCAGAAGAATCTATTCTTCTCGAGTAACTGTGAGTGTTCTTTCTTACACAGTCAGTGACAGTCGTACAGTCTTCCGGATATGAATGTTAACTATGGTTAGATATTTAAAGTTATTCACCTTCATTGATCATTCACCTCACAAAACAATGCAATTTAGCCCCGACGTGTAGTAGACGTGTACCACCTTGAAAATGAACGACGATCGACTAAAAATAAAAAAAACGTCGACTACTTCAATAGTCGACGGTTAGTCGACTAATCGAATAATCGCGACAGCCCTATTATGCCCACATCTGTACTCCAAACCAAACACCTTCTCCATCCAACATGAGTACAATATTGTTTAACAGTCCATGAAATGGTTTGTACCGTGTTAAATCAAACTGCACGCCACTACAATTCACGCGTGGTTCCCTCTCGAGTGTGCGACCTGGTATGATATCTTATGCCATGCAGTAACTTTTTTAGTCTGGTCGTAGGGGGCCAAAACTGTGGGTCGACATGGAACAAATTGTTAACCCTTTGAGACTTTAATTATCCTGACGTTCAAACGTCACTGGGAATTCAGTTTCTTCAGCAGTTGTCAAAATGCGACGTCAAACGCCGGAAAGTACAAATAACAAGATATTTTTCACATTAGTGATTAACTGTTTGAGGGCTAGATTATTTTTGGTGGTCTGAAATTTGTCATTCAAAACTTGATTTATTACAAATTATTGGAGAGTGCCCACATGCACTCTCCAGTAATTTGTAATAAAACAAATTCATACAAACAAAATATTATTTGTGGTTGACTGATTATGAAACATAAGCAAGTGAAGTGTTGGCTTTTGCTCTGGTATCCTCATTTTTTGAAAGCCCTCATAGTGGCTTCTAGCACTCAACCAGTTAAGAAGTCTTTACAGCAGGATTATGTTGCGATAACATTTGGCTCAACGGTTATCGCTGAGCACTATTCGGGAGAAAATAGGAATTTGAGGTTGAAACTTTAAAAATCGAAAAATAATAACAAAACCAATATAACCGCAAAGCATCAACGTGCTGTTTGATTTCGTATGCAATTACACTTACAAAAGTATCAAAGTGTTAAATTGAACAAAAGATTCTGTTCGTAATAACACGTACAAAAGTATCAAAGGGTTAATAGAAGTTTTGTTTTGTCATTTTGAGCGAAAATCTTTTATCTGCAACATTTCCAACATCTGCTAAAATCCGCTTTGGGAAAACTTTTATACAGCATTCTGAAGTTCAGGAGTAATTTGAGCATTTTTTCAACATCTGTCACGCAAAAATAAGCACGATTTCGACATGTGTCGATTAAGAAAAAGATCTTAACTACAGTATCAGTCGTTGGAATGCCTTCTTGGTTTAAAGCTATGGATATACTAACGAACAACGAGATAAATATAGTATGTAGGCTTGGTGGGATCCATACTATTATGAGCTTCATGGGCAGCACAGGTTCCATGATGAAGGGGTCTGGTCTTGAAAAAGTTTTCGAACAGGGGTATGGGCGGAATACTGTTCCGCACATGATATCAAGATTGGGTGAGTCCAGAGCTCTGCAGGGCCCTTCTTGGTGGAATCTGCACTCTTCAAAAAGGTTGCTTGTGGAAGTACTCCCGCCACAACATGATGGAGATGGTGTCATGTCAGATGATGAAGCGTCAATAGAAACCACCTCAGGTTTGGAAATACTTCGAATGGCCATCAGCTCAATGGAATCAGTTCAGACACGGCAGGTGTAACGCGAAGGTTCACTGTGAAAGAAGCGGACAAGATCCGCACCCTGTATGAAGGCATTGATTAGGGAGACATACCACTTTCAAAGCTGCTGAATCTCGGGAGCTGTTGAAGCTAGAACAATGCTTGGATGCATATAAGTCAAAGTTAATTGAGAAATCTCCAACGGCGAAGTTATGGCAGCAATGTATGGAATACGCGCAAACACTGAAAAACTTCGTTCGAGCAGAGCGCACGGGAGATTGGCATCTGCATCTGGCGAGTACTAGAGATATCCTTAGTCTGTTTGCTGCCACAGGTCATATCAATTATGCAAAAGTTGCCGACTCTACCTTCAGGTTGGAACTACCAACGAATCGTTCATGGTTGTATAATTGTTACAACATGGTCTACATGTTGCTCGTAGGAACAGTAGGGTTTGGGCAGTATTGTCCATCGACTTATTGATCGAGCAACTTTTAATGCGATCCATAAAAGCCGTGGGGGGTGGGGGGTTAACCGGAGGTAGAGGTTTCACAGAGTCAGTCCGATTGCAGTGGACGCAAACTATGCATAGGTGTGCTCAAATACATGACGTGATGACGAAAATAACTGATAACCGGAACACCGACAGTGAACTACATGTTGAGCCGGGAATTTCCAGCAAAAAACGAGATCACGATGATCTCAATGTGATACAAAAGTGGTTTGATGATGATGAGCCATTTGCTGCGAACGAGACCAGATTGTGGTCTCTCTCATCTGGTTTCACGTCGACCGGAAGTGACGGTGTGAACTGTGCAGACGCCGAATCAGTCGGAATCACCATACACCAAACGCTTGACAACCTGAGTGTAGCTGAAGCATCGGTCAGGCGGAAAGACCAAATCAAGACGCTTGACAACTTGAATCCCGTCTTTGCGGTAGAAAATGAACAACTACAGCTCGACCCAAATTTATTTTTTTCGAGATTGATTGCTATCGTGCAACGCGAAGAGAACATGGCGAAGGTTTTCGAATATGAAAACCTGTGCTGATGTCCGGGTGAACAAAGCGGCATGTATAAACAAACGAAAGAAACAAGTCTCAATTCATCGAATTTTTGACCACCTTACTGACAGCTGATTGCCATACTGTTCATACTAGTAAAGGTGTTGCCGATACGCTCATAGTATCCGCCCCAGATATTGCCTCGAAAGGAAACACTCTGAAGGTTATCGCAGACTATACATATTTACTGGTCTTGTTTGTGTATCACTGGAAGCATGAAATGGCTGACATATACTTCCAATCTAAAGACAGGAAGCCAGAGAAAGGTGAAAGTATGGTATGGCTATTCCAGGACATTTCGAACAAAGCGGGACAAGTTATAAGTTCCCACATATTATTTGCGCATGACACAAAATCAGCTATTTCGGACACGGGAAAACGAACATTCCGAAGAAGTTAGTCGAGTCGGCCGAAATCCGTGAGATATCCTCCGTCATACATGATCCTGGCGTTACACCGGAAAGAGTGGGCGAAGCTGGCATAAGAATG
The DNA here is from genome assembly GCA_031216915.1 of Pictodentalium vernedei. Classification (NCBI taxonomy): domain Eukaryota; kingdom Metazoa; phylum Mollusca; class Scaphopoda; order Dentaliida; family Dentaliidae; genus Pictodentalium; species Pictodentalium vernedei. The sequence goes on from CM062296.1 coordinate 65,780,773, forward strand.
TTCCCGAAAATGTACAGGGGGCAACAAGGTGATTCGCTGAATACATTGCGGCATGCAAAGTTCATTGAGATCGTGGCATCAAGCAAAACAGTGGTCGAACCACATAAACTACCCCCTAGGGAACGAGTGGCTTACTACCACAGCCTACGAGTTGATCTTCAGGTAATGATTTGGAAAAGCCTGCAAAATTACATATTGGTGGGTGGGGTGGAACATGAAAGGCAGTATGGCAGTATACTCATGCCAATTATGACCGATAACGATCCAAGGCCGGACGGACTTCTAAAATTGGTCCGATGCAAATGTTAGCTCTCATCCAAAAACCTGTGCGGTACTAAAGTGTGTTCAAGTCATAACACACTTCATGCCATAAAAATGGTCTGAAGTGTGTTTTGGCGTGTTTCTGATTGTCGCTGAGATGGCTGTAGGAACCAAGAAGAGGTTATAGTTGAAAGCAACGACGTCTATACATGACATTTGGATAGCAAAATGTTGGCTATGTTGACACATATGAAATTAAGGTACACAATTTGAGACGTCAATGAAAAAAAAAATAAAAGTGATATTTTGATCTTGTTTGCTGCAGTTGAGGCGGCTACTTGGCCAAAAATCTCAAAATATTTGCCAAATCGTGAGGTTTCAGTTGCATTTTCAATTTTTTAAGCCATCTTGGATAAAAAAATTTCCCCAAGGTGGATTTTTGCGGATTTTGGATATGTTGATCTAGATATTCTCCCGAACAAAATGATACTAAGAAACCTTCATTAACAATTTGTTCCAGGTCCTATGCTTCAGCGACCGGACTATTTATGTTAACACTGTACATTGTTCGTCTACAGAATTGTTTGTTTTAAAACTAATTGCTTTTATGAGTGGGTCGAACAAATGTTTTGTCTTCTTCACTGAAAATTTGTTGGCTTCAAGACTAATACGACAGTCTTCTTTACGTTGACTTTTTGTGAAATGGGTTCCTGAGAAACTCCTGAACATTTGTCACGACATATCTGTCTAAGACTTGGAAATAAGATTTCTACAGAATTTTATGAAGCTTCTGACCCATCTTCCATATACTATGATTTCAATTCCTAGTACTCATCGTTATAGTGTAAGTAAGACTCCAGTGCCATTTCGTCCACTGAGTTCCAAAGTGTTCTATGTGCCTACTGGCAGCCTACTGGCACATAGAACACATTGGAACTAGGGGGATAATTTGTTCAAAAGAATGAAACCCATCATCATTATCTGTATCTTCCTCCTTTGCACTGTTACCCTTTAGATTTCATTTGATCTCACGTTTACTATATTATTTGTCCAATTCATCTGTTTCGTCAGTGTTTAAGACTTCTTCTAGATTTCGAGTTGTTTGGACAATAATCGTCTTGGTGTCATCACATGTTAATGCAGTAACAAAATGTCATGTCACACTATTTTCATTAATGAAAAGTTATGATAGCATGTTGACTCAATGCTAGTCTGAATATAAATGCCCCAGAAAAGAACAATTTGGCTAATAACGAAACAACACGAAAAACACTCAATTTCGAACCAGTTATTGAAGATTGTCAGTGAGATTCACAGTATTGTGTTTGTTTCTCATGGGATTACTGATTACATTTAGAACATTTGATAAAATAGAACGTAACTCATTGGCAGAGAAACGTGAGGCCAGAAAGCCTTTGAGAAACATTCACTAACTCCACTTGGCTATATGTCTGTGATGTTATGGTTTCTATATAAAATAAACTTTAACCCTTTACCCAATGCAGACGATATCAGAATTTACTATTTTAAATATCATTTTTTATACATTTTTCAAAAAATCCAACAAAACCATATCATGTGACCCCTCGTTGGAACGAGCTCGACGAGCTCGTTCCAACGAGGGGTCACATGATATGGTTTTGTTGAAATGTTTTGAATATTAAAATTTTTTCAACTGCTTAATTTGCATATTACGCGGGCGGATGCGGACGATTCGTGAGTAAAGGGTTAATATCACACACATAACAACAATTAAAAAATAAAAAAAAAACATTTGGTATATTCTTGAAAAACTAAGTAATTCAACCGATTATACATTTATAAGTGCACGGTAACTTATCAATAACAAAATGTATATATACAGTTGAAACTAGAAGTCCTGTCATAATTAACGTAGACAATGCTCGTTGGTTAATGCACTCTTTGCTGCAGAAGAATGAAGTAGTCTGAAATACACAAGAGCAGTATAATTCAAAATATATTGCGATATTAGCGAGGTCCGTAGTGAAATCACGAAGTGAACCGATCAAACAGAAGAGTGGTGGCCGAGTGGATAAGTGCGCTGGTCTCTCATGCCAGAGGTCTCGGGATCGATCCCCGGTCGGGGAAAGTTCTCGAGGTATCCGAACACTCTCTGTCAGCATCAATTGTGGGGTTGATGCTGTCACAGCGTACCGTCCTATCGGGTGGGGACGTAAAATGGCTGTCCTCTGTGCAGAGAGAGACACACTCCGTGCAGGCTAAATATCTCTTCGTAGTATTCGAGAAGAACTAGGCCACGAAGCTGCCGCTATGAAGGTCATCCCACACACCTACGCCATTGGGGCCAAGGAGAAGCGTTAATATAAGTTGCATAACTTGTTCTCCAATCCTTGTAAAACAAATAAGATAAAATAAAAAAATCAAACAGAAAGGAAATACCGAGACTACAGTATTTGGAGGGTGGATTACTACTAAATCTCCGTGGGATAGATTGTTCACTAAGTAATTATCTACAATTTCTGAGGACAAAACACAAGAAACACTTACAAACGTCCATCACATGGACCACCACGGAGGTTATATGCTGTTATGGGCAATTATAAATACTTTTCAGGTATAGAATATATGACAGTGCGATTGAGTAGTAATCCTGTCTTCATTCTGTATAATTATGTAGTCAAATTTGTATATCAGATAAACATAGTAAGATAAGAACACGTTGTAGACCGTCTTTAAGGCGTGACCAGATCTGTAATGCTTTCCTTGTCTGAATCTCCCCCAAACATTTAATAAAGAATACCTGTCTTTGTTATGTATTGCATCTTTTGAAAAGAAATTGAAACTTATTTACCACCTTTACTGCCCCATCCTCGCACTTCCAAATAGGAGATGGCAGGAAGACAGCCATTGGGCTATGCCGTCTCCTTACAATGTACATGTTTTTTTACAACTTGTCACTGTTCCAGTTACACAATATGTTTTTTTTTTGGAAAACATCTAAATACATTTATATTTGTAACTACACTATATGTACATGTATATTGTGAATAAAATATTGTATTGTATTGTATTGTATCCATTTACATCATTACATGTACACTTGTCCAGTAGAGGCGAGGAATTATGGTAATAATCTCTATTTACTGATATAGAATTGTTGGGCAAGCTGTTTTTCTACAATAACTGAATCACGCTAATATGCCATTTACCCGTAATATGCAAATTCAGCAGCTGAAAAAAATATTATTTTTAGAAAAAATTCAAGAAAACCATATCATGTGACCCCTCGTTGGAACGAGCTCGTTCCAAAGAGGGGTCACAAAATCAAATTATGTGACCTCCTCTTTGGAACGAGCTCGTCGAGCTCGTTCCAAAGAGGAGTCACATGATATGATTTTGTTGAAATTTTTTGAAAAATTTTAAAAATGATATTTAAAATAATAAATTTTGAAATCGTCTGCGTTAAGTAAAGGGTTAAAGGCTGATGGTGAGAAAATGTTCACTTACTCAGCTCGCTATTACTTCAAAGTAGTGCACAACACAGCGACTGAACTAGTTTCTACTGTAAATTACTAGCTAGGTGTGCATTTTTAAATTCACTTCCCACATAGGTCATTCGGTCCAGAAGGCGGCAAAGTACCCAAACTCTTTGTAACTACTTGAATTATTTTTTAAAATGTTTTAGCGCACCACTCTGAAAATTAAATGTACATTTAATTTCCATTGTGATGCGCTAAAACATTTTGTAAATAAGTATTCATCTGGGTCCAAATACTTTGTGTACTCTGGTACCTCTTTGAACTAAATGACCCATGCATAGAGACCGTTACGTCAATGTAAAATTCATTATAGGACCTACTACATGACCTACTACAGGACTTCCCCCGTCCTTATAATTTGGACCTTTAAATTTGTCCCTTTAATTTACCGTCCAGGGCTGGCACAATAAGGACAAGATGTCTATGCGAATTTCTATAGTTCATTTTGTCACTATCCCGCCATTCCTGGGTGTGGGGAATCATGTGTTATATTTTGGACAGACTCACGTTTTAGGTATCGCACTGTGTTGACAGGAAGGCGTTTTGGCTACGGCAATATTTGGACAGGCTCAGGTTTTAGCTACCGCATCCTGATGATGGATTCACTTTCTAGGCATCGCACTATGTTGAGAGGCTCACATTTTAGCTACAGCACTATGTTAACAGACTCACCCTTTAGGTATCACACGATATTGACAGACTCAGGTATAAGGCATCGCACTAAGTTGAGAGGCTCACATTATAGCCATCGCACTATGTTGACAGACTCACCCTTTAGGTATCACACGATGTTGACAGACTCATGTATTAGGCATCGCAGTATGTTGACAGACTCACATCTTAGGCACCATACTATGTTAATAGACTCACGTTTTAGTTATAACACTGGTGACAGACTCACATTTTAGCTATCACACGATGTTGACAGACTCAGGTATGAGGCATCGCACCATGTTGACAGACTCACGTTTTAGTTATAACACTATGTTGACAGACTCACATTTTAGCTGTCACATTATGCTGATAGACTAACCCTTTATGTATCACACGATGTTGACAGACTCAGGTATTAGGCATCGCACAATGTTGAGACTCTCACGTTTTAGTTGTAACACTATGTTGGCAGAGTCACATTTTACTTATCACACTATGTTGATAAACGTTTTTGCTATCGTGCTTTGTTAATATACACACATTGCAGGTATCGCACTATGTTGACAGACTCACATTGTAAGTATCGCGCTATGTTGACAGACTCACATTGTAAGTATCGCGCTATGTTGACAGACTCACATTGGAAGTATCGCGCTATGTTGACAGATTCACATTGTAGGTATCATGCAATAATGATAGACTCACATTGTAGGTATCGTGCTATGTTGACAGACTAACATTGTATGTATCGCTCTATGGTGGTGGACTCAAATTGTAGGACTCGCGCCATGTTGACAGACTCACATTGTAAGTATCGCGCTATGATGACAGACTCACATTGCAGGTATCATGCGATGTTGACAGACTCACATTGTAGGTATCATGCTATGATGACAGACTCACATTGTAGGTATGTTGACAGACTCACATTGCAGGTATCATGCTATGATGACAGACTCACATTGCAGGTATCATGCTATGTTAGCAGACTCACATTGCAGGTATCATGCTATGATGGCAGACTCACACTGTAGGTATCGCGCTATGTTGACAGACTCACAGTTCAGGTATCACGCTATGATGTTAGACTCACATTGCAGGTATCGCACTAAGCTGACAGACTCACATTGCAGGTATCGCGCTATGATGACAGACTCACATTGCAGGTATCACGATATGATGACAGACTAACATTGTAGGTGTCACGCTATGTTGACAGACTCACATTGCAGGTATCGCGCTATGATGACAGACTCAAATTGGAGGTATCATGATATGATGATAGACTCACATTGTAGGTGTCACGCTATGTTGACAGACTCACATTGCAGGTATCTCACTATGATGACAGACTCACATTACTGGTATCACGCTATGATGATAGACTCACATTGTAGGCATCGCGCTATGATGACAAACTCACATTGTACGTATCGTGCTATGATAACAGACTCACATTGCAGGTATTGTGCTATGATGACAGACTCACATTGTAGGTATCGTGTTATGTTGACAGACTCACACTCTAGGTATCGCACTATAATGACAGGCTCACATTGCCGGTATCGTGTTATGTTGACAGACTCACAATGTAGGTATCGCGCTATGTTGACAGACTCACATTGTAGTTATCGTGCTATGATAACAGACTCACAATGCAGGTATCGAGCTATGATGACAGACTCACATTGTAGGTATCGTGCTATGTTGACAGGCTGACACTGTAGGTATAGTGCTATGATAACAGACTCACATTGTAGGTAGGTATCGTGCAATGATGATAGACTCACATTGTAGGTATCGCACTATGATAACAGACTCACATTGCAGGTATCGTGTTATGTTGACAAACTCACATTGTAGGTATCGCACTATGATAACAGACTCACATTGCAGGTATCACGCTATGATGACAGACTCACATAGCAGGTGTTGTGCTATGCTGACAGACTCACATTGCAGGAATTGCGCTACGTTGACATACTCACATTGTAGGTATCACGCTATGATGACATACTCACATTGTAGGTATTGCACTATGCTGATATACTCATATTGCTGGTATCGCACTATGATAACACCCACATTGCAGGTATCGTGCTATACTGACAGACTCACATTACAGGTTATGTTGACAGACTCACATTGTAGGTATTGCACTATGTTGATAAACTCATCGCGCTATGATGATGGACTGACATTGCAGGTATGGCGCTATGTTGACAGACTCACATTGTATGTATCGCACTAAGTTGATAAGCTCACATTGTAGGTATCGCACTATGTTGACAGACTCACATTGCAGGTAGTGTGCTGTGATGACAGACTCACATTGCCAGTATCGCACTATGTTGATATACACATATTGTTGGTACTGCGCTATGATAACACTCACATTGCAGGTATCGCACTTTGTTGACATACTCACATTGCAGGGTCGTGCTATGTTGACAGACTCACATTGTAGGTATCGCACTATGTTGATAAACTCATATTGTTGGTATTGCGCTATGATAACACTCACATTGCTGGTATCGTGCTATGTTGACAGACTCACATTGCGGGAATCGCGCTATGTTAAAAGACTCAGATTGTAGGTATAGCACTATGTTGATTAACTCATATTCTTGGCATCACGCTATGATAACACTCACATTACAGGTATCACGCTATATTGATAGACTCACGTTGCAGGTATCGCGCTATGTTGACATACTCACATTGCAGACATGGCGGTATGTTGACAGACTCACATTGCAGGTATCGCGCTATGTTGATGGACTCACATTGTAGGTATCGCACTATGTTGATAAACTCACATTGTTGGTATCGCGCTACATTGATGGACTCACATTACAGGTATCGCGCTATGTTGACAGACTCAGTTGTAGATATCACGCTATGATGCCAGACTCACATTGCAGGTATCGCGCTATGTTGATAGACTCACATTGCAGGTATCGCGCTATGTTGACAGACTCACATTGTAGGTATTGCACTATGCTGATATACTCATATTGTTGGTATCGCGCTATGATAACACCCACATTGCAGGTATCGTGCTATGTTGACAGACTCACATTGTAGGTATCGAGCTATGTTGACAGACTCACATTACAGGTATCGGGCTATGCTGACAGACTCACATTGCAGGTATCGCGATATGTTGACAGCCTCACATTGTAGGTATCGCACTATGTTGATAAACTCACATTGTAGGTATCGCGCTGTGTTGATGGACTCACATTGCAGGTATGGCGCTATGTTGACAGACTCACATTGTATGTATCGCACTATGTTGATAAACTCACATTGTAAGTTTCGTGCTATGATGACAGACTCACATTGCAGGCATCACGCTATGATGGTAGACTCACATTATAGGTATCACACTATGTTGATAAACTAACATTGTAGGTATCGCGCTATGTTGACAGACTCACATTGTAGGTATCACACTATGTTGACAGACTCACATTGTATTTAGCACAACATGTTGCCAGGCTCACATTGTAGGTATCGCACAACTTCGAGAGACGAACGTTTTAGGTATCGCACTATGCTGACAGGTTCAGGTTTTGGTATTGCAGTATGTTGACCTAATCGTATTTTAGGTATCGCACATCCTTGACTGATCATTTTAGGTATCGCACGATATTGACACACACACGTTTCAGGAATCTCACTACTTTGAGAGACTCACAATTTAGGTATCGCATGATGTTGACAAATACAAAATGTAGGTAGCACATTGCAATGACAGACTCGCATTTTATATATCGTGCAGTGTGGTGACAGGCTCATAATTTTGCTATCGCACTGTGATGGCAGGTCATTTAGGTAGCGTACAATATCGACATGCTCAAAGTTTAGATATCGCACTACATCATCAGGCTCAAATTTTAGGAATCGCTCTATGCTGACAAGCTCAACGTTTAGGTATCGCACTATGTTGTCAAGCTTAAAGTTTAGGTATCGCACAACGTTGCCAGGCTAAAATTTAGGTATCGCACTATGTTGACAAGCTCAAAGTTTAGGTATCGCGCTATGTTTGTAGGCTACAATTTTAGGTATTGCACTATGCTGACAAGCTCAAAGTTTAGGTATCGCACTGTGTTGACAAGCTCAAAGTTTATGTATCGCACAATGTGGACAGGCTAAAATTTAGGTATCGCACTATGTTGACAAGCTCAATGTTTAGGTATCGCACTATGTTTGTTGGCTAAAATTTTAGGTATCGCACTATGCTGAAAAGCTCAAAGTTTAGGTATCGCACTATGCTGACAAGCTCAAAGTTTAAGTATCGCACAACGCTGACAGGCTAAAATTTAGGTATCACACTATGTTGACAAGCTCAAAGTTTAAGTATCGCACTATGTTTATAGGCTAAAATTTTAGGTATCGCACAATGTTGACAGGCTAAAATTTTATGTATCTCACTATATCGACAGGCACACATTTTAAGTATTGCACTATGTTGGCAGGCTTAATGTTTTGGTTTTAGGCATGGTATTATGTTGACAGCTTCACATTTTAGAATCGCACTGTGGTGGCAAGCTCACATTTTAGAATCGCACTGTGATGACAAGCTCACATTTTAGAATAGCACTGTGATGACAGGCTCACATTTTAGAATCGCACTGTGATGACAGGCTCACATTTTAGAATCGCACTGTGATGACAGGACCACAATATATGAATATGGCACATGACACTGCGTTGAAATCGCTGACTACGGAAAACAATTCCTATTTTTTTTTACAGCATCGTGCGCAACGTATAGTGTAATGGCATATTTCTTACAGCAAATACACACGCATTTATCCAAGGGCAGATTTGCGAAGCAGGTACTCGCCACAAACGTAATGAAATACTGTTATTTGTAGACCCGTTGAGGTCACCGGTTTTGAGAATATTAATTAAATCAATACAATTAACAGATTTAATATGCATTATAACATCTAGCGCACTCGGAAATCAATTGTTTTTCAATCAACTGAAACGAATACTCCATTGTAATGACATTGTTTTTAATCCACGTGAATATATTTTCTCGAATGGTCAAATCCCTTCTGACGACATTGTAACTGTTTAGTGGGAAATTGATCACATTTTTTGATGAATATTGTAATTTGTCACTTTTAGAGAAGATGTAATTGTTCATTACCACCCTGGGGTTCGAGGTGATATATTGTCTGGATCTCGTTTCTGGGTCATATATCGACTTGTCCTCCGAACTCTTTGGTACATGGTCAGAGACGACATCTCCACGTCATTGCATCATATCGGAACCATTCATGGGATAATAAACTTTATTTCCAAATAAAACAAAATACTGTGTTTTGATTGGCTGAGATGTGCGGTGTAACTTGCCATCCACTGTAGCTTTTTACACAGTGGTTAACCACGGTGTAAAAACAAGAATACAGAATAGCAGGCTATATGGCTGAAAAAAGAACTCATTTTTAATTATTAATTCATATCTTCTGCTTGGTTATGTTAGAACAAAAATAAAACTACAGGACATTTAACATGTATGAGCAATAAAATATCACAGAAATGGATGTCATTGGAACTGGCTCATTGAACCAGTTCCAATGACATCTATATTTGTCTGGTTTTATTAAGAAACTTACAAAGTTTTCTGTCAGTTTTTGCCCACAATGTAGGTTAAAGTATAAAGTACAGCAACATTCTTGGAAATAAATCCGTTATCCTTGTATTTTCGGGGGTCTATGGGAGTTTACAGCGGTCTGGGAACTCATACACCCTTCGGCTTCGCCTCAGGGTGTATGAGTTCCCAAACCGGTGTAAATTCCCATACACCCTGGAGAACACAAGGATAACTAATAGTACACTTTCATGCACCTTTTCCTAAAGGTGACTAATTCTATCAAATTCTAATGGTACATTCCAGCATTTTATTCCCTGGTCGATTTTTTTTTCTTCTAGTTAATTAAAATTGTTTTTGTCATCTAGGAACGATAATTTATGAATCAATTAAACATCGTTGGCAACACGTCTTAATGCTCCTTACTGCGGAATCAAGAAGTAGTCTGAAATACAAAAGAGCCCGTGCATTGTGCAATTTAAAATGTAATGAGCAGTTAGCGAAGTCGGTTGTGAACTCACGAAATGAACCATTCAAACAAAGAAAATCTTGAGATTGCACTATGTGAAGAGTGAATTACCACTACTGGGCAGAGTTTTCACCTAGTAATTATTTATCATTTCTGAGGACAAAACTAGATAACACATATTCCATCGCACCCAGTGGTCCAAGTGAAGAAAGTTTGCAAGTATTTCTTGTGCTGTTAAGAACAATTATAAATACTTTTCGAGTGGAGAATATATGGCGCTGCGATTAAATAGTAATCCACTCTCTCTCTTCATTCTGTATAAGTAGTCGAATTTTAATATACATTTACGCCATTGCATTTACATGTATCCCAGTAGAGGCTAGGAATAATGCTAATGATCTCTGTTTACTGGTATAGAATTGAACAGAGTTGGGCACGCTGTTTTTTTCGACAGGAATTCAGTTACGCTAATAGTGAAGTTTGACAGGGATAAACGCACACTTAGTCAGTGCGCTATTACACCGACATAGTGCACAATGCAGTCACATGACTTCTATTATCAACTGCTATGCGCGCATGGACATTTAAAGCGATTTGCGTTGATTTCTACAGCTATGAGAGTCTCTGTATTCACGCGTGCGCAAAAGTGTTGGTTCCAAGTAGAATTTTGTCCGCTGCTAACATATTTTTTTGGGTGCCAAATTAAATATTTTAGTACCAAATGACATTTGCTTGTAGAAAATGGAATTTGCTTGTAATCGAGAAAAATTGAATTTTCTTATAATATAGAAAAATGGAAATTGCTTGTAATCGAGAAAAAAACTAATCATACATCGTCTAAAGCTTTAGATGTCCTTTGTTGCAAAGTACGATATTTTCATTTAGTATAATTTACCTGTCTAGATTAAGTATTTTAGCTGCTAGAAAAAAAATGAATAAAAAAATAAATAAAACCTTTTGAGATCTACCAAAAGTATATTTTTAGCTGCCAAATTGCGGTGTGCAAATGCTGCATTTTCAATGCCAAACAAAGTTGTTTAGTGAAATTGGTAACATTTGTCACCTGGCAGTATGAACACTGGTGACATCACGCTTAAGTCATCAACGCAGGAGTATATTTTTGATCTCATATGTCTCCCAAGCAGGAAAACATAATAATGCCCAATGCGCGGAACGCTTATTGGGTAATAAATTAGAATGACAACCTGGACGGTGTTCAGTCACCTTCGTCACCAGAAATTTGATTGCAAATCGAAATATCAAACTCGTTCTCAGTCGTTACCTAACATTTAAAACTGGAGATCAAGGAAGTTTATTGTTTAGTTTCATTTATTTTGTTATCGTTTTCCTATAAGATTTAAAATCATGATTTCTGCGCTTTTCTACACTTCACACAATAATATACCATATGTGTAAATTTATAGCGCACCATGATGTCATGGTGCTTATGTAATTCATTTTAACCCTTTACCCAACGTACCGCCAAAACCGGCCAGCGCTATTCACAAAAGTCGCCAATTAATTTTCATTATTTTTTATTTTTTTTGTCTCAAAAACATAGGTTATGACCCCTCTTTGGAACGATCCCATCGAGCTCGTTCCAATGAGAGGTCATAACATATGTTTTTGAGACAAAAAATGAAAAAAACAATAGTCATTCAAACATTTTGTTGGCAAGTGTCGTCCGCTTTTCATGTTAGGTAAAGGGTTAACAATATTTATTAAGGAAGATAGATGAAACATACATACATAATTTATATATAATGCAAGAGGTACAAATACATAGACAGAACGCGATGTGTGTTTGAATCGGTGGGTGTTTTACATAATGAGTTGGAATGGCGTAGTCATATTTCGTGAGAGCCGTACCGATTCAAACATACACACATCGCGTTCTGTGTTTATTACACAACCCATGCATTAAATTTCATTTGAATAAACACATTTTAATTCCGATGTTTAATCCCAAAGGCGAAGTGTCTGTTTGTTTAGATTGAAGCTGTACTGATCAAATGGATCGATAAAAAATCCACAACAACCTTTTCGGAGCCAGTGGCTGTTGAAATTCGTATCGCTGTTTCTTTTCGGCTGGTGCTTGGTGACTATTACTGTTAGTAAAAATATAAGTACAAATTTGTGAAGACTTGCAAAACAGCTGGGAGAAAGATTTTAAAAAGAAGTTCGAAGCATGTCAAGATGTATGAAGATTTACCGAAATAACGTTGACCAATTTAGATATTTATTTATTTATTTATTGTTGCTTAACGCCACATCAGCAGCTAAGGCTATATCGTGGCGAGAAAACTACTTAAACAACAAGTGTCAAGTATGAATTAAAATTAATTGGATAAAATATGAAACAATCACAACAAAACCTAAAATCAGGTGCAGTTGAAACAGTAATAACTAAGGTTATAAAAACCAGAATACTTATAAAACCAACCTGTTGACATTTAGACTTGTAGAGTCTACGTTAAAAGAATAAAAACAAGTTTAAAATTTATTAAAAAGGTTGATTTCTTTCAAAAATGAGATTATTTTATGCGGGCACATGTGGTAAAATAAATCTCGTAGAGATTGAACTGTAAAATATTGCCCTCTAACAAGATTAAAATCAGTGCAATTTAAGAGAATGTGCTCCACTGACAACACCTGCTGACATGGGACACATTCTGGTCGCATATTACCCTATAACAGAAAGGAATGTGTAAGTCGTGTGTGACCAATATGACACCGTGTCAAAATAACATGATCTTTTCTAGAAAGGTTACTGGATGGGTTGTGATCAAATACAGTTAAAACTAGAAGTCCTGTCACAAGTAGTGCGCTTATCTAGGCTTAATTGCGCGTTGGAATTGCGCGCAATTGTCATATCGAATGACATCCAAAGCACGGCAGGTGCTCCCGGTTACTCATAGGAAACACATGCAATGTTTCTGCCAATGGACCTCCGGGTTACCCGGAGGTCCATTGACGGACACATTGCTTGTGCACAGGCCATATGTACATAATTTGATAGCTTTACTTGGGCCATAACGCGCACATTAACGCGCATATCAACGTGCAATTTGTGCGCATTTCATGACAGGACTTCTAGTTTTAACTGTATGTTTGGTCGGAAGCGATGGAGCTTGTGATTAGTTGCCCCATCCCATTCCGCCTGCCACATAGATTTGATGTAACTACTAATATGAGGCTTGAAATCACTGAAAGGGATCTTAAAATCAGTGAGAGGCTTTGTTAAAGCCTGTTTTGCTGCACTGTTTGCTTTGGTGTTACCAGCGATACCTACATGTCCGGGTAACCAGCAAAACACGATATCATACTGGTCAGACATGAGAGTTGTTAACTTCTCACGACGTTCCAAAATGAGAGGGTTCTTCAACTTGGAGTTGAGTAAAGAAAGTAAAGAGGAAAGAGAGTCGGAGAAGATGATCGACTTTCTTTCCTGTACATTATCGATGTGCTCAAGTGCGAGTTGAATAGCTTTAACTTCAGCTGTGAAAATAGAACTTTGATTCGGGATTCTGGTTGAGGTGACAGTAACAGCAGCTGATGATACTTTGTCACCATCTTTAGATCCATCTGTATAGATCCTTGTATATGTACTATACTTGGACTTTATTTCGGCAAAATTTTGTTTGAACTGCAAGGAATTGGTATCAGATTTTTTGGTAGAAGCAAGATCCAAAATAATTGTAGGTTTTTTAAGATGCCAAGCAGGAATATGTGATTTACGGTTTTCTTTTATAGAATCAGAATCAATTTTGGCAGACTCCATGTGGGGTTTGATTCTAATTCCCAATGGAGGAATGTGTTTCTGGTGGCGGTTATAAAATTCAACATTTAGAGGGTCTGAAACACAATTATAAGCAGGATTTGAAGGATTGGCCAAAAGTTTAGACACATGCTGGAGAGATAATTTAATTCTACGCTTCTCAAGAGAAGGCTCCTCTGCCTCAACAAGCATCGAGTCTATTGGGGATGTTCGAAAAGCCCCTAGACTAATTCTAATACCACTATTATGAATTGCATCAAGTGGTTTGAGATATGATTTCCTTGCAGAACCGTAAACTATACAACCGTAATCTAACTTTGATCGAACAAGAGATCTATACAAATGGAGCAAAGTTTTTTGGTCAGCACCACAATCGGCGCTACCAACAACCTTCAATAGGTTCAGAGCTCTCTTACATTTAACTTTTAGTTGTTTTATGTGGGAAGTGAAATTCAGTTTGTTGTCTAAGAAATTCACCTCCTTAACAACTATAATAGGACTACCATCAATTTTCAAATCCGGATCGAGGTGAAGTTTCCGAAGCTTGCAAAAATGAACACAATTCGTTTTTGTCTTTGAAAATTTAAAACCATTTTCGATAGCCCATTTTTGAATCCTATTTAAACACAGCTGAAGTTTGCGCTCTATAGCATTCATCTTTTTGATGCTATAACAGATCAAAAAGTCATCGACATACAAAGACGAATGTACCATATTCTCAATTGCGTCGATGATACTATTAATTTTAATTGAAAAGAGGGTAACAGATAAAATACTACCCTGAGGAACCCCCAATTCCTGCTCGTGAGGATCAGATAACGTTGATCCAACACGAACCTGAAATTGGTGGTCCTTTAAAAAGTTTTCAATAAAAAGGGGCATACGCCCTCTCAACCCCATGTTAAAAAGATCTTTTAAAATCCCATACGTCCACGTTGTATCATATGCCTTCTCTAGATGAAAGAAGATGGCGACCACATGTTCTTTTCTAGCAAAGGCATTTCTTATAAACGTTTCAAGTCTGACCAAATGATCCACAGTACTTCTCTGGTTTCGGAAACCACACTGAACATCCGCAAGCAGATTGTTCGATTCCGGAAACCAGACAAGTCGGTCATTGATCATCCTCTATATACAGAGACAACTAGTTAGTGCAACTGGTCTGTAATTACTTGGATTACTGTGATCCTTACCAGCCTTTGGAATGAGAATAATTGTTGCCTTTCGCCAGGAAGGTGGAAACTGGCCAGTCACCCAAATGTCATTAAAACAGACAATAAAAGTTCTAATTAAGTTTGAGGCAGATGTTTTAAAAGTTGATAGTGTATTTCATCGGGTCCAGTGCAGAATCCTTTGCTCTATGCAAAGAGTTACCTAACTCTTCCATAGAGAAAGGTTCGTTGTAGTACTCTGAGTTATTGGATGTAAATTTAATCTTTTGTTTTTCTTGTTGTTTTTTTAGTTCGAGGAATTCTGGGTTACTATTTTCAGACGACGAATGTTTAGAAAATGTAGAGGCCAACTTGTTTGAAATTTCTTGTTTTGATGTTATGAGTGTGTTGTTATCTTTTAGGTGTTGTACAGCTGATTTTGTTTCTTTTCCTTTAATTTTTTTTTAATCATTTTCCAAATTTTAGTGATGGGGGGTATTTTGATTTAGTTTCGAAACGTAAGTTTCCCATGAACTTTTCTTTTTATGTTTTAAAAGTCGTCTTGTTCTTGCCCGATTTATACGTAATCTATCCAAATTTTGTGTAGTTGGTGACTTATTAAATTCCCTCTCAAATTTCTTGCGATCTTTTATAGCCTGTTTGCACTCAGTATCAAACCATGGTTTAGTGAAACGTTTTGGATTTGCCGAGGTTTTAGGAATGACTTGCCTTGCAATGTCACTCAACTCTGTGCTGAAGTGTTCAATCTGGTCAGTACTGTCCTGAAATTTCTCCCGTGTAAGGCGTTCAGAACAAAGCGATGAGAAAGTGTCCCAGTCAGCCTTTTTAAAATTCCACTGGGGCACCCTCTCATCATCCGACGGAACTACACTCTCCAACACAATCGGAAAGTTGTCACTCCCGCACAAGTCATCTTCTGCCTTCCATGAGAAATCAAGGAAGACAGAAGGGCATGCAATTGTTAAATCAATTGACGTGTAAGAACCAGATGCGGGGTGCAGGTAAGTATCTGACCCATCATTGAACAAGCACAAGTCATATTTTGTAATGGACTCTTCCACAGTTTTACCTTTTGCATCTTCTTGACTGCAGGAATTACCCCAAAGGGGGCTATGTGCGTTAAAATCACCCAACAAAATGTATGGAGTTGGGAGTTGTCGAACCAGCAGCTCAAGGTCATTCAATTGTAATGCTTTACTTGGTGAAACGTAAAAAGGACAAAGTGTAACTGTTTTGTCTAAAGTTAGGCGTACCGCCACAGCCTGTAAATTTGTCTGTAATGGTACAGTACTGTGAATGATGTCGTTCCTAACCAAGACAGTCGTTCCACGAATATGAAGATCATTATCAACTGCCCAGGCATTATACGATGTATAGTGCTTAAAATCCGAATGATCTTGAGCCTCGGGTTTCTTTAAAATAGTTTCCTGCAGGCAAAAAGCAGCAGGTTTATACTTTTGGCTGAGAAGACCAAGTTCATTAAAATTAGCTCTAAAACCTCGACAATTCCACTGTATTATATTTTGTTTTGGTGTACTATGCATGTTTGGAAGGTGATTTTGAAGGTGGTCGTATGGGTGAAATTGCCCACGTAGTTCTTTTTGGTGAAGTTTTGCGCGGGGACCTTCCATGAAATGAGGGGAAGGGATTATTTGAAAATGTTTCTATGAGACATTCGTCCACAGATATTTCCTCAAAAGCTTCATATCTATTTCTAGTGACAATATCTCTAGAAAATTTAGGAATTCGATCTGAAAGGGTTTTCTTTTTTTCTTTACTACTTTTTTGACTTTGATTTTGACTCTGACTCTGACGTTGACTAGATTGTGATTGGTCACTTGACGTTTCACTAACCTTTTTGCCTTTATTTTTATTTTCTGTTGCCTTAGTTTGAGCAGATGAGCTATTAGTATTTGTTGTTTGTATAATGTTAAATGGATTTATAGATTTGGGTTCTGTGTTATTAAGTCACGTGAGATCTGTTTGACATTGCACTGATTTTGTAGTTGTAGTAGTATGTTTAATAGCATTCGCATAAGATGATGGTGGACAATTCACCCCCGGCATTGTTACAACAAATTCCCAGGCCTCCTTAAAACTAATCTGCTTCTTACATTTAATTTTCTGTATGAGTTTCTCTTTTTTCCATGCAGGGCAATCCTTAGATGATGACATGTGAATGCCCTGACAGTTGATGCATTTATAAACAATTATGTTGAATGGTTCTTCATGGCTCAAACCACATTTGAAGCAGATTTGTTTTCCACGACAAGAATTCTGACCATGGCCAAACTTTTGGCACTTGAACCATCTAAGTGGATTTGGGATATACAAATCCACTTGGACATTCAAGTAACCAATTTTAAGTGCTTTAGGAGGCTTAGTGCCATCAAAGGTACAGATGTAAGTATTGGTTTTACTTTTATTGCCTTGTTTGTTGACCTCAATTCGTTTTACAGAGGTGATTCCTTGTGGTTTTAATTCACATGTAATTTCAGTTTCGGTCATATCACTCAGCTCAGGAGTTCTTATTACGCCTTTGCTGGAGTTTAAGGTTTTGTGGTAATTTGCTGTAATGTTGATATCAATTAATTTTGTTGTAGGTTGAATGTTTGGATCTGTCTGTTACACTGTATTAGTAAATCTCCTGAACGTAATTTCTTTATTTCTTTTACTGTTCCCGCTATACCTTTGTTTGCTTTGTCAAGTGCGAATGGGTTAACATTACTAAGTTTTTTTATTGTCATCTGTCGAATGAAGTAGAATGAACTTTGGTTGGTTGTCTTCAGGTGGAATCAATGATTTTACTAGTTCTTCGTCAGAATCAGAGTCTCTAAGTCCAGTATCTAAAAAAGGTCGTTTTGCCAGTATTCCCACATACTTATACTAGGACAGTATACTCAACCAGTGTTGATACCGAAGTATGCCACTGGCTGATTGACCCGTGTGTGGAAGTGCCATGTCTTCAGATGGCGATCATCCAACCAATCACTTTACAAAGCATTATAATAATAGTTGCCACGTAGAACTGAAACAAACAGTGCCGCAAAAATTAATAGTTGTTAAAAATAAAATGTTTAAAAACAGTATACAATGGCAATTATGGAATATGATTAAAAGAAATGACTGATTGAATGACCACCAAATGCCCCCCGACGTGACACCCAGTATTTTTTGGGGTGGAGGCTCCCGATTGGCCAGAACGGGCCATCCGACCATCCTTCTACACCCGAAGTTGGGGCCAAAACAGTGTATTGAACAGGTAATCTCCATGATGGAGACCAGGGCCAAAGCAGTGTTTACGACCTGATCTCCATCATGGAGACCTGTCCTAACCGGGACCCAGTCTGTTCTCAACTGCCAGGATTCCTTCATCCGGGGCCTTCAGACCGCACCTCACGGGAGAACAAGGTGCCTGCAAGATGGCATTAGCAGGATTGACCATTTTGGTCCGGGGCTGCGTATTTTTATATTTCGCAGCAAACCAGCTCAATTGAGCAAACCTGCCAATTAAAAACTAGCAAGCCTGCCAAATTGAGCAGGCCGTCCTCTATCCGCCACCTGAGGACCCGCCTAGTAGGGGATGGTTAAATCCCCCTATGACCAATTTAGATACAACGGTATCCACAAAACTAGACGGCCACGGGACTGGGTTAATGTTCTGGTTGGAAATGATTCGGGTTTTTAAAAATATTATCTCATTTTTCTATAACTAATTTTTGTGTGAACCGACTTTATTTTGCTTTGGACGTTTTCATTTTCACGCTATGCGACAGACGGTCGATAATTGTATAACGAAATCTGGAATCTTTTCGAAGCGGAACTAATGACTCAGTGGGAAAGGAACTGCTAGTATGAACGGTGCTCTGATGCGTGATCTCAAATTCGAACTATTTGATGCAAAATTTATAAACACCGCCCACTAGAGTCGATTGGATCCTCGGTATACCTCAAAATTGGGAAACGTATCTTTTAAATCCCCATTGAAATAGGAATTCATTTGATATATTTTTTCATTATATTCTTCCCTATGGTATATATCTGTGTTAAAGTACAGTGTGGAAAAATACTATCTCCATTTCTGAAACATATAAACAGTGAAATATCGAAACACCAGTAGGACACAAATCCGAGATCCGCTAGACCATCCCGTCAAAGATCAGTGAGAAAAATATCCATCCTCAATTCAGGAAACGTATAAAAAGATAAAGAACAGTGATCGTTAAGAAAAAAATATCCTATCTCAATTCATGAAACGTATAAAGAGATAAAAGTCAGTGAAAGACACAAGTTATATTTCTGCGAGTTAAATACATAAAGTGGTGAATATTGCTACCTTTTATTATACGCTAAACGATAGATTATCGAAGAAATTGAGGAAAGATGGAAATCGTATCACCCACTGTGAAGATACAGAAATTTTCGCTTTCACGGTATTAATCAAAATAGTTCGGCCGCTGAGGCACTGAACCTGGTTTTGTTGTATTAAGTTTTTTTCTCGGCGGATTATTATTCTATAGGGTCTCCTTGGTGAGATTTTTCTTACTGGACAGCTGACAGTGTTGAGCATTTTTTTTTATTCGACAAAATCCAAGATGGCCGCCAAGGTGGCCTCTATGAAAAAATACAATATCACCATATAACTTGGATCAGATTTTTTGGTAAGATAATATGGAATTTTGAAGATTTTTCTTCTTGATTCATCGTACACATATATAATTGTTACTTACTGGCCAAAATAAGATTACCAAAATCCAATATGGCTGCCAAGATGGCCGCCAATGTGTCACACTTTTCTCATTTTTTGAGATTTCACCACGTATCCTTCATGTTGTTGCTAAGATGTCGACAAATATGCATGCTTATATAATTCTGTTTACCAGAGGGGCCATTTCTGCACATACTGGTACTCTAATATCCACCAGAAGTGGATTGTTGCTCATTGTATCCCGTTATTTATAAACGCCGGTATAACGTAGTCATTTCGAAAAAAGTTGCGAATTATGTTATGTCCGTCGGAATTAACCGATATTATATGTATAAACAATGTAAGGTTTATACACATATCGGCACATTTTCATGAACCTACTCTCACTCTCATGTGTCATATGAAATATATTCTCTCAAACCCCAAGATGGCGTCCAAAAAGGCCGCAAATATGGCAAAAATCATCATTTCTTATAAATATAGGCGGCTATTAGGCGCTATTGATTTGAAATGTCCAACCATGATTACCGATATGAATTAGCCATATGGGGTGATGCTCTTTTGTTATATATGATCAAAGGAATTGTTTGAGAAACCCAATATGGCGTCCAAAATGCCCCCAAAATTGGAAAAGTAACAAAGCAATTACAGTCTACACTCATCTGCCCATAGTCCAGTCGCCAATACACTTAACCTAGTTTTTTCTCGGTGTATTATCGTATCACTATATCGTATAACTATATGGTCTCCTCGTGCGATTCCTTTTACTGGGCAGCTGACAGGGTTGATCAATTTCCTTATAACCGCCAAAACCTAAGGTGGCCCCAAATTCAAGTTTCCGCCGATACCACTGAAAATATTAAAATTGAAAGTCAAAAATCTTTACTAAATAATTCAATGCAGCACGCCATTTCCAACTGATTTTGTTGGTCACAAGGCGGGTCAGCTTATCCCCAGATTTTCCAGAAAAAATCAAAATGGCTACCAAAATTAGTAACATTTTGCTATTTTCAGCAGTAGTGTTAAAGACTCCAAACGGAGGTGGAAACTCAAATGTACGAGAAATTGTAACAAGAGAGATGTTTGCAAATATCATTGGTGAAGTACTTTATAACGACCACACAAGATGCAGTGAATATCAAGTTGAATGACCGTGTAGTTCCTAAGATCGACTCATCACTACGCATTCCTGCCAGCGATGTCTGTTCATTGCCGCAGTCCTCTGAAACACTGCACGCTCTAGAAAATGGTACACGCCATGTTTGCTGCATTACACTTACACCTCAAATATTTGCATGGCGTTTTACTCGAATGTGTGCCTAATCATCTTCAGTATTTCAGCAGGTGCAAGCTTGACGTTGGACGCGACTGTCACAGGGTTCAAAGATTTTGTATTCACGACTTTCTCGAATCAAAATACAGTTGGGCCCATCTGTGGTGGGTTAGGTTGAAGAGCATGCTTCCATATACAAGTTTGTAAGTGGGCCCGTTTGACATTCTCATTAAAAACCTCTGTTGTGGGTGGTAGGCTGCACAATTTAGGAGCAGATGTTGAAGTCGGATTCCCAATTCATGTTCTCCATATGCACAAACGAGCAACGGACATTGATGTTGATTTAGGAGATCTATAGCATAATGCTATGGACTTGGTGGCTTGTTCTAGAACATCCGATATCCCCACGCTATTCTCACCAAGTGATTCCAGTGTCCCGCCAGTTTGCAGAACCTTCAGTACACGTCCTTTGCCGATACCAAAGTATCCCCCTACAGTATCGCACGCGGAATGTGCGTGAGCAGCGTGCAATTGAGGAACAATTTTCTTGTGTGTATCAACTGCGGCAGGTATATCTATCACCACCCGTCCATGGATTGGTGACTCCATAGTCATTGCAACCGTCAAGTGTTGTTCAAGGTAGTGATGCAGCAACAACAAATAGACGTCAGTGTCGTCAGCAACAACCACAACGTTATTACATTCAGCTGCAGCAAACAATATTGCCTGTTGAACGATAATGTTGTCAGCTTCCTCGTGGCTAGTTGCCATACCCACCCTATCTGTCACCGATCCACAACTAACCTCAACCGGAACATCATGTTGGCCAGTAATTAAAAGTTTGTGAGTTCGTGTGTTTTGCTCAGCAAAACTTTTGTCCATGGTGTGTTGATCACATATAATGGAGATCAGTTGCTTTTTGTTCTCCACTGCGGTCAGCACATGTTTTTGTTGTGGTAGCAGGGAGGTGTGTACAAGTTGAAACACCCGGCAGCTATCGGCCTTTCTGTGTGCCCTTGTCACGCACTTGGTGCTGTAGTCAACATATCTGTCAAATACCAAATACACATCACTCGATCGCAACTTTTCTTTGATGTTGTCTTTAAACGCTGTAATGAAGTCTAAAACTGTTTCCCAGTCAACATCTTTTCAACCTCACCGAATACTGACTCAAATATATCTGAAAGTCCAGTATTGGCCATGAGCGTTTCAACTGAACTAATGAAACCCATGAGCAAATGCATACCACCCAATCGAGGAACAAATGCGGCGAATCGGTCTGGATAAGACCATAACACCTGAACTGCTATCTTGTATAACTGCTGATCGGCAGTAAATATAGTGAACGGCTGTCCTGCATCTGACGATAGTTGATCTGCCATAGCTGTCATGATAGTGTCTGGATCAGCAGGTGTCATGTCTATTAGAGAGATGTATGCTGCGTTCGTTTTTGGGTTCGTTGCTTGATCTGAGTCTTTCGTCATGCGGGTATTATACCCATTGAACTCCGGACAGTTCTGGTCACTGACCATGTCTTTCAAAAATGCGAAGTCAAGTTCTGTCGCTCTGCGTAATGGCATTGCACTGCGACAGAATGTTGAAAGAAGGGGAACGGGGGAAGGTGAACATGTGATGCGGGCATGTCGGGTCGTTTGGGGCCATTGAAACGCACAACATCCACTTCGTACTTTATTGGTTTTGTCATATCTGACTTTTTCAATCCTTGGGTCGTCTGAGACTCAACGGAATCATTATTGTCCTTTTGAGCCATCACGATTGCCAATGAATGGGTGCTTAGCTTCCCATCTTGAGAAGCAATTTTAGCATCAAAGTTGTCAACAGCCACTTGTATGAGGCCATTGTTGGCATCCGAAATCGGTGTATCATTTGCATCCTTTGCAGCTAGAGCTGCCGCAGATTTTTTGAATCTCAATAGCTCGTCATATAAGCATGTAACACCAAAATCATGAATGGTTTTTACCAACTCTTTAGAATCTCTTAACACCGTTGCCAACGAAATTTGAAGCGCTGTGTATTTTCCACACAACGCAGATGCCACTATGTTTCCTATCATCAGAGCAGGTAATGTGTGGTCCAACTGATGTGTGGTCGTTCCTACGACAACAAATGCTAATTATTTCATCACTAACTGACATATGCGGTGTATGTGTGCCTATTTGGCGAAACAGGTAGGCGGGCCTCCACCTTGAAGGATTCTTCGTACCCCGGTCAACTATGCAGTCATCACCACAAAATTGGCAATGACGCCTGAAAGTAAATTCGTCATGTGAACGTTTGGGTCGTTTTTCGGGCGGAGCATCAGAATCTAGGGATGTGCTATGAGCAATGCTTGCTTGCTTCACATTCTTCGGGTGCAAATACTTCTCAACACAGTATTTATGGCAACTCAGAGTCAAATCTGGTTCTGCATCGTACCCATGTTGCATAGCTATATGTAAGTCATCATTATAAATCCCACTACACCTGAGTATGTTCTCAATTCGCTTTGCTTTCACGTTCATTAGAGGATCTTTGCTCCTCGAATCAGCACAACCGAACGTGGTTGCGAAAAAACAAGCATCTGACATAACGTAGTTAGAAAATGTCGTTTCAAAGCAAAGATCACCCGAACCCGATGCTATATCGAGTGAAGTTAATAGAAGAAATAGAAACGCTAGTTATAAAAGGCGAGACACAATTGTAAGTTTATGAGGTGTGCAGTGAGACACAATTGCGCAGTTGCAATAGTGCGTCCTCGCTCTAAGAAATCAAAGAGAAAGAACAGTTATATGACGTAATCTCCAAACGCGTTCACACATAAAGAGCGTTGTTAGATATAAATAGCGTTGATAGACATAAATAGCGGTGTAATATCCGTTCAATTTCTACCAAATACCCAATGCGGATGTAGTTACTATATCGAAACACAATTACATCACGTTTTGTGCTTATATAGTGAGTTAAGATGAAATAATCATTCGGATCTGTAATTTCCACATTAATGTTCAACCCCTTCAACAGTACCTCACTTTGAGGCCCAAATAAAAAAATGCTCAATGCTGTCAGCTGTCCAGTAAGAACAATTAGTAAGAGGGGTGTCTGAACTAATAAAAACCGTTGAGAAAAAAACTTAATACAACAAAACATGGTTTGGTGAAAAATTGGCGTTTGGCGGCCGGACTAAAATGGCGGCTTTCAAAGCATCACTTCAAGGTGCATACGAGTCAAATTATCAATGGAAATGATAAATTTGTCCCAGAAACGTACAATGAAAAGTAAATCTAATGTTGTTGAGTGGATACCGATCATTTCCAGCAATCATTCAACACGTATTCAGCTTGGATTGATCCAAGAAACCGGCTAGTCCAAACATGGCCTGAAAGTCCGTGATATAAGTTTTTGGTTAGGCACGTCCTTTCAAAGGACGTACCAAACCAAAAACTTTTATCATGGACTTTAAGGCCAATGTTTGGACTAGAAACCCGCCAGATGAATCAGACTGCAAGACGCTATATGTTCCGAGAATCAATCAAATCACTTCCGCGTTTCAATGATTCAATGCGCTGTTCACTTTCATGCATCAATTCAAGGTTGAAACGAGTGGAAAT
Source organism: Pictodentalium vernedei (assembly GCA_031216915.1). Taxonomy (NCBI): domain Eukaryota; kingdom Metazoa; phylum Mollusca; class Scaphopoda; order Dentaliida; family Dentaliidae; genus Pictodentalium; species Pictodentalium vernedei. Next base: position 65,805,828 of record CM062296.1, read on the forward strand.
ATCAGATTCTTATAAAAAGCATATAATAAAAAGAAAATCTAGCGTGTTTGAGTGGATACCGAAAATTATCTAACTTGTGATCGAGACAAATTGTCATTTTCGCTAGCGCAAGTTCTCGCGAAAAATTAACATTTGTCTCGGTCGCTCATGAGATAATTTTCGGTATCCTCTAAAAAAACACTAGATATTCTCCATTGAGTGGTGTGTGGGTCGCCAATGGGACAATCATATCTACCTTATATAACTGGCATAGCCGATCAGTTGTAATCACAAAAATCCCCATTCCATTTTTTTAAAAATTTTGTTTAAGAAAATATCTTCTGACACCTCAATGCGACGAGCTATATATTTCGTTCAGATTGTGTCGCCTGTTATATGTGTTGCTTACACCGTTAAGGTTTTCTGGTCAAGTATTTGTATGGTCATCTGCATCACATATTAAAATACTGAATATTATTATTTTGTACAGTTTCATTTAATAACTTGCCTGAATGGGGAGAGGATATTTCAATATGCCGTGACTCTTCTGAAACACAAGTTGCATAACAATAAATACAAGAGTGTAATTAAAAATAAAGTGTGGGCAATATATTGTGAAATTAGAGAAGCATGTAGAATTTAAACAAATAACAATAACATTTGGTTGAGGGGAAGATTTCAACTTCACAGTGATTCTTTTCTTCTGGAAACATTTACCCTCATACAAACTACAGCTGAAAATAGATGTCATGTGACAGTAGTGTGCACTATTTTGAAGTTAGTGCGCGCTGAGTAAGTGTACTTCTTTTCTCTCTTCCAAACTGCACAATTAGCGTAACTCAGTTCCGGGTGCCCAACTCTGTACTATCTCTATACCAGTAAATATAGATCATTAGCACCAATCCTAACCTCCACTGGGATACATGTACGTGTAATGACGAATATATATATTAAAATCCGACTACGTATACATAATGAAGACATTGCATTACAACTTAATCGCAGAGCCGTATATTCGCCACTCGAAAAGTCGTAATAATTGTTCATAACAGCACAAAAAAAAAACACCTGCAAACTTTCATCACATGACCAGTGCTTCTTCAGATTTGTCCTCGGAATTTTAAATAAGTACTATGTGACATATATGTCCCACAGCGATTTAGTAGTAAACCATCACATCATCCGCAAAGTGAAGTTCGAATATTTTCTTTCTGTTTGATCGGTTCAGTTCGGAATTTCACTAACACCCATGCTAATAGAGCATTATACTTTGCATTTCACAGCGCAAACGCTCTTGTTTTTTTAGACTACTTCATTCTTCTGCAGTAAAGAGCGCATTAACTAAAGATCATTTGTGTGCTAATTGTGACAAAACGTATAGTTTTAACTACAATAACCAGGACACAATCTATTGATGTTATTTTAGAACACCAATATTTTCACCAAAGGTTCCTATCGAGGTTTGAATCGGAGGAATGACCTTGAATTTGACTAAGGCTCCCTCAACTGACTCAGTCCCTTGCAATCCTTGAAAATGGGCCGGGGCTATGAAAAGCCTTGTGTTTTCACGACAAAACAACTTTGGTAAAGCAGGTAATTACTTTTTTCTGTAAAGTTTTCTACTCCATCGTTCATGAAAGCAGTGTTTCGGATATTCATGAATTTAGATATTGTAGAGTGTCGAATAAAGTCGAGAAAGGCCCTTGGATAGCCTTGGATTTTATAAGGCCTTGCCTGCGGGAACCCTGTATTTTGTTTTGTCCAAAAGAGAAGGCAAACGAAACGTTCATTCACCCAAACAGTTCAGGCCTGTTGACAGACACATATCAGAAAAAGGTAAATAGATCATTGAAATGTTGAACAGACCATTTGCATCTCCATTCTCTGTAGAACTTTACATTTGTTTTGGGTCATAGAAATGTGTTCTTCTCTATGTGCACATATATCATGGCTGTACTTTGAACACAAAAAGCATTGCTTTCCTCAAACTAAGAAACCGGACTCATGGTCATAATTATATCATTTCCACTAACAGAGGTTATATCTAAATTGCTTGTTGTGATGTTTGATTATGTGAAAGTTGCTAGTAGCAGCCTTTATTATTTGATCACACTGTTTTTTTAGAGAAATTGACGCCACCACATTTTTTTTATTTTCATCAAATAATCACGCACGAATAAACACCTGCCGTCTGATAAAACACATTACTTTATCCATTTAAATACATATCTATTTCCAAATTTGTTAACTTCAAATATAAGCGAACAAAATATTTCCATAAATCATAACATGAATATTTAATTATTCATCTGTCAGTCCAAATGTTCTTCTCTATGTGGGCGTTAAATTTATAAAACTCAGTTTTAGAACTTTTGAATTATCGCATCATATGTTTCTTTCCCTCATGGGGACAGTTCAATTGATGCAACTTTAGTTACTGCATGTGCTATTGAAATCGGAATTGTCAATATTGCAGAGCTGGAGGGGGAGTATCTAGATTTGTTGGAATATTTACTGTATTGTAGAGCACTTGTTGAAATGTTTCCATGTACAAAAAAGTTTAACCCTTTGAGACTTTAATTATCCTGACGTTCAAATGCCAGTGGGAATTCAGTTTCTTCAACGTTTTTCAAAATACGACGTCAAACGTCGGAAAGTACAAATAACAAGATATTTTTCACATTAGTGGTTAACTACGGCAGCGTATTAGCGCCATTTCGTTTTTTTTGCGTAACTTATGTTAAATTGTAAGTACGATTTAGGTAAATTAGAATTACAACTTAATAAATTGTAATTACAACTTAGCTTAAATTGTAATTACAATATAGCTTAAATTGTAATTACAATATAGCTTAAATTGTAATTACAACTTATTTATATTTTAATTACAACTTAGCTAAATTGTAATTACAACTTAATAAATTGTAATTACAACTTAATAAATTGTAATTACTACTTAATAAATTGTAATTACAACTTAGCTTAAATTGCAATTACAATATAGCTTAAATTGTAATTACAACTTATTTAGGCTAAGATGTAATTACAATTTATTAAGTTGTAATTACAATATAAATAAATTGTAATTACAATATAAGCTATATTGTAATTACAATTTAAGCTATATTGCAATTACAAGTTAAGCTATATTGTAATTACAAGTTATGCTAATTTGTAATTACAATTTATTAAGTTGTAATTACAATTTATTAAGTTGTAATTACAATTTAAGCTATATTGTAATTACAATTTAAGCTAAGTTCTAATTACAATTTATTAAGTTGTAATTACAATTTATTAAGTTGCAATTACAAGTTAGCTAAATTGTAATTAGAATTTAACATAAGTTACGCAAAAAAGGAAATGGCACTAATACGCTGCCGTAGTTAACTGGTTGAGGGCTAGATTATTTTTAGTGGTCTGAATTTGCTATTCAAAACTTGTTTTATTACAAATTGTAATAAAACAAATTTATATAAACAAAATATTATTTGAGTTTGACTGAATGAAATATAAGCAAGGAAAGTGTTGGCGTTTGCTCTGGTATCCTACTTTTTTGAAAGCCCTGATAGTGGCTTTTAGCACTCAATCAGTTAAGAATTTTGACAAGTTAAGTATTTTAAGCTGCGATAACATTTGGCTGAACGATTGTCACTCAGAACTACTCGAAAGAAAATAGGAATTGAGATTAAAACTTTAACCCTTTACCCAACGCAGACGATATCAAAATTTATTATTTTAAATATAATTTTTTCAAATTTTTCAAAAAATTTCAACAAAACCATATCATGTGACCCCTCGTTGGAACGAGCTCGTCGAGCTCGTTCCAACGAGGGGTCACATGATATGGTTTTGTTGAATTTTTTTGAAAAATAATCTCTTTTCAACAACTGAATTTGCATATTACGCGGGCGGATGCGGCCGATTCGTTGGGTAAAGGGTTAAAAAATCGAAAAATAATAACAAAACAAATGGCCACAAAGTATCAACGCGTTTTGTTTGATTTCGTACGTCACAAGAGGTACAAAAGTATCAAAGGGTTAAGATATATATAACACTGTACACACATTACTGATAGTTCCCATCGATAATTTGAGAAGGTGTGTTAGTTTATGTTGGGTATTTTCGATACTGTTTGGTGGGTTTCGTCAGGCCCCTGACCTCCAAAAGTGTGGTTCTCCTTACCTGCCATAAAAATTTGGTAGTTAGGCTGGTGAGTTTTAAGAAATTGTTTACCTGCACAAATTTGTGTTCAGTGCAGACTATATGCCACATGTCCGCAAAAAGAAATGCTAGCTATTTGAATGGGAAGTAAATCAAACGATAAACAAATTGTTCATTCATTGTTATAAACATTGTTTATTGAGGCATAAGAAAATGCTTCAAACCAGTACGTACGGATGTTGGTTGAAAATGTTGGTTGAACATTTTTTCCCAACATTGACCTCAATCACAAGGCTAGTGTTGACCTCAAAATATGGAAGATGGGGAGACGGGAGGAAAAGCCTATTAGTTTTTGGCCTCAATGTAAGAGAAAGGTATCTGATAATCCATACGACTTCAGCATTTGGTACACTTAACTATTTGAACCCTGAAGGAATCTTTCACATCAGTTCGGTGTCATCAATTGAAAGAGTCCACATTCAGTGGACGAATCAATATTTTTGAAAATATTGATCGGACAACCACACAAAGTCGCTGAGCAAACAGGCCTGGCATTCTGAAAAATGCAGGAGGGCAAAAAATCGCTCTCCTCAATCAGCTTAGGAGAGCAATTAGGTTTACACAGCATTTTAAGTATCCAGTTGAACGAACTCATTGAAACTGAAACCAACAGACTACATCAGTGATTTTATTAACTTTACTAATTTTAAGCGAAATCTCTTAGACATCTAGATGTCTCACTCAACAACCGAACACACACTTAACAAGACCTGTGTGTGTACCCAGACCTGTTGACCAAGAAAGTCATACGCCTACCACTACCACCTTCAACCCCCCTTGGGGGTTGAAGGTGGTAGTGGTAGGCGTATGACTTTCTTGGACTTGGGGGGTTGAAGGTGGTAGTGGTAGGCGTATGACTTTCTTGGACAACAGGTCTGCTTGAATCTACAGTCACATCCTGGTGCAAGTGCTTCAAGTGACAGGATAGTAGTAATGGTAGTATATTATAGTGTCAATATTCCTTGAATAATTACCCCTCAAACTGTGATGTCAGTTGTTGAACTTGAAACTGACAGAAAAAAAAAATATTGCTGTGACCCATTTTTCTTCAAATGATTGCCACTGTGTTTGGATATGGTTGCAGCCATTACCTTTTACCACTAAACCATTTTCAAAATGAAATTACGTGATGTTATGTGGCTTCGAAGTTAAATTACAATTTTGCTTTACAACAAAAAATTAATGTGAGCATAATACATGTAATCTCAATCATCCCAGGCCAAAATATTTAGGAGGGCAATTTTTCGCTCTGCTTAATTCTTTCAGTAGGGCAGTAAGGATAGCTAAAGAATCGCTCTCCCGAAATTGCCAAGCCTGAGCAAATATGTACTTTACGAATTCAAATCGTATCACACGCCTGGCCTGGAAAAAACGATATTTCGGGTTGAAGGCGTTAATTATATATGTAACATTCCTGTCACCTATTCAACTCTTTTAGTCCGACCACCATCTCTGGGCTAACTTAGAGTGTTATGTGGAGATGAATATCTCAAATATTTGCTTAGTAGGAGACAATAGAAGTAGTGAAAACTAGTACTGAAATGATTAACCGGGTAATCTGTTTGAAACCAGATAGCTACATAAACGATTAGAAAAACCGTCAACGGGTTATCCGAAATATCGATAGTGATCGTCATTCCACGTTTAAAACGTAGTAAATCTGCCGCTTCTCATTTGTGATAGATTGCACATCGAAGCCACGTTGTGTAAATTGAGAAATAATCGACTTTGGCGTTCAAGACTTCGTTAATGATCGGCAGTTTCCGTGAGTAATGAGTAATTGCAGAAACTTTTCCGTAGTGAGTATACAAACGAACGTTGTTGAGTAGTCGACAACGTTCGTTTGTATACACACTACGGAATAGTTGGAGAAGACTGCTTTCTAATCCCTATAGTTTTGACCCCATATTCGGTGACATAATGGCCACGGATAACCGGATAATATCCAGTTATAGCGCTCTGTTAGTCGGTTACGAAAATGAGCCAACCGTTTCAACCCTAGTAAATACAAAATGCACTTTCCTCTCCTATTAAATACAAAATGCACTTTCCTCTGGTTACTTTTTCGCTCGAGAAGCTGCTCTTGCCATTTGGATCACAATAATGTCATGTTATACTTTGATGTCTGCGATAAATGAATGTGTTGCTGCTATGTATATTTTTAGTGGCGATGCAAGATGAATGTTTACAACATATTTTAGCTACTTTGGACAAAAAAAGTACCGAGATTGGAAACTTGGTAGTGTTATTCGTGTTCATGTAGGACAATCGTTATGACGTTTGACGAAGTGAACGCTGTCACGCTGTAGCGTAACAACCATCACCCTATCAAACGTCATGGCTTGGGAGGAGTTATTATTTTGATTGACTTGATGCTATTGTAGGGGGCACAGTTTGAGTGGTGACGTTTTTTCAATGCCGTTCCAGAAATCCAGTTGTATAGAGACAAGTGGAAAGAGAGCATCTTTGTTGTCGGAATACTGTGTCAAGGGTGAGAATCGACCTTTCTAAATACTTTGTTTAAGCATATTTTATTCCACAACCAATATATACAAAAGAAATTTGAGAAAAAATATTTAGTCTTATTTAACCCTTTATCCAACGCAGACGATATCAACATTTATTATTTTAAATAGCATTGTTTTTAAATTGTTCAAACAATTTCAACAAACCTATATCATGTGACCCCTGCTGGGAACGAGCTCATCGAGCTCGTTCCAACGAGGGGTCACGTGATATGATTTTGTTGAAATTGTTTGAGAAATAGTACTTTTCCAGCTGCTGAATTTGCATATTACGCGGCCGGGTGTGGCCGATTCGTTGGGTAAAGGATTAAACTACTCTCCAGTAAATGAATCACACAATGAACATTTTGTCTACAGAAAATTAAATTCAGGAACTGCGACATTAATAATAAGAATTCAGAATATTTGAATATCAACTAGATTTCTGGATCACTGTTTGCAAAAAAAAAAACCTCAAGAAGTGTAATGTGCGACAAGTAAAGGACTGGAGACAGTTTATGTTTGTCTTCAAAATGTGTCATTTGGCCAAAAATAGTCTTACATAGCAGACGCATAAGTTACGATAAAGTTGTTACTTTTGTTAAAACACTTCCGCCGAGATAAGGCCACGAAACGGGCCCAATACCTCAACACATAATCCCGGGATAAAAACCCAGAACATCAGTGCATTCGGTCCGTGTCACGGCGGACAATAACACCTCGGAAATTCTTTCTTGAAATGGCCTCCACAATCAATACACATAAACAAATTACGATCGGCTTAGATCATCAAAAATCAAGAAAAAATAAAAAACACAAACCAATCGACCAATCTGGAACCAGTACTATAAAAATTTAACAATTGTATTTTCTAGAATTGTATTTTCTACCTATTAATATAACTGAGTAAAATGAATCATTATCAGTTTTAAAGATATGAAAATGCTAATGGTTCATTTCAACCAATTTAAAGTCATAACTAGACAAAACAATTCTAGAAAATACACATGTGAAATGTTTGTACAGTACAGTCGCCGTGGACTGGTCACTTTCCACGCGTGGGCAACATTTCCACGGACGCAAAAATATTAGATTCCAAACACTAATTACAGGAATAATCATCAAAACTTTAATTAATGAAGCACCGGGTACAACTTGGTGCTTCATTAATTAAAATTTTGCTGATGATGATTTTTACTACCCGGTAAACACATGCGTGGACATAACTGCCCACGTGTGGATTACGACCAATCCACGGCGACTGTACTGTAGCATTGGCCCCTAGATGTTAACAATTAAAATAAGTTATTCGTTTGAAAGAATCTGTAAACAGAATGAATTACATCATGTTTGGAAAACATAATCTATTTCCGTTTGAACTCAGAGATTGGTAACTTACTGTAGACCCATCATGCAGCGAACTGAAATTGTCTGATTGAGACACTATCTCGATACAACTGGATTGCAGAAACGCTCACTGGGAACATATAGAAAATGATGCCTCAAAGTTAGTTTGACCAATGAGAACGCTGGAATACCATCTAAAGGTTCCGTCGTATCAGGTAACTCACCTAATAGTATTTGTCAGTAATGCCAGCTAATGAAATTCGCCAATCACAGCCCCCGAATAGTGGGACGGTACTGAGCCGTATCGGGTCACCTGCAGCCCGAGGTGACCTAATACGAAACTCGTATTAGGTCAGTACCGCCATTTTGTTTCGACGTGGAAATTCCTCACCTCGCTGTGCTTTTATATCCATATTGAAGAAATTGCAGTACAATCAAACGTCCCTCCGTGTCTATATGTCTCATTTTCTCTCGTTTTATAATAAATTTATTGTGAAATTTATTTTCTAAATGTAAATTTAATTATTTGAAGTGAGAAATACTGAGTACGATCTACCGATAACGGATAAGTCGGCCTGGCCCTAACTTGACAAAGGATCTAAGCTTATTGAGGCTAGCACACAACAGTTTGGGTACGGTGTTCGCCTCGATATTTTAAAAGCTTTAGAAAAAATATATAACCCATAAATGCGTTGTTAGAAAGTTGAAAAATATATATAGTGTGAATAAATAAAAATTATCCTATCCCGGGAATAGATTAATTTCATTGTTTCTCATTGAGCTCATTCTGTAGTCTGTGTTGTGGTAAATGGGTGACGTCGCTTCAAAAATGGATTTAATTTCATTGAATAATTATAAGATTGCACAATGATGAAATTGTAGGAAAATGAATGAAAGTCAATGGGAAAAAGTGTGAGATACATTTATTTTGTTCGAATTCTATAAAATCGGACGTTTCCGACATTTTCTGCACATTCAAGACAAAGTGACAGTACGAAGAAAAGCGTCTATCGCTGTTGTCTGTGTTGTCAAGGAAATTATACACAAACAGGGAGACAACTGTGAACTGTGCACGTTTGTTACAACTTACAAAGCGTTTTGCACCAGTTTTGAAAATGTGCCGGCGTTCAAATTTGATGGTTATTTTGTTTTCGCTGGCATAATAAGAACGTTACAGGACGTTCAGGTGGCGGATACGGTGTCATATGAGGTTCGGCAAAAACAATATTGGACTCGGCGTACAGCCTCGTCCAATATTGTTTTCACCTCGCCTCATATGATACCGTATTCGCCACCTGAACGTCCTGTAACTTATAATATCTGTCGAGCAGCTTCATGACAATTTTGATGCATTTACACTCGCATCGAGTACTCAAAATTTGAATTAAAAGAAACTAAGAGAATTTAAGGACCAAACATATTTTCAAGGTACCATATTTATTATTTAAAACATTTAATATTTAAAAATTGGACAGAAAATATTAATTGCAGTCCCAAAACTTCTTTGTAGTTTTTACGACTCTGTCGATTTTTTTTTATGCTGAAGCGAACATTTTCTGTACCGTTAACTCAATAGATTAAAATGATTTTTTTGACATTTAAAGGTGCTTTGTTAAACCTTTTCAGGTGGTAATGACTGTAAATGTATGTAAGGGTATTTCAAATATGATCGTAGCGATACGTATTATTTTATCAACAAATATCGCACTTTGAACAGCGACGATTGTTTACTGCCACCGTGGATATGCACCGGCTACCAGTTATTGTCGTTGATTCGGCACGGTGCTGTCAAAAGCAGTTTCTAAAAAATAAACGTCCGGTCGTTCTTTGTTTCTCGAGAAAATTTATTAATCCCTTGGTTCACATGGACTTTCGCCTCACATGATATGAACTCTCATCGCCTATGGAAATGTATCAGCCAGTTACAAGCCATGTAACTTATTCACGAAGTGCACGTTTTTCTTGACAATGAGAAATGAAACTTTAGAACATATCTTAGTTCTTATTAACCCTTTATCCAACGAATCGGCCGCCCACGTAATATGCAAATTCAGCAGTTGAAAAAATAGTATTTTTAAAAAAAACTAAAAAAAAACATATGTGACCTCTCGTTGGAACGAGCTCGTTCCAGCGAGGGGTCACATGATATGGTTTTGTTGAATTTTTCTTTAATATTTGAAAAAATGATATTTAAAATAAGAAATTTTGATATCGTCTGCGTTGGGTAAAGGGTTAACGGAAAAAAACGTCGAACTCGTTCCAACGAGAGGTCACATGATATGGTTTTGTTGAATTTTTTTGAAAAATTGGAAAAAATGATATTTAAAACAATAAATTTTGATATCGTCTGCGTTGGGTAAATGGTTAACGGAAAAAACACAATTACCGCGATTGGAAAGTTGATACCGTTATTAGTTTTCGAGCAAGGTAAACGTCATGACATTTGAATGCTATTAACGCAGTGACCTAACCGCTTTCACGTCATCAAACGTCATGGGTTGGAGGTGCTACCACCAGGGACGTGGCTAGAGGTTTTCGATTGGGGTGTAAAGTAGTGAATTTCCAGTTGGAAATTCACTAAAAAAAGATTTTGAAAATGAAGCCATGAAAGGGGCATAAAATTGATTCTAGAAACTGAAATGCGAACACATTAAAAATAATTATCAGTTCATTATTATTTGGTATTATTCTGGGAATTGAATATATGCAAAACAAATGCAGTTCACACTGTTCTAACATTAAATCAGATCTTATGCAGGAATGATCAATTTTCGATATTTCATCATTTTGTAACTGTGAATGATGGAATAAACTCAGGATAACGATTTTACGGATGTGATTTTCTTGAAGTGCACTTCGGGGACTTTTTTTTATTACGATAAGTAAACGTACTATAAAAATCTCATACCGATTGACGTCATGCATACTTATGAAGCTCGATATTGCGTACACTGTAGTTGTAAATAGTAATAGTTAGAATTTTTGCCGATTTGAAACCGACTTAGAATTCTGGGAAGTAAAGGAGACATCAGCCTCACCAAAGAAGCTCTAAAGTCTAGGTAGATGGAACTTCCAACTACTCATGATTTGCCCTCCGAATTTCCAACTATAGGAAATTTTGAGCAGGATTGGGGGGGGGGGGGGGGTGACACCCCCAACACACCCCTGTCGTCACGTCCCTGGCTACCTCGTCGATTGTATTGACGCCATCTTAGCAAAAGGAGGAGGCAGTTTCAGTGGAGACATTTGTTGCTAAAGTTCCGGGAATCCAGTTGTATACAGATCAGTGGAATAATTAGAACACTGAAAACAAAAATAGTTCTTGCCATTGCCACAACCACATTTTGGAGATGGAGATATGTAAGTAGAAAATGTATCAAAGTTCAAATCGGATCGGTTAGTTATTTATAGGTTTTATGTGGAGAATGCGTACCTTCCTGTTAAAAGACGCAGTTGCTCTCGGAGTGATCATAATCTCGTTTTCGTAGTGTAAAAGTTTCAACTCACAGAGCGAAGAGGCGTTAGTGTCATTTAGTGGCAAGCTGATCAACCCGTCTGTTGTTGACGGCCAGAAGGATTTCTTGAGACGCTCAGTTCTCGACAATAGATACTGAATTTCGTTGGATTTCCAATGTCAATCTGGGCATGTTTGCTCGATCTAGAAGGCCGTAGTTTCGTGATGAAACCCCTGGCACCCTCGGGAATGTTCTTATATAATGTACAAAACGCTGATGGACAGTGGATACGCACGTTCCACGAGTTGACATTCTTTGGAGTTCTGAAACAATCCGTGCAACATTATGATGGAAACGCTTGAGATTAAACAATGGATAACCTGGAAGACAAAAACAAATTATATCCACGTAAACTGTAACTGACAAAATAAATGAGTGGTACATTTGTTCAAACGTGTTCCTGCAAGTTTGCAATTTTGCTTTTTTAACATAGATGGCCATGAGCTAACTATCTTACACATTTCTTTGACTTGAACGTTCCAGTTAAAATAGAAATCGAGACTATTATAAGGTGCTTGTGTGAGGTTGTGAAATAAATTCATAGTAGTTTCATCAGTTTTAAATGTTGTGTCTCGGGTTTGTGTGTAATTGAGAAGAAAACGTCTTTAGTTTTGTCCGATTTAAAGGCGACTAACCTGATGATGGGGACTAACCACCATGAAGTCTAGTAGACGAGTTGATCTTCTCGATATTGGAGCCAAGCACAGACATTCCTTCAGAGATACATTCTATTAGCTTGGCATATAGCGTCAGCAAATATCTGGGAAGAGACTTTAAACTATGAGAAATATCATTAATGTAGAGGAGAAAAAAATTGACCCAAGCCGGACCCTTGTAGGACACCAAGTTTCAGTGGTATAGTACAGTCGTCGTGGATTGGTCCTAATCCACATGTGGGCCGGTATGTCCAAGCATGTGTTTATCAGGTAGTAAAAATCATCATCAGCAAAATTTTAATTAATGAAACACCGGGTTGTAACCGGTGCTTCATTAATTAAATGTTTGATGATTATTCCTGTAATATTAATGTTTGGACTCTAATATTATTGCGTCCGTGGAAATATTGCCCACGCGGGGAAAGTGACCAGTCCACGGCGACTGTACTGTAAGTGGGTAGAAAGAAAACATTTTCTGCTTGCTGTCATTGAGGTATTTCCTAAACCAGTTTAAACACCCATGGGTTACTCCATAACCTTGTAGTGTGTCTCTTAAACCTAAACCTAAATACTTCATATGTGGGGAGAGAAAACTAAATATACTTCAACTGTTGTGATATGTGGCAATTCATTTGAATGAACTTTTATTGGCACAAACAGCAGTTATACAAAGGTCTATGGAATGCGTTACTTTCTAAATAAGGGACCTTTTAGGGCAGTCACGATTAATCGATTAATCGATTGTTGATCGGTCACGGCGAAATCGATTAGTATTTTTCGTTGTCGAATAATCGGTAAATTATATCCCGTTTTAGACGTTTAATAATTGAAAGAAAATATGTTGAAAAAACTATTGTTTCTAAAGGTAAAGAGTTAAGAACATCGATGTTAAACCCCAAGAAGCTATTGGAAGCATTTGTCTTTCAGGTACATTCATCAAACCTTTGATGTTCTGAACTTTTGAACCGTCAGTGTAATAATCAAGACCGATCGGCAGTTGCGAAGTTCGCAACTGCCGACCGGTCTTGATTATTACACTGACGGTTCAAAAGTTCAGAACATCAAAGCTTTGAATGTAACTAAAAGAGGATCGTCTTCGTTGTTTACTTGAGGTAGGTCAGCTGACTTCAACTTCATTTTTATCGACTTCAAAGAGAAGGAGATGGGGTCATCCAGGTACGATCAATCGATTATCATCGATTATTTGCGACGATTAATCGATTCCTAAATTAAAAAATCGTGACAGCCCTAGGACCTTTACGATAATTTCTTGCAATACGATAACCAAACTTCTGTTAAAGCTAATCATACATTTATAACACGCCTGTTCTATGTAATTTCCATCTACATCAACATTAAACCATGCGAAAAATGAAAATCTATTCCGCACATAGTGTTGACGCATTATTTTTAAATAGAAGCGAAATTTCACTGGAATGTCTACAAATCGTGCAACGCTGAAAAGCGTCCCTGAGTTCCAATGTGTTCTATGTGGTAGTACACACATAGAATACACTGGAACTCAGATCGGACGAAATAGTAACACGGGTTCCCCTAGCAAGTTTGATTGGCGATAAAATGCTTGTTTTTGTTGATAGTTGTTAAACGAATTGCTGGGTATCCTCCTAATAATTGTTTTTGATAGAGGTGAAGGCGTGTAATAAACACAGAAATACAGCGTTTGTGAAAGGGTTAGTCGATATGGCTCTTGTGCCATCACGGAAGGATAAAACGTGAGGCCTGCGGCTTCTCGTTCTATCATTCCGCGCTTGCACTCATGCCATATCGATTAACGCATCGGCACGAGCGTGTCGTTCCGTGTATATTTGTCACACACCTCGTTTCAGTTTAACAGCTATATTATTTTATCGTATCCAAAGTGTACATTATTCTATTCTGAGTTTCTCATTCCAAAACGATCAACGGATATATCTACTTGGCAGATGAGCAAGCTACCAATAACAAGCCGTTTTCCCCTGACCCGCTTTTGAGTTTGTAATATATATTGCGTTATATGTTGTTTTCATTGTTGGCACGAGTTCGCTAGAGTTTATGCATATGTATTTAGTTGGAGGGAGAGGAAGGGTACTTTCAACCCGACGCCTTAATGGTATCGTCTCTTACACAACCGTATACAGCGGAAAGGACAAGTCCATATTGAATGTGAAGGAGGGTCAGATATAGGACTGGAAGATTAAATCATCCCGTCCAGTAGGGTTTTTATTGCTTTGACGACTCACGGGCTATCAGCTGTAGAGAGGATGTATCTACTTTTTTACTTCTTACCCAACACCAAAGATATTCATTTATTTATTGGTGCTTAACATCGTGTCAACAGCTAAGACCATATCGTGGCGAGAAAACACTGCAGAAAGTAAAATAAGTCATTGCCAAGTATAGTGTAAAAATGTTTGAATGAAAATAGGAATTAATTACAATAGAAATGTCAAAGACAGGAGTGGTTGAACAGAAATGAGTGATGATACAAGAAATAAAGGATATGGAATGAGTGTTTTTCGCATATAATATCTATGAAACGAGTCTAAGTTTTGGCGAGCCTCTGGCGAGCCCAAACGGAAATTTCGGACGAGTTTCATAAATATTATATGAGAAAAACATTAATTTCATATTTAATTTATCATATGACACACACACGCACAAATTAGCCACTTAGTATGACTTTTTAACCCATCACCTAGCTTGAGTTGCAGACGGCACTTGGAAAAAACATCCTCGTATAACTAAAAAAATCATTTTTTGCTTCCAAAACATAGGTTATGTCCCCTCATTGGAACGAGCTCGTCGAGCTCGTTCCAATGAGGGGCCATAACCTATGATTTGTAAGCAAAAAGTGAAAATATAAAACACAATGAATGGCGTTTTTCTTGTAGGTATAAGATTAATATAATATAACCCACCCTAAACAGGACAGATAACGTAAATTCTCCCCACTCAAATTATGCAAATGTGACCCAGTTGTATTTTGTTTAGCCAATCAAATTGTCCAGTTTTGAAATTGACTAATGAAAGCTCCCATCTTTAATTATGCAAATGCGGCCCAGTTTATTTTGTTAAGCCAATCAAATTGTCTAGTTTTGAAATTGACCAATGGAATTGACAGAAGGTTTTATTTATCACTGATTAATATGAAAACAAAATATCAAATGTTTTAAAGTGAACAAAACGGACGAGTCATTTGATAAAAGTAAATGCCTTATAAATCAACGTGATGATTTGACTCTTGTAGTGTCCAGTTCAGAAGAATAAAAACAATTTTAAAATTTATTAAAAAATGTTGATTACTTTAAGAAATGAGAGAACTTTGGGTGGACTCATATGATAAAACATATTTCTTAGTGACCCGATAGTGAAATACTGAGATGATTAAAATCAGTCAATGTAAAACAACGATAGCATTTTTTTTTTCAAAATGTTCCGGACATTTCAAACAAAACGATATCTCATGTACCTTCTCATTGAAGCGGGCTCAACGAGCTCATTCTATTTACAGCCTATTTATGGGTCACATAATACGCTTTCGTTAAAATGTTCGAAAAAAATGTTTTTCGACTTGATCAATGTGTAAATAATGCGGAAGGTATCCAGCCGATTCGTTAAGTAAATGGTTAATCCCAAGGAGTTTTGAAACTTCAGCACATGATAGAGGTCCTTCAGCGTGCTGTCGCTAGAATAAATAAGTCTCTTCTGACTGAACATGGACGACATTATAAGTTATTGTGATGAATTAACGTTAACATGGTCTGAGGTTTGCGGCTCGGAGCGTATGTTCAACCGAGAAGCAAAGCATGTTACCGTCCGCTCATCACAATAACGTATATGTCCCAATAAGACGCTACCCATAGCCCAAAACCCAAATCGTGAAAGGAACAAAGCAACTTGAATAAACAAGGCAACTTTAACGATAACAAATTTAGTAAATAAACATCTCGTGTACCCCACAACGTCACCGGACAACAAAAAATCAATAACAGAGATTAAGGTAGAAGTTACTCCATCCCATTTCAAGTCATGAACAAGTTCATGATTTGAAATGAGACGGAGTAACCTCGACCTTTTTATAAAAGGCTTTGTGCATGGTATTCATAGAATGATCATTGGCCTCGAAAAATACGATTTTGTTGGCAGCATGCGCTTTGAATCTCCTTCCATTTTAAACATATTTTGAAATATTTCACTTGGAGACCTCCGTGGGTAACACTTGCCACTGGATCCGTAAACATAGAAAACAAACTAAGCGAGCTCTCATCCAATCAGAGGGTGAGGATTCTAGTCTTATTGGAACATTATATCATCTGATACGATATTGCGGTCTTATGATGTAACTTGTGGATATGGAGGTGAGGGAAGAATATTACTGTCATATTATGGCAGATGGAATGCCAGACTTTCATTCAACGACGTGTGTAAATAAAAGAGACGCATGGACAGACGCAAGTAGACGTTCGGATGTCGACAATGGGGTGTGATCTTTGTCTTCAAAATTACGCAGCCATCTACCAAAACATTTTCTCGTGAGAGACGCCTATGGTAGGTTAGCTTAGCCCAAGTGTTTGTGGTGAACTAAATTCTTTAACCGTTTACTCATCATAAATATAAAACGGCCCGTGCAAAAAAAAAAAAAAAAAAAAAAAAAAAACATTTCATGAACAACTAGACATTTTAATTTTTCCATCAAGAAAATGAAAAAAAAAATTAAGAAATTCGTGAATTTGTGAATAGCGCTGACCGCACAATATAATAAATTATGTCCCATGTGGGTATAGCTGTATAGTGTTAAATAGAAATGTGAAGTAAATCTATACTGATACCACGTGAAGTCATTTGGAACGCATATCTTAAATAAGTGTATCTCCGGCTCACACAATAGTAACCTGTTCGCAGAATGGCTTTCACCCCCACCCCTCATTATTACATTTTATCATTTGGCGCAGAATATTTTGAGAAATATAATTCTCAGCGCGTAATATTTTTTTTCAGGAGTTTTACAAAAATATGTGTTTTTAGACAAAGAGGTTATACTTCTAAAAACATTTCTGGAATTCCATTGAAAAGAATTTTTCAGAAGAAGTTTATGAATTTTTATATTGTATCACATTTTCTATATATCTATGTGGAGATACTTGCCTAACTACAGTTGAAACTAGAAGAGCTGCCAAAGTATTGTGCACTATTTTGAAGTAATAGTGCGCTAAGTAAGTGCATTGTTTTGTCCCTTTCAATCTCAAACCGTGCATTAGTATACTCAATTCCTGTAGAAAAATAGCGTACCCAACACTTCTATACCAGTAAATAGAGATCATTAAAATCATCCCTAACCTCTACTGGGATACATGTGCATGTAATGATGTAAATATTTATCAACATTCGACTGCATACACAGAATGAAGCGAGATAATCACCGTGCCATTCACCATTTTTATTTTGTTCATAACAGCACAAAAAAGCACTTGCAAACTTTCATCACATGGACCACCGGGTTGCAAACGCTATTGTGTATTTCCGACTCCTTCATTCTTCTGCAGTGAGGATAAATTAACCCTTTGAACTCTAGTGGTATCTTCCATGCCTGTTCAATAGCAGCTATTAGAAGAGTTCATATTTATTATTTGGGGTAGACCAATCAGTATTTTTAACGTGCAGCCTCGAGCTGCACGTTGAAAATACTGATTGGTCTACCCACACATTTATTGAAAAAACATCTTATTTAATGACGTTATGACGTATCATGTTCCTGGCCAGAAAAAAAAGGCCACTGGAGTTAATGGGTTAACTATCGAGAATTTTCTACGCTAATTACGACAGAACGTCTAGTTTCAACTGTTTTGTCGTGTATTTAATTGAATTTTGTGGTCCACTGTCAAGTAATTTGTGTAATTCTACAGTCAAAACAAACACAAAGTGACCTAAATTATTCTAAACAGTGTGGTATCGACTATTGAAAGCACAAATGTATCATCAGTTTCAAAAGACGATATAGTTAGCTTTTATTGGATAGAAAATAAATCGTGCACGAAACATCGCAACAAACAGGTGTTTCATTAACAGCACTTGAAGATGGACACAAACAGTTGTCTCAAATGTCGACTATTGTCACTTACCCTGGTTTGCCGTGCTGTCGACTTCAGTCGCCTGAAACCTCAGTTGGAAGAGTGTTTGACTTGTTAGGATAATTCAGTCTCCAAAGTAGATTTAGATTTGATAAGGATTCACGTAACACAATGCCTCGCGTGTATCTAAAAGCGTACATCTTGTTGACACAAGTGCCTGCTGTGTAATATTATTTAAAGAAAATTGAAACATTTCCACAGCATACGACAGGTGTATTTATAAAGCTATCAACTTTGAAACCTATCAATTAGGAAAGTAAATGTTCTCTTAATATCAATAAACCCCGCGTTCAGTGTCGTTCAGACGTGATCTCTTCTCCCTATCGATTCTTAATTGGAATCCGTTGTAAGAGAATATTGGTCCATTTCTCCGTACGCCTTCAACAGTGATATTGACGTTTTATGCATTCTATTAATTCCGCCGAGTATTGTGACACACCTTTGAAGTGTAAAAAGGTGGATATCCAATACGGATGCGTGTATCAAATTACGGAGGATGACTTTAGCTAATTGAACAATCAATACATTTGGAAAGTGCTATATAAAAAGGTGTTTTCAAGTCTACTGTTCTGGATGTCAGGAAGTTGCAATCATGGGTAAGTAAATTGTGTGCTATCAATATATGGCCCTGCGAATCGCACAATTTTTTCAATTCGAATTGAATCTTGAATCAAATGATTTTTATTATCTGAAATCGAATCGAATCAGTGACGTCTTGAAGATGACCAATGGCGGTAGGGGTAGTATAGACCTGATTTGATAAAATAACCCAAGTACATTATCAAGGCATGCCTTCTACGTATGCCTCGATGGTGTTGTTGGAATATTACCCTGTTAGGGTTATAGTTCATCGTCGACATTGCTTGGAAACTTTACATTTGATTTTAACCTTTTACCTAACATGAAAAGCAGACGACACTTGCAAACAAAAGTCTTGAATAACTAATTATTTTTATTTTTTGTCTCAAAGGTTATGACCCTCATTGGAACGAGCTCGACGAGCTCGTTCCAACGAGGGGTCATAACGTATGATTTTAAGACAAAAAGTGAAAATATAATGAAAATAAAGTGGCGATTTTTGTGAATAGCGCTGGCCGGTTTTGGCCGTTACGTTGGGTAAAGGGTTAACAGTAGTAGGGGCCAGTGATATTGGAACTAGCATGGTTTGTGGTATGAGTGAAGATGTTATTTATGATAATGTATCTGAAGTTATACTTAATCTTTTATTTCAACATTATTTATGCATGATTTCCATCCGAACAATACGTTTTGTGAGACGATGAAGCTGACTGATACCAAGCTTATCCATATGAAAACGATTCGAAATGAATCGAATTGGGCAACCGATTTTAAATCAAACCGAAAATCAACTTACGATTCGAATCGAATCTAGAAGCTTCGCAAAACCCTATATCAATATTTGTAGATAAACAAAATATAAACTCCAGCAACTTTTTTTTTTATTATTGGCGACATATGTTTAACAATCTTTCTGCTGAAAACTAGTTTCGTGGTTTTAATGAGAAGAAACGAAAGCTGCTTCACTGACTTCATACTACACAATACGTAGATAGTGGATTACCACTAACTTACCAGCGGGATGAACTTTTCACTCGGATTTACAATTCCAAGTTTCGTTAAGTATTTAAAAACGAAACGTAACGTTTGAATGTCATTGGCCATGTTCGAAATATGCCTTTTTCTCTGAGTAGAATACGAATTACTGGGACAGATAGAACGCTCGTTACATGGATATTATAATTGTAATTCATTCGTCACGTGCTGTATCCTTATGTTCTCGATTTTAACCCAGAAAAGGCAGATTACCACTGTCATTAAAATATTCTGCTAAAATTTATTCAAGATTGTTATGACGCGTTTTTCATAGATTAATCTTGAAATAACTTTTCGTTTCAAATGTGCTATCAGAATCCAGCCTAAAGGGAACTGAGGTTAATTCACTTATAAGAAGAAGTGAACATGGTAAACATTGGGCACCATATGTTGTGCTTCGCATCAGCAGCACACGCGTTTAATGCTCTAGATTAGTTTTAAATAACACGTATACATTTGTAATTGTACCCCAGTACTCAGTTTATGTGGCGATTATGCCCCTCATACCTGAAGAGAAAGCAGGACTTCAGTTTTTAGCTGCATTGCCTTATAAATTTGTATAATGTTTTCATTCATTTTTTGCAACTGCTGTCTGTAGATCTCAGTCATTTTTTTTAAATCATCATTCAACATTAACCCTTTGAACCCCAGAGGGCGCTTGTCCGGTCCAGTAACATGGTACTTCACAATTTCATTAAGTAGGTTGACTTTTGAGTGAAGGTGTGGTGTAGACCAATCAATATTTTCAACGTGCAGCCCCAAGGCTGCACGTTGAAAATATTAATTAGTCTACCACCAAATAAAGAATATGGACTCTTCCCGTTGCGGCCATTGAACTGATATGGAAGATACCACTAGAGTTCAAAGGATTAATAAAAAACTAGAACTGCTTGACAAATCCAACATCCTACAACATGGGCCAACATTATACAACAGTTGTATTTTTCAGAATTGTATTTTTCTTTTTATGTAAATAACTAACTGAAATGAACCATTCGCGTTTTCAAACTAGCAAATTGCCACATGTTTTAGAATGCTAATGATTCATTTCCATCATTTATATTCACTTGCAGAAAATACAATTCGTGAAAATACAATTGTAAAAGTTTGATAGTATTCGTCACTCAGAGCTCTACAATAAAGGTGAGCAGGGACAAATGCTCAACAGTTTCCAGCCTAAATAAAAATCTATCGAGTAACTATTTTGTCGCTGCAAAAGCAAAACACACTTTGCTTTCATTTTATCGTGCACACATCGCTGTCATTTGCTGAAGCCCTTTTTTCATATATATGCATCTGATATTTGAAATTTGTCGACGCTCTGTCCAATGTAATATTTTCATTTTTCTAGGATCGTCGGGGGAGAGTAAACGTTCATCCATGAGCAGTATTTTTATGTCGATGACGTCATGTGAGGGTGGTGCTATAACATTCATCCTCGAGTGGCGTTGGGTGGTTGAATCTCCCCTTGGGGATATATATTTTGATTCAGACAACTGACAAGCCTTGTGTCTTGGTCAAAATTATCTTCCCCAAGTGGGGAGACTTCCCCTTTCTACCCCCCACCACTATCCTCACAGAATTACAGTACAGTCGCCAAGGACTGGTAGTAATCTACGCGCGGGCTGTTATGTCTACGCATGCCTTCACCAGGTAATAACAATCATCATCAGGAAGATATTTTAATTAATGAAGCACCGGGTTGTACTCTGAGCTTCATTAATTAAAATGTTGATGATTATTCCTGTAATTAGTGTTTGGAATCTAATATTATTGCGCCCGTGGAAATACTGCGCATCCTCTGAAAGTGAACAGTCCACAGCGGCCGTGATGTACCACCCAAACACTTATTGTTTTGTAAATACTGCCACAGTAACGCGTGTTAGCCTAATTCCAGTGCTGGAAGAGGTTCTTCGAATCGGCATACAGTTCAAACAACTAGTCTATGTGATAAGAGTCTCTCAAATCGGTCGCGTTTCTACGGGCAACGTATGAATCGCGTCCGCAGAATTCGATTCAGGTCAAGGTATACTGATTTCATTGAACTTGACCTTTGAATTTCGTATAAGGCAACTCTTGCAATATTCTATATTTGTTATTTTTGCATTTATCTAGAAGAAGAAAAGGAGAGAACAAATAAAATACATCAATTTTGAAGTTAGCGGAGCAGACTCTTCAGTTTGTTTCACTTCCAGTACACGGAGAGTGGATTGTAACTAAATCATCCGCGGAGTGGAGTTACCACCCAAATTCTGTACATATGGACAAAAAACACAAGCAATGTTTCATCCAATGGACCTCCGGGTTCAACCCGGAGGCCCATTGGCTGGAACTTTGCTTGTGATTGTTATGCTTTGCAATAAATTTGCATTTTTTTCTCTGGTGGAATCTCCTCTCTGCGGGTGATTTATTGATAATCCACTCTCCACGTACTGTACATTCACATTGATATATATTCTGCGGAAGAGTTTTCCATAATTTTACATTCAGTTTTTAACCCCTTACCCAACGAATCGCCCGCATCCGCCCGCGTAATATGCAAATTCAGTGGTTGAAAAAATATTATTTAAAAAAAAATAATCAACAAAACCATATCATGTGACCCGATGAGCTCGTTCCAACGAGGGGTCACATGATATGGTTTTGTTGACATTTTTTGAAAAATTAAAAAAAATGGTATTTAAAATAATAAATTTTGATATCGTCTGTGTTGGGTAAAGGGTTAAAACTAGGGATATGTATTGTGTTCGGTTAGAGACACTCATTCACCTTCATCTACAGGGCAATAAGGGTCATTTGGCGATATCAGTGACATAAGGCTTGCTCAAGACACTTTGAATGATATTAACACATTCAATACTTTTGTTCCGAACAGAGTCCTTTGTGCTGCTGTATCTGTAACAATATTGTTCCCATCTGCCTGGCACCTCGGTAATAAATTGATTCCTTAGTCTAATGCAGGTGGTATATCAGAAGAGGTCACTGAGTTTTCTATTAAATGAAGCTGCCTGATGCGCCACATGTCTGTCAGGGGGTTGAACACATTTCTCGCCCGCCCATCGCTCCCCACCCCAACAACAAAAATGATATTGGGCAACCCCCGGTAATTATAAGTAAATCATGGCTCTATAAATAGACCAACAGTCAGTAACTCGAAACTATTTTTCTTTTTATTTGTCCAATGTCTTGGATTTCAGCCAAAAACGGGTCTGCATTTTTTGTTATTTTTAACTTTCGCCTCCTTTATACAGTCTGGTTCTGTTCTTCATATATATAATTCACTCTCTGTTTTCAACGTGGTGACAGATGGCCAACCGTTGTTAATGCAAGGCTTTGGTTTCAATAACTGTCCAATGTATTGGTGCTTAAATCTTCCAATTTCGAGTCCTGAACAATATTGTTATGTACAGTGTTGTGTTTGATGATAAGTTCTTACCGTAGAGAATATTTTAAGCCTTAATAGTATTGCCACAATGATTTGATACGTTGAAAACCGTGGTAAAAATAGTGGTGCATTTTAAAAGGGCACTTTACCACCTGTTGTTTTGTGGCAGTGTATGTTATAGCAGATCAGCACATTTCCCCACGATCAAGATGACCAGAGGTCACGAAACAACTTTGAAAGTGTGAGTGGGGTGGGCTTAATATTAGAACTGTAGGTTAACCGAAACCGAACCGAGGTTTTTTGGGGTTTTTTTTAAAATCCGAAACCGAAACCGTCGACATCCCGTAATCTAAGGTTTTTCGTTTTTTTAAATACTCTCTTGCTGCAGAAATTCACAGAATGTAGCCATCCCAGAGAAGTGAGAGTACCCAGGCACTGCCAATGGCAGTGTCTGGGTACTCTCACTACTCTGGGAAGGCTACATTCTGTGAATTTCCGACATTTCAGTTTAGTTGTATTTGCAGCTTTCCTCAAGTTGCGTGCAGGTGTCAGACCTCGAAATGGCCAAGCACAATAAAAGTTCTGTATATTTAGGTAATTATTATATTGGCCTTCCTGATTCTTCATGTATTATAGCTTATTTCGGGCATTCATTGAGTTTCACACAATTTCACTACCATTCAGTTATGACTCCGGACATTAGAATGAGTTTTATTGAATTTCACTTGGCCTTATGAACAAACCGAAAACCGAACCGAACCGAGGTTTTACTCCACCTGAAAGACCAAAACCGAAACCGAACAAGAAATTTAAAAACCTACAGCTCTACTTAAAATGTAAGCTGGAGTTCTGTCACCCTCTACCACAACACGCTCTAATATAGTACAATACACTGCGATCGCCATGGACTGGTCACTTTCCACCAGTAGGCTACATTTCCATGGACGCAATGATATTATATTCCAAATACTATTTATAGAAATAATCATCAACAATTTAAGTAGTCGGGTACAATCGGTGCTTCATTAATTAAAATTTTGTTGAAGTCGATTTTTTTTATAACCTCGTAAACGCATACGTACGGCCATCCACGGCCGCCGTACTGCAGTGTGTAATTGTACATGCGTTTGGACTGTAGAGTACACTGGGGTTTAACACAAACTCGGTTAATCGCAGACTCGACGTTCTTTGGTATTGAGGATAACTGGTAGACTAACAAACAGTTAAGAGTGTAAACACATCAGCTAAGATAAAGAAGTTTATGATATCGAGATTCATTCATTTAACATTTTCAAATAATAACCCTTTACCCAACGCACAGAATATCAAAAAATATTATTTTAGTTATTTTTTTTTTAAATATTAAAAAAAAACTGTCAGCAGTTTAAACCAGATTTAAACCACTCATAGAATAATGGTTTTGCTTTAAATCTGATTACCAGCCCTAGTACCTGGTTATTTTATATGTCATTGGCCTCAAAAACTGATAATGATGTAATGAACGATGGGTCTAGTTTCCCTCAAGAGGCATTTCATGTTGCGGAAATGTCCACGATCCATTGCGTAAACAATCCTTATGCAAAACGGCAAAAAAAAAAAAAAAAAATGAAGACGAATCGCAATAACATGCAATAATGGCAGTGAATGAATATGAGAGCTTGAACACATTTTAGACGTAACGTCAATCTCGTTGTGATTTGCACACTTCTAAAAAAACGAATGAAGCGATGTCGTGCATTTAAATAGATCCCTGTGCACTACAAAAATATAATTTCCTAGTTATTTGCACAAAACACACACCTGTCCGTGGATGGCCTTATGAAGTGAATTGGATTTGGTTAAACGACCGAAAAAGGCATACACTGGCAGAGTTTTACCATGTGTTGTCACCGTGTACAATTTCAGTCACATTGACGGAATTCCTTCACGTGCCGTTGTGTTGGAAAAACTCAGGGTATAAAATAAAAAAAAATGATCACTGCACAATTAAAATCTTATGTTCTGATGATAAAAAATATGTTCTGAGTACCAGAGAAAACCGTGATTATGATTAATGATTACTTTTATTTCTTACGTCTTTGATGTGCGCAACTTCCAGTTGTACAAGACATTGAGGGATTACGTTGGATTATCTTTTCAAAAAATATTAAAAAACGAACAAATATTTCAATAAAATGGTATAGGCTTTAACAAATACATTACGCGCGCAACGTAATTTCGCCTACAATACCTAAGGTATGAGCAGTTGAAGCATTAGTGGCCATGAGATTAGGCCACACAGAATAAATAAATTTTACAAACAGAAATATAAAAAGTGCATATTTATTCAATAAATTCATTTGTAATTTGAAAAATAAAGCATTCCTCTACAAGCAAACTGTATGTCCTGCAATCCAAAGGCTTCATATTCTTTCGATGCTCTTCATATTACTTTTGAAGTAAAAGTATTTAGTCCATGGGGATTTGCCCTGTTAAAATTTATGGGAGAGTGCCTTTAGGCACTCTCTCATAAAGTGTAACAAAGGAAGCATAATGGAGACGCAACTAAATAAATATGCATCAATCAAAAAATAATTAAACGTTTCGAGTCTCCATGAATTTTTACTGATATTGGAAGACACTGAAAGGCAATAAGACTGTCCAATGAGGGGGTTCAAATTCAATGAAGGATTGCCTGAGAATCAAAACACTTTTTTGCCTAATGTATACGACATATTGCATCGCAAACCGTGAAGCGATGCCGTTAAAATCACATCCTGTGATGGTTCTATACATTTTGAATTTTACCTCCAAAATATATATGACGAATACGGGCCGAAAAAACGAATGCGCCGCTGAATGAAAATCAATCGATTAATTTTGTTTAGCCTTATAGTAAATTAGAATAAATGCCAAGTACTGTAAGGTACTCACTTGTTTAGATAGAATATTATATGATACTGCCATCGGAGGAGATAGGCACTCATGAGTTTCGCTAAGGTTTTTGAATAGCGTCACTCATAGACACTTTACGATGCGATCTTATGGTGCAATTGACATAACGTTCCATTAAGTTGTGAGAACTTATCCGGTCCCATGCAGATTAAAATTTAAAAATACCGTATACGACCTAATTTTCAGCGTTTGTCCACTTCTCGGCGTTCGTGCCACATGTGTTATGTTTTGTACCTTGTTGGCTTCAAGGCAATCATGACGTCATCATTCTATTCTTACAAGATAATTAACCAACATATGGCACCAATGGCAAGATAGAGAGCAGTAGCACCAAATAATTGTTTGGTCTTTACATGCAAATGCAAAATAAATATTTTTTTAATTGTATGTTATTTGTGTGAAAAAAAAGAGAAATAAACTAAACTAAATTTTTACTCTAATCCTTCGAACGAAATTAATTGTTCACTTATTGCGATTTGGCTTAAATGCCATTCAAAATGATATGAAATGCCTATCATATGCGCTACGTGATTTCCCCGCTTCAGTGATTTAGTGATTCGGGTCAGATATTTCAGTAATTTCACGAAATCCCTGAAGATTTTAGGGATTTCATGAAACAGGAATTTCCTGAAATCTGAGTAAAGCAGGGATTTCGTGAAATCCCCGGTTTTACGTATTATTTATTTATTAAGATTTAACGACACTTTAACAGCCAAGGTCATATCGCGTCGGTGACAGTTTTACGGGTGGAGGAAGCCGGAGTACCCGGAGAGAACAACCGAGCAACGACGAGCAGCTGCCAGCTCCCCGACATCGTAACTCCGCACTGCAGCACAGGAAGGGTAAGATTGGTTGAAGACATGCCCATTATCGACGTGCAGTGCGCCTTAGTACACGGCGTCATTGTGCCCCCATGTGGACAATCGGGGTTAAGTGCCTTGCCCAAGAACACAACGCGGGAGTCCGAATCGATCGCTCAGACGGTCACACATCCAAGGAATAGCCGGGCTCGATGTTGCTTAACTTCGGTGATCTGGCGAGAACCAGTTACCACAACGCCACCGCGCCCCGCCTGGATTTACGTTCTCACTATAACATGTATAGAGGATATGGAATGAGTGTTTTTCTCATATAATATTTAAGAAACGGGTCTAAGAATTTTCCGTTTTGGCGAGCCTCTGGCGAGCCCAAACGGAAAATTCGGACGAGTTTCATAAATATTATACGAGAAAAACACTCATTTCATATTCTGTTTATCATATGACACACACGCGCACAAATTAGCCACTTAGTATTACTTTTTAACCCATCACCTAACTTGAGTTGCAGACGGCACTTGGAAAAAAACATCCTCGTATAACTAAAAATTTTCATTTTTTGCTTCCAAAACATAGGTTATGACCCCTCATTGGAACGAGCTCGTTCCAATGAGGGGTCATAACCTATGTTTTGGAAGCAAAAAGTGAAAATATAAGAAAAAATGAATGGCGTTCTGCTTGTAGGTAAAAAATTAATACAATATAGCCCACCCTAAATAGGACAGATGACGTAAATTCTCCCCACTGAAATTATACAAATGTAAAACAGTTGTATTTTGTTGAGCCAATCAAATTGTCCAGTTTTGAAATTGACCAATGAAAGCTCCTAACTCTAATTATGCAAATTATGAAAATGTGGCCCAGTTTTATTTTCTTCAGCCAATCAAATTGTCTAGTTTTGAAACTGACCAATGAAACTGGCGGAAGGCTTTATTTATCACTGATTAATATGAAAACAAAATATCAAATGTTTTAAAGTGAACAAAACGGACGAGTCATATGATAAATACTGGTTTTAAGTAAACTACTCATATGTATAGTGTTTAAGAGATAGACAACAAGTTAATGTCATCTAAGGCACAAAACAATTGTGAAAAGTTAAGAGAACATTTCGCTGTGGGCGCAAATAAATTGGAAATGTAAAGAGCTAAAATATCAGAGATGACATTACAATTTACAGACATTTGGCTGAAACATTAATAAGGTAACAGTAACTTACACCAAGTAATTATTATGAAGCGTTTTTTTCACAGATAATAGGTGTAAAAGCTCGAATACGTTCGCTAGTAGTATTCATTACTAAGTAATTACATGCATATCTGATAGCAAGGTTAGTGTATATTTCATATCCAGAACATCAGGGTAAGTTACTCGAGGGACATCGACTGGCTTGATCTATGAAATATAGATAGAAATTAAAAAAAACACACCCAAGATGACACAAATAAATACGTTTCTGGTGTAAAACAGTTGTATCTGAATTCCTGATTTTGTTTGCCTAGTTAAGAAGAAAATTTCAAGGAAATATTACCACTGAATTTTCAAATCATCCGACTTTTGGGCGCGGCATCTCCTTACTCCATGGTTTTAGATAGTGTCATTTCATTACTGCACAAAATGTGGATAATCACGGCATATTTCAGGTTGATCACTGCACGTTTTGGGAACACTGCACGCTTATTTAAAACCCTGGGAAAACTGGAAATCGGGATACCATTATCTTGATCAGTTGAGCGTGGATTTTTGTTTGTTATCGACTAATTTTTGAGAAGTCATGGTCTTACATTTTGTTAAATGAATGGTAGATAACAGTGGTATAAGCTCCTTAAGCGTATATACAGTCTTTTATCACGAATCGACTGGTATAGCTAAGATATGCAATCGCGACTCGCAGTTTTTCGTTCACAAAACGAACCGCGCTGCAGTAAAAGATTATGTACAAGAACAATGAACGCAGAGTTAGTTATTAACGCACATGGATACTCGCATTTTTAAACGCAGTGTGCAGATATGTTTCATGTATATGGAAAAACAAGCCTTTCCCGTTCCCGCTACCCCTGGCAGAGATTTATGTGTAACTTTCTTGACGGGTTATCCTCTAATTTATTGTAGTGCATTGGAAAAAAAGAGTTCAATGTGATGAGAATGAAAAGGAACTTGGTGGGGGTTAGATCAGATATATCAGCTGGCTGATACTCATCCCAATTAACGGTCTGGATCAAACTCTTATCGCAAGATTTAATTATATAATCAACCTTACTGGGTAACGGAAGAAGTGTTTTGTTGCTGGTAAGTTCCGATCTAGACGGATGTTTGACTCTCAGAAGCGGGTTCGAATTCTATCCAAGTCTTTGTTTTCTTACCGTAGGAACTTGATTGAACAGGAAACGCCACAAACTGACATCATGTTTTCTGTTACGACGCTCCCGATTCAGTTTAAAATACTAACATGGCTCGAAAAAACGCTAAACAGATATAGCGAGATAGAAATTATGTTATACTCAAATACATATGACGACAGCACCATTCCAAGGACATTTAGTTATCATTATATTATAGTTACTGAAATCGCTTTTCCGGCCAGGAACATGATACACAGTGACGTCATTAAATAGGATGGCTGTTCAGTAAATGTGTGGGGTAGACAAATGAATATTTCCAACGTGCAGCCCTGAGGCTGCACGTTGTAAATATTGATTGGTCTACCCCAAATAATCAAATAATGAATAATATTTATTATTTGATTATTTTGGGTAGACCATGAACTCTTCTAATTGCTGCCATTGAACTGACATGGAAGATACCACTAGAGATCAAAGGGTTAAAGATGATTCTTTGTAGTCTGTGGAAAATGATATGTTGATGATGAGCACAATTTTTTTTTTTTTTTTTGGGGGGGGGGGGGGGGGGGGCAGTACAAATTGAATATGTGTTATATATAACATATTGTAGTTGTTTTTGGAACAAAAAGTGGTGAAATCGGAAAGTTGACACCCAGTTACTGTTTTTTGCGCTGCTGAACTCCATGGCGTTTGACGAAGTGAAAACTGTTACGCTGTGACGAAAACTTCACGCCATCTAACGTCATCGATTGGGAGGAGTTACCGCGTTGATTGACTTGATACCATCTTATGGGGCGGGGGGCATGTTGCGGCGCGAAGTATATAGATAAGTTATTGCTACATACATGAACGTATGAATACCAATATAACTTTACTCTGTCTACTGCTTTCAGGCTTATTTCATCAGAAACGTACGAAATGCCCGTAAAAATAGCTTAAGTGCACATGGGAAAAGATGTATGCGTTTTACGAGGCTTCATTGCAACCTGCGGCGGTCCCCAGGCATGTCAAAGTACGGCCGGTACCAACATAATTGATACCAGGACGGGACAGGGTCTGTACCACCGAAACTCGTACCGGTACCGTGGCAAATTAACAATTGGTTGACAGATCGCAGTCAGATGGGAGAAATTCGCATTTAAACAGCCCGGGTCCCCAAGATCGCAAGGCAAACATGGCATCGTGTCATTTATTCTGTGGCGACAGCGAAGTAAGCATAAAGCACGAAGATCGTGCTTTATGATTACTTTGGTGTCGCCACATAATAATTTCGTTGAAGTGGCTGATGACGACGTCTCCATTGTCTTTGATGCCACGTTTGAAAGTCAAATTGATCTGCCTTATCGAGGTCGTGTGCAGACAGAGCATGAACATTTAGAGTGTTTTGATATATTCATTTACAAATAAGTTGAAAGCCTAACGTGCACGTGTGCCATACACGATTATTAGCCAGTTTACCCTCGTTCAATTAGGAATTTCCCCATAAAATAATTTAGTCTCGGTACCGTCGGGACAATAGCTCCAGTACGGATACCGGTTGGAGCATGAGAGGACCGGCGGTACCGGTACATGTACCGTTTGACATGCCTGGCGTGCCCATGTCCATTTTGCTAGATATTAAAAGCAGTAGAAGAGACAAATCATTCGAGGGAATCTTCTGTCACATCTTGAGAGTGAAGAGTCTGCTCCTCCCCTTCGTGCTAATTCGCAACAAGATTGCAACTTCATGATTTATTGCTTAGAATAATGTTAGTGTAAACTCTCTCCCTCTCTCCTCTCTCTCTATCTCTCTCCCTCTCTCTGTCCCTCTGAGTGTGTTTTTTTCTGGAAAACAGTTAGGGAGGGTAGTCACGTGCCCCATGCACCACCGGTTTCCATGTCTCTGTATCACATAATATCTTACCTCCTACAAGTATCTGGGAATTTCATTGGTTCAAAGACGTCACGTGCAGACTGCATATAAAACCATATGCTGCCTGTCAACATCAATATACGCTGACAGCTATGGGTAATCTACCCTTTGTTCATTAATTATTCAAACTGGCGGCAACCGATAAACGCTTCAAGTTGAAAATGGGGTGTAGGAAGCCCATATTTGGTCTGAAGTGCAGGTTAGGCAACTTAAAAGGCTTCATATTCTGTGGATGTGTGTCATGTTACCTTCGAAATGAAACTGTTTGGTATGCATGAATTTGCCGTGTTAGGCACTCTCCCATAAATTGTAACAAGGCAAATACACGTGAACACATTGTGAGAATTCTCTCATTTAATTTTGTCGCTATTAGTTCTATGCATCGATGTAGCAGTCGGTAAGATATATTCGTTACACAGTTTGTTGGTGGCCTAATATGATATACATGGTGCCAGTTAATTCCATATTAAGTGACACCATGTATACCATATTAGGCTTCGCTCGAGTCCAATATGGAATTAACTGACACCATGTATACCATATTAGGCCACCAACAAACTGTGTAACTAATAATATTGCTTCATGCCTTGTGTGAATGGTTTAGGGTTGTTTTTGGTATCCGTCGAAGTCTTAATTGACAAAACGCTCATAATATACTGGTGCACGTTAACCTTTGGACGAACATGCACAATACTGCAGTTATAATACATATATGGAAAGAAATGTCAACCGCGTTGCGAATGGGACACGATAAGGTCGATATGTTCTTTCGCTTTCTATTACCAACACTGCAAAAATCTCAGCTGATGAAAACGAAATGTTTTTCTTGAACCATTCATGATTTTGCATTATTTTATTTAGGAAATCTCAAGATTTGGTCAATAAAATAATGCAAAATAAACATTGGTTGGAGGCTGTTTTGAGACGTGATTCGAGAGCCTTTCGCGACCACGATCCATTCGTGATCCCACGAAGAAAGAAAACACAATTTCCACCACACCCACGCACACATCAGTCTCCATCTAGCTCTATTTTTGTGTTAGATTTCATGGGTCGAAGAAGCCGATGTATCAGAAGTGATCCTTCCGAACAGCGGGTCAAAATTTTCAAATGTCCTGGCCTAATGACCAGACAGAAGAGGCTTTAGATCAAGAGTGCCTCGTCGAAGTGTCGACTGTGGTTAAGGGATTAGGCCAATGCACAATGCAGCAATTGCTGGAGAAAATCTAACCGACTAGTCGTCTAATGCAAGAAAAAACTGAGTCACATCGCTCTCATTAGTTCCAATCTCACATATACCGAATCCCAAGAAAGAGAATTGTATTAGCACTGAAACTCTAATATGCGCTAAAACCATACTATGCGGGGCCAGGGAATAGTCAGCACCCCCCCCCCCCCCCCCCCGCCCCATACCCGTAGTCTGTAGTCAGCAGCTTACACTCTTTCATGTAGTTGCCTTTAGGACCTGTGGACCACGTGATCATTACAACTGCAGGCTGATTCCAGATTCGGGCCATAGATTTTTGAGACGCTACAGTACAGTCGCCGTGGATTGGTCGTAATGCACACGTGGGCAGTTATGTTTTTACGAGTTAGTAAAATCATCATCAGCAAAATTTTAATTAATGAAGCACCGGGTTGTATCCGGTGCTTCATTAATTAAATTTGTGATGATTATTCCTGTATTTTGGTGTCTGGAATCGAATATTATTGCGTGCGTGGAAATATTGCCCACATGTGGAAAGTAACCTCCACGGCGGCTGTACTGTACGTGTTATCTTTGCAAGGGTCCAATCAGTCTCGTTTGTGTGTGTGTGTGTGTGTGGGGGGGGGGGGGGGGGGGGGGTATCATGCTACCCTTCTGCACAATGATTATGTATTTCAATATGTACACACAGGTACGTGCCATTCTTCATTTGGGATCAGACTATGCAGTTTCGTCATATTATTGCCAGCGTGCTTCACTCAGGTAATTGTCACCACATTCTCTAAATAATAGATTTGAACTGCGGTTTTCTGGACGATGTGTTTTAGTCAGTGGTTTGTATGCTGGCTTATTGATTTCCAGGCGGTGTTGCG
This sequence comes from Pictodentalium vernedei, assembly GCA_031216915.1. Taxonomy (NCBI): domain Eukaryota; kingdom Metazoa; phylum Mollusca; class Scaphopoda; order Dentaliida; family Dentaliidae; genus Pictodentalium; species Pictodentalium vernedei. The sequence continues at coordinate 65,839,265 of CM062296.1, forward strand.
GAGATTTATTCTTTTCCCAGTAAGGTTCAGAAACTAACTCTCCAGAATTATACAGAATAAATAATGTGTGTCTTTCTATTTTTCTTACAAGAGCGTATTTTCCCCCAATACAAGTGAAAACGTCCACACAAAATACAAATTTGTACAGAGGGTAACAATCGCACCACCACGTACGATCATTAGATTCAGAAAGAGAACGTTTTTACCAGCATTCATGGAAAACTGATTACGCATGTCGAGGCCATCGGTTTTGAATAATAGTAATTGAATGTTAAATAGATCATCAACTCAACGAAATAAATTATACGAGAACAATTTTTGTCATGGTGATATAGGGGATATGGAATGAGTGTTTTTCTCATATAATATTTATGAAACGAGTCTAAGAATTTTCCGTTTTGGCGAGCCTCTGGCGAGCCCAAACGGAAAATTCGGACGAGTTTCATAAATATTATATGAGAAAAACACTCATTTCATATTCTATTTATCATATGACACACACACGCACAAATTAGCCACTTAGTATGACTTTTTAAACCATCACCTAACTTGAGTTACAGACGGCACTTGGAAAAAACATCCTCGTATAACTAAAAATATTCATTTTGTACTTCCAAAACATAGGTTATGACCCCTCATTGGAACGAGCTCTTCGAGCTCGTTCCAATGAGGGCTCATAACCTATGTTTTGGAAGCAAAAAGTGAAAATATAAAACAATGAATGGCGTTTTTCTTGTAGGTAAAAGATTAATACAATATAACTCACCCTAAATAGGACATATAACGTAAATTCTCCCTACTGAAATTATGCAAATGTGACCCAGTTGTATTTTGTTAAGCCAATTCAATTGTCCAGTTTTGAAATTAACCAATGAAAGCCCCCAACTCTAATTATGCAAATTATGAAAATGTGACCCAGTTGTATTTTGTTCAGCCAATCAAACTGTCTAGTTTTGAAATTGGCCAATGAAGTTGGCGGAAGGCTTTATTTATCACTGATTGATATGAAAACAAAATATCAAATGTTTTAAAGTGAATAAAACGGACGAGTCATATGATAAAAATAAATTATTGATTATTACAACCAAGTGGGTTTCCGAGATGGTGTATTGGAGTCTCGACCTCGCCTCTTGGTCATACATCTTTTCTTCCTAACCGACTCGTCGACTTCAATACACCACCGCGGAAGCCCGCCCATAGGGTGGTAATAACCTATATATATTACTGCAAGTCAAGAAGTGTAAAGTTTGGAGCATTTTCTGCAATTTTTTATTCCGTACATGTATCGACGTTTCTCTGTGTATTATATCTTCAGACACGATATAGCTAACCCCTTCCCCACACAGGTACACGCAAAAATATTGTCGGAAATATTAATTTCTGTCGCTCTTTATTATACATGGACCCATTCAGAAGAAATAACTATTATTCTAATTAATTTGACCCACTAACTAACGTAACAGTCTTGTACGGCCAAGCCTTTTAACAATCACAGTTTTGATATAGCTTTCTGTTTTTCCTTCTAAATATATCTCGAGCTCGTTCATGGTTTGTAAACTACATTTTTAGGCAAGAAATGACATTTTATTCTGCTATTCAGGAAATGTTTTTGGAAAGGTCATCCGCAGTTCGCGGAAGCTAAAGGGTTTTTAAGAAACAATGTGTTTAAATGGAATACGAGAGGAGAATAAGCGAAGCACGTTAAGATCTTGTTTCTTCACGTGGTCGTTACTGCTTCTGTGGTTGTAAGTTTTGGGTCTCAGCTCCATTTAATTATTGGAGTTTAACGACACTTTGGACAGCGTCTCAGCCCCATAAAACATTCGTGTTGCGTAAACGGCAAGAACGTAGGAATTGTATGGGGGTGAGGAGGCGCAAAGAGAACACGTGCCTCCTGACCTGTCCCTAGGAATGATTGAGAGAGAGAGACAGAGGCAGAGAGAGATACAGCGAGAGACGGAGAAACAGAGCGAGAGAGAGAGAGAGAAAGAAAAATATTATCTTTACCACCACCTTCTTTGCGATCGTAAGGGGCGAGTTAACAAATAGTTTTCCATGTCAAGTTCCCGAATGTCTAACGGAACAAGAAAGTTTATCCATTGTATTTACTGTCATCGTTATATGAAACAATTCTTCAAACCCGTTTTATTTGAAGACAAACAATCAGAAAATGACATTTTCGATCTCGGTCTATTTTCTTTGATCGAATTTACATGGTGAACATCAAAGCACGGACGCTAACGACTGTGGCCATACAGAGCAACTCCGGGGTGTTTCCGATCTGTGCTTGGAGTGGTTTAGCACCGTTGCGCGCAAATAGCGTGGATACCGACATGATCTAATTGACCTGCTTCTGGCAATTGGAGCCGAGTTAGAGTGAATTTACCTGAGATTAATGCACAGAACCGACCGGCTCTCAAACAATCAAATTACGGGTTCGGAAAGAAAAACGAGGTAGAATTTATCTGATGAATTACAATGTAACTTGTTAACCTTTTACCCGACGAATCTCCCGCATCCGCTCGCGTATTATGCAAATTCAGCAGCTGAAAAAATATTTTTCGAAAATTTTCAACAAAAACCATATCATGTGACCCTTCTTTGGAACGAGCTCGTCGAGCTCGTTCCAAAGAGGGGTCACATGATATGGTTTTGTTGAAATTATTTGAACAAATTTTAAAAATGATATTTAAAATAAAAAAATTTGAAATCGTCTGCATTGGGTAAAGGGTTAAATATGGAGCCAAAAATGAGCATTGTTTCTCACTGAAGAGATGCGAAGTCATAAAGATAGGTTTGTGTATTCTAGTCCTGCATGTACTCTACCACCAAGGAATATGGCCTGCCACTGATATGTATCATTGGCAGCCTTGTATAACCGAGATCTCCAACCCCTTCCCAGGTCCCAAACGCTCCATATGACCATAATAAACAGTTAGAAGAAACCTCCGTCAGTCTACACTGTAAATCAAATGTTCACACCTTCACATGAAATGGAAAGATATATGTGTTCACTTCCTAATTGAGCAGTTCGTTGGCATGTATATACAATGTGTCCGCTGTCGAAATGCTGTGTAAGGCTGTTCAATTTCAGCTAAAACTTGGACGTGGTTCGGTTTTCTGGTTCGGTTCCGATTTTTGTAGCCGCGAGGTCCAGAAAAAAAAAATGATCGAACGGTTTTACTGAGTTTGTGCTTAACTGATCAAACTATCTCTCTGGAAGGAAACTGGACTAGTGGACCGTATGGACTCTCGTCACTCAATCTGTTGGATAAAGGGATGAATACCTCGTTTTCTGACTTTCAAATTTTCTCCCTTATTGTCTCGTCCGCTCGACGCCGAGAACACAACATACATTAGATGCAATTTATTAGTTGTTACCCGCATTTAGATTTCTTTCTGTCACAACAGGCTTGGCTACTGATTCCATAGAACCTAATTAAAGGGAAGTTAGGCTGAAACCAATGGGAATACTTACAAACAGGGATAAACTATTGCGGAGCCTGAAGAGTTGGTTACTATATGTTTTTACACACAAAAAAACTGAACCGAAACCGTTTTTTTCCGAAACCGAATCTGAAGAATCAACCCCCCCCCCCCCCCCCATCTCAGATTTTAGCGTCTACAGAATGCAAGGGAGTAGGAAGGACTTCGAACCTGGGGTAGAGGAGTGACACGATCGCTGAAGGGCACCTACATACATATGTGTATTATTAGTGGTCCAGGTTCTTTGGAGACAGAGCAAAAGAACAATCCGTAAAGATCTTGTTGACATAACGCACCTCTACTCGAAACGGCCATGTAGGTTTTGTTAAATACGTGACCAGAATGACTGTGCACTGCTTCGTCTTACCACTGTGCACTGCTTCGTCCTATTTGCGTCTAAAGAGTAAAGTGTCAGAGCATCATTCTAATTCCCAGGAAGAATGATGGCAACCAACACTATAAATTTAGATCGCTGCAATTGAATAATGCGGGTCCCGTAATTCTCTGGTGGTGGTGGTGGTGGTGTTACGAAATATATAGTTTGTAAAGACTTTGTTGGTCTAATCTATCTCTCTCTATTTTTTTTTCTCCCCCACCCCCTCTCTCTCTCTCTCTCTCTCTCTCTCTCTCTCTCTCTCTCTCTCTCTCTAACCATTTCTGGCGAAACGTTTCGGTGGGACTGTGTCCCCTTATGTGTGCCCATCTCCGGATTTACGTCCCTGCCAGATTGCTTGGATACCACAGCAATACAATTTCTGATAATAATTTATTTTCTTTGTTTTCATTCAGGACGAGATATGATCGGATTGAGTATTGTGCTCCGAGTCACAGTTGTTCTGATATTTGTGGTCGATCACTGTTGTGCCTTCGGAGTTGGTTTTGGATGGCACAAAGATGCAATGTTACCCCTTGACATATCATCCGAAGCACGACACGACACCAATAATTTATTTAGTCAGCGGCTGTGGAAGGAAAAAAAGGATATGTTTTTTCGATTCGAAGAAAAACATGAAAGTGCAGACCGTTTGTTGAGAAATTACATGTTTGTAAAGCAGCTGCAAAGACTTCATAAAGCACATAACTCTCATTTGCACGGGTCGAGTCTTAAACGTTTGGGAAGTCCAGAATTCAATGCTTGGCAGGAGATGCCAAGGCGTACGGACTTCGATCTCTCAAACAAAATCCATCCTAACCCAAATATTCCAATGCCAAACTTACATAATATTGCAAATTTGATCAAGCTGCACCAAGAAGAAGGCGATCGAGAAAACAGTGTACACAATTTTGACGAAAGCAGTGCATCTTTTTATTTCCACCCCTCGATGACCGATAGGGTCAATTTCGAACGGGAGCCATCGTATGAGCATCCTGGATATAGCGATGTAAACAACTTTGAAGTGGACTTTCCCGATTTGCACACACCTGTATCTGCGAACACTCTATCGGATGTTGACTTAATGAAGTACCCGGAGGTTGAGAAACCAGTGCAGCCATCCATGGAAATGTCAGATTCCGAATGGGAATTACCGTCACCGTTACAAGTAGACCTGAGACCAAGAGAAAACGGCCATGCTCAAGGAGGTTTCGGGGGTTTTATGGAGCCCCAGTTTCCACAAGTGTCGGGTTTCCAATCGGAAGGCTCTTTTGAGAGTGACAACGTAAGTATATCAAATCTAGTGTTTAAACAAGATATTACAAGAGGTGACATTCTCAAATTTAGAAACGCACTGAAAAGGTTCATTGTTTACCATTTTGCATGGAATATTCATTATTTGTCGTTATACGCGTTATCTACAGTCTAAATACGGGTAAATTTAAAAGTTGTGTACATGGTATCACAAGAGTCAAGACGATTAAGCGTACGACGATCTGTCTTAATCAGACAAGATCGAACCGTCGACCATTCCTTTCGAAGTCCATGCACTAACCACAGGACCACCGCACTCTCAACCCAGACCTTTAGATCAGCCTAATTTGGACACAGGGGCAAATATGGATGTGTCCTACATGGTTGGAGAGAAAGCACCGGTATTTTCTTTGTCGTGGTGTCTGTCTTAGGTTTTAGGTCCCCCGTCTTAAGTTTACAACCCCTGGTTATAGGTATTCGCGATTGTCATTGCCCCCCCCCCAACACCCTTTGATGTAAGTTTACTCGACTAACTCGAGAATGATTCGTAGTTTACCAATGTCGATCCAAAGATCTATTTGAATGTAAATTATGCATGGCATTTATAAGAAATGCCACAAACATGAAATAATAGATCTCAAGCTTTAAGTGCATGATCATATGTAATTCGCTAAAGAAAAGCAATCGTTGTCGACAGTGTCGTATACGACAGTGTCGACGACGATTGCTTTTCTATGGTGCACTCTGTGGGTTTTTAAAAACAATATTTATCTGTTGCGTTGTTTGATTTCGAAGGTAAGACTAAGCTATACTGCAAGCATCAGGGAAACCTGGCCAAACTGTATATTGCCGAAACACTGCAAATCATACTTTGGTGCAATTATCTTTTTGGGGCACACCGTCGTTAGTTTGAAAGAATTTAAAGGCCACTCTCAACCTTACTCACTAATATCTTGTATCACATTTTAACACCAAACAATGGCGTAACGCACATAGAACTAGGTTAGGGCGTCTCCTAAGGACCTCAATAATTGCACATTTTTAAGGGCCCCAACAATTCCAACATTTTGGGAAAAATCATAATTAAGGGTTTCAAAGCAGTGTTGTAGTTGAAGCAATGAGGTTGGGTGCTTCAATACCAGCTTGCGATATTCTCTGAAACCAATTACGGGGTTATGTAGGTGGAGCATGACAACAAGAAACAGTTGTTCAAATGACTATACAATATTAATCTTAATTGATTTACGAATGAGGTTGCATTCTGTACAAGTTGTTACAGTAAAACCTGTCTTGAGAGAACACTGTCTTGAGAGACCACCTGTCTTGAGAGACCACATCTGCCAGGCACCGATTGCTTTTACTCTATAATGGACCTGCTATGGGAGACCACCTGTCTTGAGAGACCACTGTGACCTTGTACCAACATGTATGCCATAATGGACCTGTCTTGAGAGACCGCCCCTTTGAAAACTGAAACCATGACAAAAACTTTTGACCTGTTCTGGAATTGGAAAATCTATTGTGGTTATACTAACATAATTAAAAATATTAAAAGCTCTTAATTGGGTTTCAATTGCTATTCGGTTACATAACTCATTAAAGATTGAGATGTTTTTATTAGACCCCTGTGAAAAGATTAGGGTTATTGCTGAATAAACAATTTCATACATACCTGAAATGTGACAGATAGGATTATAAAAATAAATTTGTGTTGAAAATCTTCAATGAAGATTTTCAACACTAATTTATTTTTATAATTTTTATAACAGTCCATTTCAATTTGTTACAAAAACTTCATAAAAAAGAACAACTACAAAGTAATTACACAAATAAAGTCTGAATTTTGTGGTTGGTTATTCACTGACTTGAGCAAACCTGAAACCTGTTATGAGAGACCACCTGTCTTGAGAGACCACTTTTGTCTGGCCCAAGGAGCGGTCTCTCAAGACAGGTTCTACTGTACATCAAACCGTCGAAACAGAATCCGAAACCAACCAATGCCAACATGCCTCCTTTTCGGTTAAAGTGCTGACTAACTAACGAAGGAACGAACACAGCAATGAACAAAAGGACGAACAAAAATCACCATCACGAAAATTTTAATTAATGAAACACCGGGTTGTACCCGTTGCTTCAATTATTAAATTTTTTACTGTTATTCCGTTGCTTCATTTATTAAATTGTTTACTGTTATTCCTATAATTAATGTTTGGAATCTAAAATTATTGCGTCCGCGGAAATATCGCCCATCCATGGAAAGTGACCAGTCCACGACGGCCATTCTGTAATCACTAACCATCATTAGAACGTCTTAAGCTAATCAGGACGGGGTGGATTTTATTCTAAACAGAATGTTTGTACCCATTCAGTGTGCTAGAATATAACATTCTAATGTATTGAATAATTATAGTATGTGGCCTATGGGCTCCCAATATTACTGCTGCGGTACGTCACTGCCACCAAACCAACTTCTCAAAGAGAAACTGAATAAAAAATAAATAAAACAAATAAAATAAATGTAAAAATAAAACAAAGAACTGTTTAATGTTCTAGTGTGACCCCAGAGTCAACAGTTGGCATCGCTATCTCCACCTAACACCACTGGGAGACAAAACTTGCCAAAGAAATTCAAAAATTACTAAAACCGTTAATATAACAATAACATGATTTTGGAGGGCATTATGGCTCATTAGCGGCCTTGCAGCAATGATGAACAGCTCGAGGGTTTATTAAAGGCCCGAGACGAAGTCGAGGGCCGTTAATAAGCCCAAGGGCTGTTCATCGTTACTGTAGGGCCGCTAATGAATCATGATGCCTGACAACAATCATGTTATTACTATTATTACCACTCCCTGTTACAGCTAACCGCACGAGGGAATTGCTGAGAGAAATAATCACTAAAGTCGGTTCGATATTTCTGGTTCGATCGTGCGTTCGACTTCAGTTCAGAAATACAAAGGGACGTCATCCGAATGGGAGTAATTCATTAGACCATGGAATCTAAAAATAGCCGGACCGCGGGCCGCTAATGGCTATTTATACCATCATCGCCCGCGGCCTGGCTCCGTCGAATCACTGAAATTATGGAGTTTTAACGGCCCTCCAAAATCATATTAATCGACTAGTAACTTTTCGATTGAGTGGTAATACTTTGTGTTACTTCAGAATATAACTGATAACTCCTCATTGCAACAAGTTCCATGAGCCCATTCGAATGAACAGATCAAAGTTTATGTTTTGTTTTAAATTTATACAAAATATAAATTGTTATGGCGATTTTTGTAAATAGCACTTGCTAGGTAAATAGGTTCGTAATTTCGTACATGCTATTTTTATATTATTATCATTCCATAGTGCGTCACATACACGTTAACAGTAACTTATACGATACAACAAGGGGACGCAACAGACTGATAAAGAACTTTCTGGGAATTTTAGCTGGTCGATAAATGGTTTTAAATAGACATTACCAACCGAGGGACACAGTCATATATAACGTCACGACGACATTCTAGAAGCTTTTTAACCCTTTACCCATCGTAACGGCCAATACCGGTCAGCGCTATTCACAAAAATCGCCGATTAATTTTTCATTATTTTTTTTCATTTTCTGTCTCAAGAACATAGGTCATAACCCATCTTTGAAACGAGCTCGTGGAGATCGTTCCAATGAGGGGTCATAACCTATGTTTTTGAGACCAACAAAAATGAAAAAAAAAAGTTATTCAAGTATTTTGTTTGCAAGTCGTCGGCTGAGTGCTAGAATGTTCTATGTCCCACAGGGACATAGAACATTCTAGCACTCAGGCGACGAAGTGCCGTCTGCTTTTCATGTTAGGTTAAGGGTTAAGTGTTGTAGACTATATTTTTTAATCAAAAAATAAGGTCGCATTAAACCGCTATAGGTGGATAAAAATGAATTTGCATAAAGTACAACTTCACCAAAACCTGCATAATTTATGGAAGAGATTATGTGTTAATACATCTTGGCACCGTCATTAATTCTTTGTGAATATTCAAACGATAACTTCCAATACATTGTATTGGACAATAATACATTTCTACTGCTACTGGATACCCTGGGATGATTGTATTATCTGACTTAAAAACCAATTCACATTAAATGCATTGTTGAATGCTAAAAAAATGAATTAATGTTATCACACTTGGGATAATTAAAGCTGGATATGTGAACGGTTTGATCGGTGATTAATCGTTCTATGTAACAAATCGGAGACAACAGCACGGATGTTTAAGAAGAAACACTGAGGTAAAACTTACGTTTGTCAACCTAAGTGCTAGCAATACATTAATGAAGTACGGCCGCTGTGAACTGGTCACTTTCCACGGGGTGAGCAGTGTTTCCACGGACGCAATAAAATCAGATTACAATCACTAATTATCGGAATAGTCATCAAATTATTAATTAATGAATGAAGCACCGGGTACGATGTTAAACGCCGCAGACAGCTCGTTTGATCCGGCGATCTGACCTCCTCAACTCGACGTGATACTGCAAACCACATCACTTCACTGTAACAATAATAGGTTTATTATATGACTTATAGTTCAATATCGGGGCGCGGTGGCTCAGTGGGTACAGGTGCAGGCTGCAAGCCGAAAGGTCCTCGGTTCGAATCCCAACTGCGGCAACCGCGTTGTGTCCTTGGGCAAGACACTTCATCCCCCATTGCCTATGTGGGGGCACGGTGACGTTATGTACTAAGGCGTACTGCACGTCGATCGTGCACCTGTCTTCAACCAATGCTAACCCTGCTTGTGTGGAGTTTGTATGTTGGGGAGCTGACAGTTGCTCGCCGTTGCTCGGTGGTTCTCTCCGGGTACCCCGGCTTCCTCCACCCGTAAAACTGTCGCGGTCATGATTGGCCATTGTGCAGAAATATGTGACCTTAAACACCAATAGATAAATAAATAAATAAATATAGTTCAACATCGCATGCCAACACTAGCATTAACAATTGCCCCAACCTTTTTTGGTAAATTGGATTGAAGAAAAAAAAAATTTGTTTACACTTATTTTTGTAACAGGTGCACACTTCCGGGTAATCCCCCTCATGAATACGATAAAAAAATATGAATACGATAGGAAACCCGGACCGCCATTCGAGGAGTAAAGTAATCAACCGGAACAGCTAATTATGCGAATTCGAACGCACAAGTAAATTGTCCGTTATATTATAGTGATACGGGATCGGATTCCACACTGTTAATTTCCCGGGATCGGGAAAACTTCGCCAAACAGTACGTCCCCTGAGTTCCAATGTGTTCTATGTGCCAGTAGGCACGCCACTAGGCACGCCAGTAGGCTGTCACTAGGCACGCCAGTAGGCACATAGAACACATTGGAACTCAAGGGACGAGTAGTGATATTTAGCAGTTAAATTACATAGTCATATAATAAAAACGTTTACAGGTCTGTACCGGTGAGTATTTTTTCACAAGGTTGGAGAACGTAGAGAGCTGAACTCTGCCCGAGTTGGAGACAAGGGCCAATATCGGATCTCTACAAAATGCAGTTAACCTGAAGTAAAGAGTAGTAAAATGGTTAATAAAGTAGTAATACAGATATTCGTTGCTGATACAGGTTCAATTAACTCCCGAAATGTTCACTGTAGTAATTTGACACGGCTTTTCAGCATACATTGTAACTAACAAATATCAATGGGACATTCACAGACCACCACCAACAAAGCTTTTCATGTCCGACTTTGTCTCCTATTTTGTGTGTTACTGAATATTTATACTATGATTACCGGTTCTACTATATATAAAAAAACCTATGACATAAATGTTAGCTTTACACACCAATCGTGGTGAACACGCCTGCAATGGAATTTCAATAGTTAAAATTTACACCTATAGTGGAACAACATCCAAACTGACATTTGGTGATCTTGACCTGAATACGATCTTGTCAAAATTTATCGCTCGTCGCCGCGCAATTATTTATTACGTTTTCTAAATGAGTACCACAAATTAACAAACAACATCCCATAACCCCAAATAGTATGATATTATGTCATTAAAATGAAAAAAGTCCTGTAATTTGCGCGTTTCTTTTTCTATTTCGTTTCGGCGATAAAACTGACAGTGTCACCCATCTGTGCATAATTATGTAAACAAAAACAGATTTGCACGCGTGTACGTCTACTGCTCAGTAAAATAGAGAAACAATAATAGCGACACTTAATAATCTGATGATCATGGTATAAATAAAATATACCCAGAGTAGCATGGTGTACCAAATGTCCACCACGAGTGGTGAACATTTGGTCACCAAGCTACTGTGGGAACGTTCTGTCTGTTTCCCCACAATGTAAACATAAATGTTAGCATTCGACCAGATTTGACAGCATTTTATTGTTATGAAATGTATCCATGGTTTGTTACTGTGACCCACCCACAACAGGGTGTCACATTGGTCAGCTCACAACACTAACGGTCGTTTATCCGTTGGATGCAGTTCCACAGGTGTTAGTTAAAACACACTCTAATATAATTCGGCACACGTTGACCACATTACTTTTGGCCAGGGTTATTAATTCCCGACAACCTCCAGAAAATCAATTCTGAAATTCTATTAAAGTCTAATTTCCATTATTATGCCTCACGTCTGAGACACTAGCCGTGATTGGTTAATTTGACACCTTCTAAAAGTCATAGTACTGGAGTTTTTGGACAAAACACGGGTACTATTGGAACGTTCTTCCCTGGAGACACGAGAATAAAGAAAATGTAAGCTCCACTTCTATTGAGCAGCGTCGATTATGCGCGCGATGATTGGAATTTCTCAACACTGAACGATGGCGCAGTGTCTGTTTAACCTTTTTCGTCACCGATAGACACAAACTTACTGACAAATATGTGATCTTTAGTGGGCGTGTTTTCAATTTTAACTGCTAACAGTGATTCAATGATTCAAAACAATCAGAACTATTAAATACTCACGTGGTGTCATGGATGTGACTTCAATCAATTATATTTCCATAAGTTTAGTAAGTACTCATGCTCCTCGTCCTCACTGAGTCTCCGCCTCAAGCTCAAGTTCAAAATAAATTGTTTCACTCCGCTTAATTCTAACAACTGTCGTCGTCCAAGAAACATGAATTTATATTCCATTATAGTATTTTATACCACTTATCTCACAAGCATTAATAATGAATTATAACATAAACAGCATGATGCAATTGTAAACACTGACAATTGGTTATACAGAAACTCCCAAAGCGACGGCACTTGTAACAAGTCATTTTCGAATTTGTTGATCTGGAAACTCCCAAAGAGACGTCATTTGTTCGAAATGACGTCACTAAAAGTATGTTTCTGAATTCGACTACCTTGTAACAAGGCTGATGCCAGTGATGGCATGTTTCAGTTAACGCTTAACAATGGAAGCAATTTTTTGTTCGGCATAGTAAAATAATTAGAACCTTTCTTTTCATGTTCTATCGGCCCATAGTACCTGAGTTTGTGTGATTTCTGAAATAAAACCTTCAGCAGCTTCGCTGCTTCAGGTTTTATTTCAGAAATCACTCAAACTCAGGTACTATCGACCGATAGAACATGAAAAGAAACGTTCTAATATTATATTATTCTTTGGCCTAAGCTTGGTCATATTGCCAATATGAATGGGTAGTAGATTACATTAAACCAAGAAAATCCCCACAAAGTCAAACAGCACCGTACCCATTCGCGAACACAAAATTACCAGCGGAAGTGAGAGGGTTATTTTTGATACAGTTACTGTGTCATATCAAGAGTTAATTATTTAATCTTTGTTTTGGCCAGGTTGCGTGCCAAGACCAGGGCAGTCATACTGTCTGCGCTGCGGTGAGGCATTAACGAAAAGATCTGTAGTAGTTAATTTTCAACATAACTTGACAAAGCTACCCAAACAGTCACGGGCTGATCAATAACTTCTCTGGTTCTCAAGTTGAATACACAATGCATGATAGAGCTAAAGTTATCAACTACAAAATGTTTCGAAGAACTTCAACAAACACAAATGGTCTCTCGTAATGTGCTACATATTTTGATGCTATTTGAATTGGCGGCCAACGTACAATCTCTTTCCACCTCGCGTTTAAGGCTGAAACTCAGCTTATCTAACTTTGCTTCTTGTTATTTTCCGAGAAACTTAGCTGCCTGCACTTTCTCGTAACAGAACTATGAGACTCGAAATGTTCGCCTAACCCACTGCCGCAAACCGGTTTTCTTTATCAACGACAGGTACATTCTATCGACCAAATGTTGGTTTAAGTGATGATACATTATCTCTTCCGAACTTGGCGACATTGTGCACCAAAATGCAATGTGAAAAACCCGCTATCTCAAATGTATTGCCTCGAAAACATGATCTCGATCGTTCCTTGCGTTTAGAGTCGCGAAATCTCGAAAGGGGCAATCCGCATTGAATCAACTTTGGATTTCCATCGGTCGATGCCACGTGATCGCTCTATCATTTACAGATGTTTTAAATAAAACCACTGAAAAGATACCCCACATCAATATCTCGTGAAAACGATCCAATAACTAGCCACGAAATTGCGAAAGAGGACATTTGCAAAGAACCTTCTAGCATGCAAGGAGAAAATTGACCAATCAAAACCATTCCGAGCCTTCAAATGCTACGTTGAAAAATCAAAGTTAGACAATACACAGAAACGTTGTATCATTTAGGTTCAATAATAATTTCACCGGGGCACGTTGTTCTTTTTTATTAAAGTGTGATTTACTGGGATTTCCGGGTTTGATTATAAACGATAATTTCACAAGTGAACTATGCAATCAACAATTGTGTCATGTATCCGTGTGCGCAAACGAAGACGCTTTGCCGTGGGTGAAATGGAGACTTCATTGTTTTTTAAACCTTTCGCCTAACATTAAAAGCAGACGACACTTGCAAAACAATTCTTGAATAACTATTATTTTCATTTTTTGTCTCTGAAACATAGGTTATGCCCCCTCATTGGAACGAGCTAGACGAGCTCGTTCCAATGAGGAGTCATAACCTATGTTTCAGAGATAAAAAAATGAAAAACATAATGGAAATTAATTGGCGATTTTTGAGAATAGCGCTGACCTGTTTTGGCCGTTACGTATGTAAAGGGTTAAATAATATAATTATCGTTAATAATGAAAAGTAATAAACAGAGTAATCGCTTGACTGGACTGGTTACGTGAAATAATTCACTCGAGGATGGGACTATATTGTAAAACACTCGTGCGCATGCGCACACTCGTGTTTTTACAACGTCCCTCACCTCTCGGAATTATTTCACGAAACCAATCCAGTCAAGCGATTACTCTCTAGGTGGACATCCTATCACAGATATAAACTGGTTATCTGTTTTGTGGGGGTACGCTATTTTCGTTAATTTCTGACACTTTGGACAAGGTTTTGAATATTCAAGGATGTCATAGGTAAATTAGGTTACTGGTCGCCTTCGGAATGGGACATGGGGTCGGCATTGAAGCGTATACTGCTTGAAAACGGAGCCTGAAAATTGTTAAATGTGCTCATCCATTATGACGGCTACAATAATTTTACATATTAAATGCGATGTTCAGTTAAAACTAGAAGTCCTGTCATGAAATGCGCACAAATAGCACGTCGATTTGCTCGTTAATCTACGCGTTATGAAGATGGTAAGGCTATCAAAGTCTGTACATATGGCCTGTGCACAAGCAATGTTTCAGCCAATGGACCTCCGGGTGACCCAGAGGTCCATTGGCAGAAACATTGCATGTGTTTGCTATGAGTAACCAGGAGAACCTGCCGTGCTTTGGATGCCATTCGATATGGCAATTGCGCGCAATTCCAACGCGCAATTAAGCCTAGATAAGCGCACTATTCGTGACAGGACTTCTAGTTTTAACTGTAAGTCTTCCTAGCGATGACGTTTCTGGTTCAATGATAATCACAAATATCTGTGCACTTTTATTTAACCCTTTACCTAAAGCTCATGATGTTAGAATTTGTTATATTTTTTCAAAGTTTTGAAAACAATTCAAGAAAACAACATCATGTGACCCCCTCATTAGAACGAGTTCGACGAGGGGTCACATCATACGTTTTGTTGTCATTTGGTGAAAAAAAATATTTCTTATGCTCCCACGACGAAAAGTCGGGTGGGGTTATATTGTTTTACCCTTCCTTCCGTCCGCTCGTTCATGCGTTCGTCTTTTCCGTATGCATGTATGGTACAAGGATTTCCCGCCTAACTCCTTTTACTGTTTTGAATCTTCAATATTGTTTATCTTACCGCGTATTTATACAAATACCAAAGGTGCTCACGTTTTCATAAAAATTGATTTTGTTCAATTTTCCACAACAATTACGGGTTGATGAACTTAAATATTTTTGTGAAAATTCGCATAGAGTTTACATGATACATGCTCTGCCCAGGCAATTCCTCCCACAGCTTTCAAGCTAGGACTTTTTTTTATTTAAAAGGATATTTATTTTTTTTACAAAGCTATCCATATACATACACCAACGGTGTATACTTACATGTACGATCAAGACTTCAGGTTTTAAGCTAAAACTTTTCTTGTAATTTTGAAAGATGTGTACAGATATTTTTACTAATATAATCAATTAATAGTTATGTTTTTTATTATAATAAGTTATTTTAAACCCATTTTACATGGTGTATTACGATTTGTTTATACCGAACAAAGGTGTCAACCTCAAAGTTTTGTGCCGATGAATTCGTCATTTACTGGACGTCGATATATTTTGCTACACACATACAGACCATTTTTAGGTATTTTAGAATACAAATGTAAATTCAAGTACATAGAAGAACTTGCGGGGCATCATACGTGTCTTACAGATACAGCACATGTACGAGTAACAAATCACTTCCTGCTCTTCAACCCATGTGCAGGGCGGGGGCATGCTTCAGTCTAGATTTCCAACTTCCCAATTTGTAAATTATACACACGGATACGACGATTCATTGGTTAAAGGGTTAATAGAATGAAATTCCAAGGATAGCATAGTCAGTAGGGCAAAGTGCAAGGAACTCAGATGTGGAATTAATGATCAGAACAGTCAACTTAACCCTTTACCCAACGCAGACGATATCAAAATTGATTATTTTAAATATCATTTTTTCAAAACATTTCAACAAAACCATATCATGTGACCCCTCGTTGGAACGAGCTCGTTCCAACGAGGGGTCACGTGATATGGTTTTGTTGATTTTTTTTTTAAAATAATATTTTTTCAACTGCTGAATTTGCATATTACGCGCGCGGATGCGGCCGATTCGTTGGGTAAAGGGTTAAGACTACCTCTCTAATGCATCTGCTTTATGCAGATCAGCGCTATTGATTCGAAAGATTCCATATCAGCGCGTCTCGAAACAAATCATCGGGAGAATTTCGAATCGGCTTTCTAAGCTTCACAGCCAATCACAGGGACCAAGCTGCTGGGGTTTAGAAGTCGCTGTTTATACTGTCACTGAATGGTATTAGAAGCTTCAAGCAAGATAATATGAAAGTTTCTAAAACACTCTTCTGAAAGGCTTGGCGAATGTTCGAGATTTCGAATCTTTTTACTTTTGACTAATTCGATTCAATTCGATTAGAAAATATCTCGATTATTCGAAAAATAGGATCCCAGAGAGTTTTAATTTCATATATTTTTTGAATGTTTTCTGAACAAGACATCCAGTAGTTTGCTGAGGAATGTATCCATTCTAACTGGATAACTCCTATTTAGTGGGACAATTCAAAAAAAATTAAATTTGAAGAGATAGCGAAGATTGCGTTACCGCTAGTTTACACAATATACTGCCACTAATATCACGCAATCTGCAATGCCAAAAGCATTATTACGACTTTTTCTTCGATCACCTAGATGACACCTGATCAATTTTCGTTTGAATCGAGACCAATTTAAA
This sequence comes from Pictodentalium vernedei, assembly GCA_031216915.1. NCBI lineage: Eukaryota > Metazoa > Mollusca > Scaphopoda > Dentaliida > Dentaliidae > Pictodentalium > Pictodentalium vernedei. The sequence goes on from CM062296.1 coordinate 65,856,311, forward strand.
AAGGTGATACTAGTAATCTGGATGTCAGTGCGTGAGTCCCCAGTTCAATGCGGTTCTAAGTTTAATGAAAGTAAAGTGGACATCGGGCCAATACACCGAGTGAATCCGAAATGTCGACACGGAATACCACTAATTGCCTAATCAATAAATTGCCCAGCCTTTCAGAAACAGGTGATAGTTCCATCTACTTGTGGCTCGATGGTACTAAATAGTCTTGTACTCATATTGATACTTCGGTTCCACGTGGGAAATAGGTAACACTAGCACAACGATCGCAGTATCGAAAAAATGGGATGTGGATTCGATTCGAGATTCTGTTCGGTTTGCCAGGATCGGTTCGACCGAACAATCGTGATTTTCTTGGCCTTGGCTATACCCCATATTGGATACGGGCAGGGACACTGGATGGGCGGGACAGAAGGGGGTGCTATGTTTCCTTCCATCACACCACGGGGGCGATAGGGGCAGACAATACCCTTCCCAGCTTCGTCACTCAAATTTTAAATGATATATTCTTGAAGTAAAATTAAAATATTCCCCAAATCCGTTCTGGGACTTTCAAAAATCCAATGGAGGCTTTTGGGAGGACGTGCCCCCTCCCAATGGGGACATCTCCTCTCAAACTCTCCTGTCTCGGGCGTTTGGCCTTCTAGACATGTATGCTTCGATATGTCAGTGCGGGTCTGCTAGTGCAAGAGTAAATGCTTTTTCCGGGTTCTGACCCCCTCCCCACCTTGAAATACTTCCGGCGCCCCTAGGATACTAGGAACGGTGTCTTACAAACACTAATGATGCCAATGTAATGTGTTAACCCTTTACATAACCTGAAAAGCCGACGGCGCTTGCAAACAAAATTCTTGATTAACAATTTTTTTTCATTTTTTCTCTAAAACACATAGGTTGTGACCCCTCTTTGGAACGAGCTCGACGAGCTCGTTCCAAAGAGAGGTCATAACCTATGTTTTTTAGACAAAAAATGAAAAAATAAGGAAAATTAATTGTAGATTTTCGTGAATAGCGCTGGTCGGTTTTGACGTTACGTTGAATAAAGCGTTAAGCTTGTGCGCTAAGGCTTTAGTACGATGGAACTTACGCTACATCGTGATTCCAACTTTTGTTCTAAGCGACCGAACTCAAAAACAGACTAGTGACGGGAATAAAATAAAATATTAATGAATCTCTAGAAATTATGAGTTTCTGCTTGTTATATCAACGGTAATTGGCTCCCGATTAGTCACCGTTTTGATATTTTTAACAAAAAATAAAATATGAAAAAGAACCTTCACTAATTAAAGGAAATAAACCGCCATAAAACCGCTATTTACGGTTTTCAAGTTGACATTGCTATATCGAGATTATGAATGGTATGAGAAAGATATCGTTGCACTTATATTTTAAATAAGCCCAACTGTAGGTTCCTGTCGCGAGTCAGTTAATTATTTGATACTTCCATAATCCTAATGTCTTATAAACAGGTTCGCCAATTTGTTCATCCATTATGCCGTTTTCTTTGTAAAATTGGTTAGAGATGAATTTACTTGTTCATTACTGAGAAAATAATAATTTGACATGTGCGAATATATTGATTTGAGAACACATAGAAAGATATATCAAGATATCTTATCCCTTACAATATTTAGACAATTAAAACGTAAAACAAATTGTGGCGACTGTGGACTATCGTTATATAAAGTAATGTCTGTTTCCTGGATTTTTACATATGGTAAAACGCTGTTCTAAGTACATTTGTTTCTATTAACCCTTTCCTACATATGTGTAGAAGATTACACTATCTTTTTCATATATTTAATCTCTAACCAATCCTTCGAAAGTAAAGCATAGGTCTATCCGTGGGACGAGCTTGTTCTAACGAAAGGTCAATTTAAAGAAAAACTAATAAACGTTCAAAGTCGATTTTTTTTTCACTCCTGATAAATATCGTCATGAAAATCGATAAATTTCTACAAAGTTATGTCCCTTCAAATTACTAAGCGAGCGAGGAATGAAAAAAAACGAACAGTGTCTGTGTGATGTGTCACAATGCGCACACTGTTGATATAATGAACAGAAAAATAAAAGAAAATAACAGAACACCAAAAGAAGGTGAAAACTCCGTTTTTTGATATATAAATTTGTTTCAAGGGAGAATTATAGAGAAAAGTTCAAACTAATTAAGAAAAAAATGTTAAAATTCAGCTTCTGTATTTTTATACTTCTCTTCAGAAAATTGCCTTAAGCTTGCGAAATGATGCGCACATGGATGATACAAATTCGCTAGCATCTCGAAACTCAAATTTGTAAATGAAATCCTTTAGTGCAAAATTTACATACGGCTTTCGGAAATTAAGGGTCGCTAATTTTCCCGTAAATCTCTTCCAATGACGTACATTGTCGGCCGCGGTGAATAGCGTCTGCGGATATGACCGTTACATAAAGCAGAGGGTTAACGTAATTGATGTGATTAGACGATGAATATTCTGAAATATCAAGTTCAGTTTCGGTATCGGTATTATTCAATGTCAACAACATACGTGTAGTCACACCAATACCATTATCAAATGGAAAGTATGATATACTGCCGAGCTGTAGATCCCTGTTGTACAGCAGATAAAGCCGCAGAATTATCAACATGTTAGAAGTAATACGGGCACTCGTCATCGGGCATTTGATGTGAAAATAAAGCCAAACAAGGGGTAAAGCTGCCTTAGTGTCAAAATGTTGGAAGCAACACAGGCACTAGCCATCGGTTATTTGATGTAACAAATGTTAGGGACACTGGAAGGGCGGTACACACCTATACCCCATCGCTATAATCCGATTATAGGTAATTATAGGTAATTAGGGTAATTAACATTGTTCCCAAATAGCCTAATTTACATGCCCACTGGGTCGCTAAGTTTGACTGGGTTACTCTACTTTGGTTTCCTGTCTATTTTGCAAGGTAAAAGCAAATAAATTTGTCCAACCAAGATAACATCTCAATATTCAATTTTCAAAGAACCCAAATTCGACCAAACACCCGACAGCGATAGCCAAAAATCGTCCCCTGATTTCCAATGTGTTCTATGTGCCTTTCGGCACATAGAACACATTGGAAATCAGGGGACGAAATAGTAACACGGGTTCTCCTTTCAAATTTGGTTGGCAATAAAATGTGTTCTCTTTGTCAATAAACTCCTAAACTGCTGTCTCTTCTGTGGATACTTCTCAAAATGTTGGAAAGTGGCCACAGGAGTCATGTTACCTAAACCCGAGAAAGACCTTACCAACCCTTCTATCTACCGCCCAGTTAGCTTGCTTAGCGGCATTGGAAAAATAGTTGAGGGAATTCTCAATATGAGACTCTGCAGCTATCTCGTGTCAAATTGTGTGAACAAATATTGCGCATGTACTCGAGGAATGAGAGTAAAATCCATTCATTCTTTCATAAAACCAACTATAAAAGTAGTTTATTAAAGTATACAACTATACTGAGTCAAAAAAAGAAAGTATGATAAACTTTGAGTAGCAATTCTTTAGTATTATCGACTTGAATCCCAAATAAATTATTGTAAATTGATTTCATATTTTGAGTCCAGCTGTATGAATTGGCATAATTTCATGTTCTAACTGTTGCCAGAGTCGGACGTCGCAATTCAGACATGGGGTAAAATGAAAAGTTCACACATGGAGTCAATAGCGTGTATGTCCACCGTTTGCCTCTTGGGTGGCATGACATCGACGGCGCATGAAGCTGATACGTATCTGGATGTCACCCTGTGGTATTGCGTTCCACTCCTGCCTTAGAACATTACGACAATCGCTTAACGTTTGAAGATCATGAAGTCGTACCCGACGGTCCAATTGATCCGAAAGATGCTCCATTGGCGACAAATCTGGCGAAAGTGGGGGCCAGGGAAGAAGTTCGATGGTCTGCTCCTCAAGAAAGTTACGAGATGATGATTATAAAAACTTGGACGAGGAAACCAGAGATAGTGTGGACTATATGAACTTCTAGGGATAGAGTAGCATCTGTAGTAGGAAGAAAAAATGGGATTCTGGGGAAATCGGAAACAGAAAAAAACTACTCTAGTTCAATCGAACTTACCCCCGGGGGCCTTCTCGGTACCTGGGGGCCTCTCGGTACCATGGTATGGCGGTCATAAAAAAGGATTCTGAAAGAATTCGAAATAGTACAACTTGTCGTGTTGTTTGTGGTAATTCTACGAATCGGGAAATTACTCTTATACAAAGGAACATACCCTCCGAACATACCCCCGTCTTATTGTATGCCTTTGGGTAACATAGCAACCATGTGCTACCACAGAAACCAAGATGGCGGCCTCCAATATACAAAATGGCCGACGGAAATACGTATCACTATAACAACACACACTGCGCATGCGCACTAGGACCACGTATCACTATGGGATGACGTCACAAGATGGCCGCTCACGCGGGTTACCATGGCAACACAAAATGGCGCTAGTGGGCCACGTGAATGTGACGTCAGTTCCTAGGTCCCCCACTAGGTCCCCCTGAATTGGGCCGGTCGGGTACATGCTATACTACTCTCGGGGATCTGAACCCACTTCCCTACTGCTAGTGCGGACACTCAAACCAAATGAAGTTATTTTCTCTCGCTTCCGACTATCGTAGATTCATAAGCAAATAAAGTTATAAAGCTAATAAAGTTATTCGAGTCGAAAGGGATTTCAATCCTACATCGTTACTGCGCGCCTGTGGCGCGCTGAAACTTTACATTCATTATCGAATAGCGGCATTTTACTTTTAATATCTTTATTTACTTTAAAGATCATTTTATTTCCGAGTTTTCAAACACATACAAAGAAATATGCATAAATTGCAACAAAACAAACAAAATCAAACCAAATAAGATTTTGTCTTTCACTGCCGACTCTCGTGGATTCATAAGTAAATAAAGTTATAAACAAATAAAGTCACTCGTGTCGCAAGGGATTTCAATCCCACATCGTTCCTTTGCTCCTCCGGCGCGCAGAAACTTTTCATTCATTCAATCGAGACATAACCTAATTGTCATGCAACAGTTATGTGTTAGGTAATGAGTAATGTGTTAAGAAATGGGTTAAGTGTTATGTAATGCGTTTAGTGTCAGATATACTAGTTTTAGTGTTAGTCAATGGTTACATATTGTATTATGCAGTGGTTATTGGCTAAGTTTTGACTTTAGTTATAAGTACTGGGTCAAGGGTTAGGTAAGCTGTTAAGTGTCACAGAACGGTCGCCGTAGACTGGACACTTTCTACGGGTGGGCAAACTTTTCGCTGATGCAATAATATTAGATTCCAAACACTAAAAACGGAATAATCATCAACAATTTAATTAGTGAAGCACCGGGTACTACCCGGTGCTTCATTAATTAAAATTTTGCTGATGATGATTTTTATTACCTGGTACATGTAAACATGCGTGGACACCATTGCCCACGCATGGAATTTGGGTACAACCCGGTGCTTGATTAATTAAAATTTTGTTGATGATGGATTGTATTATCTGGTAAATGCACGCGTGGACATCACTGCCGGCGTCTGAATTAGGACCAGTTTCACGGCGACTGTACTGTAGCAGTTTCCTCAAGGACTAAACTACAAATGACCACACTACAAGACCAGCTCTTAAATTACCATCTGACCAAACTGCTGTAAAACATTTGCCCATTTGGATATTAACGGATTTTGCATATCTGATACTTACAGGGTTATAATAAAATAACAATTAACAAATACTGCACGCTGTTACTAGCCATATGACTGTTTATGGACTAATCAGTCCACCAGAAATGAATATATTGACCGAAGCGAAGCTGAGATCAAAATGGGCATTAAGGGTTGACTGCAGGTCAATAAACTGTCATATACATCGCAGCCTCGAGCAGTATTTGTTATATTATACCGTAATACCACTCTCCTCCCATGCCAAGAATATATTGCTTTTCAACTGACGAGTGTATGAATTATTACTGTTTTCTCATTTTGAAAAAAAAGAAGCTTCTGAGCAAAGCTAAGTAATAACTCTCTTTATTCCTCCATAAAATTACCAAAGAATACTATTGAATATTTTAATTTTTTGCACCATTGATAACTTGTTGAATACAAAACAAGAGAGGGATTACAAGGAGGAGATGATTGCAGTTGTTCCCTCAGTTTTTCTCTACTAGACATATTTTTATCTTAAAGGGTTTCACTATCCTTTTTGCAGCAGTTGCCTTAAACATTCCGTTGCCACGAACGCTAATGCCGTTGTCGTTATTGTAAAGTTGATCCCGTTGTCATCAATATTAACCAGCAACTTTACAATAGATTAAGAGGGGCATGAAACAGCGCAGGTGTAATTTTGAAAACGGCCGGACAACGTTTTTGCTATCAACCTTACAATGGCTTGCAGCGCTTCATACCTGTCAGTGTACCTCGTAAACGCAAGCTTCCAGTAAATTGTCTGATTGCTTACCATTCGTAGTTATACTTCATAAGGAACTGACGATAACAACATTTGTAGTACAAATTCCGTACTCGGGGTAAGAATCTGGGACGAGGAATCAGTGCCGTGGTTTTTAACCGTACACTCTAACGGTACTCCTTTAGTGAGAAACAACGGTGACAATCCAGCGAGTAACAAGAAGCGTTGTATTTGTGGTATCCAGGGCACTGTGTTATTACGCTCCAAGATACTCCATCGGCAAATCATATAATGCGTCCCATTATTGGCCAGTGACATTAGTTTCATGTATGGTAAGTAACACTTATCCCACAAGAAGGGTTATGTAATTTCTGATACCTGATTTGACGGAGATAGGATTTGCACTCTCCCGATAGATCGAGCTTTATTTTTATCCACGAACGTGAAGCAATGTCGTCATTACACAATCTGATAATTTATTTGTGTTTTGGATAACTTTCAGCTCTATTATTATATTATGACTTCAACACAAGTATTGAGTCACATTTATCCAGTTTCGCAATACTCCAGCTTACCACATTAGATAACTCCGTCACAGCCACCAGCTTTCAGGTCCTATAGGGCACACCCTACCCTACCAATAGGCCTACAACAGAACTGAGTTTTCTATAAGAATATCGGGCAAAAGCAGGAATTTCAGATGGGCAGCTCCCTTCGTCAGACAATAATTGTTACTGAAAATGTGGATGATGTAGAGAGAGTGAGCAACCCCTCACGAACCACACATTACGAAAATATTTGTTGTATTCCCCGAACATTCAGTATATTATTCGACACAGTCGTGGTGAACGACCGCTGTGAATTGGTCACTTTTAACGCTTGGGCGAGGGGGCGCGGTGGCTCAGTTGGTAGAGGGGCAGGCTGCAAGCCGAGAGGTGCTCGGTTTGAAATCCCACATGCGGCAACCGCGTTGTGTCCTTGGGCAAGACACTTCACCCCCGATGCCCACGTGGGAGCACGGTGACGCTGTGTACTAAGGCGTACTGCACGTCGATGGTGTTCCTGTCTTCAACCAATGCTAACCCTGCTTGTGTGGAGTTGGTATGTTGGGGAGCTGACAGTTGCTCGCCGTTGCTCGGTGGTACTCCGGCTTCCTCCACCCGTAAAACTGTCACGGTCATGGTTAGCCATTGTGCAGAAATATGTGACCTTAAGCAATAAATAAATATAACGAAGACAATAATATTAGATTCCAAACACTAATTCTAGGAGTAATCATCAAAATTTAATTAATGAAGCATCGGGTACAACCCGGCGCGCCGTATTAAGGGCTTATATAAGTAATGAAATTTTGTTTATTTTGAAAATTCACACCTCTGATATTCCTTCAATTCAAATTAAATATAGTCGACTGTAGGCTCCACTGGTTCCTGGAAGTCTGGTACCGTATTCGCACCAGAACTGATAGTTTAATAATATTTCACGAAAACAACTCGTGGCTAAATGTGCTTTACATATCCAAGAACAAAGCAAGGGGATCAAAATTCTTCAAAACACGGCGATAGAGCTGCATGGGGGTAAATTCCAAAGCCCTTGCTTTTGTTTACGTATGAATATACTTTCGATTTCCGGTCGACGTCATCGGACGGAAATAGCATGTGAAAACAACTCGGTGTAAAATCAAATAATGAAAACGATCGCCTTCAAACAGTATACTGATATTAGATAGAGATTGCACAGTTGCCATATTCAACGCAAGGTATCATGATACCTGTTGCAATTTCTGAGAATTACGATTTTGTTTTTCGATGGAAATTCGTGATATCGAGTGATTTGCGCATGTCTGTCAAGCATCTTCAATAAAAAATGCAGACAGTGTTGTCCTTTTCCCAAATGCAGTCCTATCGTTGTATTCGAAAGTGTTTTGAATGCCTAGATTTGTTCTTGGATATTTGAAGCACATTTGGCCACAAGTTGTTCTGATGAAATATTTTTTTATTATCAGTTCTGGTGCGAATACGGTAGCAGACTTCCAGGAACCAGTGGTGCCTACAGTCGACTCTATGAGTTGATTACATTTGTGTTTCGTGTTCTGTACATCCCAACCTTCATTTTGATGTATACTTTAAGTATATTTAATTCGAATTTAAGGAATATGAGAGGTGAGAATTTTCAAAATAAACAAAATTTCATTTCTTATATAGGCCTTTAATTAATATTTTGCTGATGATGATTTGTAATACCCGATAAACGCAAGTATGGACATTACTGTCCAAGCATGTGGATATGACCAGTCCACGGCTGCTGAACCCTACATCACATGCACATGCACATGCACAAAGTGATACTATTCTCTACACCTGTTTTTTTTAAATATTTAACTCTTTTAGCGCGGAATAATCTGAGAAACAGAATTCTTATCGTCTAATATTCATCAGGAATTTTACAAAAAGTATAGGTTGTTAGACTAAAGCATTATTATTTTAAAAAGATGTTCTAATGATCTTATTGACAGTTTTTCTAATGATTTTCAGTATATATTGAAATGACACCTTTATAGTTTCAAGGGACGATATCGTTGTTCATGGATAGGACAAAAATTGTGCATGAAACATAGGAATACGTATGTTTGTTCATCCCTTTACCCAACGAAATCGGACACGCCCCCCCCCCCCCCGCGCGTAATATGCAACTTCAGCAGTTGAAAGAATATTATTTTCAACAAATCTCAACAAAACCATATCATGTGACCCCTCGTTGGAACGAGCTCGTCGAGTTCGTTCTAACAAGGAGTTATATGATAAGGTCATGTTAAAAACTTTTGAAAAATTTGAAAAAAATGATATTTAAAATGATAAATTTTAATATCGTATGCGCTGGGTAAAGTGTTAAAGGCACTTAGAAATGGACACACACAGTTGGCTAAAATGACTACTGCAGTTCATTTCCGCGGTCTGCCGTCTGTCGACTTTAGTCGCCCGTCGCGCTAGAGGAGTTAAAACAATCGCTTGTGATGTCACGTTGAAATCGTAATCCCAACCACGTTCTTGATACAAAACATAAATAAAAATAGTTTTTAGCCAATGGTGTACGATACCATCTGACCATTGTATCGTATTTATATTAGTTGTACAGTACAGTCGCCGTGGACTTATCACTTTCCAATTAGTTGTACATGTATATGGGCTATTTTGGAGGACTGAGAAAATAAACTTGGGAGAGGATTTTTTTGACATTCGGTTTAGAGTCTAAGAAACGCAAGTTGTTTTGGAAAGTTATCAGTGAATACGTTGTAAATTGTAATTCATCAGTTAAATTTTTATCTCGTTGTTTCTGAACTCGTAATTTGATTGGCTGAGAGCCCATCGATTCTGTGCTTTAATAACAGATACATTCACTCCTACCATGCGCTAATTGCCGGGAGAGTGTCAACACCATCTGGACAATCATAAAACAACCACGATGACTAATTTGGACCCTCCAATCAATCTACAGAAAGCTTTGTCAGCTCTGGGAGTCTCTTGCCTCCTCAAATGGACTCTCCAGACGAGAGACAAGAGCATCCACCTGACGCTGGAGTTTGACGCAGAGGAGAACACCACCACAGCTCCTTCGGGGTGAGGTAGCACCTTTTGTGAGAGGAACCCCTCTCAAACTGGTCCCCACCCGAAGAAGCCTGGACCTGGCCCTGAAAAAGAAGAGCAAGAAGGAGAGCCCAGTAAACCGGTGTAAAAGGAATGGAAATCCGTAGGAACGTTGGTCCCTCTGGACTATTATTCCGCGGAATTATAGCCCTAGGTCTAACATTTCTAGGAATAGTAGTCCGGCGGACTACTATTCCTAGAAATGTTAGACCTAGGACTATAATTCCGCGGAATAATAGTCCAGAGGGACTAATTTTCCTACGGACTTCCATTCCTGTCACACCGGCGCCGTGATGCCTGGCGGCTGGAACTGTCACCTCGATCATCAGGTCAGGATCTGGACAGTGAAATATTGTTGATATCCGTGGGATTACATATAATGTTGACAAAAAAAACAAAAAAAACACCCAGATTACTCTAACCAATGAGAACGAGCTCGTTCCAATGAGGGGTTACATGATATTGTTTAGTAGAATTTTTTTTGAGAAAATTTGATAAACTAATTTTTGAAATAATACATTTTGACATCGTATGCGTTGGGTAAAGGTAAAGGTTTTTCGAACCGCATCATCGAGACATGCTAATTCGTTCTGACTGTGATGATTCAAGTCTAGATTGTGGTACATGTGTTCATATATCTGAACAGTTTTCGAGATACAGGTATTCCGCGCTATTTTTTTTTAATACTGATACCGGAATTCAGTTTTGAATATCGTGCAGCCCTAGCTTGGACAAGAGCCTCCCCCCAACCCCTCCCCCCCCCCCCCCCACACACACACTCACCCAAAGAACAAGTGTAATTTGTGTAAATGTAACATCAGCTGGTGAGACAAAATAATAACATAGAATCAAAAGAACAACTAAGTATCCCGGAAGAGTGATAAAAACGCTAAATGTATCCCTAACACCCCACAATGATGCAAAATAACATTTTTAATTTTATTCGTGGAATTAACGAACACAAGAAAAATAACAATTAGTAGTAAGTAGTAGTAGTAAATTATTTTATTATAGTGTCACGTTTCTATAAATCTTTACAGAAAAAATACATTAAATTGATACAGATGAGTAAAGTAGCATGAAACCCAGCCGTGAAGGCTTATGAGACACTTGAAAAACGATATAAGTTTCTGTGTATAATATGTACATAATTTTTCAAATCATTCGCACACACAAAACCACCCAACCCCTCCCCGCACACATTCCCCACCCAACACCACGACCATTCGTAAGCGCAACTATGCATCTTAACTGGTGGAGTGCTGGAAGCCACAAAATGGACTTCACTAAAAAGTACTGGTAATGGCCCTATCTATTATTCTCCACTGAAGATAGTTTCCTTTTGGACCTGGTATAATTTAGATATTGTGCACAACAAATTGTTCTGTTACACTTGATTGGATAGTGCCTTCAGGCACTATCCATTCAAGTGCAACAGAACAATTTATGATGAACAAAATTTTGTAGTCACGAAAGTTTAGCACTCTACCAGTTAACAAATAATACATGAAATTGATTCAAATGTGTAAAATAGCATGCAGCACAGAGTCTTAGGAGACATATGAAAAACAATATAAATTTCTATGTATAGTATGTACATAGAAGCATGCGCATACGTTTTCAATCATTCGCACACACAAACAACACCAACCTCCTCCACGCCCCTCCCCAGCCACCACCACCACCATTCGTACGCACAACTATACATCTTAACAAATAATACATTAAATTGACACAACTATATAAAATAGCATGAAACCCAGCAGTGAAGGCTAATAAGACTCTTGAAAAACGATATGAATTTCTATGTATAATATGCACATAAGAACATGTACAGTTAAAACTAGAAGTCCTGTCATGAAATGCGCACAAATAGCACGTTGATATGCGCGTTAATGTACGCGTTAAGGCCCAAGTAAAGCTATCAAATTATGTACATATGGCCTGTGCACAAGCAATGTTTCAGCCAACGGACCTCCGGGTAACCCGGAGGTCCATTGGCAGAAACATTGCATATGTTTGCTATGAGTAACCAAGAGAACCCGCCGTGCTTTGGATGCCATTCGATATGGCAATTGCGCGCAATTCCAACGCGCAGTTAAGCCTAGATAAGCGCACTATTCGTGACAGGACTTCTAGTTTTAACTGTACTCGCTTTTTAATTCATTGCACACACACAGAACACCCAATCCCTCCTCTCACACTCACCCACCACCACCGACATTTAGTTGATATGATTGTTTCAATTAAAAAATACAATTTAAAAGGCATTTCTTTCCTTTTCTTCTGTACCGTTGATTAATTTACTTTTAATCACCTCTGGCATAAATTTTGTCATGTTTATAATCCCTTATTGTAACGGTGTGTTTAACCATCGTAAAATGACGCTAGTGGCACTATTCGGAATAATTTATAGCTTCTCCAAGGAGTAATTTGTTATATATAATTTATAGAAAATACATCCAGATCGAACAGTTTCCAGCGGCAGGTTACAAATGTCAACAAACCTCATTTGTTTTATTACTTTCACCTTGTACGAATGAATGATAGGGAAAGATGTCAATACCATTATACGTGTCATTAACGGTATGACAATGTGATTGTTAATCATGACAATTTTCCCCTATTTCGCGCCACGAGAAATATTAATGATCGAAGAAAAATCATTTTGCTTAATCTGTTGCACAAGCAATTTTGCTGAGTATGATATGCAACTGGCCAAGATTATTATCGTTTTTTTTTTAATTGCTAATACCACGATGCGTTCTTATACGTATTTCAGATTCAACGTGTGGTGTGGCTAGAACATTTAAGTTATCATGAACCAGGCATGTCAGCGGGTACCAGTACCAATACCTGCAACGCCGGTTCCCTCATGCACAAACCGGAACACCGGTACTGAAGCTTTTGTCCCGCCAGTACCGATACAACAATATTTTATGGGGAAATTCCCATCCGAACGAGAGTAAACAGGCTAATAATCGTGTATGGACCACTCGCGTGACATACTTTTAACTTATTTGTGAATTAGCATATCAAAACACTCTACAGGTGTATGTTCTGTCTGCACCACGACCTCGATAAGACCAACCATTTTGACTTTTCAAACGTCGTATCGAAGACAACGAAAGAGCCGTCACCAGCTATTTCAAAGAAATTATTCTTTGGTGATATCAAAGTAATCGTAAAGCACGATCTTCGCGCTTTATGTTTACTTTGATGTCGCCGCAAAACAATTGGCACGATGCCATGTTTGTCTTGCGATCTTGGGGACTGGAGCGGTTTGAAAGCGTATTTCTTCCATCTGATTGGGATATGCCATCCAATTGTTCATTTGTCTCGGTACCGGTGTCAGTTTCGGCGGGACAGGTTCTGTCTCGTCCCGGTGTGACAGGAATGGAAGTCCGTAGGAAAATTAGTCCCTCTGGACTATTATTCCGCGGAATTATAGTCCTAGGTCTAACATTTCTAGGAATAGTAGTCCGCCGGACTACTATTCCTAGTAATGTTAGACCTAGGACTATAATTCCGCGGAATAATAGTCCAGAGGGACTAACGTTCCTACGGACTTCCATTCCTTTTACACCGGTACCGGCTTTGTTAGTACCGGCGGTACTTTGACATGCCTGCCTTGAACCGAATCGCGGTTCCTGGAATTTGCACGTGATCAATTTGCTTCATCACCTCGTGGATTTCGAACTATCATGATGCAATTCATATGTTTATTCCCTTCCCAAAATATAACTATTTTATGCCCCGATAGGATATCGAGTTGGCTTATTTACAAGGCACCACTGTGACTTACAGAAATTCAAAAACAAAGAAACTACACAGCATAGCTTCTGATACAAAATAGTTCCCGTAAACTGTCAATATAGTGCCTAAAATACAACTCATCCTCGAGTTGAGGAAACCGTCTATTTATAGAACGTACACAGAAATTCCAAAATGTAAATATAGACCTGGAAAATCGAATGTAGTGCGTAATATCAATGCGCGATATTTGAATGCCACATGGTCAACTGGTATTGATAGGATAAATCACATGATCAAATGTATTTACGGGAGAATAGCATCACTTGAGAATCCACTGGCAATACATTGTTCATTGAAGAAAATTTCAGTTGTGGTGCGAACATTTCCCAATGTCTGTATTTTGTTGCGTGACAGTGTGTTCAACGTAATGCGCTAAAATACAGACATTGGGAAATGTTACTGATACTGTTACTGATTCCGGATTACGCGTAAGAACATCATGTACGAACGCGCCTTCTTGGACGTTACACGTATGAGTGACGTCATGACGCGAATGGAAGGCTTCGATACGAAACAGTGTGAGGCAGGAAAGGCGACCGAAAATGATATTTTAATTAAATAAATCAGCTTCCTTCTTAACTGAAGTTTAATCATGGTATAAATTCAGAACACAACCCGGGTAGAGTACGAAGGATATGAATCAACGATCATTGGCGCTCGTGAAATACAGAAGTTTAATCATGGTATAAATTCTGAACACAACCCGGGTAGAGTACGAAGGATATGAATCAACGATCATTGGCGCTCGTGAAATACAGGAAAAAAAACACAACTCAGGCCGTTGATTCCAGAAACAAGCTCCCCGCCCCACCACCATACCCCACCCCTTGTTTCCCCCTCGTTGTGTTTTGTCTTAATATTATGATCAACGGAAAACGAAAACTTTTATTTTTCTTCATATTACAACTTTGGGAAGGAAGGATGGAGAGTCCCCAGGCCTCAGCCCAAATTGTTAAAGCATAGAACAGAAATGTAGACTCTGAAGCAAAGTCGCGGTCAATGATGCAAATCAAATTGACTAGGAGTATTTTGAAGAACAATTGAAATCAAATCTTGAAAATACATAGAGATTATTACCATTATGTGGATGTACAAAATATGTATCGGAGTCGAGCTCCGGGTTCTAAAGGCAGATCACGACGAGTCTGTATCAGGGGGTCGGATACACGACAGCTGTGGAGTTAATACAGACAAAATACATGATTGTATGATAAAACCAGGGAAGACAGTGTCCAGAAAAGTTCAGACTCCTTAGTGTCCACCCGTCTCATCTCTATATAACTGGATTGTTGGAGCGTTGATTGGCCATGTGTCGAAATGTTTCTCATCCACTGCCATTTTAGGGAGGACGAGGTGGCTATAAAAAGACAGTGTTCAGCAACAAACTTTGTATAGGAAGTTATAAGTTTTCCAATGACTAGCGAAACCCCAAAGCCCACATCGTGAAATAATCATGGCAACTTCAATGAACAAACTTTAACGATAACAAATTTAGAAAATAATCCTCTCCTGTACCCCATGACGTCACCGAAAAATAAAAAAAAAAATCATTAACTGTCCTAAAGGTTGAGGTTACTCCATCTCAGTTCAAATCATGAACAAGTTCATGATTTGAACTGAGAAGGGGTAACCTCGAATGTTTGATACGTGGGTTGTGAGTATACATTCGTAGAATGATATCTGGCCTCGAAAAATACGATTTTATAACAAGCAGTAGGAACTTTAAATCTCCTCTTGCTGTTATCACCTTTTTTTAAATATTTCCCTTGGTGACGTCAGACGGTTATATATGCCACTGGAGCCGTAAACATAGAAAAAACTAAGCGAGCTGTCATCTCGACAGAGTTCGATGATTTTAGTCTTATTGGAACATAAATTAAATATTTACAACATATTTTACCTGCTATTACAAAAAGACAAGTACCGAGATAGGAAAGTAGATGACGTGCCAATAGTTTTCGTGCTTGGTAAACACCATTATGTCACTAAAGTGAAAGTGGTCATGTTGTGATTACAAACAACGTCTCTTATAATATTAGAACGTTTCTTTTCATGTTCAATCGGTCGATAGTACCTGAGTTTGAGGGATTTCTGAAATAATTATTATTTCAAAAATCACACAAACTCAGGTACTATCGACCGACAGAACATCAAAAGAAACGTTCTAATTAGTTTATTATGCCGAACAAAAACATAGCCTTCATCGTTAAGCATTAACTGCAACATGCCATCAACCTTGTAACAATGTAGTCGAATCCAGAAACATGCTTTCAGTGACGTTATTTCGAAAGAATGACGTCTCTTTACGAGTTTCCAGATCACCAAATTCGAAAATGATTTGTTACAAGTGCCATCGCTTTGGAAGTTTCAAAATCACAAAATGCCAGTGTTTACAACTGCATTATGCTGTTCATGTTATAATTCATTATTAATGCTTGTGTGAGAAGTCGTATAATGGAATTTAAATTCATGTTTATTGGACGACGACAGCTGTTAGAATTAAGCGGAGTGAAACAATTTATTTTTAACTTGAGGCGGAGACTCAGTAAGTTCGAGGTGTAATACTAAACATGTGAAAATATAATTGAAGTCATATTCATGGTTCTCTAAAGTGGTGAACAACATGTGAGTTTTTAATATTTCTGATTCTTTTGAATTCATTGTTTGCAGTTAAAACTGAAAACACACCCACCGAAGAAGACATATGTGTTGGTAAGTTTGTGTCTATCGGTGTCGAAAAAAATGAACAGACACGGCGCCAGCGTTTGGTGTTAAGAAATTCCAATCAGAGCGTGCGTAATCGACAGTGATCAATGGAAGTGGAGGTTACATGTTCGTTGTTCTCAAGTCGCCGGGGAAGAAAGCTCCAATAGTACATGTGTTTTGTCCCAGAACTCCAGTACTGTGACTTTTAGAACGTTCAAATTAACCAATAACGGCTGATGTCACAGACGTGAGGCATAATAATAGTATATATTACCACCTTGATTGACTTGTCGTTATCTTACGGTGACAGGTAGTGTGGCGAAGTTTCTTACTGACGTTGAAATATTCCAGTTCATTAGCGATCACTGATTCAGTCTGACGACGATAGGAACAGAAAGTATAGAGTAACAGACGAGATCTTGTGTAGGATTGAAACAAGTTTGCCTGTCTGGGACCAGTATACATTTAAACATATAAACATATGAATAAAGATATAACAGTCTTTCTAAGGCCTTTTGTGAGTATGACCGTGAGTGTTTGGGGTTGTTTTGGTTTTGTTCCCATCACCCTGTCATATGTTCCCCCTGAAGGTGGTCCATATGGCCAAGGCTCAGTATCCACCCTCCCTTACAGGCTGATGGATGACTCCCAGCTTTCATAAACACATGTTGGTGAATTTTTTTAAAGCCGTTATGGACAATCTGCTGGGGCTGCTCACAAACCAGCGCCGGTTTGGGTTTCTTTTTCTTTTTTCTAAAACAACCACAAAATTGTGAGTTCGGATTACCATAAACATGTCCACGTTTCTAAGTAAACACACAGCAGAATTCTTGTATACTGCTCCAGGCTTGGCAATTTCAGGAGAGCGATTTTTTAGCTCTCTTTACTGCCCTCCTGAAAGAATTAAGGATAGCGAAAAATTGCCCTCCTAAATATTTTGGCCTGGGATGATTGAGATTACATGTATTATGCTCACATTAATTTTTTGTTGTAAAGCAAAATTGTAATTTAACTTCGAAGCCACATAACATCACGTAATTTCATTTTGAAAGTGGTTTAGTGGTAAAAGGTAATGGCTGCAACCATATCCAAACACAGTGGCAATCAACTGAAGCAAAATGGGTCACAGCAATATTTTTTTTTTCTGTCAGTTTCAAGTTCAACAACTGACATCACAGTTTGAGGGGTAATTATTCAAGGAATATAATATTGACACTATAATATACTACCATTACTACTATCCTGTCACTTGAAGCACTTGCACCAGGATGTGACTGTAGATTCAAGCAGACCTGTTGTCCAAGAAAGTCATACGCCTACCACTACCACCTTCACCCCCCCAAGTCCAAGAAAGTCATACGCCTACCACTACCACCTTGGTTGAAGGTGGTAGTGGTAGGCGTATGACTTTCTTGGTCAACAGGTCTGGGTACACACACAGGTCTTGTCAAGTGTGTGTTCGGTTGTTGATTGAGACATCTACATGTCTAAGAGATTTCGCTTTACATTAGTAAAGTTAATAAAAAAACTGATGTAGTCTGTTGCTTTCAGTTTCAATGAGTTCGTTCAACTGGATACTTAAAATGCTGTGCAAACCTAATTGCTCTCCTAAGCTGATTGAGGAGAGCGATTTTTTGCCCTCCTGCATTTTTCAGAATGCCAGGCCTGCTGCTCAAAGTTTGCTAAGCACCAAGTATATCCAACTACCCGTTTTACGTTTTAGTTGAAATATAGTAATGAAAAGTGTATATATTTTTTATTTAGTTATATCTTTAAATGATTTAAGTACAGAAATTACGATTTTATTTGAGTTTGACATTATTTTGTAGCTTTTGAATACGATAACCATGGAAAATGGAAATTATTGTCAAAA
The DNA here is from genome assembly GCA_031216915.1 of Pictodentalium vernedei. Lineage (NCBI taxonomy): Eukaryota > Metazoa > Mollusca > Scaphopoda > Dentaliida > Dentaliidae > Pictodentalium > Pictodentalium vernedei. The sequence goes on from CM062296.1 coordinate 65,874,767, forward strand.
GAGGAAATTATTCAAATTTGCCAAAAAGTTGATGGAGCGAACTGGTATGGGTTCAATATCGAGTATGAGACCCATTATTGTTAATTACAGCTTGACAACGCCTTCTCATGCTCCCAGTCAGGTTTCTGATGGTCCTTTGTGGGATGTTGTTCCATTCTCGGACCAGAATGGCACCAAGCTCCTGAACACATCTTGGTTGGACTGGACGGGCTGAAATTGCAAGCTGCAACTCATTTCAGACATGTTCGATTGGATTGAGTCATTTGATCTTACTGGCCAGTCCATACACTCAACCCCCTCCCTCTGTCGGTACTCCCCGACAGCATTGGCAGCATCCATCAGAATGAATCTTTCACCCACTGCTTGCATACAATCTGACGTGGACATCCAGGATCTCATCAATATACTGCTGTGCAGTCAATGTGCCACGTTCAAGGACACAGAGCTCTGTAGGTCCATCCCTGATGATGCCGCACAAGACCATGATTGACCCTCCACCATAGCGGTCATGCTCAGCAATGTTTACTGCATGGAATCTCCCTACTGGTCTTCTCCATACCCTAGAATGCCTATCTATGTGGTCCAGACAGTACCTTGACTCATCTGTAAAAATGACAGGTAGCCAATCTTCTCTATTCCATTCATCACGGTCCATTGCTCATTTATATCGTGCCTGGCGGTGGTTCCGGGACAGTGGAACGCAAATACATGGTCTTCTTGGTCGGAGACCACCTTTGTGCAACCTTGCCCGGATAGTCTGCGTCGAAATATTTACCCCGGTTGCATTCTGGAGGTCACTGCGAAGCTGGGTTGCTGTGGTATAGCAGTTCCTACGGGCCCGAATGATCAAAAACCAGTCTTAAGTTGCAGATGTTGCCCTGCCTCTGCCACCACCATGACGTCTTACTGGTGTGCCATACTGCTGAACTCTTGCCCAGGATCTGTTGACCACCGTATTGTGCACACCAAGGGCTTCACCAACCTGACGACGGGTAGCCCCTTGCTCCACCATCCCTGCAGCCCGCCACATTTCTGCTTCAGACAAATATCTTCTTACATTTGCATTTGCCATATTTAATCATTAAATCACAAAGGTTTGTGTTGAAATGAAGGTTGAATGGCCTACATATGTCATGTACATGAAGACATTACACGAACACATCATGAAAATCAAGGGGTACATGTTTTCCATGACTGGCACGGAAAGTCTACCTGTCAAGAGAGCTATTTAAATAGTGGAGGCCATCTCAATACATTCCTCAATCATATCCACCAAACATATCGCAAATATGTCACAAGCAAATTTCACAATGATGTGTCAAATATTTGGTGCTTAGCAAACTTTGAGTAGTATAGTTATGCTCAGTTCCCAGTCACCTTCCAGTTCGAGGTCCTCTGGGGTCTAACTCCATTACCCCACTGCCAACGCGCATCCTCAAACCAAATAAGCTGATTGATCCTCGCTTCCGATTCTCGTGGATTCATGCGCAAACAAAATTATTCGGGTCGCAAGGTATTTCAGTCCCAAATCTTCTCTTCTGAAACTTTTCATTCATCGTCATCTTGTGTAAATGAGGAACAGAGAGGAAATGAGTCATGATTTTGATAAGAAATTTCTGAACCAAGTTCTGTAAAACCGATCTGAATCGAGGTTTACCGAGACTCAGACCAATCTTGGTGAATAAGGTTAAGAAATTTTATATCAGATTGTGACGAGTGTGAGATTCGTTTTATCACATAATGTTTAATTCATCCTTTACTTTTCTGATACCATTTTTTTACAATTTTTTAGAAGAAACATAGCCTTTGACCCCCTCGCCATCCACGTTAGTGCTAGCTCGTCGAGCTCTGATCATTAAGGAACCATAAGCTTTATTTTCGTGAAATGAGTTGGAGAAGTTAGTTATCAAGAAAACACTTGTTGCACATATCGTCTACAAGGAAGGACAGTTAACCCTTTACCTAACACGAGAGACAGGCGACACTCGCAAATAAAATTCTTGAAAAACTCATTTCTTTTCATTTTGTGCGTCAAAAACATAACATATGACCCCTCAATGGAACGATCTCAACTAGCTCGTTCCAATGAGGGGGCATAGGCTATATTTTGAGACAAAAAAAAATAAAAAAAAATAATGGAAATTGAATGGTGATGTTTGTAAATAGCGCTGGCCGTTTTTTACCGTTACGATGGGTAAAGGGTTAATATAACTCGGACGATTAATTCAGTTCTACTTATGACACCAACTCAATCTTAACGTTACGACGTCAGGTTGACTTTAGACGTGAAGGGCTTATTGGACGAGTTGCAGGTGATATTTCGTAATAGACTATTTCAGCGTGATTATGTGATAAAATGTGTAACTAATAGCCCTAGGATTAAGACAAACCAGGGCTTTTGTGCCACAAATACAGAAGTAAGTAAGTCAGCATTTTTTAAATGAGAATTACACTGTCCCATTCAGTACATTTCGTACACGGAACTAAAATATACCAGTAGAAAACAGTGGGTTGTGTTCAACATCATCTGTAACAATGCCTAATTTGACAAGGAATGATAAGAACGTTACTAACTGCAAATGCCCCTAATTGCACCACTATAAGTTGCAATTATATCGACCTCAAAAAATCTAGCTCGCGAACAGAGTCTATTACATTAATGAACACTTGTTATCTAACGCAACAATCAACCCTAGTCGAGCCAATTTTGTTACAAGAGAGATGTGCACAGAGAGCTCACTCCTCTTTTATTCCTACAAGACGGCGCCATAATGGAGACAGGCCTCACACAGTGGAGGTATCCTCTCACCGATTCCGTTTGAATTGTACATCATGGATGAACTCCTACAGAGTTTAGAGGGGGTGCTAATTGGCAATCTCATACTTCGTGAAATTGTGTGGCTGGCCAATAAGCTCCAAGGCTGCATGTTGAAAATGTAAATTGGTCACAAATCCCCACAAATATTGAATATACACTCTTCTAACTGATGTCGTCGGATTGCGACGAAACCTTCCATCGGTTTCAAAGGGCAGGGCTTATATTTTGACGAGAATCAGAGAATCGATTCGCACAAAGATTCGCGCAATAAAACTGGAGAGAATCCATGTAGATTCTCGCTGCACCTCTGCTAGGATTCGCGTGAAAAAAATTGAGTCAGTTTAACCCTTTAACTTACACACCGGCAACAAATCAACCAATAGAAGGCTAACATGACCTGAAATATCCTGACACTTTGTCAATAAAACCTTACAAATATGGCTGTCATTGGAACCGGCTCGATGAGCCGGATCCAACGACAGCCATATTTGTAAGATTCTATTGGTAAATATTGTTCATTTAATTATTTTATCATTTATTTATTATTTATTGTTTAAAAATTATGAAACTTAGTTTTAAAAATTAAAAAAGTGTGTTGGGTAAAAGTTTAACATGTGTTATCAGTATACAACAAATGGATTCTCACAAATTTTGACCAAATATAAGCCCTGAAGGGTCAAGAATACTGGCGTTAGAGCTGGGAGGTTTTGAGTTCTCAGATTCGGTTTCGGTTCGGTTTCAAGAAAAAAACCTCGAGTTCGCATCCTCAACCTTATTGGTGATAGATATTGACTCTTGGGAAAGTTTTCTCCTCGTGTAAATACTGGAGTCAAGCTGTAATCCAATTAACATCAACCTAGGGGGGTTTGATCATCCCCTACTAGGCGGGTCCTCAGGTGCGGGTAGAGGACGGCCTGCTCAGTTGGGCAGGTTTGCTGGTTTTTTAATTAGCAGGTTTGCTCAATTCAGCTGGTTTGCTGCGGAATATATGAGTACGCAGCCCCGGACCAAAATGGTCAATCCTGCTTATGCCATCGTGCAGGCACCTTGTTCTCCCTTGAGGTGCGATCTGAAGGAATCCTGACAGTTGATAACAGACTGGGTCCCGGTTAGGACAGGTCTCCAGGATGGAGATCAGGTCGTAAACACTGCTTTGGCCCTGGTCTTCATCGTGAGGATTACCTGTTCAATACACTGTTTTGGCCCCAACTTCGGGAGTAGAAGGATGGTCAGATGGTCCGTTCCGGCCACTCGGGTGCCCCCACCCCAAAAAGTACTGGGTGTCACGTCGGGGGGCATTTGGTGGTCATTCAATCAGTCATTTATTTTAATCATTTATCACAATTGCCATTGTGTACTGTTTTTAAACACATATTTTAACCAAATACTCAGTTTTGCTGCACTGTTTGTTTCAGTTTCACGTGGCAACCTTAATTGCAGTGTTTTTTATAAAGTGATTGGTTGGATGATCGCCATCTGAAGACCTGGCACTTCCACACACGGGCCAATCAGCCAGTGGCATACTTCGGTATCAACACTGGCTAGGTATATTGCTCCACACCAGGTATGTGGGAATACTGGCAACCCGGTGGGTTCACTGCTAGGCAGTAACCCTACCCCTAGTTGGACTCCGTGGTGGGTGGGAGCCGGAGCAATGAACCAATAAAACAAAAACATGGATTACACACAAAATAAAAAACAGAAACGTGATCTAGATTATTCTATTGACTCTGATTCTGACTCAGATCAGAACATTTCAAATTCCAACAACTGGCCAAAATTTATTATTATTTACGCGGCTGACGAGAGCAAAAAGGCCTCCAACATTAATGCCTTTGCTTTGGAGAAGGCTATCAAGAGAATCGCTGGTACCGTTAAAAATGTTAAAAAACGTAGGTCCGGTGCATTACTTGTAGAATGTCAGAAAGAAATACAAGCTAAAAATTTACTAAACACTCATAGATTGGCAGATATGGATGTGAATACGTTCCCACACAGAACCCTGAATATTAGCAAGGGTGTGGTTAGAACAAGGGAGTTAGCGGGCATGGATGTACTCGAGATCAGGAAAGAACTTGAACCACAATGTGTCAAACACGTTAAAAGAATGGAAATTAAAAAAGATGGGTCCACAATACAAACAAACACGTATATTCTTACATTTGATTCCTCTCAGCTGCCTAAATCTATAAAAGTTGGTTTCATGAACATCAAAGTGGATTTGTATATCCCAAATCCACTTCGATGTTTCAAATGCCAGAAGTTTGGTCACGGACAAAACAATTGTGGGGGAAAACTATTTGCTTCAAATGTGGTCAAGAACACCAAGACCCTTGTACTAATGCCGTTAGATGTTGCAATTGCCAGGGTAGCCATTTAGCGGCTTCGAAGGACTGCCCCATTTGGAAAAAAGAGAAGCAAATACAAAAAATAAAATGCGAAAAGCAAATTAGTTTCAAAGAGGCAAGATAAATTGTAGCATCAATGCCCGGTATGAATACTTCTTCTCCGTCATATGCTACAAAAGTATCACAAAAATTACCAACAAAGTCAGCAGAATGCCAAACTGAACACACGTGGCTCACAGGAACAATCCCATCCTTAGTGAAATCCTTCACAATAGGCCAGACAGAATCATCGTCCACACAAACAAATACATCTACACAAACAACTGAGAAAATCCCAAACACCAGACAAAACCCAGACCAAACAAAAGACATACATCAATTGGAACGTAAAACACAACAAAACACAAAAGGGGAAAAGAATGATAAGTCAAATAAATCTAAACCAGACGCACAACAAAGATCCCAACAAAATCTGTGTCAGAGTCAGAGACGACAACAAGCAAAAGACACAAAGAAAAAGGAGAAACAGAAACAGGAGCCTGACAGACTTCCTAAACGCCTTCAAAATGTTGTCACGAGCAACATGGTTTACGGCATTGAAGACATGTCAGTCGATGAGTGCATTGACGACACGTTTTCTTCCAAAGTGCGCCAAAATAGTTCACAGGGTAGTAAGTTCCCACGTAAAACATCATCAAAAAGAAACACTGGGGCAATTTCGCCCATACGCCCACCTTCAAAATCACCTCTCAAACATGGATAATACACCCAAAGAGAGTTTTATACAGTGGAATTGTCGAGGTTTTAGAGCAACTTTTAATGAACTGGGCCTTTTAAGCCAAAAATATAAACCTGCAGCTTTTGGCCTGCAGAAAACTATTTTAAAGAAACCCGAGGCTCAGGATCATTCAGCTTTTAAGCATTATACTTCGTATAATGCCTGGGCAGATGATAATGACCTTCATATTCGTGGAACATCTGTTTTAGTTAGAGACGATATCATTCACAGATCTGTACCTTTGAATACAAATTTATAGGCTGTGGCGGTACGCCTAACTTTAGAGAAGACAGTTACACTTTGTTCTATTCATGTTTCACCAAGTAAAGCCCTACAACTGAATGATCTTGAGCTGCTGGTCCAACAGCTCCCAACTCCATACATTTTGTTGGGTGATTTTAACGCTCATAACCCCCTTTGGGGTAATTCCTGCAGTCAAGAGGATGTAAAAGGAAAAACTGTGGAAGAGTTTATTACAAAATATGACTTGTGCTTGTTCAATGATGGGTCAGACACTTTTCTGCACACCGCATCTGGTTCTTATACTTCATTTGATCTTTCAGTTGCAAGCCCTTCCCTCTTTCTCGATTATTCTTGGAAGGTGGAAGGCGACTTGTGCGGGAGTGACCACTTTCCGGTTGTGTTGGAGAGTGTGGATCCGGCAGAGGATGGGAGGGTGGCCCAGTGGAGCTTTAAAAAGGCTGATTGGGAGACTTTCATCTTGTTCTGTTCTAAACGCCTCACATTGGAGAAGTTTAGTGAAAGTGCTGACCAGATTGAACATTTTACAACAGAGTTACTTGACATTGCAAGCCAAGTCATTCCTAAAACCTCGACAAATCCTAAACGTTTCACCAAACCATGGTTTGATAACGAATGTAAACAGGCTATAAAGGATCGCAAGAAAACTGAACGGGAATTCAACAAATCACCATCCACAATTAATTTAGATAAACTACGTATAAATCGGGCAAAAACAAGACGACTAATTAAACAAAAAAAGAAAAGTTCATGGGAAACTTATGTTTCTAAACTTAACCAAAACACCCCCATCAACAAAATTTGGAAAATGATTAAAAAAATTAAAGGCAAAGAAACCAAATCAACTGTACAACATCTGAAAGACAACAACACGCTTATCACATCAAAAAAAGAAATTTCAAACAAATTGGCCTCCACATTTTCAAAACATTCGTCGTCTGAAAACTGTAATCCAGAATTTCTAAAAATTAAAAAACAGCAAGAAAAACAAAATCTCAAATTTACATCCAACAATTTAGAAGATTATAACGAACCTTTCTCTATGGAAGAGTTAAATAACTCTTTGCATAGAGCAAAGGATACTGCCACCGGACCCGTTGAAATACATCACAAAATTTTAAAGCATCTGCCACAACCATCACTTGAACTTTTACTGTCAGTTTTCAATTACATATGGCTGACTGGCCAGTTTCCACCGCCTTGGCATAATGCTACTGTAATTCCCATTCCAAAGCCTGATAAAGATCACAGCAACCTAAGTAATTATAGGCCTATCGCTTTAACAAGTTTTCTGTGTAAAACCATGGAAAGGATGATCAATGATCGACTAGTCTGGTTTCTGGAATCGAACAATCTACTTGCGAATGTTCAGTGTGGTTTCAGAAACCAGAGAAGTACTGTGGATCATTTGGTTAGACTAGAAACGTTTATAAGAAATGCCTTCGCCAGAAAAGAACATGTGGTCGCCATCTTCTTTGACTTCAAAAGACATATGACACAGCGTGGACGTATGGGATTTTAAAATATCTTTTTAACATGGGGTTGAGAGGGCGTATGCCTCTTTTTATTGAAAACTTTTTAAAGGACCGCCAGTTTCAGGTTCGTGTTGGGTCAACGTTATCTGATCCTCACGAGCAGGAATTGGGGGCCCCTCAGGGTAGTATTTTATCCGTTACCCTCTTTTCAATTAAAATTAATAGTATCATCGACGCAATTGAGAATATGGTAGATTCGTTATTGTATGTCGATGACTTTTTGATCTGCTATAGCAGCAAAAACACGAATGCTATAGAGCGCAAACTTCAGCTGTGTTTAAATAGGATTCAAAAATGGGCTATCGAAAATAGTTTTAAATTTTCAAAGACAAAAACGAATTGTGTTCATTTTTGCAAACTCCGGAAACATCACCTCGATCCGGAGCTGAACATTAATGGCAGTCCTATTAAAGTTGTTAAGGACGTAAAATTCTTAGGTTTGTTGTTTGACAACAAACTGAATTTCACTTCCCACATAAAACAACTAAAAGTTAAATGTAAGAGAGCACTGAATCTACTGAAGGTTGTTGGTAGCACTGATTGGGGTGCTGACCAAAAAACTTTGCTCCATCTGTATAGATCACTTGTTCGATCAAAGTTAGATTAAGGTTGTATAGTTTATGGTTCTGCAAGGAAATCATATCTCAAACCACTTGATGCAATTCATAATAGTGGTATTAGAATTAGTCTAGGGGCCTTTCGAACATCCCCAATAGACTCGATGCTTGTTGAAGCAGAGGAGCCTTCTCTTGAGAAGCGTAGAATTAAATTATCTCTACAGTATGTGTCTAAACTTTTGGCCAATCCTTCAAATCCTGCTTATAATTGTGTTTCAGACCCTCAAAATGCTGCATTTTATAACCTCCACACATTCCTCCATTGGGAATTAGAATTAAACCCCATATGGAGTTTGCCAAAATTGATTCTGATTCTATAAAAGAAAACCGTAAATCACATATTCCTCCTTGGCATCTTAAAAAACCTACAATTATTTCGGACCTTGCTTCTTCCAAAAAATCTGATACCAATTCCTTGCAGTTCAAACAAAAATATGCCGAAATAAAGTCCAGGAAAAGTGCATATACAAGGATCTATACAGATGGATCTAAAGATGGTGACAGGGTATCATCAGCTGCTGTTGCTGGTGATCATGTCGCCTCAATCAGACTATCGAATCAGAGTTCTATTTTCACAGCTGAAGTTAAAGCTATTCAACTCGCACTTGCGCATATCGAGAATGCACAGGAAAGAAAGTCGATCATCTTCTCCGACTCTCTTTCCTCTTTACTTGCTTTACTCAACCCCAAGTTGAAGAACCCTCTCATTTTGGAACTTCGTGAGAAGTTAACAACTCTCATGTCTGACCAATATAATGTCGTGTTTTGCTGGTTACCCGGACATGTAGGTATCGCTGGTAACACCAGAGCAGACAGTGCTGCAAAACGGGCTTTAACAAAGCCTCTCACTGATTTTAAGATCCCTTTCAGTGATTTTAAGCCTCATATTAGTAGTTACGTCAAATCTATGTGGCAGGCGGAATGGGATGGGGCATCTAATAACAAGCTCCATCGCTTCCGACCAACTATTTCTGATCACTACCCATCCAGTAACCTTTGTAGAAAAGATCATGTTATTTTGAAACGGTGTCATATTGGTCACACACGACTTACACATTCCTTTTTGTTAGAGGGTAATATGCGACCAGAATGTGTTCCCTGTCAGCAGGTGTCGTCAGTGGAGCACATTCTCTTAAATTGTTCTGATTTTAATCTTGTTAGAGGGCAATTTTTTACAGTTCTATCTCTACGAGATTTATTTTACCACACGTGCCCGCATAAAATAATCTCCTTTTTGAAAGAAATCAACCTTTTTAATGAATTTTAAACTTGTTTTTATTCTCTTAACGTAGACTCTACAAGTCTAAATGTCAACAGGTTGATTTTATAAATATTCTGGTTTTTATAACCTTAGTTATTACTTTTTCAACTGCTCCTGATTTTAGGTTTTGTTGTGATTATTTCATATTTTATTCAATTAATTTTAATTCATACTTGACACTTGTTGTTTAAGTAGTTTTCTCGCCACGATATAGCCTTAGCTGCTGATGTGGCGTTAAGCAACAATAAATAAATAAATTAACATCAAACATCTGAAAGGTGTGAATGAAATCTTGATCGCGAGGGAATAGTTGTCGGAAGGGAGAATCAGCTGAGAATGAACCGACCAGCGCCATACGCGAAAATCGGCATTCGATTTTTTTTATATTTTCATTTTTTGATTCCAAAACATAGGTTATGAACCATCATTGGGGTTCATGACCTATGTTTTGGAAATAATGAGGGGTCATAACTTATGTTTTGGAAGCCAAAAAAATTAATTTTTAGTTATACGAAGATTTTTTTTTCACTAGTTGACTAGAAATTAATTAGGGATTATCGCACCTTTTCATTTGTACTCAAGTGGAAACCAATCTGATATTGTGGACTGAGGTTTTAACTGTTTTTAGTACAATAAATTTTGTCTTGCTTTTAACATCAAAGGGGAAAAATGGGCAAATGTCAGCTTGTATATTTTGATATGGTTAGATAGGACAATATGAAGCAAAAAAAAATATATTAACCTCTAAAAGATGACGAAAATGCAATTTTCTATCATTTTACATGGAATTCTACAGGATATAACAGTAGCATTTTAAATCAACGTGGGAAAAAAATGGTCAAATGAAATCGTTCGATAATATCGCCAACTGGGAGCATATATGTCGTTCTTAAAGGATTGATGCGCACAGCGAATATAACTTTTATAGGTTTTATATGATTTTGAGAAATACAAACATTCCCCATTCAATCTGATTCAATTAGTGTTAATTTTTGCCAGCGAACTCTTAGCAATCAGTATGTCTCGTATGTTTCAGGTCGTATTTGGATGACCTCGGAAGTGACCTCATGTCACGTGACCCAGTGACACCATGTTGTATTGTCATGGTAACCTGCGTGAGCGGCCATGTTGTGACGTTATCCAAATAGTGATACGTGGTGTTACTGCGCATGCGCAACGCGTCTTGTTAGGGTGATACGTGTTTCCGTCGTCCATTTTGTATACTGGAGGCCGCATCTTGGTTTATATGGTAGCATGTGGTTGCTATGTGACCTAAAACCTTCTTATAGGACAGGGGTATGTTCGAAAGGTGTGTTCGATTAAATAGGAGTAAATTTAATTACCACAAACAGTCCGACAATTCCTCCAAATCACCAAAATCCACCCCAAACTACCAAAATTTACTTTATTTAGTACGGATTTCACCCAGAATCCCTTTTAGGACCGCCATACTTTGGCTGATAATAGTAGCATTATGCCTTTTCACATAAGCACACATTGGCACATCCAGCATGTACCTATGTGCTACTTGTAATGTGTACAATAGAACATAAACACATTACCTCCTTACTTATGGGGCCATAGAGGGGCACAGCTGCGAGGAATTTGATTGGATACGACATCGTTCTGATGACTCGATTCGATATGAGTTGCTGATTAGGAAATTTTCGAATAGTCTTTCCATTGAACGCTTTAGGGAGTTCCGTTTACGAAACTATTTCGTTTCCGTATTAGCAATATTCATCATTCTGATTAACTCTCCCAAACAGAAATCGAGTCTTCGTTGAAGGGCTGTGTTTAACAACTAGAAATATAATTGTTAGCGTGTAGACTAACATTATTTGCAATATTCCAAGGTCGTAACAAGTTGTAATAACTATACGCTGAGGCGAAATTCGATTCGCTGTTCCATACTATTCGAAAGTTTCTGTCTGATTCGTTTGGACAGTTAATTCGATCCGAAAATTGAGATTCTCTGGGCCCTCGGTTGTTGAAGTAAAAGATTACTTATGAACCTTCGAATTAAATCACAATGACGGGAAAGATTTAAATGTTGTACTTAATCTGCTTAAAAACAAAACAAGAAAAAACCTTTACTTTTCAGTCCCTATCATATGGTCACTCTCTATTAAGCTAAATTAACTTGTGAAAATGAGAGTTTGGAGAAAAGAAATACACAAGAAACGATGTTCGTGTTTAGCTCAAGTTGGTTGCATTTCCTCTTCCACAAATTATTCCATAACAACATTCCATTGGTTAACCTTTCCAATGCCAAGTAGAATTTTTGTGAACTATGCTCGAACTCAAGGACGGCAATACTCAAAGCGTAGCAGGATTTTGTAATCTTTTATAATATTCTTTAGCTATTTTTTATGGATCCTTAGATATTGTCAGCTAGAATAATAGCGATGAAGCCGACAAAAATAGGGCTGAGTGTTTTTTAAGTGTTGCGGTTCGGTTCTAGTTTTTGCGGTAAACCAGAAAACCGAACCACAAGACCCAACAAAAACCGAATGATGTTCTGATTGAGTATCGCTTTATCACAAAAAAAAAACAAATCAAGAGATAATGGGTGTGTCACCAAAATGCTGCATAATTCGACTACAGTACATGTACAGAGTGGCCGAGGAGCTGATACCAGCCTTACCTCCAGACCAATTCCTGGAAGCAAAGAAACAAGTCAGACGTAAAACAACAAGGAACCCACCAAATTATTATAGTGATAATATAATTGAACGTTCAGTAGTACACAACAACAGGGGTTTCACTGTACAAACAGTAAAAACTGAACAATATAAAAATTCGTTTTTTATGAAAACGGTGGTGGAGTAGAACCATCTGGATAACACAGTTGTGTGCGCAAAAACACCGGTAGAGTTCAAGGAGAAACTTGGCAGCAACCTGACAACACCGTAAAGTGTCCTCCTATCTGTTGCAATACGCCAGAAGTCGATTGCCGCAACGTCTGACTGTAATACCCGAAAGGGGCACGCAACTCTCTGAAGTAGGGATAAAGCACTACATACGAATAATCAATCTTTACATGTAGAAATGTTTCAGTGTACAAAAAGCCGTCTTTGAGGAATCTTTCAAGTAAAGGTTCTCATCTATCTAGAGATTCAGCAGTCATTACATTGTAGATGCAAGGTTGAAGTGTTCTGTGGGACGTCACTGAAAAAAACTCAAAAACGATATGTTAGTACATAGTAAAAGGATAATTTATTTATTTATTTATTTATTGGTGTTTAATGTCACATACTTATGCACAATGGCTAGTTATGGCCGTGGCAGTTTTACGGGTGAAGGAAGCCGGAGCACCCGGAGAGAGCCACCGAGCAACGACGAGTAGATGCCAGCTCCCCAACATCATACCTCCGCACTGAAGCACAGGCAGGGTTAGATTAGTTGAAGACATGCGCACCATGGACGTACAGTACGCCTTAGTACACGGCGTCATCGTGCCACCATATGGACAGTCGGGGTTAAGTGCCTTGCCCAAAGACACAACGCGGGAGTCCGAATCGATCGTTCAGACGGTCACCCATCCGAGGATTAACCAGGCTCGACGTTGCTTAACTTCCGTGATCTGACAAGAACCGGTTACCACAACGCTACCGCGTCCCCAAAAGGATAATTCATTTAGAACAAATAGTATGTTGAACGTGTATAACTAATAAAACATGTCGTGTTTGGCCGACGGATTTCTTTTTGTCAGAAAAAGTCTGAGGAAAGAGATAGAAACGATAGAACAAGTTTGGAAAGATAGTTTACTCGTGTTTCTTGCGTTCGGTGGTGTTTCATCAGCACTTTTAACCCTTTGAATCCCGTTTTACTTGTAAAATAGGACCCAATCACCAATGCTTCTGGTGGGATTTGTCTAGTAGGCAACGTGGGTATACATGATTGGCTGGACTTGACTTAACCCTTTGAACTCTAGTGGTATCTTCCACGCCTGTTCAATGGTAGCAATTAGAAGAGTCCATATTCATTATTTGGGGTAGACCAATCAATATTTTCAACGTGCAGCCTCGGGGCTGCACGTTGAAAATATTGATTGGTCTACCCCACACATGTAATAAACAGCCACCCTATTTAATGACGTTATGACGTATGTTGCTGGCCGGAAAAACGAACGCTAGGATTCAGAGGGTTAATATCCATGTTGCTCTCACGATCAGCCATTGTTCAGAAATATGTGACCTTAAATACCAAAAAATAAATAACTGTTCCTTGTTCGCCTGTTAATCTTATCGTCATCTGATAACTAACAGCGCATTGTATCGCCTCGAATTAATGGCATTCTGCCTCTATCGGGAAGTAAAGTAAATGATAAAAAAGGAAAAATTGCAACACAAAACCGTGATATATTTTCGTAAAATCGGATTTTTCCACTATGCAGAATAAGTTCATTCTGTTGAACAAAACAGACCACGAAATCAACAGAAGACAAAAAATAATTCTCCTTTAATTAGGGTATTGGAAATGTAATTAAAGTATATAAAATAATGTACTGTTTAAAGTAACAACATTATTGGGAATCCAGACACGCTTCAGTTCGTGAATGGAATTTTAAATTAGAAAAAATCTGATTAAAACTGATTAGCGAATACGATTTTCACAATTTGTCTCGGTAAAAAATAAATATCAAATTGTAAATTCAGAAATTGTCGTCTGCACCATCGATAGAAGGAAATCTTTCCCAAGATTCATATTGATAAAATCTGCATCGCCGTATTTTTGTAGCGTTGTATTATAACGAAAACTATGAGTGTATTTTCATGCTACTGTGTAGTCTACCGCCCCCCCTCCCCCCCCCCCCCCCCCATCTACATCTACTTATGAAACGTTGACTATCAGATTGAAATGCCCTACTGTTTAACATTAAGAGAATGAGAGACACGAAAAAAAATGTTGGACATTTTCAACATCTCGACAAATTAATATTGCATCCTTATACAGAACTCCTCGTGTGCCAAACATATGCCTTCTGAAGAGAGTACGGTGATTCAGTGGTTTGATCATTGGACTTCAAACTGACAGGTCGACTGTCTGATCCTGATCACGGACGGTACACACTTAATTCCGATGCACATGTGTGTGCACGGTGAGGTTGTATACTAAGGCGTACTGCACGTCGATGGCGCACTTGCCTTCAACCTACACTGCAAAAAATATAGGTTCTTTTTAGAACCAAAACTGGTTCTAATCTTGCCCCTGAGATGGACCCAGTTCTGTTTAAACAGTATTTATTTCAAATCAAATAAATTTATAAAGATTAACATTGAATATTAACAGAATTAAACATAAATTGAGGGGGTTTCAGTCGTAAGTTTAGAGCTTGTACGAGGTTGTCTCAAATCATTATTAAGCAAAGGAGATATGAACAGTTGGCATATCGAACCAGTTTTTGTTCTATACAGAACCAAAACTGGTTCGATATGCCAACTGTTCATATCTCCTTTGATTCAAAATGTTTGGCGACTGCGTTGAATAAGCTCCAAGTTTACTGCTGAATCTACTTCAGTCCATGTAATATTCTGTTAAATTGAATGCTAATCTTGGTAAATTTATTTCATTTGAAATAATTATTGTTCAAACAGAACTTGTTCCATCTCAGGGACAAGATTAGAACCAGTTTTGGTTCTAAGACAACCTATATTCTTTGCAGTGTAAGGTCCTGCGAAGCTTCGAGGTTCGATTCCAAATCGAATCTTAATTTGGTATTCGGTTCGATTCAAAATCGGCTGTCCGGTCCTTTTTCCTTCGAATCCTTTTCGCTGAAATTTTGCTTAGTATCATCCGTCATCTTAGTCGTCTCACAAAACGTATAGCTAAGATAGACATTTTACGCACATAATTTTGAAAATGAAGATTATGTGTAATTTCCGCTATATTAACATAAAAATTATATGTACCCATGCCTCCACCCATGATAATACCAGTTTCACTAGTCTCTTCCCCTGCTAAAAACAAATATAAAGTTTCCAAGCAATATAGACGATGAGCACACGGTTGCTAGCTTCTAGCTCCGTGCTGTGCCCAATACAGAATTCTCTCACCCGTTTCTGTTTTTGAACAAAAATACTTACTGGGTAATATTCCAACTATATCATCAAGGCATGCCTTCGGCGAAGGCATGCCTTGATAATGTAGTTGGAATATTTTATCAGTCGGGACTTCAAGATGCCTGTATTCGATTCCTGGTTTGATTCGAAAATATGTGATTCACAGGGCCCAACTTCAAACTCTATTAATTCTACTCATGTAGCTCTGATGATCTACCAAGATTAGGTCTCTCCCATATCAAATGTGTGCCTCCTGTAACTAAACCTATTTTCCATATGGCATTTAAACAAAGCAAGCAACAATATTACTTTATAACATTCTCACCTGGGGGCACGGTTGCGTTGCGGTAACCGGTTCTCGTCAGATCACCGAGCCCGGTTAGTCCTTGGATGGGTGACCGTCTGAGCGATCGATTCGGACTCCCGCGTTGTGTCCTTGGGCAAGGTACTTCACCCCGATTGACCACATGGGGGTACGATGACGTCGTGTACTTAGGCGTATTGCACATCGATGGTGTACATGTCTTCAACTAATTTAACCCTGTCTGTGTTGTAGTGCGGAGTTACGACGTTCTGGAGCTGTCAGCTGCTCGTCGTTACTCGGTGGTTCTCTCAGAGTATTCCGGCCTCCTCCTTCCGTAAAACTGTCACCGACACGATACGACCATGGCTGTTAACCTTAACAAATAAATAAATAAATACTCACCTATGTTAAGAACTGTGAAATGTCCATAAGTTAAATTTAAACTTTTAACCCCACAGCCGGTGTAAAGAGTCAACTGCGGTTAAAACTTTCAATGGGCTTTCCTTTACAAATATTACGCCTATAGTAGAAATTACATCCAACTTGACATGACCCAACTAGCAGACTTCGATACATGCACACTTCGCGATATTTCATTCAAACATACGATGTTTTGTGATACTATCTGCTACGTAACAAGTTTTAAATACCTACAAATAAATATTTAAAATAAAAGTATGAACTGTTAATAATAATTTGACTGAAAAAGCAAGGTAAATTCAATCAACTTTGACTGCGTACCCAGCTGTTAATCAAGCATTCACGTGTAGCCGGGAGTACTGCCCACAGGCGCAGATGTAAACAAAACAAACCCATGTGATCACTCGTCCGCTAATCGAAAATATCGTTGTTTTCTCCATTTTACGTGGCAAAGTCGATTATTTATTAAAAGCATGGTATAAATAAAACAAATAGGTACTAGGGCCGGAAATCAGATTTAAACAACTTGTAGAATAAGGGTTTTAACCACTCGGCAGAGCCTCGTGGTCAAAACCCCTATTCCAATCGTGTTTTAAATCTAATTGCCGGCGCTAGTACCCATTTATTCAATATGGTTATTACATTTATCATAAAATAGGAGATTAAACTTTTACACACTTTTGCAGCAAATTTTACATTCTGCAACAGTTTGCATTACTGCTGTTTATGTTGCTACTGCCATATCTGTTATGGGAGAGATATACTGGCAGTATACGCCATTTTCAATTAATGCGTTCTCTTTCGAATACCGCGAAAATGTAGAAGTTAGAAGTACACAATATATAACTGTATTTGGAATTTTACGATTTCCACATAGAGGATATTAAATTCGCATTACATTTCGCGTGATCTCCATACCTGAAGACTTGTTTTGAGAGTTTGTTGCTTCGTGCAGTACAGCAACTTTTTCCTTCATATGGAAGTGTGACGTTCTTACATACAGGAAACTAAGATTCCGTCAGAAAGTGGGATTGCCCATTATTTCACATCTATTCTAAATTGTCACAGGATAGACATTGCAGTGTGTTACAAACCAAAACCTTTTTCTCGCAGATTGTAGTCAAATTCTTGTGATATTTCGAATCATATCTCGCAGTTTAGAGATGAATTAATGTTTTATTACCAAAAGTCCTATTATTTAGTGACGCATTTTACCGCATAGGTCAGAAAAACTTGAAAAAAAAATGAAAAAAAAAAATCGTATACTCATTTGGTACAACTTTAGCTTGAAATGGATAAACCGACTAATGCCTATTCGCAGAATGAGATTAGTTTGGTGTTTATATATCATACTAGGTCATACCCCACAAATGGTGAATTGTGTTACACACCAGGCACGTCAGATGCAATTCTGATATTGACTCATATACAGTTAGTAGGCGGTTCTTATACAAAAACAAGTAAGATATCTTACCAATGGAATGCAAAGCTTCGGTGCTGGTTAGATAAATACCCGAATGTGAGCCTTTAATCAAGCTAAATGTTTCCGCACCACACGTATGCGATCAGAAATGTAGGTCCTAATGATCCAATTAGTCCCGCTATTTTTCATTTCCAAGGGACTAATTGCAAACCGCGTTGTGGTGCGGTAAATCTGGAGAACGGATTCCACATGGTGAAAATGTCTTGTTTTACACGACGAGAACAAAGTTTGATATATAAATACGACTACTTGACAAAATGAGATGATTTCCACAAACTGAAAGTGAGTCAATCCTCGCTATGTCATAGGGCTGCACGATATTCAAAACTGAATACCGGTATCGGTATTCAAAACAATACCGCGGTATACCGGTGTATCTAAAACTCTTTAAATATATGAACACAAGTACCACAATCAACACTCGAGGCATCACAGTCGGAACGAATTAGCATGTCTTGATGGTGCAGTTCGAAACACGTATACCCAACGCAGACGATATGAAAATTTATTATTTTCAAAATTAATTTATCAGATTTTCCCCAATGATTTCAACAAAATTATATCATCGAGCTCGTTCCAATGAGGGGTCACATGATATAGTTTTGTTGAAATTTTTGAAACTTATTTTTTCAGCTGCTGAATTTGTATATTACGAGGGCACAAGCAGACGATTCCTTGGATAAAGAGATAATAATTATTCATTCGGGGCGACAGTTAAAAAAAACAAGACATCTTGAAAATTAAATTGTGGGTAAAAAAATAATGACGATAAACCGATATTTTTTGTAATTACACCGGTATTCAATCGATATTGGTTTGAATACCGGTATATATCGGTTTATCGATATACCGTGCAGCCCTACTCTGTCATTCGCTGATCATAATCTGTCATTGTTTCAAATGAGTCAAGAAGATTAAGAATAAGATTATAATTGTATAAGCCTGATATTCACACACGAAGTGCTCCATGGCTGTACAAATTGAAAGGTAGAGAGCTAAAAGTTATAGTTCCTATGTCATCAAGTTCCTAGTCTTTTTGATCGAGGAAAGTTAGTTGGCAGATGTGTGTCTGCAAGCTGTTTTTGAATTTGTCAAGTGTTTGTGGTGTTTTTAATTGGGGTGGTAGAGCATTCCACAATTTTGGGGCAATGACCGAAAAAGCTCTTTCGCCTGCTGTAACTAGTTTAGACCTCGGTTGGACGAGATTAAGAATATCTTGAGAGCGGAGCGGTCTTCCAGGTTTGTAAGCACTTACACGTTCAGACAGATAGAATGGTGCCATCGCATTAAGACATTTGAATGTGAATAGAATGATTTTGAACTGGATTATTTTTTTCTACTGGGAGCCAGTGAAGTGTGAACAGAATCGGGGTGATGTGATAGAATCAGCGACATTTTGTGATCATGTGTGCAACCCAATTTTGCACGTGCTGCATGTTTTCAACCTGTGTTTTAGAGCAGCTAATTAACAAGGAGTAGTCTAGACGACTGGTGATGAATGCATGAACTAATTTTCCTATTGTGGACTCATCTAAAAAGGCTTTAATTGTACTGATCCTCCACAGATGAAAAACTTCCGATCGACAGACATGATGTACATGTCTCCCGGCCGACAGAGTTTTATCCATGAAGGATCCCAGGTTTCGAACAGATGAGCATGGTGTTATAGACACATAATCCACGATTATGGGCAGTTTTGAAATTTCAGATATTTGCATTGGCATTCCAAAGTAAATTATTTCTGTTTTGTCTCCATTCAACTTCAGGTAGTTTTCGGTCATCCACATTTTTGTCAGCTACACAAACCTCAAGCTTGCTGCACTCTCTGCATATGGTAGAAATGAATATATAATTGGGTGTCATCAGCATAGAAATGGTATTCCAAACCGTGTTGACGAATTATGTCACCAAGTTGCAAAACATATATTGTATACAAGGGACCTAGGGCCGACCCATTTGGCACACCAAAGCGCAGCGTGACTTTATTGGATGCAACACACTTTATTACGACACTCTGCGTACTTCTAAGTAGGTGGGGAACCATTGCAGGGCGTTTCCGGTGATGCTGCATCTCTCTTCAAGCCTGCGCAGAAGCAAATTGTGATCTGTGGAGTTGAAAGCTGCAGGACAAGGCAAGATACCAACTGTTTGTCCATGGACGTTAGAATATCGGACTGCACACGTAGCAGAGCTGTTTCAGTACTACAGAAGGACCGATATGCAGCCTGATAAGATTCACCTAGACCCTGTGATGTTAAGTGGGATTTCAATTGGAGAGCAACCACTCTTTCAATAACCTTTGATAGAAAAGAAAGGTTAGAAACGAGGCGGAGTTCTTCAATACCTCCGAATCTAAGCCAGGGTTTTTGAGAATTGGCATCACAAGAGCATGCCCCATTGTTGTCGGAAAAAAAAACACATAAAAGAGAGGTGTTAACTATTTTTGTGACGTATGATACCAGACTAGGCAGGCACGCCTTTAGTAGCCAGGTTGGGATCGGATCCAGCGTGCACTACTTTGAGGGGTGAATTAGCAATTATTTTGGAGACGGTTTGGCTAGGGCTGTCACGATTAATCGATTGTTGATCGGTCACGGCGAAATCGATTAGTATTTTTTGTTGTCGAATAATCGGTAAATTATATCCCGTTTTAGACGTGTAATAATGAAAAGAAAATATGTTGCAAAAACTATTGTTTCTAAAGGTAAAGAGTTAATAACATCGATGTTAAACCCCAAGAAGCTATTGCACGCATTTGTCTTTCAGGTACATTCATCAAAGCTTTGATGTTCTGAACTTTTGAACCGTCAGTGTAATAATCAAGACCGTCGGCAGTTGCGAAGTTCGCAACTGCCGACCAGTCTTGATTATTACACTGACGGTTCAAAAGTTCAGAACATCAAATCTTTGAATGCAACTGAAAGAGGATCGTCTTCGTTGTTTACTTGAGGTAGGTCAACTCACTTCAACTTCATTTTTATCGACTTCAAAGAGAAGGATCTGGGGGACATCTAGGTACGATCAATCGATTATCATCGATTATTTGCGACGATTAACCGATTCCTAAATTAACAAATCGTGACAGCCCTAGGTTTGGCAATCAACTACGTCGAAGGAGTGGAGTTGAGCGTGGAAGCTGGGTTCTTCGGAAGTTGACGTTCTCAAAGTTGAGCACTGACCGGTGCTCAGAGTATCTCTTATCTTTTCTATTTTTCTTTGAAGAAAGTAGAGAAACGTTCTGCCAAATCTTTGGATGACTCATGGTTAATGTTGTAGGTAATACAGGTAGACAGCCTGCATTTACGCAGTTAAAAAGACAAACCGGCATTTTAGGTCAATGTGCCTCACCGTGACATCTAACACCATAATAACCCTTTTACTGCCACGCCACGCCACACCCCTCCACGCCATGCCACGCCACACCACGCCACACCACGCCACGCCATGCCAACTTTATCCATAAATGTGGAAGACCTCTATGTGCGCCTGTGTGCGAGGAAGTTAAATAAAAGTTATGACATACTTGAAACTCTATCATCTAATTAATTGTTGAACCCTTTCCAACAATTAATCAAATGGTAAGTTTGATCAGCGCATGCCAGAACGTACAGATAATCATCATAAAATAGGTGACAGTAGTCGCTTTCGGCAACGTAAATGGTAAAGAGTGCTGCAGACAGTGTTTCCCTAGGGCGCTGTTTGATGGTGGTTATGCTTTTAAAAAAATACTTGTTGTCATTACGGATTCGTTGTGCAACATCCTGGTATTTGCGCAGCAGTTTTAATATCTTTTGGCACAGAAAGATATCTGATTCTCAACCTTATAAAATGTTTTCTCAACCATGGCGTCGATATAACAGTGCCCGCATACCTTTTCCGCGAAGCAAGATGGGAATCCAATCTATCTTATTCGAAACGCACAGTTGACACCAATAACATTTTATCCATCTGGATGTGGACTTGAGGAAGCCTGAGTCAAACTCGCGAGCTTTCATTGAAATAGCGGACGCACTAGCCAAGGAGTCAATGCAACTCCGTACCGGTTGTAATGCGTTGATATTTTACTCACGTAATTCGCCGAGTATTTAAGTGCATGTGAAAGTTATTGACATGCGACATTAATTTCATTTGCAATGAATATGTCATTTTTCTCCCTTGAAACGTAACAAACCAGATCCATATTCATAGATTTATTCCGTTATTACAGTAAGAAACAATTGTCGTAAGTGAAAAGTTACATTTCAAGGACGCAATGCTTCTCAACAAAAACACAAATAATTCCTCAACAATTTGTTCATCTTAATGCTGTGCTTTGAACAATGAACAACGCTGTTCATGAAAGGATTATTCAAATTACTTTCGTTTGCTTGTTTTTCCTTTAATCCTACACAGCATAGCTTATAATTCCAATTTAGAGTGAGATTGTTGAGGTCGTTCCAATGTGCGATCAAAAACTGTGCTTTGGGGTTACAAGAGTAACAATTCAATTATTCAGTCTGACAGTCGGGTTAATTATAAATTTGTTGTGCGTAGATCTACAGTTTGCTGTTGTTGTGGATATTTTAATTTTAGTTTGCTGTTCAAAAAAAATATTTTGTTCGTGTAGTGTGGGGGTGGGATAGGAAAATATCACTCGAGGGTGAAAGATATTTAACCCAGCTTATTTGACCGATACGCTTCTAGGCATTAGAACACGAAAAGACTATATTCGACTGCTAGTGGTGTTGGAAGCTGACTAGGATAGTGATTATCGTATAGTGATATGGATACTGAAAACCATTGTAGTCAGTACAGTTAAAACTAGAAGTCCTGTCATGAAATGCGTACAAATAGCTCGTTGATATGCGCGTTGATGTACGCGTTATGGCCCAAGTAAAGCTATCAAATTCTGTACATGTGGCCTGTGCACAAGCAATGTTACAGCCAATGGATCTCCGGGTAACCCGGAGTACCATTGGCAGAAATATTGCATGTGTTTGCTATGAGTAACCAAGGGAACCTGCCGTGCTTTGGATGCCATTCGATATGGAAATTGCGCTCAATTCCAACGCGCAAGTAAGCCTATATCAGCGCACTATTCGTGACAGGAATTCTAGTTCTAACCGTAGTAAGTATAGTAAGTGTGGGATGCTCTAGCGCCGGATAGAATTATTGTAGCAAATATTAATGGTAAATCTCTTTTTGTGGAATCGATGAAACGGTCACGTCCCGTGGCGCCCTAATTATGGAACCCCTTTTTGAAAAACGACTGGTATTCTGCTCCCTTTTTCCGTCATGAGTATAAGGGTTGTAGGTGGTGTCACCCTTTCGAGCAATTGCTGTATAGCTCATTTTGTTCGATGCGATTCCAGTCGTTCGTGCATTTCCTCATCCTAGTCGTCCGAGCAATGACTTTTCGTTCATTGTACACAAGGGAGATAACTCTGCATGGTTGGTACTGAATATGGGAAATCAAGCAATCTGATTGGTTGGTAGGCTGCAGGAAAGTAAGCTGACTGGATGATCTGGATAAATGAAATGCTATAAGAACATGACCACCTGGTATAGGGTTAGAACTAGCATGAAGGTGTCAGAACAGCTAAATATGGTAACAATAAGCAAAACTGTTCCGACTGATAGGCTATTCTACTGTACTGGAGTATACCCCAGAACAAACGGACAGGATCGGTAGACATAAACTATAGCATTGCTTATAGATATACGTAGAAGGAGCAAACTACACCTATCCAATCGAACACCCCCTCTGAACATATCCCGTCCTGTTGTTGGGTTTCGGTTTACTTAGCAATCACGCGTTACCATATAAACAAGGTGGCGGCCTCCAGTATACAAAATGAACAAAAACGTGTCACCCTAACAACACGCGCTGCTCATGCGCCCTAAGGCCATGTGTCGCTATTGAGGTGGCGTCACAAGATGACCGCTCATGCGGGCTATCAAGTTAAACAACCCTGGACCTTTCGGTTTGAAATCCACTGTTGTAACCACTAAGCTACCGAAAGTATTGTGTAATATGCTACTATTCTAGTATTCGGTCTTACGAGTGTTAATAGGCGAAATAGTAAATATATCGATTAACCCTTTACCTAACATGAAAAGCAGACGACACTTGCAAAAAGATTCTTGAATAACTATTATTTTCATTCTTTGTCTCATTGAGCTCGTTCCAATGGGGGTCATAACCTATGTTTTTGAGACAAAAAATGAAAAAATAATGAAAATTTAGAATAGCGCTGGCCGGTTTTGGCCGTTACGTTAGGTAAAGGATTAATCAACCGAAATGTTAGTATTAATGTCCTGATGTATTTTTGTATATAATTTCCATAAACAATTCTTAATGACTTAACTTGGTCACGTTACATGACGTCACTTCCGGGGTCCGGGTGCATACTATACTACTGATGCTATTCAGCCATTAAGTATTAATATCTGGTGCCTTATCTAGAATAGCTACAAAGGCAGTCATAATGTTTTCTCTGTTTACTATGCAAATTATGTTTACGTCTTGACAGAATTTCCGACAAAATAAATATCAACAACTAACACGTGATATCTCTCTGGTCATATGTGGATGCAATGCGCAACCTTTGAGTCGCGTTTGTTGCAGATGATTGTCAAATCTGTCTGGAAAATCATGTGGTATAAGGAAGTTAATTTATGCTTTGTTGTTTTACCGTAACCTGTATAGCGTTTCTGTGTTTTACAATTGGTGTAATCCCCCCACCCCCACACGTAACCTGAACGATCGTTGTTGCATTTGGCAAACAAGAAATGATAAATAGAGGATATAGAATGAGTGTTTTTCTCATATAATATTTATGAAACGAGTCTAAGAATGTTCCGTTTGGGCGCCTCTGGCGAGCCCAAACGAAAAATTCGGACGAGTTTCATAAATATTATATGAGAAAAATACTTATTTTATATTTTATTTATCATATGACACACATATGCACAAATGAACGACTTATTATGACTTTTTAACCCTTTACCTAACGTGTGTTGCAGACGACATTTGGGAAAAACATCATCATATAACTAAAAATTTTCATTTTTTGCTTCCAAAACATAAGTTTTGGAAGCAAAAGATGATCATTTTTCGTATATAGCACTGGCCAGTTTTGGTCGTTATGTAAGATAATATAACCCAACCTAAATAGGACAGATAATGAAAATTTTTCCTACTCAAATTATGCAAATATGACCCAGTTATATTTTGTTCAGTCAATCAAACTGTCCATACTTGAAATTGACCAATGAACTCTTTCAACCCCAATTATGCAAATTATGAAAATATTGCCCAGTTGTATTTTGTTCAGCCAATCAAATTGTCTTGTTTTGAAATTGACCAATGAAATCGACGGAGGGCTTTATTTATCACTGTTTAATATGAAAGCAAAATATCAAATGTTTTAAAGTGAACAAAACGGACGAGTCATATGATAAATGATATTAATTACCCTTTTCGAGGTTTATCCCTTTCATCAGCGAGCTTCTGAATAATACGATCCTCATCATTACAGCAAGGTGACGCGGTGGCCAAGTGTTTACGGCACTGGACCTCAAACCAAAAGGCACACGTTCGATCCCCACCACTAGCTTGTTTCCATGGTCAAGCCACTTAATCCCGATTGCCCACGTGGGGCACGGTGCCACTATGTACAAAGACACACTACATGTCGATGGTGTACTTGCCTCTAAGTACTGCTGACCTTGCTTGTGCGGAGTTAGTACGTTGGGGAGTCTGACAGTTGTTCGCCGCTGATCGAAGGTTCCCTCCGGGTACTCCGAATTCCTCACTAACAAAACTGTCTGACACGAGGTGACCCTGAATATAGAAAGTGCTGTTAAAAGAAGAATTCTTACAGCAAGATGAGTGATTCTATTAAACATTTCGGGGAAGGTTGGTAATAATTTAATCATGAAGCCCTATAGGGGAATTACGTTGCTACCAATCTTCCCCATAGAATTATGTGTGTTCTGTCATATCACCTAATGCTACTATTTTCTGCGATAAATATGTTTCAGCATAACGAGATCAGATAGTTAATAAATTCATTTACGTTCTTGCTGATACATTTTGGCTCACATTTCAATTAGTCTCCTCATTGGAATGGATACACAGTCTGGGTTTAGGTGTGGGAATGTGTTAGAGTTGACCCCAGTCTGACAGCAGTTGAAATAATCGGCTTCTTCGATGTGTTTGATACAAATTTGTAAAACTCGTATATTTTATTATTGATCGATATAAAGTTCTGCCATTAGCAGATCCAATAAGGGTTCATCAGTCTTCTGACCTTACCCTTCTCAACTATTATTGATGATAAATGTGATATTTCACCAGCGAATTGTCACGGGGCTCTTAGACAGGGGTGAATATTTGAGGGTTTTCCTTGGGATGAATGTAAAAAGTACATTTGACATTAAATCAATGTATGGGTCCTCTAATAGGAAATGTAGAGTATCGAACAGACAAACATTTAAGTTGACATAATATTTATTTAGTTAAATAATGGTGCTTAACGCCACACCAGAATCGAATGCTATATCGGGAGGATGAAAAATATGAATTATACAAGAGGTGATTATTTTCTACGAAATAAAAACGAGTTGTTGAAATCTGGAAAGAACATGAGGAATAAAAATGGATAGTGAAAGCATTATTGATAAAATGAGACCAGATCATCCTATTGAATGTATGTAGGTATGAAAACAATAGAGCCGAAAATAATAAAAAGTCAATTTAAAAATTATTAAAAAGGTCTCCCCACGTTATCATCATTCCAGACATGAATCTTGTTGGAAGGAAGCTCACATATGATGTAATTTGTTTAATGTTGAAGTAAATCATGCAAACTCCGAAAAACGACGAAGAAAAAACCTTCTACAGTTAAAACTAGAAGTCCTGTCATGAAATGCGCACAAATTGCACATTGATCAGCGCGTTAATCTACGCGTTAAGACCATAGTAAGGGTATCAAATTATGTACATATCGGCTGTACACAAGCAATGTTTGAGCCAATGGACCTCCGGGGAACCCGGAGGTCCATTGGCCGAAACATTGCCCGCGTTTGCTATGAGTAACCAGGAGAACCTGCCATGCTTTGGATGCCATTTTATATGGCAAGTGCGCGCAATTCCTACGCGCAATTAAGCCTAGATAACCTCACACTTCGTGACAGGACTACTAGTTATAACTGTACGCTGTTGCGTTAATCGGCATCATTGATTTATAACAAGTTAGGATGGGAATGCATCTAAATGTTTTGCATACTGCTAAGATGGTAGTGAAGGACAACTCCAGAAAATAAATACCCAGTTGGCAAGGAGACTCTGTAACAAATTAATCAGACAGCCCTTAAGGACTGTAGAAATAATTTGTTACTTGGACTCCTGTACTACAAAATAGGTATTCCATTTTATTTATTTATTTATTTATTTATTAGGTTTTACGACACTTTCGACATCCAGGGTCACCTCGCGTCGGTTAGGAAGCCGGAGAACCTGGAGAGAACCACCAAGCAGCGGCGAACAACTGCCAGACTCATCAACGTACTATCTCCACCCAAGCAGGGTTAGCAATGGTTGAAAACAGGTGTACCATTCACGTGCAGTACTCCTTAGTACACATGACTACCGTGCGCCCAAGTGGGTAAACGGGATTAAGAGCCCTGCCAAGGACACAACGCAGTTACCCTTGGTGTGGTCGAACCCTGAACCTTTCGGTTTGAAATCCTCTGCTGTAACCAGTACTAACCATTAAGCCACCGCGATACAACCGCAGTAAGTATTGTGTGAGTTATTAATATTCTAGTATTCATTTATTTATTTATTGGTGTTTAAGGTCACATACTTATGCACACTGGCTAATCATGACCGTGACAGTTGTACAGGTGGAGGAAGCTGGAGTACCCGGAGAGAACCACCGAGCAACGACGAGCAGCTGCCAGCTCCCCAACATCGTAACTCCGCACCGCAGCACATGCAGGGTTAGATTGGTTGAAGACATGTGCGCCATCGACGTGCAGTACGCCTTAGTACACAGCGTCATCGTGCCCCCATGCGTACAATCGGGGTTAAGTGCATTGCCCAAGGACACAACGCGGGAGCGCGAATCAGTAGCTGAAATGGTCATCCTTCCAATTACTAACCGCGCTCGACGTAACGTCAGTGATCTGACGAGAGCCGGTTACCGCGGCGGCACCGCGCCCCCCATTCTAGTATTCGGGCTTACGTGTGTTAATAGGCTTTATAATAAACTTTATCGATTAATCAATCGGAATATGATTGTATTAATGTCCTGATGTATTTTTGTGTATAATCTCTATAAAAATGTTTAACTATGACGAAACATTGAATAGTATGTGCCTAGATGAGAATGGTGGTACTTTTGTTTGATAAACACAAATATGCAATTGCCAGTTCGCATTATCGGCAGAGTTCAATTATTATTCCCTGTTAAAAAACATTCTGAACATTTTTTTAACAACTCATAAACATAACATTCGACCAGCCCAGTTAACCGATTACTCTATTTATTGTTTTTCATTATTAATGATATTTCTATTATTTGTATGTAAACATATAGACACTGCATTGCCATAAAGGTTTTACCAAAAGTACAATTAAAACTAGAAGACCTGTCATGAACTGTGCGCTTATCTAGTCTTAATTGTGAGTATGAATTGCGCGCAATTGCCATATAGAATGGCATCCAAAGCACGGTGGGTTCTCTTGGTTATTCATAGCAAACACAGGCAATGTTTCTGCCAATGGACCTCCGGGCTACCCGGAGGTCCATTGGCTTAAACATTGCTTCTGCACAGGTCATATGTACAGACTTTGATAGCCTTACTATTGTCATAACGCGTAGATGGAGGCTTGTGAATATATCACTTTATAAATCTAAAATGTATCCACAGAACTTTATGAATCCAAGAAGTATACACATCAAATTGTTTGTCTTCATTAACTGTTACCAAGCGAGCTTGAGGTATTCATGGATATGAACGCACTCCTGATGGGAGACCAGTGGCACCCAGTCGCCTGACATATTTACATCCTGACTATTTTGTCCAATGTTTTATGTTCCAACAAGACTGATATTCTCGCCCTCTGATTGGATGAGAGCCTGAGGAGATTTTTCTATGTTTACAGCTCCTGCGGTATACTATTATGCTACCGTCCTATATTTGAAATGCTGTTTCCCGTTTTGTAAGTATTTCATCAACGGAGTGAAAAGCAAACCGCTTCATTGTTTTTCTAGATTGTTCACATGAACAGCAGGTGAACTTCCTAATGAAGTTTTGTTGAAATTTAAAATCTGTTTACGATTTGAAGTAAGATGGAGTAACCTCGACCTTTATTGTTTATTATTACCACTTTAGCGTGCGTTCTCTAGTTTATTAACACAATTTTACCTTTACGCTAAAAGTGCATAATGCACAGACTCAAACCGGAAGTTGTGTGTTAACGTGGTTAACAGCCCGCTTGCGGCTAAATGTTTCGTTAACAGCCCGGCTCCGGTTAGAGTTTATGTAATCCGTCATACCGAACACGCCACTGGTTCCGAGATGACGAAACGCGCTTAACTGCAATGAATGTTAAAAAAAAACACATGGAATGTGTGTGATTTTCTCATTACTTCGGTATTAAGCATTCGAATTGTCAAGGTGAGTGTAATTAATTCATTACGGTAGGTTTTTGTAAGTAGCTTTCGGGAGACGGCCAATTTTTTCGTGTCATATTTTGATGCAAACAGAAATATTTGAATTAAGCTATGTGATTGACAACGTGACGTTTTGTTCATCTAGAAACAGACGACACATGTGTTTTGGTTAAATGTCATTGATGTCACAATCAAGTGAACTTGATGAAGACTCTTTGGATTTAACCATTTTAGAAATGCTAATAATAGTAATAACAAGATTTTGTTCGGCGTCCCTGTTTATTAAGGGTCCTCCCGGAATGATTAACAGCCCTAGGGTCGTTAAGAGCTCGCGGCTTCGTCTCGGACTGTTAACGGACCCTCTGGCTGTTAATCGTTCCTGTCGGGCCGTCAATAAACCGTAACGCCCTCAAAAATCATGTTATTGGTGTATTGATTATCTGTCCAGTGATGACGTGGGGTACATGAGAAGCTTATTTACTAAATTTATTATCATTACATGAAGGCCTGTTCATTTCACGATGTTGGTTTTGGAGCTGTGGGTATAGGTTATGACCCTTCGTTGGAAGGAGCTCGACGAGCTCGTTCCAACGAGGGTCATAACCTATGTTTTTGAGACATAAAATAAAAAAAAATATGAAAATTAGTTGGCGATTTTTGAGAATAGCGCTGGCCGTTTTTTGGTCGTTAACTTGGGTAGAGGGTTACACTAAGTTTACATTTATCTACCTGGGCAACCGTGGGACAATCTGCTATTCTCTTGTTGCTTTTTGAAGAATCTGTCTGTGGGCGCTGACTTCAGTGAAAACACGTCTCCACCTTTTCTTTTATGTACGAATTCCTGTTCACTCAGCACAACGATCTCCGTGTATCATCATGGATGTTGGATATAATATAAAGATTAATCGCTTAACTGGACTGGCTATGTGAAATAATTCATGAGAGGTGAGGGACGTTGTACAAACACGAGTGCGCGAATGCGCACGAGTGTTTTACAATATAGTCCCTCGCCTCGAATGAATTATTCCAAGTAACCAGTCCAGTCAATCGATTACTCTGTTTATTACTTTTCATTATTAATGATATTTATATTATTTAACCCTTTACCTAACGTAACGGCCAAAACCGGCCAGCGCTATTCTCAAAAATCGCCAATTAATTTTCATTATTTCTTCATTTTCTGACTCTAAAACATAGGTTATGACCCCTCATTGGAACGAGCTCGTCGAGCTCGTTCCAATGAGGGGTCATAACCTATGTTTTTGAGACAAAACATGAAAATAATTGTTATTCAAGAATTTTTTTTTGCAAGTATCGTCTGCTTTTCATGTTAGGTAAAGGGTTAAAAAAAAACAAAAAAAAAATGCCATATCGAATGGCATCCAAAGCACGGCAGGTTCTCCTTCACTCATAGAAAACACAGGCAATGGTCCATTGGCTGAAACGTGTGCACTGGCCATATGTCCAGAATGTGGTAGCCTTACTATGGTCATAACGCGTGGATTAACGCGCAGATCGACGTGTTATTTGTGCGCATTTCATGACAGGGTTTCTAGTTTTAACTGTATGGTAATAACATTTAAACAAACCAAAGGTGGGTTCACTAAGCTTAGTGTGAATCATATTTATGAATTATTTGTAATACTAATCTCGATCTTTGTGTTGTGGTATTGAGTGTGGCATGAGTCCTGGAATTGAGGTTGAACCCCAATAAACCCCGAAAGAAAACTACAAAATCTCACAGGACAATTGGAATTGTTTAACAACCTACCGAAAGAGGAGACGGCTCTGTTATTACATTACATTGCGCTACAATATATTTGCCCCATCCAACTATATCCGTAGTGCGGTTTAGTGTGCATCCACATTTGAGTGGACAATGTCGGGAATCAAATTTTCGACTGCAGTAGTCCAGGCTGGGTATTTTCGATGTGACCGACACGCTTATGCCAGTCTATTGATCTCAGAAAGCCAATTTTCACGCGTCTGTAAAGCGAGCAATCCTCACTATCTACCTTTAGCACCAACCAAACTACAAACAGTTGTGTTGGTGATTTACATGAATAGTTGTGACAAGTTTTCTTCGTTGGGTTAGGTAAAGGATTATCGTACATATTATTTGATAAAAGGAAACTCAAATATCCGTCGCAAATTGTATATGAAATTTCTGAATTTCATTCAAGGAATATAGACCTGAGCCTCGGTACTCATCGGTTAACCCTTTTGCTGCTACAGGTCTATACTAAGTACGGAACCAAATGTTGACTGCCTGTGCTATAATTCCGTACCCAGGACGGAAATGCCACATACAGGGAAGGGATACCGTCGCTATTATCCATAGAACGCACGTTATACGTTCATTTTGCTTCACTTTAAACCCATTCCACCCACTATATGGTTTCCGATAACCGCTTCTCGTCAGATCACCGAAGTTAAGCAACGTCGAGCGCGGTTAGTAGTTGGATGGGTGACCATTTCAGCGACTGATTCGCACTCCCGCGTCGTGTCCTTGGGCAAGGCACTTCACCCCGATTGCCTGTTTGGGGGCACATTGACGCTGTGTACTAAGGAGCACTGCACGTCGATGGAGCGCATGTCTTCAGTGCAGAGTTCAGAGTTACGCCGTTGGAGACCCGACAGATGCTGGTCGTTGCTCTGTGGTTCTATCCGGGTACTCCGGCTTCATCCACCCGTAACACTGTCACCGACATGATATGACCCTGGCTGTTGCTCTGTCGTTAAACCCTAATAAAAAAATATGGTTCAGCACAGGACATCACCAAACTGCACAACAGCGAAATGATTATGCCGATTCTGTATTTTCCAATGATTTTGGTACAGAAATTGCATATCAAGCCGTGACTACTAAAAGCTCCTTTGTTTTAGTATTCACTATTTAAAAAGTGTATTCGTACGGCGAACTACCGAATGATATTAACTCTTTGATCACGAGCGGCCAATTTTTTCGGCCAGGAACTTAATACGTCATAGCGTCATAAAA
Source organism: Pictodentalium vernedei (assembly GCA_031216915.1). Taxonomy (NCBI): domain Eukaryota; kingdom Metazoa; phylum Mollusca; class Scaphopoda; order Dentaliida; family Dentaliidae; genus Pictodentalium; species Pictodentalium vernedei. The sequence continues at coordinate 65,907,324 of CM062296.1, forward strand.
TAGGATGGCTGTTCAGTGTTTGTGTGGAGTTGACCAATCAATATTCTCATTGTGCAGCCGCGAGGCTGCACAGTTAAAATATTGTTTGGTCTACCCCAAATAATGAATTGGGACTCTTCTGATTGCTGCCATTGAACAGATATGGAAGATACCACCAGTATTCAAAGAGTTAAAACCCTTTACCCAACGTAACGGCCAAAACCGGCCAGCGCTATTCTCAAAAATCGCCAATTAATTTTCAAAATATTTTCATTTTTTGTCCCAAAAACATAGGTTATGACCCCTCGTTGGAACGAGCTCGTCGAGCTCGTTCCAACGAGGGGTCATAACCTATGTTTTTGAGACAAAAAATGAAAAAATTTAGTTATTCGAGAATTTTTTTTGCAAGTGTCGTCTGCTTTTCATGTTAGGTAAAGGGTTAAATCACTCGCCAATCTGGATTTTAAGAATATTACTTGTCATAGCCGGCCTGACGAGTTGTTTCAATGAGCCACGGAAAAACGCGTCCAGTTGAGAGTTTCTGTATCTCTTCTTAATAAATCAGTGTTTTAATCAGACATTTCCCATACTTCTGGCGAGAAAACCACGAAACACTTGCTAAGGAAACCATGCGACATGCCCCGGTTGTTGGTGGTAATTCTACGAATCGGGAAATTACTCTTCTACAAAGGAACATACCCTCCGAATATACCCCTGTCTTGTAGTAAGGTTTTGGGTCACATATCAACCACGTGCTACCATAGAAACCAAGATGGCGGCCTCCAGTATACAAAATGGATGACGGAAACTCGTATCACCCTAACAACACGCGTTGCGCATGCGCACTCACACCACGTATCACTATGGTCTTTAAATCTCTACAACGGCCGATGGTGACGTGTAATGCATTTGTGCAATATTTCCTTAGAGATGGAGCAGGTGGATGCAACATCGCAGACGAAACATGCGTGGCTAATTAGCAGAACGTTCAGCTTAATTGCCCCCGGCTTTGTCGCCTGTCGGTTCATAATGTAAATTGACCCAGGGAATAAGTGCTTATTCCCATTTGCCTCTCGCTCTTTTTTCAATTGGTAATGTGGTTTAACTTTGTTATCTTCGGAGATCAGGTGCGTCTTACACAAAACAGGAAATAACTGTTTTGAAGAAGAAGAAAATGTGCGCACTTACTGCTTTTAACAATGAAGGAAATGGCCGTCTGCACGTATCCCTAACAAGAGATGAACTCTGAATACGCGGTATTCGCAACAGGTGAATCCGTTTTTTCACAGACTCGTACATATTTATGTAATAAATTAACCAATATTGTAGAATGGGGTTCGTGGGTGGGGAGTGGGGGGGGGGGGGTAGTAGCATAATGTGCTTTAGTCGAGATTTGGACCCTTCTGGAGTCATAAAAAAGATGATGCGTTATCTCACCTCACGACTTGGACAGGTATTTGCTTATAAAGTTCACACGTTTCCTAATCATAGGGAGAAGCAATCAACGTTGTCCGACAACTGGAGGGCGTTTGGATGAATACAAAATCATGCGATGCGTTCTGCACCATGTATAGATTTAAAATGTTTCAACCAAAACAAACACCTCCAAAATTGGGGAAAGATTTACACTCTATTTAGACTCTCTTCTACAGTCAAGCATAGAAATGTCTAAACATTCGAAGAATAACTAATTTCCAAAATATTTTTGCAGACGTTTCGGAATCATTTCTATATGTCTAATAATTTATCGCATCAGGGCACAAATACCTCAGCCCAGTAACGCTTTAACTGACGTAGTTTTCAGCAATTATTCAAAGAGAGACGCACCGGGTTGTACCCAGTGCTTCTTTCTTTGAACACTTGAGGACGATTCCATTTTGTTTTGTGTAGAAGATTCACCGGTAACGCATGCGGGTAAATTTTATCCACGCGTGGATTTCGACTTTTCCACGACGAGCGTACTGTATCATATATTTATAATTCTACTTATTTCAGCATTATCTTGGTTTTCACTTCTAATCATGTACATTAGTTTGTGAGTTTTTCACTGGTGTATGGCCGTGCTGTTATTGTGTTGTTGTTGTTTTTTGTTTTTTGTTTTTTTTTGGCGGGGGTGGGGGTTCTAGTCATGTACATTAGTTTGAAGGTTTTTCACTGATGTATGGCAGTGCTCTTGTTGTGTAGTTTTTTTTGTTTCTATATTATTTATTTAAAAAAAAATAACCTTCATATTTTGATGTGCTCTTCAGTATTGAAGGAGAGTAAAATGCCAGTATTTACAATGCATCATGCTGTTCACGTTATAATTCATTACTAATGCTTATGTGATAAGTGCTATAAATTAATGGAATATAAATTCATGTTCCTTGGACGGCGACAGTTGTTAGAATTAAGCGGAGTGTAACAATTTATTTTGAACCTGAGGCGCAGGCTCAGTGAGGTCGGGGAGTCCTAAACTTGCGGAAATATAACTGATTGAAGTCTTAACTCATATTCAGGATTCACTGAAGTGGTGAACAACACGTTAGTTTTTAATATTTCTGATTCTTTTGAATTCATTGTTTGCAGTTAAAATTGAAAACACACCCACTGAAGATGACATATTTGTTGGTAAGTTTGTGTCTATCGGTGACGAAAAAAGTTAAACGGACACGGCGCCAGATTTGGTGTTGAGAAATTCCAATCGGGGCGTGCGTAATCGACGCTGATCAATGGAAGTGGAGCTTACATTTTCTTTGTTCTCATGTCTCCAGGGAAGAACGTTCCGAGAGTACCAGTGTTTTGCCCCCAAACTCCAGTACTTTGACTTTTTGAAGTTGTCAAATTAATATTTATTTATTTATTGGTGTTTAAGGTCACATATTTCTGCACAATGGCTAACCATGACCGTGACAGTTTTACGGGTGGAGGAAGCCGGAGTACCCGGAGAGAACCACCGAGAAACGGCGAGCAACTGTCAGATCCCCAACATACCAACTCCACATAAGCAGGGTTAGCATTGGTTGAAGACAGGTGCACCATCGACGTGCAGTACGCCTAAGTACACAACGTCACCGTGCCCCCACGTGGGCAATGGGGTGAAGTGTCTTGCCCAAGGACAGAACGCGGTTGCCGCAGGTGGGATTCGAACCGAGGACCTCTCGGTTTGCAGCCTGCACCTCTACCAACTGAGCCACTGCGCCCCCATAGGTGTCAAGTTAACCAATCACGGCTGATATTACAAACGTGAGGCATAATAATATAAATTAGAAAGTTCATTTTCATTTCACGAATCAGCAAAAATCATCTTTTAATTTACATTTTCTCCTCCTCCTCCTCCTCCTCCTCTGATGATGATATATTTATTAATTCCAGGACTTAAAATTCATGCTAGAAGGATTCTCACAAGGAAAACAACGAGAAACAACTTTAATTCTTTCAAAATATTAATTTGTTTCTTGTTTGAGAATTCTACAAAAGCCTGGCAAATTCTAATTATGTTTTCCTCCCTCATTATAAGGTAAAACTTTGGCAAAACTGTGGTATCGAATGAAGTTTTGATAGCACATACATTGCGAAGTGGGAAAGGTGGGGAGTCTGACAGTTACTCGCCGCTGCTCGGTGGTTCTCTCCGGATACTCCGGCTTCATCCACCGGTATAAACTGTTCGAAACGAGGTGACCCTGGTTGTCAAAAGTGTCGTTAAGCAAATATTTATTTTATTTATTGGTGCTTAACGCCACATCAGCAGCTAGGGCTATGTCGTGGCGAGAAAACAGTGGTATATAAAAAGTCGTTAGCAATAATGAAGTAAAAATTGAATAAAAATAAAAATAACCACAAAAGACATTTCAAAGACAAAAATGATTAAAATAACAATGAGTAATGAAATACGTGAATACATTATAAATCAACCTGAGGAATTGAGACTTGATGAGTCGAGATTAAAAATATAAAAACAATTTTAAAATTTTGTAAAAAGGTTGATTACTTTCAGAAATGACACAATTTTGTGTGGGCTTGTATTATAAAAGAGATCTCTAAGGGATCCAGCTGTAAAGTACTGCCCTCTAACAAGATTAAAATCAGTGCAATGTAAAAGAATGTGTTCCACTGACAACACCTGCTGACATGGAACACACTCTGGTCGCAAATTACCCTCCAACAGAAAGGAATGTGTAAGTCTTGTATGACCAATATGACATCGTGTCACAATAACATGATCTTTTCTACAAAGGTTACTGGATGGGTAGTGATCAGAAATAGTTGGTCGGAAGCGATGGAGCTTGTTATTTGTCGCCCCATCCCATTCCGCCTGCCACATAGTTTTGATGTAGTTACTAATATGTGGTTTGAAATCACTGAAAGGGATGTTAAAATCAGTGAGAGGCTTGGTTAAAGCCTGTTTTGCTGCACTGTCTGCTTTGGTGTTACCAGCGATACCAACATGTCCGGGTAACCAGCAAAACACGATATCATATTGGTCAGATATGAGAGTTGATAACTTCTCACGAAGTTCCAGAATGAGAGGGTTCTTCAACTTGGGGTTGAGTAAAGCAAGTAAAGAGGAAAGAGAGTCGGAGAAGATGATCGATTTTCTTTCCTGTGAATTCCCGATGTGCTCAAGTGCGAGTTGAATAGCTTTTACTTCAGCTGTGAAAATAGAACTCTGATTCGGTATTCTGATTGAGGTGATATGATCACCAGTAACAGCAGCTGATGATACTTTGTCACCATCCTTAGATCCATCTGTATAAATCCTTGTGTATGCACTATACCTGGACTTTATTTCGGCATATTTTTGTTTGAACTGCAAGGAATTGGTATCAGATTTTTTGGAAGAAGCAAGGTCCAAAATAATTGTAGGCTTTTTAAGATGCCAAGGAGGAATGTGTGATATACGGTTTTCTTTTATAGAATCAGAATCAATTTTGGCAGACTCCATGTGGAGTTTGATTCTTATTCCCAATGGAGGAATGTGTTTCTGGTGGCGGTTATAAAATTCAGCATTTTGAGGGTCTGAAACACATTTATAAGCAAGATTTGAAGGATTGGCCAAAAGTTTAGACACATACTGAAGAGATAATTTAATTCTACGCTTCTCAAGAGAAGGCTCCTCTGCTTCAACAAGCATCGAGTCTATTGGGGATGTTCGAAAAGCCCCTAGACTAATTCTAATACCACTATTATGAATTGCATCAAGTGGTTTGAGATATGATTTCCTTGCAGAACCGTAAACTACACAACCGTAATCTAATTTTGACCGAACAAGTGATCTATACAGATGGAGCAAAGTTTTTTGGTCAGCACCCCAATCAGTGCTACCAACGACCTTCAGTAGGTTCAGAGCTCTCTTACATTTAACTTTTAGTTGTTTTATGTGGGAAGTGAAATTCAGTTTGCTGTCAAACAACAAACCTAAGAATTTCACTTCCTTAACAACTTTAATAGGACTCCCGTCAAGTTTTAACTCCGGATCGAGGTGATGTTTCCGAAGCTTACAAAAATGAACACAATTTGTTTTCATCTTTGAAAATTTGAAACCGTTTTCTGTGGCCCATTTTTGAATTTTTTGAAGGCACAGCTGAAGTTTGCGCTCTATAGCATTCATTTTCTTGCTGTAGCAGATTAAAAAATCATCTACATACAACGAAGAATCTACCATATTCTCAATTGTCTCGATGATGCTATTAATTTTCACCGAAAAAAGGGTAACAGATAAGATACTACCCCGAGGAACCCCCAATTCCTGCTCGTGAGGATGAGATAACGTTGACCCAACACGAACCTGAAATTGGCGGTCCTTTAAAAAAGTTTTCAATAAAAAGAGGCATACGCCCTCTCAACCCCATGTTAAAAAGATCTTTTAAAATCCCATACGTCCACGTTGTATCATATGCCTTCTCTAGATCAAAGAAGAGGGCGACCACATGTTCTTTTCTAGCAAAGGCATTTCTAATAAACGTTTCAAGTCTGACCAACTGATCCACAGTACTTCTCTGGTTTCTGAAACCACACTGAACACCCGCAAGCAGATTGTTCGATTCCAGAAACCAGACAAGCCGGTCATTGATCATCCTCTCCATGGTTTTGCACAGGCAACTGGTTAAGGCAATAGGCCTGTAATTGCTTGGGTTGCTGTGATCTGTATCAGGCTTAGGAATAGGAATTATAGTTGCTTTACGCCAGGATGGTGGAAACTGGCCAGTCACCCAAATGCCATTAAAAATTGATAATAAAAGTTCTAGTGATGTTTGTGGCAGATGCTTTAAAAGTTTGTAATGTATGTCATCGGGACCAGTGGCGGTATCCTTTGCTCTATGCAAAGAGTAACGTAACTCTTCCATAGAGAAAGGTTCATTGTAATCCTCTAAATTGTTGGAGGCAAATTTGATCTTTTGTTTTTCTTGTTGTTTTTTTAATGTTTAGAAATTCAGGATTACAATTTTCAGACGACTAATGTTTCGAAAAAGTGGAGGCCAAAGTGTTAGAAATGTCAGTTTTGGATGTGATTAATGTGTTGTTATCCTTCAGGTGTTGTACAGTTGATTTTGTTTCTTTTCCTTTAATCTTTTTAATCATTTTCCAAATTTTTGTGATTGGTGTGTTTTGGTTAATTTTAGAAACATAAGATTCCCAAGATTTTTTTCTTTTTTTGTTTTATAAGTCGTCTTGTTTTTGCCCGATTAATACGCAGTTTATCCAAATTATGTGTTATAGGTGACTTGTTAAATTCCCTTTCAATTTTTTTCCGATCTTTTATAGCCTGTTTACACTCACTATCAAACCATGGTTTGGTGAAACGTTTTGGATTTGCCGAGGTTCTAGGGATAACTGTAGCTGCAATGTCAAGCAGCTCGTTTGTAAAAAGTTATATTTGATCAGCACTATCTTGAAATTTCTCCCGTGTGAGGCGCCCAGAACAAAGCGATGAGAAAGTGTCCCAATCGGCTTTTTTAAAGTTCCACCGGGGCACCCCCTCATCGTCCGCCTGAACTACACTCTCCAGCACAATTGGAAAGTGGTCACTCCCGCACAAGTCGTCTTCTACCTTCCAAGAAAAATGAAGGAAGATAGAAGGGCATACAATTGAAAGATCAATTGATGTATACGAACCAGATGCGGGGTGCAGATAAGTGTCTGAACCATCATTAAACAAGCATAAATCATGTTTTGTAATGAATTCTTCTACAGTTTTACCTTTTACATCTTCTTGACTGCAGGAATTACCCCAAATAGGGCTATGCGCGTTAAAATCACCCAACAAAATGTACGGAGTTGGGAGTTGTTGGACCAGTAACTCAAGATCATTCAGCTGTAGCGTTTTACTCGGTGAAACGTGAATAGAACATAAGGTGATTGTCTTGTGTAAGGTTAGGCGTACCGCTACAGCCTGTAAATTTGATTGCAAAGATACATGACTGTGAATAATGTCGTTTCTAACCAAGACGGACGTTCCACGAATATGAAGATCAGTTTCATCTGCCCAGACATTATACGATGTATAATGCTTAAAGGCTGAATCATCCTGAGCCTCGGGTTTCTTTAAAAGAGTTTCCTGCAGGCAAAAAGCAGCAGGTTTATATTTTTGGCTTAGAAGACCAAGTTCATTGAAATTAGCTCTAAAACCTCGACAATTCCACTGTATGATATTATTTATCTGTGTATTATCCATATCTGGTTGAAGTTTGGGATGGTGGACGTATGGGCGATATTGCCCCAGTGTGTTTCTTTGGTGATTTTGTTTTGGGGGACTTATTCTGAGATGTTGAGCGCAGTTGCTCGAACATTTCGTCAATGCCGTCACCGACATCCATCTTCTCAAAACCTTCAAACCTGTTACGTGTAACAGGGTCTTGAAGGGCCTTTGGTGTTCTGTCTGATAACTGTTTTTGTTTTTTTTCTTTCTCTAATTTCTTTTTTTCCAAATTTTCCTGTTTTTTTCTCTGACTCTGACTTAGATTTTGCTGCTGAGATTTCTGTATATGATCTGTTTTGGCATTTGTGTTGTCGTTTCTAGTTGACTTATTGTTGTCCTGTCTTGTTTCCGCTGGTATAGATTTTTGTTGTGAATGTTCCTTTATGTGTTGTGTCTTAAAAGTTTCCTGATCAGTGGTGTTTGTTTGTGTAGATCTCACTTGAACTGAATTGTTATGTCCTATGGTAAAAGCCTGTGATGAGGTTGGTATTGCACCCTTGAGCCAAGTATATTCAGTTTGGCATGCAACTGATTCAGTTGATTTCTTTTGCTTCAAGGTTGATGCATAAGATGGTTTTGATATATTCATGCCAGGCATTGATGTTACGATGTCTCTGGCCTCCTTAAAACTAATCTGTTTTTCACACTTTACTTTTTGTATCAACTTCTCCTTCTTCCATACAGGGCAATCCCTAGATGATGACATATGATTGCCCTGACAGTTGATACATTTAAATAGTGTTGTTTCACATGGCCCCTCATGAGTTAAGCTGCATTTAAAACATACTTCTTTGCCTCGGCAGGAACTCTGCCCATGCCCAAACTTTTGGCACCTGAAGCATCGAAGTGGATTTGGAACATACAAATCCACTCCGACATTCAGGTAACCAATTTTGATAGCTTTTGGTGGTTTAGTGCTATCAAAGGTGCAAATATAAGTATTGGTCTTAATTTGTTTACCCTCCTTTTTAATTTCTACCCGTCTTACAGCTGTTATTCCTTGCGGTTTCAGTTCTAGTGTAATATCTATTTCCTGCATGCCAGCCAGTTCCCGTGTTCTTATGACACCCTTGCTAGTATTTAATGTTTTATGATAGTCAGCTTTAATATTAAAATCCATAATTTTAGTAGTGTGTAGAAGATTTTGAACTTGAGCTTGTTTAATACACTGTATTAATATATCTCCTGATCTTAATTTTTTGATATCCTGAACAGTTCCTGCAATGCCCTTTATAGCTTTATCAAGAGCAAAGGGATTAATAGTGCTAAGTTTTGTAGTTTCGTCCGTTGAGTGCAGCAGAATAAATTTAGGTATGTTATCTTCAGGTGGTAATAAAGATGCGATCAAATCTTCGTCAGAGTCAGAGTTTCCTAAATCAGTAGCAGAGAAAAGTCTTTTGGTTTTGTTTGGTTTAGATGCCATGGTAGTATTATAAGTTGTTCACTGCCCCGGCTCCCACCCACCACGGAGTCCAACAAGGGGTAGGGTTACTGCCCTGCAGTGAACCCACCGGGTTGCCGGTATTCCCACATACCTGGTATGGGGCAGTATACTCAGCCAGTGTTGATACCGAAGTATGCCACTGGCTGATTGGCCCGTGTGTGGAAGTGCCAGGTCTTCAGATGGTACCATCCAACCAATCACTTTATAAAACACTGTAATTACGGTTGCCACGTGAAACTGAAACAAACAGTGCAGCAGAAATAAGTATTTGGTTAAAAAATTAGTTTAAAAACATCACACAATGGCAATTATGATAAATGATTAAAAGAAATGACTGATTGAATGGCCACCAAATGCCCCCCGACGTGACACCCAGTACTTTTTGGGGTGGGGGCTCCCGATTGGCCAGAACGGACCATCCGACCATCCTTCTACTCCCGAAATTGGGGCCAAAGCAGTGTGTTGAACAAGATTATCTCCGAAATGGAGACCAGGGCTCCATCCCGGAGACTGCCCTAACCGGGGCCACAAGTCCTCAACTGCCAGGATTCCTTCTTCCGGGGCCTTCGGAATGCACCTCACGGGAGAACAAGGTGCCTGCCAGATGGTATTAGCAGGATTGATCATTTTGGTCCGGGGCTGCGTATTTATGTATTTCGCAGCGAACCAACTCAATTGAGCAAACCTGCCAATTAGAAATTAGCAAACCCGCCCAATTGAGCAGGCCGTCCTCTATCCGCCACCTGAGGACCCGCCTAGTAGGGGATGATCAAACCCCCCTAGGTGTTAAGCAAATAAATAAATAAATAAATAAATAAATAAATAAATAAATAAATAAATAAATAAATAAATGAGTACTCATGTACAGTGGAGCAAAGTATTTTTTCTGAACGAACGCATACAGCTCTTTAAACCTTTACCCAAAGAATCGCCCGCATCCGCCCGCGTAATATGCAAATTCAGCCGCTGAAAAAATATTATTTTTCGAAAAATTTCAACAAAACCATATCATGTGACCCCTCTTTGGAACGAGCTCGTCGAGCTCGTTCCAAAGAGGGGTCACATGATATGGTTTTGTTGAATTTTATTGAAAAAATAAAACAAATGATATTTAAAATAATAAATTTTTAAATCGTCTGCGTTGGGTAAAGCGTTAACTGCAGCTTTTGTTAAATGGCATAGTCCATGTCGAAAGATACCCTGTTAATAAAGAGTCAGCTTTACGGTAGGAAAATTACTTTGTTTAACTTGCAGCCACACGGCTGCGGGTTAAAGATATAATTTCGACTACTCTGTATGAAAAATATACTGCCTTCCACTATGGAACGAAAAAAAAATGAAAAAAAGAGAGAAAGATAGATGTTGCCAAAAGTACTTTAACTCTTAGAACACGGGAGTCGAGTTTTCTTGCCTGTGATGTAATACGGCAGGTAATCTGGCTGTGACGGTTCGGCTATCTTTTGGGCTGGGGGAGAATTCAACACTGAGCAGGTGCTTCTAGTCAAGTGTCGTCTGCCTGAATGGCAGGCGACACTTGACTGGAAGCACCTGCTTTACTGTAAGTTTTTCGCGATATGTCATGTTCAATAAATTCATTCTGATTCCCTGTCTTCTAAGAGTTAATACGTAATTGTAACAGTAATAATTTACTGTGGAAGTACCGACTGCTGGTTGCAAATACTTTTACCGTATTTGTAACGGTAATTTTCACAGTGTACGGTGAAACATGCTATTTATAACTTCAAACAAAGGATCATGTGCAATGTTGCTTATTGGAAAAAAAAGAAGGAATTATCAGTCAAGATGGGAACAAAATTTCACCGCTGATATTTATTAATGGGTTAATCCTAACTGCTGGAATTACCAAGACCGTCATACAAATTCGCAAATGAATATCGCTATCGATTCAACAAAGAAAGTCTCAAACGACCAACATTTCATATAATACATGTAATTATCGTTTGTGGCAATAATAGCGAATAATCGTGAACAATATTAGTTATCGTTGTGTTTTCCAGGGTGTATGGGAATTTACACTGGTTTGGGAACTCATACACCCTGAGGCAAAGCCGAAGGGTGTATGAGTTCCCAAACCGGTGTAAATTCCCATACACCCTGGAAAACACAACGATAACGGATTTATTTTCAAGAAGTTTGGTGTAGTTAATACTTTAACCAACATTGTGGGGGAAAAACTGACAGAAAATTTGTACTTTGTAAGTTTCTTAATAAATAAAACCAGACAAATAAATAAATAAATGAGTACTCATGTACAGTGCTTTTGTTTACATGAGCACCTGTGGGCGGTACTTCCGCTGTCAATTTTATCACGGAAACGAAATGGAAAAAGAAACGCGCAAATCACGGGTTCTTTTTAATTTTAACAACATAATAACACAATATTTCGAGTTATGGATGCTTTATTAACATGCGACAGCGCATGTTTCTTAATTTGTGGTATCTTATGAACTCATTTAAGAACGTAATAAATAATTGCCGTTTTCATTCCACTCTTCGCAAGGAGATAAATTTAGACAGGTTTGCATTCAGGTCGAAGTCACCAAAGTTCAATTTGGATCTAATTCCACTGTATGTGTAAATTTTAACTATTGGAATTCCATTGCTGGCGTGTTCACCACGGTTGGTTTGTAAAGCTAACATTTATGCCATAGGTGTTTTATTTATAGCAGAATAGATAATCATGGTATAAATAAATCTTATTATCAATCAGCATGGACCAAGCATTGAAGTTACATATGAATCTTGGCTCAATGGTTACGGCGGAAGATTTGAAACCGAAAGGTCACGTTCCGATCCCCACAAGGTTTACCTGTTCTCTGTCCTTGGGCAATGCACTCAATCTTGAATGCTCACGGGTGGGGGGGGGGGGGGGATGTGTACTGAGGCGAATACACGTCGATGGTGCACTTGTCCTCAACCAATGCTAACCCTGCTTGTGTGGAATTAGTACGCTGAGGAATATGATAGTTGCTCGTCGCTGTTACTCTTCGTTTACTCCACTCCCTTCCACCCGAAAAAAACAGTCCAAAACGAGGTGTCCTCGGCCGAAAATGTTTAGCGCAAATCAAAAGAAATAAAACAAAACGTATGAATCTTTATCGTTGGCACAGTGGCGTCTACAGGGAGCTAAAGGTGTGTGTAACTCACCACCTCCCTCAATACCTTTCCAATCGGGACACGTTCAATTAGGTTGGAGTGATAGATATGGATTCGCTCTTGTTTGTACAGTTAAAACTAGAAGTCCTGTCACGAATAGTGCGCTTATCTAGGCTTAATTGCGCGTTGGAATTGCGCGCAATTGCCATATCGAAAGGCATCCAAAGCACGGCAGGTTCTCCTGGTTACTCATAGCAAACACATGCAATGTTTCTGCCAATGGACCTCCGGGTTACCCGGAGGTCCATTGGCTGAAACATTGCTTGTGCACAGGCCATATTTACAGAATATGATAGCCTTACTATGGCCATAACGCGTAGATTAATGCGTGGATCGACGTGCTATTTGTGCGCATTTCATGACAGGATTCTAGTTTTAACTGTAATCGTGCACTTTCTCTCCTACAAGACTTTAATTCTTGAGTTTCCATTTTCTGTCACATAGTTATGACGCCACTCCTTTGTTTAAAAGAAGTGATATATTTCGAAGAGTCGATAAGAGCATTTGCTGTATTCAACAAATATCACCCCAACCTCTGCAACACCTGGGCGATGGAGGATATCTTTCGAGAACAAAGGCAACGAATTGGGGCAGTGTGAGCTCTTACAGAAACAAAAAGCCGTGAAATTATTTCAGTGATCTGTATTAACGTATCTGAAAGTATTCACGCACTATTCTGAACTTACTCGTCTGGTGATATTATACAGCGTTTCACAGGCCTGGCATTCTAAAAAATGCAGGAGGGCAAAAAATCGCTCTCCTCAATCAGCTTAGGAGAGCAATTAGGTTTACACAGCATTTTAAGTATCCAGTTGAACGAACTCATTGAAACTGAAACCAACAGACTACATCAGTGATTTTATTAACTTTACTAAGTAAAGCGAAATAATCCCTTAGACATCTAGATGTCTCACTCAACAACCGAACACACTCTTGACAAGACCTGTGTGTGTACCCAGACCTGTTGACCAAGAAAGTCATACGCCTATCACTACCACCTTCAACCCCCCCCCCCCCCCCCCTTGGGGGGTTGATGGTGGTAGTGGTACGCGTATGACTTTCTTGGACAACAGGTCTGCTAGAATCTACAGTCACATCCTGGTGCAAGTGCTTCAAGTGACAGGATAGTAGTAATGGTAGTATATTATAGTGTCAATATTCCCTGAATAATTACCCCTCAAACTGTGATGTCAGTTGTTGAACTTGAAACTGACAGAAAAAAAATATTGCTGTGACCCATTTTGCTTCAAATGATTGCATCTGTGTTTGGGTATGGTTGCAGCCATTACCTTTTACCACTAAACAACTTTCAAAATGAAATTAAGTGATGTTATGTGACCTCGAAGTTAAATTACATTTTTGCTTTACAAAAAAAATTTAATGTGAGCATAATACATGTAATCTCAATCATCCCTGACCAAAATATTTAGGAGGGCAATTTTTCGCTCTCCTTAATTCTTTCAGGAGGGCAGTAAGGAGAGCTAAAAAATCGCTCTCCTGAAATTGCCAAGCCTGGTTTCACACATAAAATAAAACAAACAGGTACGATAAAAATGATGTTTTCGAAATAACGATAGCAAGATTTTGCTGACTCAAAAAAAAGGAAGTACTGAAAAGAATTAAAAAATGTCAAATTAAAGTGAGTGCTACATTATGTTTGGTGGTCTGAATTTGCTCATCAAAATTGTTTAATTACAAATTATTACATAGGCACATAGGCACTCTTCAATTTTGTGATAAAATAATTTATATAAACAAAATATTATTGCATTTGTCTGAATTTGAAAAATGAGGAAGTAAAATGCTGTCTTTTTCTCTGTTACCCTCATTTTTTTGAAAGCCCTGATAGTGGCGTCTAGCACTCAACAATAGCAAGGAATAGTAAATCGGTTGGCTATAGTACGTGTAAAGCAGGATATACTATAGAGGACAAATGTCCAGGGGAATTTCAGTGTTAAATCAGTTCACCATAGTGCTTTCCCTTGCCACTCTCGAGCACTAAAGACTTGATATTGAGTCTTTCCTGCTGATTGTGCGTTTTTTGTTTGTCTAAGAAAACAATTATGTGAAAAGGTATTTAACCATGAAAACAACTATGTGAAAAGTTGTTTAACCATGCCAGTCCGTGATATTGAACATACAATCGCTCCAGCATGTTCACTTGGGCAAATCCCTCGTGAACACTCTCGCGATTGTATATTCAATATCACTTGCTTACTGTGGTGTAACCTATACATATTCACAGTCGATTACGTGGACTGTTTTCATACTCGCAGTCGGCTATTGACATTTCGGTCTTTAATACCCGATTTTAGCAGTTTGGGGGGGGGGAGGGGGAGGGGCAGCGAGATCAATTAGGAGTACCGGTACCATACATGTAAATTAACCCTTTACACAACGCAGACGATATCAAAATTTATTATTTTAAATATAATTTTTTTAAATATTTCAAAAAATTTCAACAAAACCATATCATGTGACCACTCGTTGGCACGAGCTCGTTCCAACGAGGGGTCACATGATATGGTTTTGTTGAAATTTTTCGAAAAATAATATTTTTCCAACTGCTGAATTTGCATATTACGCTGGCAGATGTGGGCGATTCGTTGGGTAAAGGGTTAAATAACAATTTGCGTCACAGCTAATACGTACATAATTTATATATCGATAAGCTTTTATCTATAATTCTGACTAATAAAATAATACAACTACACAATCAAGTCATGCCTTCGACGAAATCATACCTTGATGATGTTGTTTGAACATTTTATCGGTTTGAACTTATTTCTTTCACTGGGAAAGAAGAATACCCGCGAGTGTTTATCTCAAAACACAGAACATAATTTTACGTAATCGGATAAGAATCCCACTTACGGAATCCCTTTTTAAGAACCCCTTTTTGGAAAACGCCTGTGGCTATGGAATCCACTTTTCTGAAATGAGTCGAAGAGTTCTATGTGCGAGCCACTCGAGCGAGCAATTGCTCGATACCTCATTTGCTCGATAGGATTCGAGTCATTCGAGCAGTATATGCGAGTCACCTGAGGTAAGACGGAATCCAACTGATGGAATCCCTTTTGTGGAATCCCATTTGTGGAATCCCTTTTTCGAAAACATATGGCCTTCGGGACCCTTTTTTCCGAATGAGGCTAAGAGGCGTCTGTGCGAGTCACTCGAACGAGCAATTGCTCAATATCATTTGCTCGATGCGATTCGAGTCATTAGAGCAGTATGTGCGAGTGACTCGACGTAAGACGGAATCCGACTTATGGATCCCTTTTGTGGAACCCCATTTGTGTAATCCCTTTTTCAAAAACATATGGCCTTCGGCACCCCTTTTTCTGAAATGAAGCAAAGAGTCGTATGTTCGAACCTCTCGAAGGAGCAATTGCTCAATAGCTCAGTTGATCGATGGGATTCGAGTCATTCGAGCAGTATGTGCGAGTCACTCGAGGTAAGACGGAATCCCACTTATGGAATCCCTTTTGTGGAATCCCATTTGTGGAATCCCTTTTTCATAAACATATGGCCTTCGGCACCCCTTTTTTCTGAAATGCGGTTAAGAGTCGTATGTGCGAGTCACTCGAACGAGCAATTGCTCGATAGCTCGATGAGATTCGAGTCGTTCGAGCAATATGTGGAGTCCCTCGAACGAGCAATTGCTCAATATCATTTGCTCGATGCGATTCGAGGCATTAGAGCAGTATGTGCGAGTGACTCGAGGTAAGACGGAATCCGACTTATGGATCCCTTTTGTGGAATCCCATTTGTGTAATCCCTTTTTCAAAAACATATGGCCTTCGGCACCCCTTTTTCTGAAATGAAGCAAAGAGTCGTATGTTCGAACCTCTCGAAGGAGCAATTGCTCGATAGCTCAGTTGATCGATGGGATTCGAGTCATTCGAGCAGTATGTGCGAGTCACTCGAGGTAAGACGGAATCCCACTTATGGAATCCCTTTTGTGGAATCCCATTTGTGGAATCCCTTTTTCAAAAACATATGGCTTTCGGCACCCCTTTTTCTGAAAAGCGGTTAAGAGTCGTATGTGCGAGTCACTCGAACGAGCAATTGCTCGATAGCTCGATGAGATTCGAGTCGTTCGAGCAATATGTGGAGTCACTCGATCGAGCAATTGCTCTAAAGCTCATTTGCTCGATCTGCTTCGAGTCGTTCGAGCAATGATTACCAATAACTGCTCGATAGCTTATTGGCTTTGGGAATGATATAGGCTTTTGTTGTACACACAGGAGATAACTCTGCATACAGATTATGGGAAATCAAGCAATCTGGTTGGTTAGTTAGCGTCAGGAAGGTGAAGTGATTGGGTGATCTGGATAAATGAAAGAGTACCTGAAATAGGGTCAGAACTAACAAGAACAAAACTGAGCAGCTAAATATAGTAATAATA